>JABWPP010000050.1:50980635-52180635 GCA_016920855.1 Puya raimondii | reverse complement strand
ATGGTCAATAAAATGTTAGTAGATGCACATTATTCAGTGGTTATTTCTATTGCCTGTTGATTTCCTCCTTGTTTTAGTGTCACTTAACAGTGTTATTGCTGTCCTGGACGCGGACTTCCATTCTCTTCCATCTACACAGCATAGGCAGCAACATGGCCCTGTATGTGCTCTTTACTCAATTTTTAGTTTACATAGTTTGTTCTTGTGAGCCATTGGGAAATATACGACGTTATTGAATTATATTTTTGTTGTATGAGGAGACTCTGGATGCTTCAACCGACATCCTTTTTGTTATAGATAGTCTTCTTGCTCTTGTATGATGAGTACACCTTTGTTTGTAAGAAGAATAATTTTGGAGAAGTGTAGCCTAGTTTCATTTTACATATTGTGATAAGTGATTGTCATTGTCATTGTCATTGTCTAGGGAGCATCATTCTTTCCCAGTACAGACTACCAACTGCTGCTTAATCTCTCTATGCACTGTCACTCCTATTTCTTTACTTGAATACTCCGAGAATTTACTTTTATGCTTGTCTATCAAGTAGCTGTATGTCTCCATGGCTTTCTTGCAATCTTGCAACGCTGTCAAAAATAGTAACTGTTGTAGGCCATTGCATTCATGAACAAGTTGTATCAGTGCTGATTCTTTTTCAAAATGTTCACTGGATTTGGATCAAGTATGCTGATTTATTTTATCATGTTTTCAGTTCTGTGTAGTGGCAGGAAATTGAGTATTGCAAATCCACTCTTGATGCCTAATTTGTCAATTTTATTACTGTAATTCATCAAAATTGGAAATAACTATGTCGCAATGACAAAACTTTGTTGATACATTTTTATCTGCTCACATATTACTTATAGGTACTGGTGCGGAAACTGTATCCTGAAGTTTTATATTGTAAAATATCTCTGGTTCCTATTGCTTTATTAAATCTTTTTATTGATGCTGTGCAGAACCTTGATAGGATTAAGTGCCGGCTTTTGGAAGGTACAAATGCTCAAGATGTTCGAGCACTTGTTCTTGATATGCAAGCTAGACTACTACTTGACATGTTGGGCAAGGGAATTGAATCTGCTCTTGTAAACCCCTCGACTTTGTTAGCTGACCCTTGGCAGGCTTCAAGCGACAAGTTATCAAACATTGAATCTGACAAAATGATGGTGGAGCCTGCTTTAGCCCCCAGCATCCAGGTTTATATCAGCCGCTTCATTTTCACCCTTACTATTACAAGAATTTTTAGTTGGGTAATTTCATATTATTTGTTTTGCAGGTGATAGGATGTGTAAGTCTAGGGTTTAGGGTTTAGGCTTTACGTGTAAATCTAGAAAGTGTATGGCTATTGTTTTAGTCTGAATTACCAATCCTATTGCAGGCTGATAGAAGAAACTGAATGAAAAAGCTAAAACGTTGCAGTCTTACCTGCGAAATAGACATAGCTTTGTCATGAATTCTCGCATTTGTGTGCTATTTTCTTTGTTAATGATGAAAATACAAAATTCATGGTACTTACAGCTTTTCAAGATTGTTTTTGACTGTCTTGTGGATTTTTCTCTTGTTACCTTTTGGATGAATGGTTCTTTACATCTCAATTATTGTCCAGGCATATGTCGATGCTATTCTTGATCTAGCATCACACTTCATTACGCGTTTGCGAAGGTATGCAAGCTTTTGCCGTACTTTGGCTAGTCATGCTGTAGGAGCATCTGCTGGCACAGGGAGCACAAGGAATATGGTGACTAGCCCACCCCATAATTCTTCATCTCCATCAACCAATCAAGGTCAGTATTTGATAATACATCTTAAATAGAATCCTGCTAAGTGGGATGCCGCCAGTAAGCCAACTGTTCAGTGCCTTTTGCTTCATTATAATGGTTAAGAAACAAATTTCGTAAGTCATTTCTTTTCACATTTATCGACGAAGATAAGTTGGATTTTGCTTGCTGTTATTTTGGTGTTTTCTTTTCTATGAATTCTTCAGTCCATGTTGTAGTCCTAAATCAGCAAATTCATATAATTTTGTTTCAGCCTTTCAAGTTCCTATTGTGGTAGACCAGGAATTAATAAGACGGTGACTGCATTATCTGATTAATGCTGTTGTCGCTGCTGAAAATTTCAGGCACTCAAAGCGGAGTTCCGGGTGCGACTGGTAATTCTCAAATGCAAGAGTGGGTACAGGGCGCCATTGCTAAGATCAGTAACAATGCTGATGGAGCTTCAACTGCCGCACAAAACCCAATTAGTGGGCGATCTTCATTTACTCCTATAAGCATAAATACGGGAACATTTCCTGGGACACCTGCTGTTCGACTCATTGGAGACTGTCACTTCCTTCATAGGCTATGTCAATTATTACTCTTCTGCTTGCTTTTCCGGAAAAGACAATCATCACGGATTATGATCAATGCACAGAGGACTTTGGATTCTAATATAAATAAAGTACAGCCTATTGCTAACGGGAAACTAGAGGACAACGGAACTGCAGCAAGATCCAGTTTAGGTGTTGCCAAAATGGAAGAGGTGCAGTCTATCCGTGCTGGACAGCTACTTCCCGGAGCAAAAGGGGTAGATGAAGGCCCTCCGGCCAAGTCAGTGAGATTGGGCTTCGGCAATGCAGGTCAGGGTTACACATCCGAGGAGGTAATGTTTGAATATATTGTCAATTTTATTCACAAATTTTGCTCTGTAGTTTGTCCGTGGTTTCAACTGCATTCTTAAAACTACAGTCCTTGAAGTTTGACCCTCATGCCAATTCTTCGTTGGAATCTCAATTTTATACTCTTGCTCTCCTGGCAGCTTGGAGCACCGCATCATGGCTATTCTGAATGCACATATAGAACTCTCATTGATGGATTTCGAAAATTTCACTGCGTCTTTTGATTGATGCAAGATATCATCTAGCATGTACTGCTTTGAGTTCGTTCAGAAGAAGGAAAGAAAAAAAGTTTTTCTAAAACATGTTAACACTCATGTACTTGTGCAGGTGAGGGTCCTCTTTCTCATATTGGTTGACCTCTGTCGAAGGACAGCTGGCTCGCAACACCCATTGCCTGCTTCTCAGGTTGGCGCCAGCAATATCATCATACGGCTTCATTATATTGATGGTAACTACACCGTGCTGCCTGAGGTTGTAGAAGCATCTCTCGGCCCACATATGCAGGTATAGCATGAACTTTGTTCCAATTTCTGTGTTAGTATCTTGCTATTGCTAGGAAAAACGCGTGCCGCTGATGTTTAATCCACATACTGTAGTTAATCTCTGTAGGATCAAAAACAAGTGCTCTGCAATACAAGCTATCTGCTTTATATTGTCCGAGTTCTTTTGTCCCTTCCTGGTTTTTATTTTCTCTTCAATTTTTAGGCCTTTAATTATCTTGCTGCATGCAGAATATGCCTCGTCCGCGAGGAGCTGATGCTGCCGGACTTCTACTTCGTGAGTTAGAACTCCATCCTCCAGCCGAAGAGTGGCACAGGCGTAATATGTTTGGTGGGCCCTGGTCGGATGCGGACGATCTTGGCCCACTAGATAACATGCCAAAGCTAAAGATTTCTGGCTTGCCTAATGTAGAAGAGGCTTTTGATGATTATTCCGGGTCTCAAAGCCTTTGGCCGAGGAAACGTAGGTTATCAGAAAGGGATGCTGCATTTGGTTTGAAGACTTCTGTCGGCCTTGGATCGTATCTCGGTATCATGGGTTCCCGAAGGGATGTCATCACGGCTATTTGGAAAACAGGCCTAGAAGGTGTATGGTACAAGGTAAGTTTGTCTGAAATTAACCCAGGTCATATGATCAAATCTGGAATTGCAGCATGATTGGTTCAGCCGACCGTGTCGCCACTATGGTTACTTGAATAGTATATCATAAAAGGCACTGTACTTTCTTCCACCGAAGTTTCACATCAAGTAAATAAGCTGCCACAATGCTAAAGATAGTTCAGTGCCCATAGTTGGAAGGTCTGCGTGAAATTGTTAGCTGGCTCAATTTAGTGATATATTACTTATGATTTACGAGTCTCGAATATTTTGTTCTGAGGATTTCGCCTGGTTAAACTTCGTAATCTGTTCTAGACTGACAAGAACAAGTCGAAAGGGAAGTTTGATTCAAGAGTGGCTTTTTGTTCATTTGCAAATTTTACTGCTGATTATTTTAATTTGCATAGATTCTCTGTACATCATGAATTCTGTGTGTTCCATAAATGTCTCTCTTTTTTGTCCTCTCTTCGCAGTGCATAAGATGTTTGCGGCAAACCTGTGCATTTGCTCAGCCAGGTTCTACGGGTTCCGCAGGTTCCGCGAATGAACGCGAAGCGTGGTGGATCAGCAGGTGGACTCACGGATGTCCAATGTGCGGCGGGACGTGGGTTCGAGTTGTTTAAAGGCTTTACGCTTGCCGGCGCGAGAGCCCTTTGTTGTGTCCTGCTTTTCGTCACTGCCTCAGGAGGAGTAAAATTTTTGTTCTATGTTATATATGCGCTAGAGAGCGAACTTCGTGCGCATTCTTTTCTCGTTGTTGCTTCATATCTGATGGGCATTTTTGCCTCTCTACTGTAGGTTGTTCTGTGTATATATTGGAGAAACGCTTGCCCTTGCGAGCTAGAATACTTTTAGAAAGAGGGCAATCGCTTATATACCTTTCAAAAATTCTGACTTTTTTATTTAACCCTCTTAGAAGGCTAATATAAAAATACTCCTTTAACGTTCTATGTTATTTTAAATACATCTTTAAAGTTAAGTTCTATTAAATTTTGTTAATAAATTATTATGAACCGTTGTTATTTTTGTAAAATTATTATTTTGTCTTTTTAAACATATCTTTTTATCGTCATCAAATTTTTTTTATTTGTTCTTATGTTAAGTGTAAAAGAAGTATTTTGAATTTTTGCTTCTATATATATATATCCTTCTATCGTTACTAATTTTTTTTATTTGTTCATAAATTAGTGACAAAAGAGGTATTTTGATTTTTTTTTTAACTTTGGTGGAAATTTAAGTCGGGTATAATCCGAGATACTTAACGGGCACTAAAAGCAGAATTATTTTTGAATAACGGAGAAATAAACTGAAGCATATTTGAAATAAAAAATTAGAAATATATAAGATATTTCAGAAGTTTTAAAAGATATATTAAATATTATTTTTTAAAAAAAATATTATTATTCATGTATTTTTAACTTTTTCATTCTTGAATCTACTATTATTTTACCTAATCCCCAATAAACACAAAAATCCAAGGGTGTAAGTGCATGAATACCAATATTTTAAATGTAATTCCTGTACAATTCTTAATACGGCTAAATTTTTTCTACAGTAGTTTTCGTAAGATTAAAAAATTTACAGCGTGTGGCCCAATCTCACATGAATGAGCTGAAACCGGATTCAAACAAACACACCTAAGTTGGGACCAAATTGCATTATAATATCAATATAAAATCCAAAACATGTAGAACATGGTCGGGCCCATGATTCTTGTTTGGTAGCTAGAAAATTACAAATATTTTAATAAGGTAGAGTTGGTGTAAAGATTTAAAAATTTAAAAAAAGAAAAGAAAAAGAAAAAGAAAAAGATTCCTCTAAGGATATGAGCTACAGTGTATAAGATATCCGTTTTCGAAATGAGATGTACGGTGTGCTATTTTTGTGTGTGCTAAAGTTCTTATCGCTATGCACATGTGACTCGACTAGGAAATGAGTCATACAACTCTGATTGATTGATTGCTTATGAATCTTTTCAGATTAACAGCCACTCTGGACATGTTCCTGTCATGTTCCCCTTGTTAGATCATATTATCAAGCTGCTGGATGGTAGATAGGGATGTCAATGGGTCGAGTTTGGATCGGATTTTCAAAAATTCGAACCCGAACCCGACAATCAAATTGAAATTCGAATTCGGACCCGACAATCAAATTGAAATCCGAACCCGGACCCGGATCCGAACCCGACGGGTTTTAAAAATCCATACCCATACCCGACCCGATCAAAAACTCGAAACTCGAACCCGAACCCGAACCCGAAAATTCAAACCCGAAATAATAATTTTTTTACTATATTTCAAAATATACCGTTGGATGAAGATCCAACGAATAAAATTATTAGGTATTTTATATATTGTATAAATAAATAAATAATATGTATATAATTTATTCGGGTTCGGGTTCGGGTTCAGGTTTGGGTCGGGTACATACGAAATTCATCCTCGTATCCATATCCGTCGGATTTTTATTTTCTATACCCATACCCGAATCCATATCCATTTAGTTCGGATAAACCCGTCCCGTTCGGATTCGGGTTCGGATAATATTTCGGGTATCCATATCCATTGACATCCCTAATGGTAGATGCTAATTATAATTTTAAAGTAAAATTTTTGGAAGATTAGAAAAAGAATAAGCACATACCATTTAACTAAAACATTTATTTGACAAGATCTTTTATACATGAGGATGTATACTAAGAATATATTTTTTTTAGAAAAAAAGGAAAAGTAAAAGCAGTGAGCTTGCAAATTTATATTAGAATGTTCTAACTCGATTGGAAAGTTGAATTGACACTTTTTAGACTTGTAAAAGTACAACATCCAATTTGCGAATAGTTACGCACTTATGTTTTCAATTACTGAGTTTACATGATTTTAACCTGAGCTAGACTAGAATATTCTTAGAGTGAACGGGATCGTTCGCTGCAGTGAAATATCTGAACCAACGATTGGTGCTGTTAAATATTATCTTGGCTATTTAAATTTTCTACATCTCAAATTTTATAATTTTTTATATTATTTGACTAGCATTGTGGTTCAAATATTAGGATTTTTATAAATGTGGCCCAATTAATCATATTCAAATTTAGATTTACTATAGATAAAGGTCAATCTTAATAGATATAGAACTGCTTGATATGGTATATCTTATTCCGTTCCCATCTATTTAAATTAAATAGAATCCTAATCAGACTTTGATGGAAGTCGATCTGAACTCTATATAAAGGGGTATTGGTCCTGCCACCTTCTCATACGCATTCTTGTAAAGAATTATCATCGGTTCTACACCATACGATACGGAAGAGTGTCTGAGATAGGAGGAGAAATCAAATTACCCAAGTTCGGTTGGTGACTTTCAGATCATAGCCGGACTTTTCGCTTCCGCAGATCGATCAAGAATTTCTTCTCTATGGCGCTCTGTGGGTTATTTTATTTTATTTATGATCCTGAATTTCGATATGTATTTAATTTATTGTTGTTTTATATACCGATAAAGATCTATCATCAAAAACTTAATTGTTTTAATAGCTAATATAAAAAAAATTTGTTGACTACTAAACAAATGATATTATAAAATTATAAAATTATAAAATTTATTTTCACAAAAATTAAATAATTTTTATTATATTTAATAATATTGATCGTCAATTCGGATACGAATAGAGATAAGTTCCAAAAATTTTACCCCAAAAAATATATTTAAAAAAAAAAAGGTTCCTAGCCCATTACAATAGAGATAAGCTCCAAAGCTCCAAAAATTTCACCCAAAAAAATATAAAAAAGAAACCTGTTGCTAGAGGTAAGCTCCAAAAAATTTTGGGCACGAGGATCAATAGATGTAGCATTTATTAACAATTTATTTATTTTTGATAGGTACGGTCTAGTTGTCACGCACATGACCATGTGATATTCTGATCCTTATTTTGGACTCTTGTGGTGTTAGGTAATTTAACATTAATAAATTGATTTAGTACTTAGTAGATAACATAAAATAAAATAAAATATTACGAAAGAACTAAAAAAGAGGACGAGATAGTAAAAATGTTATTTTCCCATATTAGAAAATAATTTCAAAAACAATAAAATGCTTATAGCATGTATTTAATCCTTTGTTTTCTTTTATCATTTTTGATAAGTTATAGTAAGAGCTTGTTTTAAGCTATTTCTATTTTTAACGTAAATATTTACATCACAACATTTTAAATTCGGAGCTTCGGATTCTAAATCTTATAAAAGATATTTTGTGATAGTAATATATTCAATAAATTTCATTGAGCTGCATATATAAATTTATAAATGTTTAACAACATAGTGTGATTGGATATTATTAATTCTGTATAAAATATTCGCTAAAAAGTGGTTTCCAATGCAAACAGATAATTGATCTAATGATAAACCCTCTTTAAACAATAATTAGTTAGGGTGCTCCTATTTTTCTTATTTTTTTTATTTTCTTGAGAGAGAGAAAAAAAAGAGATGAAATAAAATATTTGATTGGCTAGATATAGCTGACATGATATGACCGCTACACAGAAGATTTTCTCTAGCGAAAGAGGTTTGATGCCTTACGTCTCCCAGGTGCTGGCCCACACCACACATATTTTTTTATCTGTATCTTTAGCTTATTCTCATTCTCTCTCGAGCGGTCGCAATTATCTGCCGTATCGATTCTACTAAACAGTCTGCCCGATCCACTCGTTTGTTTTGATTTTTATTTCTAAGAGTTTTTTTTCCTTTTTGCTACGTATTTTCGAAAGAGAAAGTTGTTGAAATATTCGGAAGATATTTTTTTCGCGAGCTATATACAAACAAAAGCACGAGAGGTGGTATTTTGATGTAGAAACAAAAATCCTCTCATTCGTGCGCAAAATTAAAGTTTTCAGAAAAAAATAAAGAGAAATTAAAGTAAATATAAAAAAAATACTTTTATTAAGTGTGGTTAGCATCATAGAAATTCAGATAAGCTTGTGCACAAATTAAGAATATTGGCATCACTTTAGGCTTTGATTTTGATTTTACTATCCAATCTTTCAATTTATTTAATTTGTGTCAGTCAACGATATTTTAACCTCAAAATTTAAGCTTATTACTTACTGTAATAAATTAATAGTTGTGAGAATTATTTGAAATATATACGAACTAAACTTGTAAACATAAACGATGCATTCAAATTTTAAAGCCAAAGAGTCGTTGAATGACTCAAATTAAATAAATTGAAAGGTTCGATAGTAAAATTAAAATATTAAAAAATTGAGTAGCTACCTGATAATGGTTAATAGTTCAAGTAAGTTTTGTACGTTTTTTTTAAAATAATAAATAAGTTTGAGGGGCAATTTCCAAGGGGCCAATAATTGAAGGTATTTCTCTACAATTTTACCCATCTCCCCCCACCTCTCTCTATATATATATCCCAAGTGGGTCATTAATTCCTTACCTCCTCTCTCTATTTTACCGGATTATCTTCTAGAAGCTTCTGGGGTTTTCTCGCGAGTGCATGGCCGTGGCCCTCCGTTCCCCTGAGGTGTCGGATCTCTGCATCGGGAAACCGCCGGTGAGGTCGCTCCCGCCCTCCGCCACCGTCGCCGACGCCCTCGCCGCGCTCCGGAGGGGCGGCGCCGCCTCCTACGTCGCCGTCATCGCCGGGGATCGGTCGCCGTCGCCGGAGAAGGCGAGGGACGTCGCCGGGAGGGTCGGGATCGCCGACGTCGTCTGCTTCCTCTGCGCCGACGAGCGGAGCCTCGCCGACCCCGCCGGAGCTCTCCGGAGCCCCGTCTCCGCCCTCCTCCCCAAGGAAGCACCCCCGATCCGCCGCGTTGAGCCCCACGCGAGGTAATCGCTCGGTTCCTTCTCGATCGCTCCTAGGGTTTACCGATTTTTCGTGTATTTTATCGTAGTTTAGTTTGAATTAAACCTTCGATCGCTTCTCTGCGACGTAATTTGCATTATCTTACTGTTTCTTTAATTCCCGTTCAATCCGGTGGTTCGATCTCGATCGATCCTAGGTTTTTGCTATTTTTCGTACGTTCTATCATAATCTAATTTGGATAAATTTGTCGTTGGAGATCACTTTCGATCGCTTTTCGATGCTACGACGTTTATTATTCCTCTAATTTATGTTATTTTTCTGTTTCTTTAATCTTATCGCGAATCTGGATCAAAAAAGTTTTTTAAAAAAAAAAAAAAAAAAAACACGAAAGCGACTCGCGTGAATCTTTTGATTCCACTTTTACCTCCGAATTTAAACTTTGAGACCGTGATCTCATCTCTCTGATCGGATCTTTTGGATCTCTCGCAGTGTCTTAGAAGCCCTGGACGTGATCTTAGAAGGCGCTTCGGCTTTGGCGGTCCCCATCCGCTCCGGCGGCCGGAGAAGGCTCTCCGGCGGCGGCGGCGGCGGGGGCGGCGAATTCTGCTGGTTGACGCATGAGGACTTCGTCCGGTACTTCCTCAACTCCGTCGCCCTCTTCGCCTCCGTCGCCCCCCTCTCCGTCGCCGCCCTCGGCCTCGTCCGCCCGGCCGCCCCCTCCGTGCGCCTCCACGAGCCCGCCCTCTCCGCCCTCCCCCTCCTCCGCCGCGCCCTCGCCGACAACTCCGCCGTCGCCGTCCTCTCCGGCGCCGGCGACCTCGCCGGCGAGCTCTCCCCGGCGCTCCTCGCCTCCGCCCCCGACGTGATGGCCGCCGCCGCCGCCGCCGCCACCCTCTCCGTCGGCGACCTGATGGCCTTCGCCGACTACGCGTCGCCGCCGGAGTCCCTCGTCCGCGCGATCAAGTCCCGGCTGAAGGACAGGGGCCTCGACCGCCTGCTCGATCTGATCGACGAGGATGCCGCCTCCGTCCTGTCGGTGTCGCCCTCCTCGACGTCGTCCTCGTCGGACGAGGAGGGGTCGGTGGGCCCGAAGAGGAGGAGGCGGCGGTCGGGGAGCTACGGGGGTAGGTCGTTGTCGTTATCGGAGGTGGCGGCGTGCCACCCGGGGAGCTCATTGATGGCGGTGATGGTGCAGGCGGTGGCGCACCGGGTGAGCCACGTGTGGGTGGTGGAGGATGAGGACGACGACGACTACTACGGCAGTGGAGGCCGCCTCGTCGGGATCGTCGCCTTCGCCGACGTGCTCAGGGTTTTCAGGGAGCAGCTCGTCGCATTGTGATGTAGTCAGGGGGGCGGCGGCGAGCGGAGGAGGTGAAGACTGTAAAGGACCATGGTGCTGTTTAGTCTGGCTGGTGAATTTTCGGTGTGAAAAAAAGAGTAATCCTGTGTCATTCTCTTCCCCTTGGTTTGGAATTTTCGGAGACTGCGGATTCGTTATCTGTTTTTGAAAGGAGTAATCTGTTGCTGGACATTGGGTTACTTAAATAATTTGTGTGCATTACTTACATGGCGCAAACATGGCACAACATAATTTGTTTGGGATAATATTCCATGGGATCTTCTTGCTGAAGTGACAAATTCCGCTTACGGTTCTCTTTATAATATTCAAATGGACAAAAATTGTATAGGCGATGGGCCGCGTGATTTTTTAGAGAGAGAGAGAAGCAGATGGAGCCACGTGGCGTCCATCGGCATCGTCCCGTGGTAGTTTGGGGATGATGCCCATACAATTTTTGTCCGATAAAGATGGCATACAGAAGTAGGGCACTAGTGAGAAAACTGAAAGGTATACAAAAGAATTCGAATGTTTGTATGTTCACATGTCAGCCCAACCCAATGGGCCATGTTTGGACTGGGCTTTTGAATGCACTAATCACATCGTCATGCTTAAGCTGGCGTCAAAAATTGGGCCCAAGGTAGTCTTGTCGGATCGTTGGCGCTAACCATTAATCCCAAAAGCTCGAGCTGTTAGAAATACGCAAAAAATTCACTTAAAGCGTACAGATACAGCGCCCACGGGTCTCGATTATGACTCGGCCCCACCAGCCTCACGCCATTTCGAACATGACTCAGCCCACCCAGTCTCACGCCACTTCGAACATGACTTGGCCCCACATGGCCTCCCCCCACAGGGCAGGATGCTGGCCTATTTAAGCCAGCACAAGGTAGTTTGGGTCCTATGCCGACTTATCCTAACGAATCTGTTCTCTAATCTGAAACCCAAAAATTGTTACTAATCTGTCACATTTTAGATTATTATTGCAAGTTGTAGTTTCTCCATATTACTTGTAACGATCCGACCCGCCCAAACAACCGGCCCAAAATGCTTAAGCCCAGTTACAAACTGCCTCTGAGTTTAGTCCAAACCCAGATCACAGACATGCAGATCAGAATTACCAGACGATGTGAGATTCTAAAGGTGGCTCCCACCAAACTCGTTGGTGTAGCACTTTGTCCCGCATAGCACTTAGCTCTGATACCAATTCTAACGACCCAACCCGCTAGCAACAATAACTCGTCGGGCCCAAACCACCGGCCTAAAATGCTTAAGCCCAGTTATTATTACTAGCGTGGAGGCCTTATATATTCTAATCGAATTTAATTTTTCATCCGATGTGGGATTATTGGGACGTTACATTACTGCGCTGTAACTTCGGCTCCTTAATGTTTCAAGTTTGTTCACTATAGTATTCTTTTCATTAGTTTCGATAGTTGTTTGTTACCCACCAAACAATTTAGGCCTGGCCCTCAACTTGTTTCGAATCCGGGCTAAAACCTGAATTGGAGACCCACATTACCTTGGGCTGGACCGTCCCAGATCCTGCCCAATTCCCCGTAAAGGTGTTGGGCCGAAAGGAGTTATCGCAAAAGCATATAAAAATATACTATTTTGTAGAGTCCGGATACTATACTATCAATAGCATCAAGCACTTAGTACTATCAAGTTTTTAACCGTTAGATCTACTCATATGACCATTTTCATCCGTTAGATCATACTATTCAACCAACCACCGGCTCAACCCTAGGGGACTACTATCATCTTAACTGCACATCACTGCATCTAAGGGTCGGTACTATTAATAGTATAGTAGCATAATTCCTATTCTGTATCATGATACTCACAAATTTGCTAGATGATAGTGTCTACTTACTAACAGGAAGGACTTTAATAGATTCCGAAACAGAATGAACGTCTCTCCAACATGAAATGGAACCTAAAAAAGTTTAGTTTCAAAATCGAACTTTCGGTGCACTCAATAAATCTATACCAGATAAGGCACAAAAAGAAAAGGAGGAGAAGAAGAGCCGCGGCCGCGCGGGCGAAACAAAGAATTAATATCTTTCACCGAATTTTCCTCCTTTTTCTCCTTTCAACTTTTTTTGCATCCGTTAGTCCACCGAAAGCCCGCGGATGGTTAAAGAAAAGCCGCCGAGGACTCGCGAAAAAAAAGGAGGTTAACATGATTTATTAGACTAAATACAAAGTAACCTGCTGGTCCACGATGTTATCCGTGGACCAGCTATTCATTCCACCTTTATCTCGTGTTTCAATCGTTCACCATGTCAGTCAGAGAGACCAACCAAACCGTAAACAGTACATGAATAGTATATACTATCGACTTTTTAGCATTTAAATTTATAATATAATAGTATCACCACTAAATAGTAAATTTTATGCATTATTCATGTCATGCTAAGAGCATTCTAGTCCTATTATTGTGTAATCCACGGCTGATCACTGAACTCATACTTTTTTTATAAATATATATATATATATATATATATATATATGTAAAAATGATAGACAATTTATATATATTTTATTTTTAGTACCCAACATTTCAATTTGTTTGCCCTTCGAATATAAAATTTAAGTTAATTATCTACTTTAATAAATTTATAGTTATCTAAATTATATAAAATATACTAATAAAATTCGTAAATATAAACGATACATTCAAATTTTAAAATTAAAAAATTATTGACTGACTTAAATTAATTAAATTAAAAAAAATAGATAATAAATTTAAAATATTTAATTGGTTAGATAATCTGATCAAATGGGTACTGGTAGAGATATGTTTGCTAAAACAAAAAACAAAAAAATTGCCCAACCTAATTAAATGATAAAAATGGCAAAAAAAAACATAATAATTGTGAGGTACAAGCTAATGGGGTTTTGTCACGATGTGTTTAAAACTATTCAGCAGAAGCACCCAGAGAGAGAGAGAGAGAGAGAGAGAGAGAGAGAGAGAGAGAGCCAAATCCAAATTTCGAAGCACCAGGGTTTGGAATTTTGGAGCCCACAGTTATTAAATGCTCTCTCTCTCTCTCTCTTTCTCATTGAATCCACCGCCGTGTACGCAATTATTTAGCTGAGAGAGATTTGTTATTTTGCAAGTAATATTCCACACAAACGTGTTGTATTATTATTACATTATTATTATTAAATTTACATTACATGCATCCAATTAGGCCCCATATTATCTTATTGTTAATCTAATTTTATGTTTTAGCTAGGCGAGCAGGGCTATTGTGCTATTAGAAGCACAACAGCCATTGTGCTCCTAATTTTCTAACCATTTATCAATTTTGATGGATGATTAGGATGAGAGAAGAAATTTTAAGGAGGAATTCAAAAGAGAAGAGATTCTCTTCTCTCTCTCACCCTAAACACCCATCAAAATTGATGGATGGTTAGAAAGTTAGAAACACAAGGGCTGCTGTACTCCTAATAGCACAGTAGTCCTGCTCTTAGCTAGGCTAGTATGTTTGTTTGTATGTTTGTACATTCAAAACATGTCACTGACATATATGATAAATAGAGTCCGACTACAATAGTATCAATAGCATCAAGCACTTGGTGCTATTAAGTTTTTCACCGTTAGATCTACCTTTTTGATCATTTCTATCCGTTAGATTATACTATTCAACTAACCACTACTCAATTCTAGAGAATCACTATCATCATAACTGCAGATCCTTCATCCAAAGATCGAAACCTAATAGCGCCAATAATGCGATGCTACTAATAATATTTTAGCCTAGTTCTATACCATAAATGTAAATTGAACTTCAAAACCTCTTGAATATGAGGGGATCGAGATCTGACTCAATATTATTCAAAATACTAAATATAAATATTAAAAAATATTAGTTTTTTTTTATACTTCAAATTTTTTAAGATAAACAGCTATTTCATATTAACATAGTATAGAACAAATGATCTTGAGTTTTAAGTCCGTTACTCATTTGCTTTATTACATTCTTTAACACAAAGAAAAAATTAGTTTTAATAGGCAAGTTTTCCAAGATCTAATTTTTATTTATTTTTTAAAAAATAAATTTTTACTACGACTTTGACTTCTAATAAAGATTGTAAGGAATCTAGATTGGTGGCATTAATGGTGTGTTACCAAAATCATATATAATAAATATATAATTTTTAAAAACATTGCTACATGCACAGCGAAAGTAGTAGGGTAGAAACTTTACACTCCAATCAGCCAAAAATTAAAATATTTTTTTAATTTTTTAATATTATAATAAAAAATAAATTATAGTAAAATTGATGCGATAAAATTGATTTATAGACGAGTAACGCGTATCATTTTCATCTATTTTTGGACGCAGAGGTAACATTATTACTCATTATTATTGTTCAAACATTAAACACTGTGAGCAAGAACACCATTTCACGGGTGCTCTTCACGAGAATTCGTACGGGATTATAATAATTGCCCTTGAATTTTCAGAAGCTATTTAGTTGCACCTACTCCTCCACATTTAATTAAACTGCAATTTCGTACCAGTGTTTTTGTCTTTACATATTTTTACATTACCCCTAGTCAAATTAATTTTAATTAACATTAAAATTATTTAGAATTATATATATGAGGGATAATTATTTATATACCCTTCAAAACTTATAAAATATCATATATATACCCTTACTTTTTTTTGTTTCAAATACGCCCCTAGTATATTTCTCCGTTATTCAAAAATAATTCGCTGTTAGTATCCGTTAAGTCATCTTAGGTTAAACCCGTGTTAAATTTATACCAGAGTTAAAAGAGACAAAATATTTTTTTTTTTCCTTTACTTAAGGACGAATAAAAAAAATTGATGATGGTAAAAGAGTATATATGAGAGGGCAAAAAATATTTTTTTGACCCTAACTTAAGGACAAATAAGAAAATTTGGTTATTATAGAAGGATATATTTGAAAAAAAAAATAGTAATTTTATAGAGATAATGATTGTTACTAATAGAACTTAACTCTAGAGTTATATTTGGAAGAACTTAGGCTTAGTTTGGTATTGAGGCCCATCTGACGCTATTAGATAAAATACAGTTGGGGTAAAAGTATATAGGAATATACTTTTGCGTTCTCCGGTGGGATCGCAGAAAATATATTGTAACCTACTCATCACGATATGCGGAACACAATATTACATACGGAAGCAAACATGGTATTTTCCCTACATACTTTCTCACCGTGCGTAACGCAATCTCTCTGCAATCCCAAACGAAGCCTTAGAATATTAAAAAGGTATTTTTAATATTAACCTTCTAAGATAGGTAAATAAGAAAGTCTGTAATTTTTTCAAGAATATATAAGCAATTGCCCTTATAAAAAATTTTGCTAAAATACTGTCAGTAGTAAATGAGCTCGTTTACTATCGTTTGTCTTAGATGATAAACTTTTAAATCAATAATTTGTACCGTTAATCATGATTTATATTATTTAAAATATTTAAAAATTAAGTTTCATTTTTTTTTGACGATATTATTTTGTGCATTGAGTGGAAAGAAAATTGAACAGTTGAAAGTGAATATTTTTTAAATTTAAATTGTCAAAATTTAAATTATTTGGTCTAAATTTTAGGAACTAAACTATTAAAATTAAAATTATGGAAGGATATATAGTACATAAACCATCTACATTCATTTAAGGCAATTATATATTTATGATCCCTGGTCCGTAGACTCCGTACTCCAGGTTCAGGCAAATTACGTATCCTCTTTTGTGGACCACCTATCACGAGCCATCGAGTTGAATAGTCAAATTTGAACACGTAGACATTTTAAAAAAACATAGAAAAACAAAAACATTTTGAACTTTGAACACTGTTTTTATTTTTTAATTCTTATTTTTCGATAATATAAAATAATAATAATAATAATATTATTATTATTTTTCTAATTGGTGGGGTCGTATGTTGGGTGCATATTCTATTTCCCCACGCAGTGGATAAGGCAAGCAGGTCTAGAAATATCTGGAATTTATTTTAATTTATTTTATTTTATTATAATTCTTCTTCTATAGTGTTCTACACTTATCCTCTTCCAAATGTAAATATACTCTTCTAGGATGTAGGAATTAGCTACGACTCATCCCTTAATCCTATTTTGTTAATTGGTAAGCAAAATTTGTTAATTTTTTAAGGTAAAAACGTATAAAATTTATCTGAGCTATTGACCATTTTAATTTAGTTGTTTAACTTTTTAAAATTTTAATTTAGTCGATGATATTTTGATTTTAAAATTTGAGTGTATCGTTTTTTTTTACAGGTTTAGTTAAGTATACTTCATGCAATTTTCGTGTTATTTATTTCTACAGATTTAATTAGTATATTTTATATAATTTTTATCATTATAAATTTATTAAAATAATTAGCTTAAATTTTAAAGTTAAAATTTCGTTTACTCACTCAAATTAAATAAACTGAAAGGATGGATAGTAAAATTAAAAATTTAAAATATTGGGTAATCAAATCAAAATAGCGAATCTGATGATGTGATTTTTTTTTCTTTTTAAATGTTTATTTTCTTTTTAGGTTGTAGTGATTTCCTACAAACGATGTTGCACATAAAAAATTTTAAGGTAGAGGGAAAGCGACGTCATATCGAAGGTCCAATTGGTATAGAATTGGGTCCCACTTTTTTTGCTAAACTGCACTTAGGTCCTTAAACTTTGAGCAAGGAGACCTTAATTCTCAATTATTGATTTATTATTTTTATCCGTTCAAACTTGTTAAATTATTTGGTTAAATATCACTACTAATGTAGTACTAATGCTATAATATTATAATTAATATTGTGCTAATTATTTGCCACATTACTATCGTATTAGTAAAATATCAATATCAGATTAATTAAATTAGACTATACAACTTAATTACAATAAATTTAAAATTTAAAATAAAAATTAAAATAAATTAAAATTTGAAGACTAAAGTGTGACGCACATTAAAGTTTGTGTTCCAAATTACAATTTAGCCAATTTCTTTTTTAAAATTGTGTTAATAGTAAATAAATATATTTATTTATTCATAATTCCCATTTTTTTATTTCCTTCAATTTTGACGCGCACGACGCCACTTCGTCGTCCACGTGGCATCAACCCAAGCGCTTCTTCGCTTCTCCTCTCACTCTCTCTCTTCAAAACACAAATACTGAGAAAGAGAGAGAGAGAGAGAGTGATAGAGAGAGAGAGAGAGAGAGAGAGAGAGAAATTGTAGTTCGGGTTTAGGGTTAGGGTTTCGGAAATTGCGGAGGAGACAGAGGCGACGAGGGAGGCGACACTAGGGTTAGGGTTTTTCTGGGGGGATCGGGGTGGGGCGCTGGATGAGCGATAGTGGTGAGGCGGGGGATGGTGCTGTGCTCCATGCGGAAGTCGTTCAAGGATTCGCTCAAGGTGCTCGAAGCTGATATCCAGCACGCCAATAATTTGTAAGCTCTATCCTCTCCGAGGCTCTGATTCTCCTCTCGATTTGGGTAGTTTGGGTAATGCGGGTTTTGATCTCGCAACACGAGGTTTTCTTTTCTTTTTTTGGGGAAATCTCGTCGTTTTTTCAATTTTGTGTTGTTTTGATGTGTAAATGTTCTTCCTGGATGTTTTTTTTCCTCCAAATTTTGGTCTTCTTCCAACCCCTGCTAGAAAGATCGTATTTTTATGCGATTTTTTGTGTCGATTTGTAGGATTTTAAGAAGAATTTATGAGAGGATATTAGCAACTAGTGCGAGAGATGCAGCTTTTAGTGATTGGGAATTGGAGTGTGTTTTGATAAGAGATAGTTGCTTCCTCACGGCACTTTTAGATGTAAAAAACCCTATTTGTTGCAAAATGTAGTGCAATGTAACGTAGTTTAGGCTCTTAGTTATTTTTATTTTATTCCATCTGTTTGAGTCAATGAGTCTAGTGATAAATGAGGCAGTGCTTCACTTATTGCTTTGTGAGTAGTACTTGTAAGGGTAAAGCATTATGGATGGTCCTAATTTCAACCATCATTTCTAGATCCTAGAAAGATGGTTTGGTTAGTTTTTTAATATTGATCTTTAAAAACCCAATGCAATTTCTCACTTCCAAAGATATCTATAGAGTTATCCATTTTTTGTTGGAATCTCTGTTCATTTGAGATCGTATACTGAGAAATGCATAAATTTTCTCCTTTTGAAGTCCTTATCCTATGCTTTCCTTTCTTTCTTCATCAAGCATGAGTCGCGCCATTAGTGGTAAAGTTGGTTAGTTGCTGATTTGGTAGAAGTTTAACTTTGTGACACTGGTTGTTCGCTCTTCTCGGGTTATTGTTCATATTTAGTCACTAAATTGTCTGATTTTTCGTTAGAATAAAGAAATAAGCATTCTTGCTAGTGATATTTTTACGACAACGGCAATTTCTTTACCCTCCTGTCAACTATGTAAGATTCATAATATCCCAGTTTTCGTCCTCGTTAATCTGAGCTATAGTGAGCAGAACATGTTATTTATTTGGATTCTCTCTTTCTCCCGCAAAAAGAAACGCTAGTTTTCTCTTTGAGATTTTGGAGTAATGCTTCTTCCCTCGACTACTTCAGGTTCAGTTTTTATTTTTTATTTTTTTATTTCTTGTGGTTAATTTTTTTTTCGCTAGCTATGTACTGAGGTGGGATCCAGTTTTTGCACAGATGCTTCCACATTTCCCTTTGCGTGCCTTCATTTAGTGCTCTACTGAGCATGCGTGTGCAAATATGTCCGCAGGACCTCTGAAATAAACAGCTGGCGACTGAAACAATGGCTCACTTGCCAGCAACTGAGCTCCACGATTGTGCCTCAACGAAAAACTATAACCGATGTTTAACCATTGAAATCCTAAGTTGCTTCTTTTAATTGCAGGTTTAAGAATAATAAGTGCATTTGGTATGATTAGTTTCGATAACTTCAGTTAGTCAATAGCAGTCTGATTTATTTTCAGAGTCAAGAATGTGATTTTATTAGTGTTTAATGTTTGACCGCCAGCAGTTTGAGGTGGAACCTGTTCAGGGATTGGCCAGCATTAATAGAGTTGTAGTTTTCTGTGTTGGAGTATATTGTTATTTAACATATTGTCTCTGGTGCTGATAATGTTGTTTTCCCTGCATTGGCTTTGACATCTCCGAACTAAGAGAAACATGTAGATTGTGCTAATCAAGTTAATCTTCTTTTGAATGCATTTTGGCCGACTCCTTAGCAAAACTTCTTGATTTCCTCTTTTCCTTTTTAATGGTCCTTGGATTTGCGGATGAGGCTTATTGCTTTTTCATTTTACCTCTCTTAATTTCCAGGGCTTCGGAATATCCAAGGGAATATGATGGCGCATGTCTTCAGATGCGATTGTCGTATAGTCCTGCTGCACACATGTTCCTTTTCCTAGTGCAGTGGACTGACTGCAGCCTTGCTGGGGCTCTTGGTTTACTGAGAATTTTAATTTACAAGGTTTTTTTCCGCTTTTTTTTTCGTACGTGAACATTTCTTTTATTTTTTTTGCTTTTTTTTTGGGAGATATGTGAACATATCTTTTACCTCATGTTTTCTTTTGCTTGTTGAATTTGACCTCCATCTATCTTTCTTGATCAAGAAGATTGACATGCAGGTTTATGTTGATGGGACAACAACTATGTCGACCCATGAAAGGAAAGCAAGCATTAGAGAATTCTATGGTAAATATATTGCTTCTCTTGAGCTTGTATCTTTATTATACATACATAAGCTTTTGGTTCTTATTATGCTTTTGTGGGCAGCTGTAATTTTTCCCTCTTTGCTGCAACTGCAAAAGGGGATCACTGATGTGGAAGAAAAAAAGCAGAAGGCGGTTTGTATGGAACGGTATAGAAGGAGAGATGATGATGAGAAAGTGCAGTTATCTGACATAGATGCTGAGAGGGAGGAAGAATGCGGGATTTGCATGGAGATGAACAGCAAGATTGTGTTGCCCAACTGCACCCATGCCATGTGCCTTGAGTGTTACAATGACTGGTATGATGCACTTTCCTTGCCTTATTGCTTGGGTTATACGTATATTTTTCTATTCTAATTCATGATTGCTATAGTGTTTTATCTTTATAAATACTGGATTTATCTTTTTCTTCAACAAAATTTTATTTGCTTAACTGCCTTTTTCACTCAGTCAAACTAATTTTAAATGATTAGTTTATCTGTTATTTCTACTCTCACATTGAAAGAATGGTGAGTGCAGGTAAAAGTTCTTGAAATTTTGCTAGCCATTTGTTGAGGAGTAAATATTAAAATGTCATTTTCTAGGGGCATAAATCATTTGTTGCGATTCGGAAGTCCTTGGGTCGCATCTTTCCAGACACTATCTAGTTTCTCCTACACACGCGGGGAAGTGCTAACCATAAAATATTAAAATGCATTGTCTAGTAGCTTAAACTTTTAGAGGAAAGCAGTTGTTTTACACCACTGCGCCCCTTTGAAGGACAATTGCGTCTTTGCAAAACTGCTTGTCACCGCTTTGTGAAAGCATTTATTTATGCTTTAGTTGTGAAGAAGTAAGCTGTCAAGCAAGTGCAGGTCATATTAATTTTGAACCAGGTTGCATGAGCTTTGAATGCTATACCAGCCAATGACATCAAAACCAAACTTATTTCTCTTTGTTGTTTCTTAGTGTTGATTTTCCCTTTTTTGCGCATAAAACATCTTCAATATCCATGTTAATAATATATTCCTTCTAAGGTGGTCTTAATATTAAAATGTTTGTGTAGTCTGGAATGATGGTTTGATTCTGTTTTCTATGTTTTTCTTTGACAAGCATTTTTAGCACAAAGACATTCCCCTCTCTTGCAGGAACTCGAGGTCACAATCATGCCCCTTCTGCCGCGACAGCTTAAAGAGAGTTAACTCTGACGATTTATGGATATACATAGACGCGAGAGATATCGTCGACCAGGGCACTGTCTCGAGAGAAAACCTCAGGCGCCTCTTCATGTACATAAACAAGTTGCCGCTGATTGTTCCCGACGTAGTCTTCGATTCCTACGATTCTCACGTCAAATGAACTATGCCTGATTCCCATTACTGCTGGTGGCTTTCATATTGCATGCCCTCAGCTAGTGCCGCCTCTCCACACTCGTCTCGATCGTTTTATGCTCGAGAGTTCTTCTTTCCACTTTCTGTTTCGAGTCGTGAAGCTAGCTTCTGCTACTTCCGAAAGCAGCTCGAGAATTCGAAGAAAGCTGGTAGTGGAATTTGTCCATAAGTTTCTGTTTTAAGGTCTTCTCTAGCTTGTAAATGAGCCACCTTATGGTTAAGGTGGTAGTTATGTTGAACTAATTTCGTAGAGCGTAAGCAATATATAGCCATCTGTATGTATTTCTCTTCTCGCCGCTTTATAATACTTGTTTCATCTAAAAATGGAGTCGAGCATTCTTAGACAAGTACATTCCTTGGTACTCGAGAAATTAATTGAGTCACTTAGTTTGTTTACTAGTTTTACAACATAGTCAAGAACAAATCACTTCATGTAATACAATTGCGGCTTGCGCAACACTGTTTACTAGCTAATGTAGTTGCTGCTATCACCTTAAGATCACAGTACAATCACTCAAACAGGATTTTCCGCTGGAAAGGGCGCGACTCCGCGGTATCACCTGTTAACCTATGTGAAAAAACGAGAGCAGAAATGATATGAGATGCATTCTGAGGATGAAAGGGTCAAACTATAACTAAAGCAAACACTCAGATTATGTGAGCAAATTATGTGATGTTTCTATAAGGCACTTACATTGTAGCAATCACTTGTGTAAGAGAGGGTCGGCGAAGTATGGTGGTGCCTGTTGAACCTGGTTTCTCAGAAGAGGAACGGTTGCGTACACGTTCTCTTCATCGCTGTCGCAGTAATTTTCGTGATCTGGGCCAAGAGCTCTCAGAATCATGGACAGGAAGATACACAATCCCTGAAAGACAAATGACAGCGGATTTGTAAGTAAGGAGAACCTTCAAATGCTTGAGACTTTGCACATGTTTCGCGTTCGGAATATCGCAACACAACTTTTTGAAAGAAGAATACGAGTGAAAAGAATAACATAGTAAAATATTTTTAATCTTTCCTCTAGCACAATTAGGAAACCGAAGCAGTTTTTACCTCTGCAGCGACAACCACGAAGCCGATCCATTCGCACACCTCGAAATTTGACCTCAGGAAGTTCTTGAATGACTCAAATCTCCCACTTGGGTCCTGCGGGAAATCCTGACAATTTAATACAGGTTAGTCAGAAGCAATAGAAGGAAATGCACACAATATAGAGACTAATAAGAATATGATCTTAAACACCGATCGTGCTGCATACCTCCTCCCAGTTTCTGTTCAGAAACACATCCGCTGTTATCGCAGCCTCCATTGCGACAAGCAAAAAGATGAAAAACATATACTGTGTACAAATTAAGCTCAACAAATAAGTTGTTCCTTGTCTGATATAGATCATCCAAGAGAACGAATTCTAATATGATGGAGTGCATGGCCAATAGAGGTCGACATCATTAATCGACTTAAGATCCTAAAATGAGAACAAAATGACACTCAATTTTCATGGCTAAAGCATTTGAAATGAACTCATGCTTAAAAGTTTTGCATTCAAATCATCGAAAATCTTGGACAAGGATACGCATGAAAGGCAATGGCCGTTGGACGTTTCAGCAGCGATATGGCCGGAGCAACTTACGAAGCACACAAAGACGCCTAATCCAAGAGAAACGCTAACGAACCTGCGTGTCAGAATACATAACAACTCAGTAAGTGCTCTTCGCAAGAGTAAACTTTGTTCATGTCTCGAACTAATTTCTGCATTCATGAAAAATTAACATAAAAGTGACACTAATGATGTTTGTTTCAGCTGGTTGCATGTAATAGCTAAGAAAAACTACAGAAGAATAATAAATCACATTGATCCATTTATAAGAGAGACATCAACAGAATAATTTTATACTGTAAAAACAGAATGTTTAATTCCCCTTATCTAATTATTTATAGAGGCAACGAAATAAATCAGCAAATTTATCTCCTCATTTGGTTCAACCATGAACAATACCATGTAAATCCATAATCAACAATTTATCGAAGAACATGAATAACCCCAATCAAACAAAATATGCCCAATTGAACAGCATTTTGAATCTACTCGAGCATCATTCTAAACAACCAATTCTACAACAATACATGATGATAATAAGGCAAAAATGCGCCCAAAAACAAAAACCCACTTCCCCAAATCCATGCAAATTGAAAGGGCAAAGATGAAACAAACCAAGGAGGGCTATGATCCGTCGAATGCACATTGGGATGCTTGTAATAAACCCTAATCATCCAAAGGGAGTACAACACCATTGCGATCCCCACCATCCCAATCACCGAATTCACCAGCTTTAGCATCGATTGCAAGCAACATCTCATCAATCTCCCCATCTTTCCCCCCACAATTTCTCTTCAATTCACCTCAAGGAGGAGCCCAGATCACAAAATCGAATTTTTAAGGCGAAAAGGGGGAAAAACTGGGGAGAGATTGATGGAAATGAGGAGATTGATATGAGGGGTTTTGATGAAATTATAAGAGAACAAAAAAAAAAAAGAAAAAAAAAAGAAGAAAAAAAAGGGATTTTTCGATGGGGAATGATTGGTTGGATCCGAGGGTATAATAAAAGCTCTGAAGCATTTATGAACGCTGTTTTTTGTTGTTTCACATCCGAATAATAATAATTAATTAATAAATACATAAATAAATAAATAAAAAGAAAAATAAGCGCGCCAACTAACCTGTGATTAGCAAAGATTATATAGAGACCACCCTCATATATAATTTATTACAAAATGCCCCCTCAATATTTTTTAAGTGATAACTTTGAGGTTTTAAATATTATTAATTTCAGCAGTTATTTTTTGAATCTAATGGTTTTGATTAATTTTTAGATACTTGTAACTTTATAGAATGAGTTGAATAAAAAAAATAAAGAGGAGGGACCTATTTGAAAATGACATAGAGGATCTTAGTACATTCTTAGAATTATTTTTATGACTAAGACAGTTTGGGTAGTTAATAGGGTAGTTATTTGGCCTGCCTTTTTTGGCAAAAAGATAAAAAAAGAAAAATCTGAAAATAAAAAGAAAATACAGGAATTAATTGGGGGACAGGCCTGCCACATTATGCTGTTAATTGTTTTAAATTATTTTGTATTAAATTCGAAATTTAATGCTCATGGGGACAACTCATCTAATAGTTAATAAATATAAACTATAGTATATATATATATTTATAGATTTTTTTTTTTGTTCTTATCGTTGCTCAAATTGTTAGGAGTACGCAACCAATTCACTTCGAACGTACATAAACAACGCTCACGAATTTCGATTGTGATTCTGTCCAACCAGCCTCACACCACACTCCCGCCACACCAACAATCCCCCAGCACAATCGAACCCATGACCTCTAACTCTGATACCACTTGTCGGATTGTTGGCGCTAACCATTAATTTCAAAAGTTCAAGCTGTTAAAAATACGCAACTAATTCATTTAAAGCGTACAGACACAGCACCCATGGATCTCGATTGTGATTCGACCCAATCAGGCTCACGCCACTTCGAACATGATTCGGCCCAATCCGACCTCCGGCCATTTCGAACGTGACTCGATCCAACTTGGCCTGCCGCCATAGGGCAGGATGCTGGTCCCTTTAAGCTAACCAATTCCCTCAGCCATATCATATCTATATTGACATAAAATTGGTGCCTGTGTCTGGATGCATGTTTACAAATCACTCGATGCATCCAGAATATTTAATTGCCTGAGTTTCTGATACTGTGAGGAAATTGGTTGCAGTTTGTAACTGTAATTGCAGAAAGATATGAAACAGCAATTTCCTTTTGCCTTTCAGATTTCATGTTTATATATCGGCGGTCGCACCGCGAAACATGAACAAACAAAGACAATCTAATGCAATATT
Organism: Puya raimondii; assembly: GCA_016920855.1. Lineage (NCBI taxonomy): Eukaryota > Viridiplantae > Streptophyta > Magnoliopsida > Poales > Bromeliaceae > Puya > Puya raimondii. The sequence goes on along the minus strand of JABWPP010000050.1, from coordinate 52,154,763 downwards.
ATGATCTGATGTAATATTACGACAGAAAAGGAAAAGAACATCGAATCAATTACGATGAACTTCTGAATCGACCTTAACGATTGTCGTCAAAATCCATATACATCCTATAAGCATCTCTTTCTGAAGAATAGTAGCTTTTAACTAAGCAATCGATCCGGAAACCGATCTTCGTGTAGAGGGAAACAGCAGGCGATCGCGTTGGATCGACATGGAGGCATATCCGATGAACTCTCCTTCTTCTGCATTTTTCGACAGCTGCTTTCAGCAAGGCTTCTCCATAGCCCTTCCTTCTGTAATCTTCCTTCACTACAGGATCAGCACAAGAGTTAGAACACCAAACAACAATACACATGATAAAGAAACCATAGAATTTTTAATCTTGGATTTTCAAACCCTGGCTACATTCCTGTCTAATAATCTCTCTTGGTAATTAGTTCACCTTGAAAGAAGGGCAAAAGAGCATACCCTCTTGGGTTGAATTGATGAAAATATATAGTACAAGAGATAGGTCTACTATAGTAACATTGCCTACTATAGTAATACTACAACTAGGATTACATACCATATAATCCTACTCTATATATGATAATAATATACAGTATCCTAATATACCATAAGATACTAAATATATCGTAACATATACTAAATATATCGTAACATCCCCCCGCAAGCTAAGCATCCACTGGCCGGATGCGAAGATTGAGCCGCAAAGCCGAAAATCGAGAAGGTGACAAAGGCTTTGTGAAAATATCAGCAAGTTGCTTATCAGAAGAGATGTGAACCAATTCTAAATCACCAGACTGGACTTTTTCGCGCAAGAACTGATGGTCAAGCTCAATGTGCTTCGTTCGAGCATGGAGAACAGGATTGGCCGCAAGATAAGTCGTGCTGAGATTATCACAATAGATGCTGATGGAGCGCCATAAGAACACACCAAGGTCACGAAGTAAACGTCGGATCCATACTGTCTCAGCAAGCGCGTAAGCCACAGCACGATACTCGGCTTCAGAACTGGAACGAGAAATAGTGGGCTGTTTCTTAGCGGACCAGGAGATAAGATTGGGCCCTAGAAATATACAATATCCTGAAGTAGAGCGACGGGTATCGGGACAACCAGCCCAATCAGCATCTGCGAATGCCACGAGAGAAGGATTGATACAGCGGGAGATAGGAATGCCATAAGACAGCGTCCCGCGAATATAACGCAGAATGCGCTTGACCGCTTGCATGTGGGGTTCACGAGGTGCATGTAAATACTGGGCAACAGAGTTGACGGCATACGAGATATCTGGTCTTGTGAAGGTGAGATACTGGAGAGCACCACCAACGATCTGACGATAAATGTAGGGATCCTCAAGAAGGCGCCCCTCATGAGAAGAGAGAGACGAGAAGTCGGAGAGAGAGGACTAGAGACGGGCTTACTATCAAGAAAGCCATGGCGCTGAAGTAGTTGATGCGCATATTTCTGCTGAGTCAAATGAAGACCAGAAGACGAACGATTAACCTCAATGCCCAAGAAATAATGTAGCGGCCCGAGATCTTTCATAGCAAATTCTCGTTGTAAGGTGACAATAAGAGCCTCTAAAAGAGAGGAGGAGCTTCCGGTGACAATAATATCATCAACATATAATAGAAGAACAAGAGTGCCAGAAGAGGAATGACAAACAAACATCGAGGGATCAGCAGTACTGCCAACAAAACCAAGTTCAAAAAGAAAAGAAGTAAACCGCTGAAACCAAGCCCGAGGTGCCTGTTTGAGACCATAGATCGCTTTTCGGAGACGGCAAACGTGATGAGGAAGAGAAGGATGCACAAAACCAGGCGGTTGTTCATATAAACTTCTTCAGAGAGAGTACCATGAAGAAAGGCGTTCTTTACATCAAGTTGTCGAAGAGACCACCCAGAGGAGAAAGCCACTGAAATAACAGTTCGAATAGTGGTCGACTTGACAACCGGAGAAAAGGTCTCATCAAAATCAATACCTTGTTGTTGTTTGTAACCCTGAGCCACAAGCCGAGCCTTAAGACGCTCAAGGGAACCATCCGCCTTCTGCTTCACTTTATATACCCACTTGCAGCCAATAAGATTAACAGAAGAGGGAGGAGGAACAAGATCCCCAGTAGCATTGGTCAGTAATGCATCAAATTCTTCAGCCATGGCAGCACGCCAACCTGCATCCTGAGAAGCTTCATGAAAAGAGGTAGGCTCAGCAGGAAGAATAGAACGCGCAGAAGCGAGGAAGGAGGAAGACGCAGCGGAACCCTTAGCCATGGATCGAGTGAGCATAGAGTGTGTTCTGGCAGGCAACGGAGGCTCAGAAGGAGAATGAGAAGGAGGGGAGACTGCAGCAGGCGGAGGGGAAGGTGGATGATCAGAGGTGGAAGGTGCCAGATCAATAGGTGAAGGTGAAGCAGCAGCAGGCCGGCTGGTGTGTCGTCTGGTATAGACCCGGAGTTCAGTTTGGCCAGCAGGAGCGGCAGCATTCTCATTACTAACCTGTGGGGCATCATGATTCACAGTGGAAGGAAAAACTGATAATTGCTCAGACGGTGAAACAAGCGTATGTGAACCAACGTCAGTAGAGGGGCGTGTGAAGGAGAGGCCAGAGATTGCATCAATAGTGGATGGACTCTCACCCAGTAGGGGAGGATTAGAAAGAAAATTTTGAAACATTTGAAAGTTTGAAATAGAAGAGGAAGGAGAAGAAGAGAATTTAGAAAGACAAGAGTAAGGAAAAACATGTTCAACAAAAGTAACATTGCGAGAAATAAAAATTTTACCAGTGTTTGGATAAAGACAGCGAAAACCTTTATGTTTGTCAGAAAGTCCCAAAAAGACACAAGGAAGAGAACGGGGAGAGAGCTTGTGAGCTGCAATGTCCTGAACATCGGGATAACACAAACATCCAAAAACTCTAACAAGTTGCAAGTCAGGGGAAACACAACCATGCAGAATTTCATATGGCGATTGTCCTTTCAAAACAGTAAGAGAAGGAATTCGATTCACAAGAAAGACGGCAGTTTGAATGGCCTCAGCCCAGAATCGAGGAGGTAAGCAAGCTTGAAACAGCAGGCTCCTAACAATGTTAGATAAATGCCTATGCTTCCTCTCAGCAAGGCCATTTTGTTGAGGCGTATAAGGACAAGAGAATTTATGAATAATTCCATTTTGTGAACAAAGAGTAGAAAATTTGTCATTTACAAATTCAGTACCATTGTCAGATTGAAAAATTTTGATTGAACTATGAAATATGTTTTCAACCATTGTCTTAAACTCGAAAAATTTGTCAAAAACTTCATGTTTAAATTTTAAAAGGTAAAGCCAAAAGAAAACCGAGAGTAATCATCAATAAAAAATAACATAATATTTTGTAGCCAGAAACAGAGGGAACAGGTGATTGCCAAACATCAGAATGAACAATATGAAAAGGAAAAGCAGATTGAGATTCTGAATCATGAAACGAGAGTTTAACATGTTTTCCCATATTACAAGCATTGCAAACATATAATTTCAAAGCAGAATCAGAAACAATTTTATTGTTTTTAATAAATGTAGAAAGAACAGGAAAACTTGGATGACCTAACCGTCTATGCCATATATCTCCGCTAAACCTAGATGCAACTAGAGCTAGCGGTTTCTTAGTTCCTACACTTGCAACTTTAGAGGAAAGTGGATAGAGTGATGTTCCCGAACTAGGGCATCGAAGAAGCTCCGCCCTGGTTTCCTTGTCCTTCACAGAAAAACCAGAAGAGTCAAATTCAAAAAGAGAATTATTATCATGACAGAACTGACGCACTGAAAGTAAATTTCTTTTAATAGAAGGAACAACAAGGACGTTTTTAAGAGCAAAAGAGTTAGAGGACGTATTTAAATGAGTTTCACCTGTCTGAGTAATATCAAGTAAATTTCCATTACCAACAAGAATTTTTTCGTGCCCACTATAAGGTTTAGAAGAGGAGAGAATATCAGAATGTGCGGTCATATGATTAGATGCTCCGGTGTCTGGATACCATACTTCCTCACCGGGTTCATGAAGGTTCATAGCAGCAAAAGTTTGAGGAACATCATCTGTAATAAAGGAATGATTGAAGCGTTGTCTGCACTGGAGGGCAGAATGATTGAACTTGCCACAGATCTGACATTGTGTGCCAGACTTTGGAATGTAAGGTTGTTGAGGATTATTAGGTTGAGGGTGTGAGTAGGTTCCAGGAGATCCACGACCAGAGTTGTGTCTACCATGCTGTCCTCGGCCTCCACGATATCTACCTCCACGGCCTCCACGATTACCGCGTCCACGATTGGCATAAAGAGCTTCACCGTCAATAGTGGGAATAGCAGAGGATGTCATCACACTAGTACGACGTTGGACTTCCGTTTCTTCTTGCATCAAGAGTGGACGAAGCTGTTCAAAAGTGGGCTTATTTCTGTGTGTGTTTAGAGCACTAACAAAACCGCGATAGTCTTCTGGTAGCCCTAGAAGAACAGTCATGACCAAATTATGGTCTGACTCGGTTTTACCAATCGCCTGAAGAGCATCACCAATCGACTTGACCTTTTGCATGTAATCACACATGCTCATTGAGCCTTTCTTGATGCTCCGCAATTCAGACTTTAGAGAAAAAGCCGTGGAAGCAGTCTTATCAAGAAAATATGCCTCAATGATTCTCCAAGCATCATATGCAGTTTTAGGTGAGCTAGAAATGACCATTCGTAATATGCTAAGGGATAAAGTGGCATTAATCCATGAAAGTATAGTGGTGTCTTCCCTTTTCCAACTTAAATATTCGGAATTTATAACCACCTTCTTATCAGCAGTATCGATAGCCTGAGAAGGCACAACACCAGTTCCGTCCACATGTGATGTAACACCAAAACTTTCTAGAACATTAAGAAAGACTTGCTTCCACACAAGATATGTGGAATCAGTGAGTTCTAGTGGTATGAGAGTTTTGATGTTAACAACTGGCAAATTTGAGGTAGAAGAAGACATATTTGCTACCAAAAGAGAAGGATCCACCACTAGATATGAAAGAAAGATAAATCGGAATGTAGCGGATGAGAAAAAGGAAGAACCTGGTTTCTACCAAACTAGTTGTACCCAGCGCACAAGAGAGGAACCACTTAGCACCAAATAAGAACGGCCGCACCAGGGAAAGGACCGAGCGACACGAGCAACCAGCGAGCGGTACGAGGATAGTCCGAGCGGCACCCGAAGAGCAAAGAGGAATCACAAAGAGGCTGAAATTACTGTAGCGTGCGTACTGTAGCGCGCGTACTGTAGCGCGCGTACTGTAGCAGTACTGTAGCGCGCGACTGTAGCAGTACTGTAGCGCGAGTACTGTAGTAATACTGTAGCGCAGATACTGTAGCAGTACTGTAGCGGAGAGATAGAAGTCCAATGATAAGAGGAGATAGAACACCAAAAGGAAAAGAACACCTATGGAAGAAGGTGAGACTTGTTGTGGATGATAGCTGTGGATCAATATCCCTAAATTAGGGTTCCCGCTCTGATACCATGAAAGAATGGCAAAAGAGCATACCCTCTTGGGTTGAATTGATGAAAATATATAGTACAAGAGATAGGTCTACTATAGTAACATTGCCTACTATAGTAATACTACAACTAGGATTACATACCATATAATCCTACTCTATATATGATAATAATATACAGTATCCTAATATACCATAAGATACTAAATATATCGTAACATATACTAAATATATCGTAACACACCTGCACGGCTCCTAACAGGTATTGGAAATTGAAGTTCAATAAGTAAAAGGTTATCAATTTTCAAAAAGACAAAAAAAATAAAATAAAAGGTTCAAGGATTACCCACACATATTACCTACATGTTACTCTTAACATGTTCTATAACTACTTTTAAAGTTTGGAGCCAAAAACACATTGCAATCTGAAACCAATGAAAAGGAGGTTTCAATCTAGTCATATAAGAATGCCTCAATTTTGGTTTAATAACTAAATCACAGGATGCAAGAAAAAGAAAATCTAAAATTCGAGTTCTAAGGAATTGAAATCTTCAGAATGCTGCATAGTTAGTTGGATGGAACAACTCTAGACACTAAAACACGCATCTCTGAAAAAGTAGAATGACAATGACATGGGGAGGTGAATATAAAATACAAATACGCGAGATGCAACTATGCTACGCGCCAAATGGTGGATAGCTGCAGAACTGGGCTTATTGGACCGTCCATCCGAAATGCACGGATCAGCTCAACCATCGGTGTGAATGTGATCCAATGATTGGCCAAATCAGAAGTCGAGATGCACTCCACCTTCATATGGACAATCTGATCAACTGGTGCGCAGGAGCTTCCTTGTACGCCAATTTGCGCCCTTCTTGAATAAGTAGGATGTGCAATGACGGCGATACAATCACATCAATGTAAGTTTTCTCTGCGCGCCGTAACTTACTGTAATGTATACATGTGTAGGAATAGGATACAACAATACCAATGCAAGTTTTCATCTAACAATCAGATCTAATATTTCGAGCTTCGTAAAAGCAACATTAGTAAATGTAGGCAACAGAATAAGAAACAATACAATCAGATACAAAAACTGCGGAAAGATGAGACTTTTAAGATTGGGCAAGTTGTACCAAGCCCAACAAAGAAGAGCTTAATCAACAAAGTTTACAAAATCAATTGTGATTTTTTCACTCATTCCCTAAATTTACAACAAAATACAACTAGTAGAAGATTCTAATTGAGGAAACTTCGACACTAACACTCTGTTTGGTATCAGTAGTTATGAATTGGTTGGTAACTCTCCACAAATCATAACAAATTCGACCTCAAACCATTACAAATCACAGCAAATCAGATCAAATCACAGAAATATAATCGATTCAAATTTACAATTCCATAAAAATCGATGATTTAGAGGATTCGAAACAAAGTGTAAATTAAAGGCGAATTGTTTACACACCTGCGAGTTTGGTGATAGAGGCGCATAGAGAAGTGACAAAGGAGTACATCACGTACCCTACGATCTCTTCTTCTTCTTCTTCTTCCTCCTCCTTTTCTCCTTCGCCATTAGTGACCTTCGCGTACAACAACCCCGCGTTCTTCTTCCTGAGCTCCTCGTCGAAAAATTTCGCCATGGATTCGTGCTTGGGGAAGATCCTCTTCTCCATCCTCACGATTTGCGCGATCGCTCCTCGAGATTCTCTCCGACAAGAATCCAGCTCGGATATCGCCGCCGCCGCCGCCATCTGGTCGGGCGAGCGAGATGGGTTTGTCGGCGTTGGGGTCGCCAAAATATGAGACCTTTTTTGTTAACTTAAAAAAACAATAATAAAAATCAAAATTTTTGGAAACGTTGATCTGAGTCGTCCAATCGTAAAAGGAGGGCTCCTAATTGTTGAATATAAAATATAAAACAACACTATTTTGTAGCTAAACTTAGAAAAAAAAAATCATTGTTTCATATAATTTAATATGATATCAATGTAGAAAACTGTAAGTTCGAGACTGATCAAGCTTCAAATATTATTATTTTTTTCTATTTAATTTAGATTTATACTTTTGGCTTATACACGCTTTTTTTTTAATTTTTAATAATCTATAATGTATTGAGATATTAGGCCTAGCTTGGAATTGCGGATTTAAATGATCTACTTTCATGTTTTGAAAATACTAAAAATTTAAAATTGCTTCAACTTTTCCTCTTTGGATATTTCAAAACGGCGGTGAAAATTAGCACTATAAAAGTAGGACCATCATTTAGTATTGAAGGTGGAAATATTAAAAGTGTTTTCAAATTTTGTTAGTCTTGTAAAGTAAAAGCATAAATATTTTTAATGACGTAATCTCAAATTAGACCAACCACTATTGAATTAAAACGAGTTGAATAGAACCTCAAAAATTACATCTTAGAAAAGCGAGTGCGATTTGCGTGACATATTATACTTCCCTAAAAACAAACTAATCAGAAACCAAATATGTATTCTCCTTTCAATTTCAAATCAAGGCTTGTTTATAGAAAGATTCAAATTAGAGATTTATATTTCGAAAGAGAAGATACCAAGCAACCAACTAAACTATCGATGGTGATAATTAATTTGAAATTCTTCTCATTTAAATTTTTATTTTGTTTGAACTAATATTATTATGCCGTCCAACTAAATAAAAATTTCATACAGAGCGCCCCTTTTCGAATGATCATACTAAAAATATATCACTTTCACTATCTAGTATGTTGGCTATTTATTATTGGGCTAAAAATAGGCCCAACTTTCTGCCCCGTGACAATAGGCCCAGAAGACTAATAAGTTGAGTTGGGTAAACCTAATAAGTTGAGTGGGGTGTGATCCACAAGAGACCTAACGGCAAGAGGCCCAACAATAGACCCAACGTCCAGGTGGATTGAGTCAGGTCGAAGCCTGCGAGCGCTGTGGCTGAGCCCTTAAGTGTGATGGATGCGACCTTCCTATCAGCACGTGCTTTTGAGATAGTTGGTTAGCGCCAACGATCCCACAAGTGGTATCAGAGCCAGTGGCGCGGGTTCGATTCCCACATACTACATTAACGGTGCAAGTGTTGGGGGAGATTGTTGGCTATTTATTATTGGGCTAAAAATAGGCCCAATTTTCTGCCCCGTGACAATAGGTCCAGGAGACTAATAAGTTGAGTGGGGGTGTGATCCACAAGAGACCTAACGGCAAAAGGCCAACAATAGACCCAACGTCCAGATGGGTTGAATCAGATCGGGCTGAGCCCTTAAGTGTGATGGATGCGTCCTTCCTATCAGTAAATACTTTTAGAATAATTAATTAGCGCTTACGATCCACATAGCATAGTTGGTCAAAGCAGAATAGCGGAACTTAGTTGGTCAAAGCAGAATAGCGGAACACGTACAGTTTTATAAACTGAATAACTAATTAAATATTTGTTCTCATAAATTATTCCACATATATGTAAGTGTGTAAGAGATGTAGTTGAGTACAATTTACTCGAGCGGGAATATGCTGCAATTATATAACTTAATAATTAAAGGAATCTTCTTCATATTATTCGGCACCAGAAATTTAAAAAACTAGGTGGCTTCAGTGTAACGGTTTATTAAAAACAGCTAATTGTTGATTTGGGCCCGTGAAATGTGGGCCCTACACGTCAGCCTCAGAACCGTGACGTAGGACTCATGCGGGAACACAATCTACCGTCCAAGCAACACAGAGTGAATCACCACCGTCAAAAAATAAGCGGCGACGATCGGATGATGGATTACTGGACGGTGGATATTGCGCGTCCGCATGCGCACCACCTCCCGAGACAACCGTGCGGGATTTTCTCTCTCTAGAGTTGAGACGAGGACAATACTTATCCACTCACACCGCTCGTCGTCTCCCTCCACATCCTTTCTCTCTCTAGGACACGCGAAACTCAAATCGTTCACGAGGAATCGCTCCCGAATCTCCCCAAACCCTAGGAGCATCTCCCCCTTCTTCCTCTTCTTCTTCTTCTTCTTTTTCTCTCGTGTGGAAGAGTTCGACCTCGATCGATCGCGTTGGGAGCCCTTGTTGCGCTCTCCTTTTCCCCTTCTCCCCCGCTCTCAGAAGCTCCTCTGAGATCCAATGGAGATGGGCATGGAGATCGCCGAATCCCGGGCAGATCTCGCGCTCTCCGACGCTAGAGATGTGGTTCCGACGACGAAGCAGCGAGGGCAATCGATATGCAACCCGTGTAGTCCGCTGCAGCGGCAAGCGTTCGAGTACTAGGGTTTCGGCTCTTCGGAGTTGCGATTTTAGAGGTTCTTCTCTTTGCATCGCTGTTAATTACTGTTAAAAGGAGGAATCTTTGTTAGTTCTTGGTGTTTCTAGGGTTTCTGCCCCCCCCAGAAAGAAACCTGGTCTTTTCTTCTTCCACTTGAAGGAAATCGCATAATTGGGGATAGTTTTGGGGCTCTTGGGCGATTTATAGGGTTTTTATCTGCTCCTATGGCAGGAAAAGAACGAATACCACCGTTTTTCTTCGGATGTTGAATAATTTGTGCACGAAACTGGTCGGAAGTCTAAATCTAGGGTTTCTTGAAGGTTATATTCGCAGTATCGTTCTTTTAGGGTTTATCTGTTTTTAAACAGAGGGCTTTGAGAGGAAATTCGAGAATTCGGGGTAGGTAACATTTTCTATCATGGTGGGAAAGGAATTGGCTATCAGGAAAGAAGGGCCAGTTGATTTGAGAGAGGTCGCGGCAAAGACGACTCTCCGTGATGTGCGGCATAAGGGGCATACGTATGTGGAACTAAGACGTGCAGGCAAGCGCATAATCTTTTTCTGCACCATTTGCCTTACTCCATGCTACAGCGACACCGTGTTGTTTGATCATCTTAAGGGAAATCTTCATGCTCGAAGGTATGCCGCTGCCAAAATTACTCTCTTTGGTCCTGTTCCTTGGCCCTTTAATGATGGTGTTCTGTTCTTTAATAATACCCGTGAGAAAGATTCACTGTTATTAGCTCCAGATTCTGAAAAGAAAGCTTTGGTTGTCCGTAGTGAAACTGTTGATAATGAAAACGAAGTAACGTCAAAGCTTAGAGATGATTTAAAGTCGCAAGATGGTACTTTTGATATTAGTAGCAATGTTAACAAAGTGATCACTAATGGGAATGGTGATAATCACTGCAGTAATGGCCATAAAAAACTTACAATAGCCGTAAATGGACATAGAAGTTCTGGAAATGATGGTTGTCTCATTATTCGGGGTGTCTTGCTTAAGGAGGTTGTTTCTAATCTGAGGGTCAGGATTTTGGGGATTGGAAATGTTGCATATAAAATCAATGAAAACATTGAAGCTCAGGATAAGGTTACTAAGATATGGTGTGCGTGGTCTGGACAAGAGGCGTCTGATGGATCAGAGGAGATGAAGGACTCTCACCAATGTGATTTTGCTATAGTGAACTTTGTTTACACATATGATTTGGGTAGAAAGTGGGGTCCGGGTGATCAAGACCCTCCTCTATCCCCCAGCTCTTTCTTTATGATTGATGACTTGGGGCGCCGGGGGAAGAAAAGGAAGAAGTCATTTTCAGATCATGAAAATTCCTCAGAACACAATAGTAGTAGTAATTCTCCCTCTGAAAATGGTTCTGGTCCTTGTGGCTGTTCTGCTGATTCTTCTAGCCATCTCCAAGTAGCGCGTCTGTCCAGAAAATCTGTTAGGAAAGAGTTGAGGAAGCAGAAGCGTCTTTCTTCTGAGAGAGCCTGTGATATCTGTGGGCAACCAATTCTTCCAGGAAAGGATGTTGCGACCTTGTTGAATTGCAAGACCGGAAATCTAGCTTGCAGCAGTAGAAATACAAATGGGGTGAGTAATTCGAAGGACATGCTAATTGGATATCTGTCATCATTTACTTTCTTTTCTTAGTTCTATTTGATTAAAGGCACCTAGCGATGACTTCATGTATTTTTGCTGTTCTGAACTGTTTGTAATCTCTATGTGTTTTCTTAGATTTGTTTGACATCGTTAGGGAAAGTGAAAATGTAGTAGCAACCTTCCCCCCCCCCCCCCCCCCCCCCCCCCCCCCCCCCCCCCCCCCCCCCCTCCCTTTCGCTTCTTTCTTTTTGAAGGGAGTGTGCAAACAAACCAAAAGGAAGCTCGCTCATGAGTGCCTTTAACCTTGTAGAACTTGACTGAAAACAAAAGCACTGCCAAATGCACCATAAATTTCAATTTTAAAATTTATTTTATTTTAGTTCTTATTTGTAAAGTGAGATGGCGCAATGTGATGACTTTCACTTTAACATATCCAGGCTTTTCATCTATTCCATGCTTCCTGCCTTGTACATTGGATCCTTCTTTGTGAGTATGAGCTGTTGGTTGATCAATCCAATAGCATAAAAAGCATTCGGGGAAGGAAGGCGAGAAAAGCTCTTAAAAATAAGATCTCGTCTATATTATGTCCAGAATGTCAGGGTACGGGCATCCATATCGAAGGACAAGAATTAGAGAAGCCAACCATTTCTCTCTCTGAGGTTTGTGCTGCAGTATAACTGATATTCTTATTTAGGCCTAACAATATTTTTTGGGAAAGTTCTTTTACTTGTGATTGATGTGGACGCTCACCATTGCTACATCATCTTTTCACATCAGATGTTTCTATATAAGCTCAAAGCCCTTGAGGCGCACAAGGCATGGATGAAGAATCCTGAAGTCCTTCAAAAATGCTCCACTGGACTTTATTTTCCTCATGAATCTGAGGAAAATGCACAGGTTCATTCAATGACACCTTTTTAGTTTGTGCTTATCACGAAAGTGATGCTTTTTACAACTGGTTAACTGTTTTTTCCATTGTGGTGTAGGAAAAGGTTATGCCGCTAAACTTGCTTCATTTTTATCGGGCTGATGAATGACGCTGCTTGTTGAGAAGGCCTCCGATGTATGAGCGTTAGCATGTTGTAGATTTCTTAGGGCAGTTGTAAATAAGTCTGCATGAATGACGCTGAACGTCGTAGAAAAGAGCCGGCGTTAGTTGCCTGGCTTATATAGTAATTTCTATGGTTTCTGATTTGCATTTCACAGTCATTAGTCATGTATGTAGCTGTATGTTGACCCAGTGCTCTGCTACTTCATGTAACCATGTATATTCCAGTTCTATGCAGTGCTTGAACTTTACTGGCTACTTCGAAAAGAATTACGCTCGTTTATTCTTGTGTCTAAGTATGTGGTCTTAATCGCTGAATTGATGGGAGATATATAATGAAAGAGTTTTCCCAGTAGAATTTCTCTCAAGCACCCATGAACTTTTAATTATCTTTCATGAACTATAGTTTCATGAGCAACTGCGACAAAGGTGTAACGTAGATCAGATTGAATTGTTCGTTTTAGAACTTTGTGTTCAAGAATTGTCCATCATGCGATATATTCAATTCATTCAATATCTTGTGGGCCACTAAAGAATTAATTCCACCAGTTATGTTGTATGCAGCGTTGATCTTTAGTTACAGTTACCAAACTGATTTTCTAATTGACTTGCTATGCATAAATACTTGTACCTGACAATTTGTCCTTGTGATAGCTGGGTGAAGTTAGAGAATAATTTGCAGTTAGGTTTATTGATTATTTTAAGTGGATTCTTTTAGTTATGTTTCATTGGTTTATAATTGATTCGCTTTCTAGGAAGGCTGTATGGCTCAGGGAAGTTGGACAAATGAGTTAGTACTGCGGAGTTATATGTTTGCTTGGATGCAACATTATCTCATGTCCAGAATCAGGAATTCATCTGGTCTGATTGATTCTCTGGTAGGATATACAAACAGACCAAATAGCCAACATTTCAAACACTAGTGTTAAATTGTTAATTGCAATTAGCATCTGATGCTGTTCCAGTTCACATCTATGTATGTAATGATATACTCCACTGCCCTTGATTTATTTACAACATTCAATTCTTGTTGACTATTCTTTTTAAAACAAATTTGTGGCAAGTGATTAACTTTTTATTATTATTTATGTTATGACACCGTTGCAGAGGCATGTGAAACTTTTGAGCTGTTTGAGCTGTTTGTTAAGTTTGTGTTCTCTGAAACACAAAGTTGTAGTGTTTTCACATCTTCTGAAGCTACAATCATTTCCATTTCCTCGTCAAATTCTCGAATTTTTTTTTTCTTTTTATTCGTTGTCGTTGCTTTTAGTTCTCTTCTGATATCTACCTCTCAAGATCCTCTCAAAATTTGTACATTGATCATAAGAAAAGGATAAACTTGTACTAAATTGGATCTATCGGTCTCGGCAACCAATCCATGATTTTGGAGGAATTTTTCATGGTTTAGTAGGCCATTTTGAAATTTTTTTATTTTTTTGAGAAAAAGATAGCACGCTTCCCGTTTCGTTTATTTCTTTTAGAAATAAACTTAGCTGGAAATATGAATCAACTAGGATTCGAACTCGGGACTTCAGGTATCAACCACCAAGCCCTTTGCCACTTGCACTAGGGACGTTATCCGTTTCGTTTATTTTTTTTAGAAATAAACTTAGCTGGAAATATGAATCAACTAGGATTCGAACTCGGGACTTCAGGTACCAACCACCAAGCCCTTTGCCACTTGCACTAGGGACGGTCGGTGCCATTTTGAAATCTTATACACGTAACTTTTTTTTTTTTGAGAAATGAGGAAATTAATTATGTCTTATTGTGTTTTTTTCTCATTATCTTGTAGACCTTTTTCATCTTTTTTTTGGTGGGGGGAGGACAGGGACAGGTGGATAATAGTGGTTGGGGGATCATTCTCCTAATAATACTATATATCATGAATGAAAGGTTCTTCTACTCGTCTCTCCAAAGTCCAAATTATTACGTGTGGGCATTTTACGCTTGTTAGACCCAGTGGACCAAGTGTAGTAAATAAGCACTTACTAGACCTGAGCAAAACCCTCCTGAGCCATATATTTTAAACTAAAGAAAGCCCGGCCTACAATCCACGTGGTAGACTAGGTCCACCAATTCCCAAGGGCAATCGCTTTCGACATCGAGAATAAAGCCCACTCGTTACCAAAAGGATCACGGCTTTATAAAGCCCAAATTTAAAAAGCCAAAAAGCCCAAAACCATTTACTCTCCTCCTCTCTCCTCGTTCGTCTCCTTTCCCCAAATCCCGCGACCTCTCCCCATCTCCTCTCTCCTCTCTCTCCTCCGCCATGGACGCGGCGGTGAAGGACGTCAAGTCGAAGGCGGAGCTCGACGAGGCCGTCAATGGAGGCTCCCCCGTGATCCTCCACTTCTGGGCATCGTGGTGCGAGGCCTCGAAGCCGATGGACCAGGTCTTCGCCCACCTCGCCACCGATTTCCCCCACGCCCGATTCTTCCGGGTACTCCCCTTTCCCCTCTTTGTGCTGTTTATCTTGCTCTCTCGAATGATACTAGCTTCGGCCGATTTGGTGCTCGATGCGGAAAGATTTTCTGGGCTTTAGGGTTTTGTTCTCCGAGGTGTGGGTCTAGGGTTTATGGTTAATTGGTCGGGGAAAGGAACTGGTATGTTTTTTTTTATTTTTATTTTAATCCGATCATCTTTTGACTTGTGTAAAGATTCTACTTTTGATCGATTTTATGTTTGGTTTCTCTTCCACTCTAGGAAGCTCCTAACTTTGGATGAGTGGATGTTCGATGCGTCTGGATTGATCGTGGTTTAGCGTTTTGTCCTTTGGGGCTTGGGGTTAACTGGTTGAGGAAAGGAAAGGAACTGGAATCCCTTTTTTTGTATCCGATTGTCTCTTGATTTGTTGGAAGATTCTAATTATGTGAAAGGGTTTGGTGCTCTTGTTTTGATTTTTATGTGGTGGGAGAATTAAGGTTATTTTAGTGGATGGTAGAAACTGAGCACTATTACAAGTATTTGTGGGTTGGCCTTTTGTTAATTATCCGAATGCTAGGTCTACTATTATGCCAAATCAGAAGGAATTATTATAGGACCTAGAGTTGTCTCTGCAAAGGGTCTCACTTTTTACTCGGTTATCGGATGAAGTAATTTTACGTTTTTTGAGATTCAGTATCCAAAGATTATGCCTGATATATGTCCGTAGCATACTCGTTGACGTGCACGCACGCGCGTGCGCACACACACACGCCCCTGCTGAGCGTAAGGTTCCTGATTATGGTATCATATCCACCCGTCAAAGGTATTTTCATATGTATAGAATATTCACTGTAATCTATGATGGTAATATAATCTGATCTAGAAATTTTGGTCTGACTGCATTTCAGATATATAGCTCTTGTTTGATATATATAAATTTATTGTTTAATAACAACTTCTGCTTGACATCAATCACTTATCAGGTGGAAGCAGAAGAACAGCCTGAAATATCAGAGGCTTATGCAGTTTCAGCAGTGCCTTATTTTGCTTTTTGCAAGGTTAGTGGATCATCTTACTTGTAATTTGTGTCTAATAAGATTTCCTGCGGTTATCCACTCACTTTCTTTGTTACCTTAGATAAGTATTCTGAGTCTATTAATTGACAAACTGTGTTATTGAGCTAGATATTTTTCTAAATGTTATTGTTCTGTTGGTTAGTCATAACTTTTCTGATTAATGAATTCTTAACTAATTTTGTTAATATGAGCTTAGGTAAGAATGCTTGTATATTTGGCTAAGGGAAGTCAATTTGCTTTATGTAGATGATTTATGGTGTGCACTTCTCTTAGCACTCTAAATTGCTGATATGATAGTTTGCATTGCAAAATTTGGTGCAGGAAATAACCCATGCGCGGTTATCTGGAAATATCACTTTTTTGAGCTGAGATAATGTTTTGAATTAGTCTCACGACTTAATAGCTTGAAAGACTATTTTCTCATGGCCCCCTCTGATAACAACGAATTGAGTATGTTATGCAGAGAGATTGACTCAGTCAGTGTGTGGTAGTTAGAGCATTACGTAGTTGTATGTTAGCCAAAACATCCATCGTCTGCCCAGCATTTGTAAAGTAAGTTATTGTCGAATGTTGTTGACAAAATCTGCTAGCCTTATGTTCTCTGAGACTAAACTATAGTGACTTGTAATCTAGAGTTGTTGGAAGTTTGATTGAACTTCTAGGTGCCTATTTTTTTATAAATACATCTCTCCTGTTAGCCTTGTGACCATATTATTATCTATATAAAACTTCCGAAGATTGATTTTGAGCAAAATTAAGATTTAATTTATCCAGAGACATTTACGAGGTAAAGAATCTTGGATAGCACCGGTGGATCTTAGATATTCCTAGATCTCTCTCTCATGCAAATGCATTTCGTTTACCTTGGTACTTTGATGAAATTAAATTTCTCCATAATTTCATTCTGCTTTTCAGTTTCTTGCTTGCTATACTCCATTCAATTGATAGTACCAGGAGTTAGATTGAGGTATGAAAGGAGCTAAAAGTTAATGTATTCGAGCTCAGAATAAATTAATGGAGCCAGTCTCTAAAAGTGTGGTGTTATATGGTCCAAACTAAGGAGATAATTCTCATGCAGTTGTTTCGTTTAGACTACACTGACATTCATTGCCATTTTCAGGATGGTAAAATTGTTGATACCCTAGAAGGCGCAAACCCAGCCAGCTTGGCTAACAAAGTTGCAAAAGTTGCTGGACCCGCTAACCTAGCTGAGTCTGCTGCTCCCGCCAGCCTTGGGGTCGCTGCTGGCCCCACAGTGATTGAAAAAGTTCAAGAGCTTGCCAAGCAAAACGGTTCTTCTCAAACCATAAGCCCGAGGTCCGACCACAGCGATTCATTGAAGGAGCGACTACAACAGCTTGTGAACTCGCATCCTGTTTTCCTTTTCATGAAAGGAAGTCCCGAGCAACCAAAATGTGGGTTCAGTCGTAAAGTTGTCGAAATTCTGAAGGAGGAAGGAGTTCAATTCGGTAGCTTTGATATACTCTCAGATAATGAAGTCCGTGAAGGGATGAAGAAGTTCTCCAACTGGCCAACTTTCCCACAGCTCTTTTGCAAGGGCGAGCTTATTGGTGGCTGTGATATTGTAGTTGCTATGCATGAAAGCGGCGAATTGAAAGATGTATTTAAAGAAAATGATATTCCTATTCAATCTCAAGAATCAAAAGGGGGTTCAGACTCCACGGGCCTAAGCGCTACATTGGCATCACGCCTCGAAACCGTGATTAATTCGAGTCCTGTCATGGTGTTTATGAAGGGGACTGCTGAAGAACCCAAATGTGGGTTTAGTAACAAAGTCGTCGAAATTCTCAAGCAAGAAAAAGTCCCTTTTCAGACCTTCGACATCCTCACAGATGATGAAGTGAGGCAGGGACTAAAGGTGTTCTCCAACTGGCCTAGCTATCCTCAACTCTATGTGAAAGGAGAACTTATTGGGGGGTCAGATATTGCATTGGAGATGCATAAAAGCGGGGAACTGAAAAAGATTTTTGCCGAGAAAGGGATTGCTCCGAAAGAAACACTAGAGGACCGTCTTAAAAGTTTGGTCAACTCATCAGAGGTTACACTTTTCATGAAGGGGACGCCGGATGCGCCGCGCTGCGGCTTCAGCTCGAAGGTGGTTAATGCTTTGAGGCAGGAAGGGATTAGCTTCGGTTCGTTTGACATACTGTCGGACGATGAAGTGCGGCAGGGTTTGAAGACATTTTCCAACTGGCCGACCTATCCCCAACTTTACTACAAAGGTGAGCTCATAGGGGGCTGTGATATCGTGCTGGAATTGCTTAATAGTGGTGAGCTCAAATCCACCCTCTCCGAGTAACTAGCTTATTTATCGGCGTCAAAAAAATGAACTATGGAACAGTGTTGTCTCTTTAGCATCTTAAGTGTTCGATCCGAGTTAGACTATGTCAATGTGTTCAGGATTCTCGCTTTGAGTGGGACTGGGTCCTCCAAATTGCTACATTTAAGTGATGCTTTCTTGAGAGTTACATTCCTCTTAGTGTTCATGTCTTAATAGACTTTAACTGCTGGTGATGAATGCGACTTCTGAAAAATCCAATTTGTTTGGCCGTTTGTAATGTTTTATTTTTTGGGCCGTAAATGCCACCATCTCAATTGATAAAATCATTTGTGGTTACGATACTGAGTTGGTTTCTGTTCATTTCACTGTTAAATCTCTTCCTAGGAATTCACTGTGATGTTGAATTGAGTAATTTTTAGTTCATTACTCTATACCAGACGTTCTCTTCTCTATCATTACATTTTGTACAATTGCCTCTTAATTTCCACTCCTTGGGTAATGTTTTGTACACCGAAATTCTACTATTATGATAATTGGGAAACGCTGTGGTTCCTTCAGAATATTGCTTTTATAGATTGCTGATGTATTGTCGTACTAATATATTTAAGGGACTCGTAAAGGTACTTGTAATAATTATACTTTAATTGCTCTTTTTTATTACGATCTAGAACTGTTCCCAACAGGGAAGATTATGAAATTCCTCCTCCATACTTTCACATCCTATTCAAAGAGTACTTAGTGAACAATTTCATCATGAATGCAAAGCAAAAAGGAAAAGGAGAGACATTTTTCCACCAGTTCCCCATTAGTACCGAAACATGACTAGAATTATGAACTCAAGGGAATACATTAAGATTTTAAGCTCAAAATCTCCTTAGTTTCTTTATTTTCCTCTATACCATCATCTTTCATACTCTTCAGGAGATCATCAACTTCTCTCCCTGCTCGCATGCGAGCCCTGATCAATGTGTGATACATCTCCCTATCCATAGGCACTGCAATTCTCAACAAACCGATAAAAGTCTCCACCTCCTTGAGATCGCCTTGTTCGCTGAGATGATTTAGTATACATTTAACTATAGCAGCATTTGGCCCCCACCCGGTGTTAGGGACATAAACACAAAGCGCGTTCTTCATCAACTCATGTGCTTTCTCTATCTCCCCTTTCTCCGCGTAACCCGTGGCCACGATCCCCCAACTACTAGAAGGGGGCGTCTTCCCTTTCTTCACAAAGTCATCGAGAAGAGCCTCGGCTTTCTCTAACAGCCCCTTATGCCTGTACCCAGTAAGAAGAACATTCGGGACGCGAAAGTCTAATGCATTGCCACTACTCTCCCACTCCTTCAGCAAAGCTTCGGCTTCTTCTAGCTCCCCGAGCTTCACAAGCCCCCCGAGCATCGTCGTGTAATCCCGGTTGATATATTTCTTGCACTTCTCCTTCTGAAGATCCCATAATCTCCGCATCTCCGACTTATTCTCTAGATGGCCGTATAGAGAAATCAGATGGTTGTAGCCAGGCCCGTGCCGTTTGTCAAGCTTCTCTTCTGCTTTCTTTAGTGCAGAAACAGCTTTTTCCACGAGCTCTGCTTTTATATAGATGCTTGCAACCACCGCATACGTGTTCCAATCGACAACAATTTGCGGCTGATGTTCCATCTCTTCTAGAACCTTCTCCATCCCATATATATCCGACCTTGTCCCATAAGAATTTATGCATATTCGGTAGCTAAAATTGTCGGGATAGACTCCATTGTTCTTCATTTCGGCGAGCACTGAAGGGACCTTTTCGTGTTGTCCTGTGTTCGTGTAGAGACACATGATGTCGTTGTAAGGAAGGGGGGAGAACGCTAAACCCATTTCTTTCATCTTCTTCATGTGAGACAAGGACTTCTCTATTTGGCGCTCTCTCACGTAACAGTTCAAAAGGGCGCCGTAGGTTTTCTCGGTTTTGTTCTTTTCGTCCAAGCTATTAAAGTAGGTCTCGGCAGATGCCGATCCATGAACTTCGCCGATTAAATCGAGCTGTACAGCATGGTCGCTCGGCATGAATGTTATTTTGCTCTTGTTCTTCATCCACTCAGAGACCTGTTTCCGCAAAAGTATAAAGCAATCCATGAAACACCAGAGATATTGTTGAATGAACGAGAAAGAAGAAAACAAGAAACCAAAAGACCATCCTTCAATGACCTTATTATTTTTCTTTTTAAATTTATATTAGATCAAAATTTATACAAGAATCTCATTTTACAAGTGATTAAAAAGTTTATATCACAATGAACCAATTACGATCAACTCACGCAAACTTCAACCACCTAATGCAAATTCTTAGTCCACACTACTTAACACGATTAGTCTAGAACACAATTACTAAATCAAATTTCCAGAAATGTAACTAAATTATGATTTGTAATTCCATCCAAATCAATCCCCAAACAGGGTATGAATCAATGCCGCCGATAACTCCATCTTTCACTAATTCAGCAACATATGCACAGATATATGGAGAACTCTTCATGGGGGGGATAAAGCAAACACCTTTAAGGCATTGGTTTCATACTAACCAATATCGTGCACAGTTAGTAAACCAAACTTCAAAATCAATGAACCTTTTTCACAGAGGAAATAAAGCAAACACCTTTACGGCATGGATTCGATACGAACCTCGAGCGCTTGCTTAAACCGGCGCCGTTTCCGGAGCTCCCTCACCACGTTCTGGAGCTCGACGGGGCGCGCGGAGTTGCCCTTGTCGATCCACCGTTCGATCTCCGGGACGAGGCTGATGCTGGGGTGCCCCAACGGCCAGATCGTGGATTGGAGGCTGGGGCGCGGAGGAGCTCGCTTCGTGCAATAGGAGCTGCTCCAATGGCGGAATCGGAGGGCGCTTCGGAGGCGATTCGCGACGGAGAAGAGCGCTGAGCCCATGGCGGAGCCGCAACGAGCCAACGACGACGACGAGGAGCAGGGGTTTTGTGAGGGTTTTAGAAGGTGGGACGAAGGGCTAATTTGTAAAAATGGGAAAGTTTATGGGCTGGCAAATAAATAGGTTTAGTATTTTCTTATTGGGCTTGGTTGTGGGCCCAATAATTTATATTACGGCCCAAATAGGATTTAACCCCTTAAACCCCTCCCTCGTCCATAATCGTTAGCGACCTCAACACACTGTAGGAGCATGGAGCTTCTCCGCCCCCGCAATGGAGCTCCTCTCCTTCTCAGGCTCCTCCGATCCATGGCTACGACTAGGGTTTCTCTCTCGACGGCGACGGAGGCGGCGGCGGCGACGGCGGCGTCGCCACGGCCCCCGCCCCCGCATGACTCCCTCTACAACCGGGTGGTCATGGTCGCGAACCCTAGGCTCCCCGTCGTCCCCGTACTCGAGAGGTGGGTCGAAGAGGGAAACGCCGTGGAGAAGATGGATCTTCAATCCATGGTCAAGAAGATGAAGACGATGAGGCGATACTCTCACGCCCTTGAGGTCTCTCTCCTCTCTCTCTCTCTCTCTCTTAAACTCCTTTTGATTTCGATTTGTGTTGATGTCTCTGCTTAAACTTGTGATGGATATCATGTGGACTATGCCTCGTTCGTTGAGAGGAGAAGTAATGGAATAGGTGAAGGATGAGCATTTAAACCATTTAGGGAATTGGTTGATGTAGGGAATTGAACCCACGAATTCTTCGAATTTAGAAGACCATGTTACAAAAAGATCAATCTTGCAGGAAATGGCCCAGAAATAGTGTTAACGAGTTCGAGTGTCGTCGATTGAAACGACCAACTTGGTTTTTTATGCTGCGAAATTAGAAGAAAATTCACCCTACTTCATAACCTAGGAAAGTTATTTACTTTTGCACAAAATCAGCGTAAAAAGAGCAGTGCGAAAAGGCTAAATTTTAGAAAAACTCCTGATAGAATAATTGAAGATGGTGATTAATCTTCCACTTTTTGTATGTCGACAAGCACTATTTCTTCGACTAGTGCATTTACTGATGTTTCAAAATAGTGTCAGATGGCTTGTGATAGACATATAGCATGTACAAGCTCAGAAGTGTTACTTATAAGGACCTTATGACAGGTCACATACTTCTTTTATAATGATAACACCAAAAGAATCCGCACTCTCGGCTTTCTTAAACATCTTTGTCATGGGAAAAGTATGGTCGAAGTATGATTTTTTTTTTTTTGTGAAACTCTTTGGCTAAATGTATGACATCAAGCACATGAGTGAACTTCAAGTGTTAAACAAAGGAGACGAAGAAGATAACAATGGTTCCACTGCTATCGTATCAGTTTGCTATATGTAATAAAAGGAAGTTGTGTTTGCTCGTTTAATAACTTTTTACCAATATCTTTCTTCTGTAAGATAAACCCATATAAAGAAAGGAAAGCTTTGTTGAATTGTTCTGCTATGCTTGTTTTTTGGACACTGTTAAGTTTATAGTGCTAAGGTTTAATTCTTCTCTGACATGATGTTAAAATTAATGAATGCTTCAGATATCTATGTGGATGAGTGATCGGAGGTATTTTCCCATATCACCTGGTGACGCTGCATACCGGCTCGAGTTGATCAGTAAAGTTCACGGCCTTGAGAATGCTGAGACTTATTTTAATAACTTGCCCCAACAACTAAAAGTCTATCAGCCCTACGGTGCTCTCCTCAGATGCTACGCAGAAGAGAAAGCTGTCGAGAAAGCAGAAGCCCTCTTTGAGAGGATGAAGGAATTGAATATAGTCACATCATATTCTTATAATGCACTAATGAAGCTCTATTCCAACATGGGACAACTTGACAAAGTTCGTTCGATA
The DNA here is from genome assembly GCA_016920855.1 of Puya raimondii. Taxonomy (NCBI): domain Eukaryota; kingdom Viridiplantae; phylum Streptophyta; class Magnoliopsida; order Poales; family Bromeliaceae; genus Puya; species Puya raimondii. Next base: position 52,131,769 of record JABWPP010000050.1, on the reverse strand, counting down.
TTCCGGTCTATGGAGGAGAAGGGAGTTATTCCTGACTTTTTCAGTTACGATGTTCTAATTGAAGCATATGCTAATGCTGCTGATATTCAAGGAATAGAAAAAATGTTTGAAAGGATTAAAAACCAGAGGAATTTAGTTAACTGGCACATGTATGCTGTTGGTGCGACAGGTTTCATAAACGCTGGGTTAGCGGACAAAGCTTTGGTGGCGCTCAGGGAATCGGAGAAGCTAATACCTAAAAATAAGGGTCGAGTTGCATTTGGATGCTTACTCTCCGTATATGCTGATATTGGAAATAAAACTGAATTATACCGCATTTGGAATACCTATAAATTGCGAGAGAGGCCGTGCAATTCTATGTATATGTGCATGATCAGTCTGTTACTTAAGAAGATGGACGATATAGAAGCTGCAGAGACAATCTTAAAGGAGTGGGAATCGAAAGTCAGCTTCTATGATTTCCGGGTCCCAAACTTGCTGATTGGAGCTTATTGCGCAAAAGGGCTTTTGGGAAAAGCAGAAGCTCTGGTGAGTGAAGCCATCGAGAATGGTAAAACGCCTTTCGCCAATGCGTGGGACCGAATGGCAAGTGGGTATTTTAAGGATGGGCAGATCTCCAAGGGAGTAGAGATGACAAAGAGGGCACTTGCGGCGGGCCAAATTGGATGGAAGCCGAATCCTATGAATGCGATTGCAAGCTTGAAGCACTTCTTGGACCAGCAGGATGTTGAAGCAGCAGAGGAGCTTGTCAGGTTGTTGAGGCGCTTAGTACCTTTAACAACAGATGTTTACAATTACTTGTTGAGGATTTATTTAAGTGCCGGTAAACCGGTCGCCGACTTGCTTGAGAGAATGAGGAATGATGGGCTCGAGGAGGATGAAGAAACAGCTAGAATTCTCGAGGGGAAAAGTTCAACAGATGTTGAGTTAGAAGAGAACAAAAGTTGAGGACACCCAGTATCTTATTTTCTGCAATAAACATCGAGAAACTTAGCATTTCGTTCGATCCAGTATCGCATGAAACACAATACGAGGCTGTCGTAGCTGGAAACTCGGGGATTTTCAACGGAAAAGCAGTTAAAGAGAAAAATCTATCAAATGCTCTTTGTATTCAAAATCATATCTCAGTTTGTCTAATTCAATTAATGATGCTTATACATGTTAAACTACTAATTGATGGGTTGTGGCTGAATTTGCATGGATTAAATTATCCCAGAGTAATATGTAACTTACAATTGTTTCTGTTGAAACTTTTCCTGGAATGGGAATGAGAATTGGAGAAAAATTACTGGAAATTTTGTGTTCTGATGCTTTTCTGTTTCCAGAATCTACATCGTAAGCTTATGATCTAATTAAACTTCTCTTTCACTGGATGTGTATGTTTATGACTTCTGTAGTAGAGGAGTTGTTCAAGAAGCTAACTTTGGCACATTGCCAGTGGACCTGCACCGAAGTTAAAAGTATTTTAGGTCGATGATTTAAATCGAATAAATCGGTTTAGTTTTATGCTTGCCAAATTAAATCTCAATTTCCCGGTCTCGTCTAGTGGTTGTTATTCCAATTACCGATCTAAGAGGTGGGGGGTTTGACTCACCATTTTCGAACCCTCGGTAGGGATGCAAACGGGGCGGATCCGGAGGCGGGAGGGGTCCTCCATCTCTCCCTCCATTTTTTGTCGAATCGGGACGGATTCGGAATAGATTAATTTTAATTCTATTTTGGCCCCCATTTACTGCTCCATTAGGGGCGAATCGGGACGGGAGCAGATTTTTGGCGGATTTTTGGTGGATGGGGGCGGATCGAAGGAAGAAAGGGTCTTCCGCCTCCCGCTCCATTAACTTGACGGATCGGGGCGGATTTGGGAAGGATTATAATTTTTTATATTTTTTGTTCCCACTTACCACTCTATTCGGGGCGGGAGCTCCACCAACCCGGATCCATTTGCATCCGTAACCCTCAGCTTCTTCAGATATAATAGTTATACCTGGTATGGGGCCTACCGGGAAGATTTTTTTTTTAATTTTAAAATCGGATTTGCTGAACCCGGCCCAATAAAATCTACATTGGGTGGCTCGGTCCGACCACTTTGGACCAGAACCTGTGGATTTACTCGTCCGGTTCAAAACGACATCCGGCCCGGCCCGGCCCGGTCCGGTTCGGCACGTGATCGGCACGTGTACGACGAGTCACGTGATGTTGGACTCGATCTGCATCTTCTTATAATGGAAGGAGATCAAAAGAGAGATAAGGGAGCTTCACCTGCTTCTTCTTCTTCTTCTTCTTCTTCTCCAAGGTAAACTCTCTCTCTCTCTCTCTCTCTCTCTCTCTTCTCCCCTTCTCCAATTTAAGATCTTAGTGTTGTTTTGTTCTCTTGAATCGAAAAGATCTTTCGTTTATGCGAGAGTGGTTGGAAATTTCGCATAAATGGTCGGATTTGGTAAAAATCCGTTGTTGGATTTGATTAGGAAGCCGAAAAATCGCAACTTATTGCCATTGGAGCTCTATTTTGTTAAAATCTAGATGAATTCCGCTTGTGAATCTATCAAACCAGCAAAAAAATTCGCAATTTGTTGCCATTGTTGTTCAATTTTATGCAGATTTAGTTGGAATTTGCTCGTGGGTATGCTTCATTTGACTTTTTTTTTGGTGGGTGGCTTTAATTTGTGTTGTAGAGGAAAAAAATTGTGCTGGTTGGACCAAAACCCATGTAGAAAAATCGTCTTTTTAAGCACTTATTTTGGGCATTTTCATCATTTATTAGCTGGATGAGCTTAACCATGAAGTGGATTTTTTTCCCTAAAGTTGTTATTATATATATATTCGTCTAATAATTAGCAAAATATTACTCTCTTTTTTTTTTTTATAGTTTTCAAGGCATTTGGGGAGTAGGGTATAGGTCATGGCTTCTACAATCTCATTCTCTACCACAAATGTTCAACTTATAAGAGTAGGAAATGATCATAGCTATGTTGGGTTGAGGCCGATTTCTCCACAAAGTTGTGTTTCTTTTGTACGGAGAGCGAAGGCCAAACCGTCGATGGTCATTAGAGCAAGCAATGAGCAACAGACATCGGTTAAGACTTCCGGCCGAACCATCGAGGAATGCGAGGCAGCGGCTGTGGCCGGCAACTTCCCTGATCCTCCGCCACTCTATAGGCCGTCGAGCCCCAAAGGAACCCCGCTTGTTAAACCGCTTGTATGTTTGAAGTTACTTGTTTTTGAAATTACGTGTTTAGCGTACGTTTTAGAGCATTTTATAGCATTTCTTATTCTACAATTTTAGTATAATTGCATTGATTTCCTAATTCCCTCTTTGTTCCAGTCGCTCCCTAGGCGCCCGCGTCGTAACCGAAAGTCGCCGGCACTTAGAGCTTCTTTCCAAGAAACGAATCTGTCGCCCGCAAATCTTGTTCTTCCGCTGTTTATTCATGAAGGTTGATAGCCAATGTGTTTCAATATTTTTCTCTTCTGTTTCCACAGGGTTTCATTTTCTCAAAATAGCCAATTTGGACTTAGCTTCTCAATCTATGGTATTTGTAGGTGAAGAAGATGTTCCTATTGGAGCAATGCCTGGATGTTTTCGGTTGGGATGGCGCCATGGCCTTCTAGATGAGGTGATCATACGTGGACTTTAACCTGTTTTAGTTTTTTTAACTAATAAAAGGATTGCGTAGTTACTGGTGCGCTATCCGACAACATATGAATGCTAGCGCTTGCGGAAATGACATGAAGTAAGATTTTCAGCCGGTATACTACGGTAGTTATCAATGTTTCTTAAAAGTTCTAAACAAGGAATCTTTCAAGCTGATGTTCTCAATCAATGTGAATTTTGCATATACCGAACCGCTCTTTCTATGCAGGTTTACAAGGCGCAAGATGTTGGCGTCAACAGTTTTGTGCTCTTTCCGAAAATTCCTGATGCTTTGAAGGTTTTTCCACATTCGTATTCTTTCTTGTTATATATATATATTCTTGATATTGAGGAGTTATATTTCTTTATTTATTTTGTTCATGTAGTCGCAAACAGGAGATGAGGCATTCAATGATAATGGCTTGGTCCCTCGAGCGATTCGCCTACTCAAGGACAAGTATCCTGACATTGTGAGTCGTGTGGTGCTCTTTGTGTATGGTTCTCCACTCCAAAATAATTTTCCTAATGAAATTTTCTGTTATCCTAGGCTATTTACACAGATGTTGCATTGGATCCCTATTCCTCTGATGGGCACGATGGTATTGTAAGAGAAGATGGTGAGTTATTTTTAAGCTTGAGATTTTTACTTTTAGTTTGAAATAGAGTCTGAAATATCCGTTCTCATGTTATTATTAGTCTTTAGAATTTCTCTTATTATTATTTTTTTCCCCGTGTGATATTTTACTCTTTTTTATTCTTTTTGCACTTACTTTCTCCAAGTGTTGTAATGGAAATTAGTGGTTTTAATCATAGTTGTCAAAACCGTACAATTTGTGGATCGAACGATATGATACAACAGTTTGATTCATGGGCAAGGCGATTCGAATCTTACAAGCGAATCAATATTGCGAAAGATAATACCATGCAACTTCAAATTGGATTCTTCTTTTATCTTTTCGCAGGAGTCATCATGAATGACGAAACAGTCCATCAGCTTTGCAAACAAGCAGTTAGTCAGGTATTCTGGACAACCCTGATTTGTATAGCATTATGAGCGATTTTTTCACACCGACTAATTAGCAATTTTTTAAAAAATATGTCTGTACTACCAAATAGGCCCGTGCTGGTGCTGATGTTGTTAGTCCGAGTGACATGATGGATGGCCGTGTGGGAGCGATTCGCGCGGCCCTCGATGCTGAAGGTTTCCATGATGTCTCCATAATGTCTTATACCGCAAAGTAGGTACCTTATTCTTTCATCATTTTCATGTTCCTCCAATCCCTGTACATTTTCTCAATTATAAATTTTACTAATTCCATCTTACATTAATTCTTTTGGGGGCAGATATGCAAGTGCATTCTATGGCCCTTTCCGAGAAGCTCTTGATTCAAATCCACGATTTGGGGACAAGAAGACGTACGACCATTACTATTAATGTTATGAATTTGATTCTATCGAGTCATGTACTCGCCCAGTACTAAATGTTTATCTTGGTTCTATGATAAAAGTTACCAGATGGACCCAGCCAACTACAGAGAAGCTCTCGTAGAAGCTGAAACAGATGAGGATGAAGGCGCAGATATTCTTCTGGTGAATTTTCTTTCCATATAAACCGTCTTTTTTCTTTCTTAATTTAGGGGCCATTTTCTTGCGGCTTTTGGTTTACAAGTAATGTGCTGCTGTGCGATAGGTTAAACCAGCATTGCCGTACTTGGATATCGTGCGTCTTCTTCGAGACAATTCTCCTCTACCAATCGCGGCGTATCAGGTAAAACTTTTTCGCTTAAAATTCAACTTTTCTTTCTTCTGGTTGCTGTTCGCAGAGAAGTTTGCATCTGTAAGTAGCTATACAAATGTTTAATGAACACAAATTTCGATACACTTATTCGATTCCTTTGTTGGTTGTATATAATTCATTTTTGTTGTAACTGTGTTGGTTCTCTCTTGATTTCATTTACATGTGCGAGCCATATGAAATTGGCCAAGTTTTTCCATACACGTTAATTCGAGCAAACTGTCGGTGTTCTGAGACTGGTTTGTATGTGATTAAATTTGCTTCTTCGTGTTTCTAATTACACGCAAAACCTGTTTCTACTTGTATTTAGGTTTCTGGAGAGTACGCTTCGATCAAGGCCAGCGCGGTATTCAAAATGATCGACGAGGAGAAGGCCATGATGGAATCGCTGCTGTGTATCAGACGAGCCGGTGCCAACATCATCCTCTCTTACTTTGCTCGCCAAGCCGCAGGTGTCTTGTGCGGCATGAGATTCAAATAGCTTAGATCTTGTCCAAAGGTTTTCCGAGTAAGTTTTCTCGAAGCTCGCCCGGCCCGCGTCTTCTGTATCCTTTCGTCTCCTTTTGTGCACTATTGTTATTAAGAGCTAGGTATGTTTGTTTATGTAGTTTGTTTTGTATTTTGCGTGATAAATTATTAGTTTTATGCATCTCTTAATTGCTTTAATTGCTGTAAGGAACAATTAGAAGTACACAGTGAGTTTATGTGAACTAAGAAAATGATAGAGATCCATAATGTAGAAAATTATTGAACATGAATAAAGATCAAATTACTGACTCAATAATTCAGCTGCAGATGTTGTTGATTAGAACTATTCGAAAAAGCATGTTCTCTTTATTATCCTTTTCAAATAGCTTCTGGTTACAACAGAATGTTCTCTTTATTATCCTTTTCAAATAGCTTCTGGTTACAGCAGAATTAGAAGGTTCAAATTAGAGCTTCAAATAGATTACTGTGTTATTTAGGAAATAAAAAGTTTGGTACTTTTACTGCTGTGAAAAGCTAAATAGAGCTTTTCAGCTCCAACAGAAGCCCAATTTATAATTTTGTTTTTGGGTGCACCGAAAACTTTCGTAGCAACATAAACAGAAAAGAAATTTTTGTTTGTGCTTCTTCGAGTAGCTCGATTTACAGTAGATCTCTAATTTTGGTTTGATAAAGAGGATTAGTTTGGTAGCTTTAGTTAATGGATATTTCTCTAATCACTCTCAATTACTTTAATATGACTCCACCAATGACGAAATGCGTCATTATTATATGATCGGAGTAATTCTCCGATGTTAGCTTAATTTAGGTACAAATTTTGATGCAAATTAATGCATCTCATTGAACTCAGAATCCATGTGTATTTTAAGTTGGTTTATGACAACATTTGACATAGCATAACACGATAATAATCACGGAATAGTTAAGTACTATAAATAAAATTGCAAATTAGTAAATTACAAATAATTTAATAGCTCCAAATGAAAATTTTCAATTTTGCACCCAACTGATTGTTTTCTTCAGACTCTGTGTGGAGCATTAAGCCCCACAATTTACATAAATTTTAATGATATAGTTTTCACTGTCTAAATTCTATTTGCATCTACGTCAAGACGATGATGAGCATAACACTACTCTTCGAATATCCACACAAGTTAGAAGCTCTAAACATTTTTTTAAAATTTTTATTGCAAATGATTTGAATTCTCTCTCTCAAAAACAAAAGCCGTTACAAAAGCAAGAGTGGTTAGGCACTAAGGCCAAGGGAGAGATCCAAATTGATGTAATGAATCAATGGAAAAGGGCCCTTAAGGGTGTTTGTTTCAATTTTTTTGGGGATCTCTTTTCTTTTTGTTCTTAGTTGCTTAGAGAGTGGTGTCCCCATAGTGGATCTTTCCTTAATTCTTAATGTGTGGATCTACTTGGCACCTAGGTGGACCTGGTGACTAGATAATCCTCTTACATGAAAATAAGTGCTCATAAAAAGAAGTGCTCATGCTTTCTAAGTACTAATGGATGTTTGGAAAGTGTGTTCCTTATGACTTTCTCTCTCTATCTCTCTCTCTTATTGGTAGATGTTTATGCTTTTAAGCATAGTCCAGTTTAAATGAAGGACGTATTAATAAAATATAAATAAAAATTTTATTACAGTCATTTATTTTTCTAGGAGAAATGTATCATACTATCTGTTTTGTTCATTTTATAGAAACATAGAGCGGATATCAACCATCAAGCACTTAGTCATTCATTTATTTTTAAACAAAACTAGTTAAGTAGTGGCTTGAATGATGGAGCAGATTAGATTTTCAATGCAGATGAAATAAATGACGAAGGACTGAGATTGCATTTTTAATTTTTAATTTGTTAGTATGAACTTTACCCGAGCCAAACTCACAAGAAAAGATGTAGAGGTCTTAGAGGAAAAGTAGTTAGCTTATTTACTTTTGTAGGTAAAGAATAAGAAAAGGTGTTAAGTTAAATGAAATTTTTTTCTTACTTTCTAACTTTACATAATCCACTGATACTCCTAATTGTTCAACTAATGATCTCACCTTTTTAATCTTTTACGAAAATTTGAGGATCAAAATTTAATATTCTTGATCATCCAACGATTCATCCCACTAATTTCGATTTATGTAACTTAAAATTATCTAGAATAAAATATACAAGCAATCGATCCGATGATCGACACATAAGCCAACTTATGGACCACCAAATACATCTACTTTTTCTTCAAATTAAGTTCCATAGTACCAATTAAAATGTTCTCTATCCAATTAGTAATTACTTGCTTGTTACAAAAGTTGTGGAACATGTGATTAAACAAATCGCATTGAATTCACTAGAATATGTTAGAGGTGTACTATTGTACAAAATATATGCATCAATCCGTGTTAATATGCTTTTAAAGATAAAGCACAGTTGTATCACATTATTTGATATAGTATCAGAGTATGAGATTCTTAGTTTGAATTCTGCCAGACAAGTATCATAAAAGAAACAAAGATCAAAAGTTAAAATAAAGGAAAGAAAAAACAAAAAAAGCCTAGTCAAACAACTTTGTCTCTTCCATAGTAGATTAGGTGAATTTTGCCAAAGCTTTCACAAAGAAGTGTCTTCTTTTTTCTACGGTGCATGCATATGTTGTGGAACATTAACCACTAAAGTTAGGAAAAAGCTACTTGTACACCTCAATCAGGGTGTACAAGTTATATCTCATTCATCCAACGGATGAGAGTCAATTACTAGTCACATCAAGTGAGTAGTAAAAATATTCTACCTATTTAATGGGTGGAATGTAAGATTTACACCTCAATTGGGATGTATATATAGTATTGCTCAGTTAGTTAACCTTGTAAATAGTAATTTTACCGACCGTTCCTAGCGCAAGTGGCAAAGGGCTTGGCGGTTGGTATATGAGGTTCCGAGTTCGAATTCTAGTTATTTACATTTCTAGCTAAGTTTATTTCTAAAAAAAATAAACGAAGCGGGTAGCGTGCTACCTTTCTCTCAAAAAAAGAAAAAAGAAAAGAAGAAGTAAATAGTAACTTTCCAAAGAGAGAGAGAGAGAGAGAGAGAGAGAGAGAGTTAAGATCACTTGGTGATGATGTACTTGACTTTGCTCTCAAATATATTTGCCTTTGAATTTTGTAAAGCACCAAAACAATTGGAATGGTAATAATGTCTTGTAACTTTTTGACAAATGGCACTAAGATTACTTTGTGATGAAATTGCTGAATCATAAAGCATTCACCATCGAATCTAAAGTAAACTAAGCTTTAAAAAAAAAAAAATCAAGATAATACACTTATAGTTATCGACAACTTTTAATATAGAATTTTTGTACAAATCCTGTTCTGGCTTTAGTTGATCGAAATTAAACTTAAGGAGTTTATTTTCATACTGTCTTGATTACGATTTGTCGGTTGATTTTGATCGCTCTCTTTAGGCGGCACGTATTCTGAAATGAGTTGATTTAACATATAAATTGATTTATTGATTTCAAAAGATTCAACGAATTTACTCAGTCATGTTCACTACATGCCATCAAAGACAAATATAATAAGCACTACATGATCGAGTGTTAATCAGAAACATTTACCGAGGGATCCAAACAATTTCCCCACGTGCGACGAGCACATTTTCTACAGTTTCGTGTACAGAAATTCTGAATCATCCGATTTCGAATACTTAACTTCATCCTGCAGTAGATGTACGACAGATAGAACGTCCCGTGCGTAAAAAATTTCTGCACTCAGAAAGCATCGAGCGGGTTCGATCCCCACGACAGAATCTTGGGGCGTGGCCAACTCCAACCAAACCAGACCCGAGTGGCCGCTGACACGAACACGAAAATGATCCGCATGCTCGCATCAACACACGTTTCACATCCCCAATGGTTTTGGACCAAAGTCCTTTTTCTTTCTTTTTTTTCGGTTTTCTTTTTTTGTCCACCATTAATATTTGTACCACTTACATTATTTAGTGGTAGTGTTTACTAGTGATACAATCGTGTATCCCAATTTTTGTTCTCAACTCTCTCAGCGAACTCGATCTCTAGCGCTTTTTTCGTCACGCGACGACACACACCGCATGCTCTGGTGACAAAGTCAATTAAATCTATTAGACTCGAAGATGTTTTTATAGTAGGAGAGATGAATCAAACCTATTCGACTCTCCATCTCCGGAGAAAGTAGCTTTTCGTATCTTTGTTTCTATATGTTTTAGGTGCTTATGTATTAAAATTTTTAAACTTTTTATATATATTATACTTTATATATATGAATTGAGCTTCTATGCTTGTAGGTTTTCAGTCTTTAGATTAATAGATGTGCGGTTAGGATGATAATGGTCCCTTAAGGTTGAGTGGGTGGTTGATTGAATAGTATGATCTAACGGATGAAAATAATCAAATGAATAGATCTAACGGTGGAAAACTTACAAGTATGAAGATTTCTTTACTAATAAGAGTATAGTAACTGGATTATATATATATATATATATATATATATATATATATATATACAGAACTAGGCTGGAATACTATCAATAGCACCAAGCTATTGGTGCTATTAGTTTTTTAGCTCTTGGATTGAGAAATGTGTGGTTAGGATGATGTGGGCCCCTAGGGTTGAGTGGGTGGATGGTTGAATAGTATAATCTAACGGGTAAAAATAATCAAAGGATTAAATCTAACGGTGGAAAACTCGATAGCACCAAGTCCTTGGTGCTATCGATAGTATCCCAGCCGGACTCTATATATATATACATATATATATATATATATATATATATATATATATATATATATATATATATATATATATATATATATATATATATATATATATATATATAGAGAGAGAGAGTCCGGCTGGGATACTGCTATACCGAGTTTTCTACCATTGGATTTAACCCTTTGACTATTTTTACCCGTTAGATTATACTATTTAACCAACCACCCACTCAACCCTAGAGGGCCCACATTATCCTAACCAACACATTCTTCAATCCAAGGGGTGAAAAATTAATAGCACCAATAGCTTGGTGCTATTGATAGTATTCCAGCCTAGTTCTTTATATATATATATATATATAGTTGGGCTAGAATACTATTAATAGTATTTGTCCTGTTTTGCTATCAAGTTTTTAGCCTTTGGATCAATTCATTTGATCATTTCTAATTATTGGATTAAATATTATTACCCAATGGGGACCACTAAACTTTAAGGGACTAATATCATCCTAATCCTACAATTTCTCATCCAAGGGTTAAAAATTTGATAGCAAAATGGGTCAAATACTATCAATAGTATTTCAGCCCAACTCTCTCTCTCTCTCTCTCTCTCTCTCTCTCTCTCTCTCTCTCTCTCTCTCTCTCTCTCTCTCTCTCTCTCTCTCTCTATATATATATATATATATATATATATATATATATATATATATATATAAACTAAGTGATCTGTAATACCTAACCCTACTTTAGATATAGTCTATTTGTATAAGAATCGAAGTAATTTCCTAACTAAAATCTCATGATAGCTAATGTAATTCACGAATACGTTTTGGTATTACCAGTAAAGATGAATTTATCTTATTAATAATGCTTGAAAGTGGATTGGCAATTAATCACGGACGAGTATAATTAATAAATCATTTTTTATATCATGCTAGCTAATTGACGATTTATTATTTTAAACAGTACTTACTCAGCATGCCAAATTTAAAATTTAACTCATTAATAATAAAATAATATTGCTAAACGACAGGAAATACGTAATTGGATAAGATTGTCCCATAATGTGGTGGCCAGATTTGACATATTATACTTTAAAAAAGAGTATAAATGCTTGGTTGTATTATTAGACATTCCATCATATTATTCTTAGAACATGTTACTTGATGCCCCGGTGTCTTTGATTTTGGTGCTATTGAAAGAATCATACACATATATTATGTTTTTAAGGTGTATTTTTATTGGATTAGTTAATGTGGCCTCAAAAATTGGATCTATTTAATATTTTTTTCCTTTTCTTTTTTTGACATAAGGATAGGTTCGAATCCTTGTTATTGCAAAGCTTGTATAACTTAGTTGTTTAGCAAACTTTATCAAAGTTTTTCTAGTGACAACAATGGTGATTGACGCGAGGGAGAGAAGTATATTTTGGCTTGCACAAGTCGCAAAGAGTGTTACTCCAGGTTTAAGCTTAGGTAGGCCGATCGAGACTCGAGTGTGACCTCGTAGGGGGAACTGAAATCGAAACACACTGCATCACGAAATTGAAAAGCTCAAACCCTGTAGCTGCTACGAAAATCATATCAAAAAGTTTGAAAACTATGTTTTTCTGAATATTTCTTTACCGAGGCCCGAGGATGCTCCACCTTGTAAAGCTGAGTTCATTTTTCTTTGAGTAAAACAAATAGCATACTATATTTTTTATAATAATAAAAAAAAAACTTGCTTCTTCTAATAGGCTATGCGTGCTAGCTAATCGCTTAGACCATGACATAGGTTTGTTTCCAATAAATCATAGAGTATAATATATAATTTCAGTATCTTACATGTATTTCACATGTTAAATATTTTAAATATAAGATAATGTTTTGGTGGGGGAGGACTCATTTCCTACCAAGTATATGGGAACTAATAAAATTTGAATTCAAAAATAAAACATGTGACATATTTTAGTAGACGTCGTAGCTACGTACTCAACTGTCATCCAGAATATTAATTTCACGTAACAATGTAAAAATCATGGTATATTTAGACAGTATGTGCGTCTAGATTTATAGAAAATTTTTACACACTAACCATGAAAACAACCAACTATCAACAAAATTCATCAAAATAAAATTAAAAGTGAATTTTACGAAATTTTCTTCCGATCAAAATAAAAGTATGTTCTATGTTCTCCTCGGTATATTTCTTACTCTGACAATAACTGCGTATATATAGTGTAGACACGAAAAATTATTCAACCATGCCACCCAAAGTAATTATCTAATTCATTAATGGATTACGTGAGACGACCTGATCAAACCCGGTTCAAAAATATAAAAAAAAATAATCAAAAAGGCTTGCATTTTATTTTACCTACCTATTAATTAGTTTGAGTTCACAATTCACATGTGAAGGGTACGTATATACGTTCACTTACACTCACCACTAAAAAAGAAAACTAAGCTTAAGCCCAGTGTCAAAACCTGGAACACACCCATTCACGTGCACCTACACAACTTATAATTTAAGCCACTCATTTTTTGTTATTTTTTCATTTTAATGTTTTCTTCAAATAGTTTCGAACGAATCAAAATATAATCACTGGTTAGGGGACTAAGTTTCATATTCCGTAGATTCGATTTGATTTAATTTGATTTGATTGTATGCACGGATGATTCCGACTCGAAAGTGAAAGCAACAACTGAATCAAACTTGCGCACAGAAAATGTGGCGCGCATGTAAAGCTCAGTGTGGTAGATACTATATCATATACTTTATTTTTTGAGCAATCAAATTTTAATGGCCAATTTTGCATCATTTACATAGTAAATTTTGTCGAAAATATATTTAGCCTATTATGATCTGAGAGTTTTTTTTTTTTTTCTATCGTATGTGTTTTTATAGACACATTTTTTTTTTCAATTTTCGAATTTTACTTTGCATGAATCTTAAAATATTTCAAGATAAAATCCAATTGTAGAGAAATTGCCTCAAAACACAGGTCTCATACAATTTCCTCTCAGAAACTAATGGGGGAGGAACGACATTAATTGAAATAGACGTTGAAATTGATCTCAATATTTCATATAACAGAAGGAGCTTAAAATTAGTTTATATAAAATATTATTTAAAAAATTAATTTTGTAAAAAAAAAAGAAAAAAAAAGAATAGGTCTCTTGGTTTATATTGAAGTTTGAAAGTAGAGATGGAACATAACAAGGCGACATATCCGGTCCACCATCTATATATCCAGTGGACCGGGTCTAGGCAAAAACTTCCCCTACCCTCTTTCGCACGTGCCACAGCAACTCAGGTGTAAAGTGCTTTGCTTCCGAATACGTGTGCGAGGGGGGAAAAAGCTAGTATACGACAGTGTGTATGCGGGACCTTTCACATGTAACGGTTACACACAGCACTAGATATAACCTGCCCCCACCCATGCGGGGCCCACGCGTCGGTCGCATAAAACATTTTGAACGGTCGTAACCGGGAGAGGCGTGGGAATTTATGCGGGGGGCGAGGACGAGGAGGAGTCACACGGGCCACACGTATTCTTTCGCGCCACGACCGTTAACGGACAAATTTTTTGAGTTCACATGCATTCTCCTCCTCCCCCTCGAAACCCTAATTCGCGAGTTTGGGGGAGGAGCTACATGGGGGAGACACTATGTACACGTGGCCCCACGGTGGAGAAGCGGCTCGTGTGGGCCGTTGGATCTCCATCGGACGGTTCCCGTGATTTCTCCCCTCCCAACACAACACGAGACCCATAAATTTTAAAATTAATTAATTTGCACAAAATTATTACTATTCTGATAATTTTTTTTTAATTTATTACTACGAGTAAAGTAAATTGAGAGAAAATGATAATATTTTAAACTTAAAAAAAATGCTGTTTTTAAATATTGCAATCCATGGACTGTGTAGGCGAATTAACAAAAAAAATGTATTTTACGTGCAACAATAGTAGTAACACTCTCTATTCAAAAACCAACAAAAAGCAAAAAGAAAAGAAGGGCCCAATTAAAAATGTTCTATAATTGAGGAAACTTTCTACAATTTTACCTATTTCTCGTGTGATATATATATATCGTATCGTCTCGGGCAAATTTTTTTTCTTTTTTTTATTTTTTTTTATTCGCCGGGTTAGAGGTTTGGTTCTCCACGCACACGTTGGTTTTTTTTTTTGTTTTTTTTATTTTCTTCTAATGGATTAAGGCGACAACTATACTCTGATGAGGCAATTTGATGAGTCACACAAAAAAAAAAAAAAATTCTCGTCATATTCGCAACGAGTATTTCGTATCGCGATATTTTGTTCCTCAAAAAAGGGAGGAAAAATAAAATAAAATAAAATAAAGAACGTTGCCTCTGCTGTTGACACGTGTAGGGTCGTAATTTTAGCCCGTTAGTCGCCGTAACCGTGCGTATCTACTGCCACTAACTCCAGCTGTATTGGGTTCGCCACTTTACTTTGCGTTTTGAACTACCTTATTAATTATTTAACAAAATAATAATAATTTATTTGAAATTTTAATTTTACTTTAAATATGAGATTTATTTATATTTTTGTAATTTTAAGACTCAAGCCTCATATAATATCTGTTAATTATAAAAATTGCATCGAGTGTTCTGAAAGATTCAGATGATTTAGAACAACTACTCGTTAATCTAAACTTGAGAAAAAAAAAAGTCTCCTTTAACATGAAAATAGTTAGTTTATTACTATTTGATTTTCTTATCTTGCTAATTCTGCGGATTCCATTAATAATATTCTTAAGTTTTTGTAATATTTGAATCGTTAAGACTGATGAAATGATGAATAGCTCCGTATTTTAACTAGTATACTACTTCTATGGACAATGAATAGGAAGCTTGATTAATTTTATTAAAATTATCAATTATCTAATGTTAATTTTTAAGTCATTTATTTTTTATTGGTGCTTTGTTTTAAAGAGTATGCAAAAGCAAATTATTGGTTGCTCCAAAAATTGGTACGAAACATTTTTGGAAAAGTGCTATTTGTAATTTCCTTTTGCATCGATTAAAGATAAGTGAGCAAAATTGTAGTTAGAATCAAGAATACAAAAAATGTGATATTAATAGCTGATCTACTAGATAAAAATATGGTCAAATTCTATTAGTGGACAGTGACTAGATTAAATGAATCCATACATTAATATCAAAATTAGTTTAGTTGCATTAATTTTAAGAAAACGTTAGTTGATTATTTTAGCCAATTGTAACAAAATAACAAACGTAATTTAGTTTCTCTATTTTTGAGCTCTAAAACTTTTTTATTTTAGATTTACTGCTATTATAGCCCCTGACTTTTGAGATATTGACTAATTAAAATGTTTCTGAATTTTAGCTAATTTATAGATTGTTTCGACTGCATGTCAAGTAAATTCACTCAAAATATATAATTCGCAATAAAATTACTATTCAGTAATAAGTTGTAAAATTTTGAATATTTAGATTTAGACAATAAATTTATTTTAGTTAGATTTAGTGGTAAGCATATTCGGAGTAAATTGAATTAGATTCCCTATTGGGCCAGTAGGAGAAAGGGAACCGGGTGTGATGAGATAATGAAACGAGAGATTCATTCGCCCAATTAATTCCTCCTCTTATTCGCGTTCACGAGTCGTCTCATCTCTTTCCCCAACTCCCCGACTATAAAAACCCCCTCTCATTCGTCTTCTTCCCAATTCCCCGCATCCATCGCAACACCTACCCCACTCGAAAACCCTAGAGCGCCATTACTGCACCTCGATCTCGATCTCGATCTCAATGGCGCTGCTTCGGAAAACCCTAGCCCACCGCCTCTCCCGCATCGCGAGGATCTGCTCCCCTGTGTCCCAGATCCGCTCCCCTGCGGCGGCGGAGGGGAACCGCCGCCGAGACCTCCTCCCCGGCGCCGCCGACGAGCCGGGGATCGTGCGTCGCTTCCTCCAGAAGCGCCCGATCTTCGAGCCCGCGCTACCCCCCGACCGCGCCCCGTTCCTCCCCTCCGGCGATCGCCTCGCCGAGCGCATCCGCGGCCTCAGCCCCGGCCGGATCCGCCTCGACGGCCTCGCCCCGCCTCCGCCACCGATCGCGGCGGCGGGGGAGGAGGAGGAGGCGGAGGAGAGGGGGGTCACGGTGGAGGAGGCGAGGAAGGTGCTCAGGGCGGCGCAGATGGAGGCGGCGAGGGCGAGGCTGAGGGCGATCCCGGGGAGCGTCGTCCCCTACGCCGAGTTCCTCCGCGTCTGCTGCGACGCCTCGAGCGCCGAGCTAGGGTTTGGGATCGCGCGGTCCCTCGACGAGTCGGGATCCGTGATCGTGCTCGGCGACTCGGTCTTCCTCAGACCCGAACTGGTACGATCATCATCATCATCTCCCTCCTCCTCCTCCTCCTCCTCCTCTTCCCTCTCTCGCTTCCTTTCTCCCATTACTCCGATTATTTTGGATTCGATTCGATTACTACTTAGGGTTTCATACTTTTTTGTTGTTTGTTGTTTGTTGTTTGTTGTTTTGATCTTGGAAAAATGGGCGAGATCTGATACATTTCTCTTCGGATCTGTTTGTTTTGCATGTTCTCACACAGGGAAATAGCTAGAGGAGGGTGTCTAAAACAGTTTTAAGGAAACACACACGTGATTGAATTGGTAGCATTCGCAGCAGAACCCCCTAGTGAAAGAATGGAGTTTCCTCTTCCATTATTTTTTTCCCTTAACTTTTTTTTTTTAAAAAAAAGCTAACAAAATTCCCAATATGTTATAATTTTCACTTAATTATATTAACTTATTTTTAGTTACATATAAATTATATTTTTCTTAATTTATTTACATAAATATTATATTAAAAAAAATTTGAGTTTCAAAATTGGGAGGAAATAGCCCCCAATTTTAAGGCCTCTTTTGCTATCGATGCCTTTATATTAACTTTGTTTAAACACTAATTTTATATAATTTATTTATTATTATTATAATTGATTAGTTTATAATGCATTCGATTAATTTGCGTAAAAAGATTTTACAGAAAAAAAAAATTACTATCAAGTTTTTTTTTTTTGTTGCCGTGTAAAAACTTTAAATGAAAGCATTGTAAGTAATCTACTTTCAATTTTTATAGTTTTTGATATACAAAATTTATGTAAAAAAATACTAAACAAATACGATATCAAATTAGAAATATTTTGCTGTTTCTAATAATTGGTTTTGTCATTTTTTTCAATGAAGAGAATTTGGTTAAATAGGTTTCTCGAATAAATATAATTAGCTTGATTTAAAAGAAAAAAAAGTAGAGGAAACAAAGTGAGTGATTTAGATGCAAAGGTGAAAATTCCACATGATAAATATATTTCCTTTTTTTTCCTGTTTTTCCTAATAAAAATATCAACCACTAACTACATTTCCTTTTATTTTCCTTCGATCCAAATGAGAAGAGAGAAAAATATTGTGTTTCCTCTTCTTCATTTAATATTCAATTATTATGGTTTGAGAAGGGAAAAAAAGAAGAGTATAAATTTCTTTTTGGCTTCTTCATATAATTTTATTTATTAATATAGCTTATTATCTTTTAATGAGGTAGTAAACTAAGCGCGATCTTAGCACGAAAGGAAAAATAGAACTTTTTTCTTTCGAGTGGATTGTGCTAAACTTCTGGGAGCCCTTGGATTCGTGGCCCCCGCGAAGTTGGAGAGTCGAATTTGTTCGGAGAAAATAGTACTTTTTCTTTCTGAAATGATTTATCAAGATAATTAAGATGTGCAGATATAGATTTTACTTTTTGTTTTAATATTTTCATACACGTGCATGATGAAATTCGTCGTGTTACGCGTGGCACACGCTTAATAATGGGCCAAGAGCTCATCCAATAATGTTTTTGTTGTTAATTTCCTATTCTATGTGGGTCACACAAAACAAACTCAATTTGACTTGATCTTCAAGGTTGTACTGTTTTCATCAAAGCATTAATTTATGCCAGCTTTATTTGAGGTGGCGTGTACTTAATTAGTAGCATCTAATTAATTATTGCACAATTATTTGCCCCAGAAAGAGCATACGCTAAGCCCTCCCAAAATTGGGGAAGTTGTTTCTAGTGTGTTCTCCTGGATATACTGAGATCATCTACCTACAAAACGAAAACATGTTTGAAACTTGAACTGTACGTCACTTAGCATTTGATTTGTTTTTTGTTTTTTAAGTTGTAGAGGCGTTCAAGGGTAAGACACCATGTTACGTGCAACCTCTTTTAAAAAATAAAAAAAAGTAATGCTTATTTCGGTATTTTGCTTTATATATATATATATATATATATATATATATATATATATAGCTTGTAATGCAACAAGCACCACCATATGGTAAAAAGTTCCCCCCTTCAGGTGATCAAAGCAATTGAGAACGTCGTATCCCTGCCGACGCTCAACCGGAGCGGCTCGAACGACCCGCGGCGGGAGGAGCTCAGGGCGATGGAGGCGACGAAGGCGGAGATAGACCGGACCGCGGCGGCCCAGGTGCGGAGAGAGCTGTGGGCGGGGCTCGGTTTCCTCGTCGTGCAAACGGCCGGGTTCATGAGGCTCACGTTCTGGGAGCTTTCCTGGGACGTGATGGAGCCGATCTGCTTCTACGTGACCTCGGTCTACTTCATGGCCGGATACGCCTTCTTCCTGCGGACGTCGAGGGACCCCTCCTTCGAGGGCTTCTTCGAGAGCCGCTTCTCCGCGAAGCAGAAGCGCCTGATGCGGGCGCGCAGTTTCGACCTCGACCGCTTCAACCAGCTCAGGAGAGCTTGCCCCTCGCCGCCTGCTCTGCCGCCCGATCATTCGCAACCGACCTATTCTTCTTCATCTTCTTCTTCTTCCTACCCTAGCCATTGTTGCCATTAGCTAGCCTCTGTTTTTTCTATCGTCGGCTATATACCGCATAATCCGCGGTTACCGGTTTCTCAACAGCTATATTTAAAGAGAACTCAAATGAACCGTGCCATACAATAAAAAACAGAGGAGATAAAAATTGAGAGGTATCAATATACAGAAAATGTGAACAATACATTGAACAACATGATTGTGGAGGGAACTTTGTGGTTTAACCTAACAACACACACAAAAGAAAGTGATGCGGAAATGCCAAATGATATTAATCAAATCTAAAGGCTTCCAATATCTTTATTCAACTATAATTGCTAATCGGTCGATTTGGATGCGATTTGTACCAAACAAGATGGCCACATCATCAAATCATGGTTTAGTAAAACATGATGTTAATAAGGTTCGCAATGTTTGACCGTCTGATCTGGTGGGGATGGTTCTTAATGTGAGACTGTCTTATTTACCGTCCTATTTACGTGATGAACGGTAGATGGGGTGGTCTCACATTGGAACCGTCCCCACTTTTTTTTTTCTTCCTTTGAGTGGCCCCCATCAGGATCAAGCAATGAGTTTTGTACCAAATTAGGCATGCTCTGAGTACAAATTTAAAAGTGATAAATTGTTAAGATCTTCATGGCAAGTTAATATAGCCGTAAAAGCCGAAAATCAAAGTTTAATTGTTGAAAATCCTTGCTTTAACACAGGATGGACCTACATGAATGTCGAGTTGGCCAAATATTTAACGCACAAAAGCTACTGAAATCAACTAGGAAGCTTTCTAACCCTTTTTTTTTTATCCATCGACCAGATTTATTATAACCTTCTATTCTGATACCACGTAAAATCATATAAAATCATTCTTTTTTTTACTAAAAACTTAAGCTATCAAAAAAATAATATTTTTAATATTTATATTTAACAACAATTTTTTACTTTCCACCCCATCTTTTAAACAGCAAGATATCTTTTCTCTTTTTTTTTTCTTTTTTTTTTTAGCTGACCCATATTCTTCTGCCTAATCTATAATATATACAATAAAGAAAAAAGAGTACCCATACTGTTTTGGACATTAGCATAACTACAAATGGTTAACCAAATAAAAAGTTAAAAAGAAAATACAAGTACTTCATCTTTTTTCAATTAACACTCAAATTCAAATACCTCTCAATTTCTACAAATATTACTAGGAGCACATAACATCATTCAGCTGTTTTTGTGTTCATTGACTTTGATATAATTGATAGAAATTATAATTTCTTTTTCTTTTTCCTTAAAGGAAAAGAGAATGAAAATATAGAGACCAATACCTTATTTTGGAACATAAATACATTTGTAGGGAGATGCTCCTGTACTTTAATTTTTTTTAATACATTTATATGTATAAATATCTTATTCAAAATATTTATATATTTATTTATACCCAGTGAATAGTTCTCCAATGTCTCCATGCAATAGTCTTGGTCTAAGCTATCTGATCACTCTTCTTAGATCAATCTTTGTTTTCGCATAAGCCCATGCAGATCAAATTTAGTCAGTAAAAAACAACTAATTTGTTAATAACAAAATCAGCTTTGCTAATAACATCATTCTATTATAAATAAAAAGTCGTATCAATAGAGTCATCATTACCAGGAGAAAACCATATTTATTTAATACAATCATAATCAGTTAGTAAATAATGACTCAATTCACCGATTATGCTTGTGGAGCTAGACGTCACAGACACTGACACGAGACACGACACGATTCGGACACGGCGACTTGACAGCTATCAAAAAATTAGGATACGGACACGGCATTAACACTGCTAATAAAATATAATATTATTAATATAATAATATATTTATTATATATAAAATATTAATTTTGGTAAAATATTATTATATTTCTCATACGAATAAAAGTTAGTAAAATTTTCATTAATAGTTCATCTTATCTATTTATCATCTTACATTATATATGCATAAAAAAAAGTAAAATAAAAATATGTATATATTTTTTTTAATTGTTTGTGATACATAGTTGTGGAGAGATTGTTTTACGTGCAGTAAAAAAATATGATGAGAAAATAAGCTATTTGTTTCTGTACGTAATTTCATGTTGTGCATATATTTTGTGCTATCTCACTGGAAAATGAAAAAAAAATGCCGTACATACTTTCCTACTGGGATTAAATGGGCCTCAACACTAAACGGGCCCTTAAGTTAATGGGCTAACGCACTTTATAGGCTTTCACAGGACAAAATTTTAATGGGCCACGGCCATTAAACATTCCGGAAAATGAAAAAAAAAAGATTTTTTTTTTAAAAAAAAAGGAAAAAAGCTTTAATGGGCCACGGCCTTGTGGCTTGGTCCATTGAACATTCCGGAACATCCACGACCGACTCAAACCACAACGATTCGACGGTTCGGATCTTTCCACATACTCCGAACCGCCGAACGGACGGTTAACATTACTCCAACAAACGGCGAAATCTTATTGGCTAGAAGCTACGAAAGGCGAGTTCTCATTGGTCCACGTCATCCGCAGTGACATGTCCCTCTCCCCCGGAGTGGTCGAGTTGCACCCGTTTACGTGTTCGCGGCATCGCTCGGGCCCAAACCCCCTCCTATAAATACCCACTCGAGGGTTATTTTTTCACTTCGTAGTGTTGAGAAATATAATTCAAATCGAAGCATCTCGAAGCTAAAGAGGGGGAAAGAGAGGGAGAGAGCGAGCGAGATTTGGGGAGAGGAGAGCGCAAATGGATCGATCGTCGCGAAATCATGGTTTCGTGATCGTACTAGGGCTGCTTCTTACAGGTATGCTGTGATTTGATTCCCCAGTGGAGGTGTGATTGCTGGGATTAGGGCTAAATTTGCGAGGAATGAAGTGGATTTTATTTATTCGTTTCAATTTTAATTGTGTGTAAATGTTTGTTTTCTAGGATCGAAATGCGTTAAGAGCTTAGTTGATGTAAATGATTTGTCCAATTTTGAGTTCTGATTCTGTAGCTCGATCTATTGTTAGTTTAATCAAATGCGGATGGTTAGAGTAGATTGTTCAGAGAACATTTTTTTTGCTCAATTTGAGATTTAAGTCATAGATTTCGCAATCTTCTGTTTATTTGATCACTAAAGTTTTTTTTTCTCCTAATCTTTTTGTCAGTTATTTATTATTATTATTATTTTTAATTCAATTCTGATTTGGTTGATGTGCTTTTGGTTTCTTCGTGCGTTGAGAAGCGGAAATTAAGCAATAATAGTTAATAAGGTTGCCATGTATGAAGCTTTGAAGCTTGTTGTATTGATGAGTGTTAGGACTTAAGAACTTAAAAGTTTCATGTGATCAATTTTGTTACTTTGTTAATTAATTTTTCCAAATAAGGATGGCTCGAATTATTGCTCTGGGATCTAAAAGAAGAAAATTTTGGGATAATAAAAGCAATCTTGCATTGTCTGTTTTTCGCCTAATCAGGGATGATGAAATTTGACTGAAGCTGGAATTTCTTAAACTTTTCATGTGGCCGGATTTGTGCGGCAATCATTGTTTTGAGTGTTATTTCTGTGTAGCAGATGCTTTGCGTTACACATAAACAAGTAAAAAAAAAAAATCACAATTTCAATGTTACATTTTGGATGTTTGTCCTGTATTAACTCTCAATGCACATGCACATTTGCAGGATGCTTATTTGCATTCTCAATTGCAAAAGAGGAAGCTACCAAGTTGGGAACCGTCATCGGTATTGATTTGGGCACGACCTACTCTTGTGTCGGTGTTTACAAAAATGGTCATGTAGAGATCATCGCTAACGACCAAGGTAATCGGATCACCCCATCTTGGGTGGCTTTCACCGACACCGAGAGGTTAATCGGTGAGGCTGCAAAGAACCAGGCGGCTTTGAATGCGGAGAGGACTATTTTTGACGTCAAAAGGCTTATTGGGCGAAAGTAAGTTTGCTTTCTGATCAGCATAATTGTTGTTCTACATGTTTTCTTTTCCTCTCTGTTCTTTAAATTAATTCTATTTTGAACATTTCACAGGTTTGATGATAAGGAGGTACAGAAGGATATCAAACTTGTTCCGTATAAGATTGTGAACAAGGACGGTAAGCCATACATTCAAGTTAAAATTAAAGATGGGGAGACCAAGGTTTTCAGTCCTGAAGAAATTAGCGCGATGATTCTAACGAAGATGAAGGAGACCGCAGAAGCATTCCTTGGAAAGAAGATCAAGGATGCCGTCATCACTGTACCTGGTGAGTGTCTAAACTAAGTCAACCTTATCATTTATTTCTATATTTTACAATAATGGCCATATTCCTCATATTCTTCTTTGTGTGTGTCACAGCATATTTCAATGATGCTCAGAGACAGGCAACTAAGGATGCCGGTATAATCGCTGGTCTTAATGTAGCTCGGATCATCAACGAGCCTACAGCTGCTGCAATTGCATACGGTTTAGATAAGAAAGGTGGGGAGAAGAACATTCTCGTATTCGACCTTGGTGGCGGTACATTTGATGTTAGCATCTTGACAATCGACAATGGAGTTTTCGAGGTCCTCGCCACAAATGGTGATACTCATTTGGGAGGTAATCTATCTTTACATTTTCCTGCTTAGGCTTTGTTGTTGCTTAACCATAGTCACAAGTTTTGGCATTTGGCAAGAGTGGATCTAATTAATTGATCAATAATCTCCTTTTTGTTCTCTCGACAGGTGAGGACTTTGATCACAGAATCATGGAATACTTCATCAAACTGATCAAGAAGAAGCACGGAAAGGACATCAGCAAGGACAACAGGGCTCTCGGCAAACTAAGAAGAGAATGTGAGCGTGCGAAGAGAGCTCTAAGCAATCAACACCAAGTCCGGGTTGAGATCGAGTCCCTTTATGAGGGTCTGGACTTCTCCGAGCCGCTGACCCGTGCCCGGTTCGAGGAATTGAATAATGACCTGTTCAGGAAGACAATGGGGCCAGTGAAGAAGGCCTTGGAAGACGCTGGATTGGAGAAAAACCAAATTGATGAGATTGTTCTCGTGGGAGGCAGTACTAGGATTCCAAAGGTTCAGCAGCTTCTCAGGGACTTCTTTGATGGGAAGGAGCCGAGTAAGGGAGTGAACCCGGATGAGGCGGTTGCCTATGGTGCAGCTGTTCAGGGAGGCATCCTCAGTGGCGAGGGTGGCGAAGAAACTAAAGGTACTTTTCCTTACCATTTATGACCTGTTTGGCCTGGACGAAGCTCGAAGCACTTGTTGAGTATAGCTGTTTAAAAAGGCGCCAACAGCTTCTTAATTAAATACTAGAAGCTTCGAAATGGAACTTTTGATTTGGGTGCTGAATGTAGTACATTTCAGCCTCCTTCCAGCTCCAGCTCCTAATTTTTTTCCGCTGTCAATTGACTTGGGAGTAGAGAAGCTGCTTGCAAGCCTAGGCCAAACATCTACTTAGAGCTCAAATTCAGCTGGGGAAAGCTCTAACTTCTGGTTCTTTTCAATGTGATTTTTGTGCAGATATTCTCTTGCTGGATGTTGCTCCTCTTACCCTTGGGATCGAGACCGTCGGTGGAGTGATGACCAAACTGATTCCCAGGAACACTGTGATCCCAACAAAGAAGTCGCAAGTTTTCACCACCTATCAGGATCAGCAGACTACCGTCTCCATTCAGGTAAAAAAAAAAGCATTCTTCAATCAGTATCCAACTTACTGCATCCTTCAACCAGTATCCTTATAATTATTACCATGCTGGCCTGAAAGTTTTTAGTGTAACAATGAAGTTCATCTGTTAGCATGTCACCTTTAGAGAATAAAGAAAGCTATGTCAATGCATTTTGCTGCAAGCCATGTTAGCGAACTCTACTGCTTATGCTGAAATGGCATGGCCATCTTTTTTGGATGGCAGACTAGCGAAGAACTCAACCAATTACACATGAACCTTCATAGACTAGATTGTTGGAAAGTGAAACTCTGAGGACACTTAGTGGGATTGAGTGAAGTTGTAATCTGTCCTCATAATAGGATATGCTCAATTGAAATTAATTGTTTGACACAGGTTTACGAGGGTGAACGGAGTCTCACAAAGGACTGTAGATTGCTTGGAAAATTCGACCTCACCGGAATTCCCCCAGCTCCTAGGTTGGTTCCCTCACCCGCTCACGAAAAAATTGCCGGCATGATTTCTTTGTATATCTTAACTTACAAACTAATATTCTTGACTGAATGTACCTAATCAAAATTTGATATTATGAAAAAACAGGGGCACACCTCAGATCGAAGTGACATTCGAGGTCGACGCCAATGGAATCCTAAATGTCAAAGCCGAAGACAAAGGCACTGGAAAATCAGAAAAGATCACGATCACGAACGACAAGGGCCGGCTCAGCCAGGAGGAGATTGAGCGGATGGTGCGGGAGGCGGAGGAGTTTGCCGAGGAGGACAGGAAGGTGAAGGAGAAGATCGACGCCCGCAACCAGCTAGAAACCTACGTCTACAACATGAAGAACACCATCAACGACAAGGACAAGCTCGCCGACAAGCTCGAGAGTGAAGAGAAGGAGAAGGTGGAGGCCGCCCTTAAGGACGCGCTGGAGTGGTTGGACGACAACCAGAACGCAGAGAAAGAGGACTACGACGAGAAGCTTAAGGAGGTGGAGGCCGTGTGCAACCCCGTTGTTTCCGCAGTTTATCAGCGGTCCGGTGGGGCGCCCGGAGGAGGCTCGGATGATGACGACTCGCATGACGAGCTTTGAAGCATCTTTTCTTTCGTTCTTTTGTGGATAAAATATTCGATTGAGATTGCGAAGAGTTTGATGATGTAAATTTTTGTGGTAGGTTGGGGAGGGTCACTAGAGTAAGGGGGGCATGAATGGATGCGAAGGGGGTGAGTGAAATGCGGATGTTTTTATTTTGCTTTTGTTTTTGTTTTTGTTTTTGTTTTTCTTTCTCCTTTTTACATGGACTAGCTAATCACATATTATAGATCTCTTTAGTTAGAGCAAAGCATTCTTCTATTAAACTCGCTTGTTTTCTGATTCACGAGCCCGCCTTATATTATTTCTTATGGGGATGCATTTTTTATTGATGTTATGATAAAAGTGAAAAAAATCTAATTCATCGAAGTGTGAAAATACTGAAAGAGAATAAAAAAAGAGAAGAAAAATAAAGCACACAATATTTACACAGTTCAGCCATTGGCTTACATTTCGGATGAAGACGCAGCGGAGGTCTTCATTATAATTAAAGTGGTGTACAAAATATATTTTTTTTACAAAAATATCATTTTAAAAGTACACTTATACTTTTTCTCGTCTGTCGTACCAAAATTAATAGAATAAAGAGTATATTTATAATAGTCGCTAAATCTTAATACGATTAGGAATACAAATTCACTAAGATTAGAAATATCTTAATTAGATTAGACATAATTTAAATTTAATTTAATGAAATAATTAAAACAGAATAGGATTAAAAACATTATGGTTTTAGAATTCGAAACGTATTTAATTGATCTGATTTGTCTTAAGAAATTTGATCCATAAGATAGAATGGTAATAGGGAAAATATCTAATCAGCTTTCATGAAAAAAGAGTTTTTAATCTTAAATTTTTATATGATAGATGTGAGCACACCTTCTAGATTCATTACAGCAAGAGTAGAGACTTTTGGTTCATTTTACATGCATGTATCCAAAATATTATACTAATCAACTTCAATTACGATAAAAGATTTAAGGTTCGAAAACAATGCTACATATAGGTGTGAGGTATCACGGCTACATTGAATCTAACCATATATTGTAGCCTACATACGTAGCGTCCATATTCAGTGTACTTGATCTGTAACTAAGTTCCTTAGACAGTTATGGTCCACCAGTGACGTGGCGAACTACGTCCACCCAACAAACGACTTATCGTTAGAATATTCCAAACGCACCAGTATCTTAACAACACGATTTTCCTAAATTACCTTTATACCCCTCCCCTTCCACGCACAAAAACGTAACTAACTAACTCCTCTCCCCATAACCCTAGTCTCCCGCCTTGACCCATCCTCTGTTCATCTCCCCGATTCGAATTTCTCTCCCCCACCCCCCTCTCTTTCTCTCTCCACTCCAAACCCTTCTCTCTCTAGAGCTCTCATGAGATGATCCCCCACCTCTCCTCCCTCTCCTCCTCCCACCTCTCCACTCCACTCCCCACCAAACCCTCCTTGCTCCCACCAAAACCCTACCCCATCCGCCTCTCCCTCCGCTCCCCAAACCCTAACCACCCCCCTCGCCGCCTCCGCTCTCCTCCTCCGCCGCCGCCGCCGCCGCCGACGATGATGATCGGGATCCCCCCCGATCCGCCATGGCCGAACCCCTCCCCCGCCGCCGAGCTCTTCGATTTCCAGGCCAACGCCCCCGCCACCGCCCTCCCCTTCTCCCTCCGCCTCCTCCAGCGCCGCAAGAAGCGCGCCGCCGCCGCCGCCGCCGCCGCGTCGGCGGCGCCGGGCGGCCTCGGCGCGGCGGCGAACGCCGTTCGGTCCCTCGCCTCGGCGATCGAGGAGCTCCACCGCTCCGTCGCCCCGCGCGATCGCGACAACGACGCTTCTTCGAGAGACGCTTCCGATTCGCTCGTGTGGCTCTTCTGCACGGTATTCTCCTCCTCCCCGTGCTTCCTCGTCGCGATCCTCGATCTCATGGAGAGGTTCCTGGCCCTCTCCGTCGAGACGGAGATCGCGAAGGCGATCGCCGAATCCCGATCGGACGAGATCGTCCGATCGGAGACCGGGAAGTACAAGTGTTGGTTCGACATCGGAATTCTCGACGACGAGGACGACGATAAATTGAGATCCGACGAGGGATTAGAAGCCTCTGATTACGTGCGGCGGCGAGCGGCTTACGAGCGCCTGATCGTGGCCGACGGCACGAATTCACTGATCCTTTCGAACTACGCGCAGCTGCTGTATCAGTACGAGAAGGATCACGAGAGGTAAAACCATTAATTCCGCATAGAATCACTGCTACATTTATCGATTCTATTGTTCATTGCGTAGGTTTATAATCACATGAAATAATAGCTATATATGGGTCTATTTCACGCAGTTTATTGGAGAATCACTACAATATTTTCATAATAAAAGTTACAAAAAACAAAGAATTAAAACATGCATACTATTTAGACTCAAAACCTGTAATCTAATAGCAACCCTTAGTACATTTGTAGAGCGAATGACTACTTTAGTCGGGCGGTGACCGCCGAGCCGGTGGACGGGGAGGCGATGGGTAGGTACGCGCTGTTCCTCTGGTGCGCGCTAGGAGACCTGGAGAAGGCAGAGGACATGTTTGAAAAGGCGATAGGGGCCGATCCCGGGAACAACCACCACCGGAACAGCTACGTCCGGTTCCTGTGGAACACCGGCGGAATCGAGACCTGTTTCCCCTTAGAAGATGAGACCAACTAATTTGTGAGATTGTTTTTGATCACTACCATTCTTTTAGCTCTCTCTAGATTGCAACATGGTAGGCATTTGTCAGGCTTGGCCTGATAGAGAGTGCTGCAGCCTTAGGGACTGATGATCATTTTTTGGCATGGCTAGGAAACTATACATGTAGCATTGTTTTATTATTATTATTATTATTATTATTTTTGTCCAATTTCATTTGCCATGCCTTGGAAAATTGTTATTGATCCTATTGTTTTGGTGGCATATTGGGAAATAATATTGTGTAGCATTTTTTTATTCTTTTTCTTGTACATTGATAGTAATTACTTGTGCAATAAGTTAATGGATCTTGAAGAGGTTAATTCAGCATTCTACAAATTATAAGCTGACTTTTGAAAGCATCAACTTTTAACTTTTGGGCCCTTGGATTCATATTGTTATTATCACCAACTAGTAAATTTAAGAGCCCAAAATTAGAAGTACATACTGTCGATTTATTTTCGATGATAGAGCTTGCAAATCGATGATCAGAATCATTAAATATAATCTAGATCATTTAAATTATCTGGAAACCAATAGCTTGTACAATCACCTTTTTATGTTGTAATCACAAATGAATTCTCAACTCACAATAGTAAAAGGGAAAAAACATCTGCATTACAATTTTAACACATCTTGTAGGCAAAAGATGTTCATAGACTTGCATTTTAAAATGAACTCTTAATCCGAACTTACAGCTTCGCAACCTCTTTATCGCAACATAAACTAATGATATACATATATTACCGGCAACCCAACTCTGCTCTTCCTTCTGCGCTAATCGTGGTATTAGTACAAAGCTTCTGGAGGTCAATGTAGCCTATAATGGTATCTTCGAACACGGCATCTTCCAAATGAGCATCATTGAAGGTAGATCCTGACAACAAGGTGTTCTTAAAAATCGCTCCCTGAAGATCAGCTTTCCCAAAATTTACCCGGTCTAGAACTGCATTCGAAAAGTCGACACCTGAAACAGTCAAATTACATCGTCAGCATTTCGCGGGACTTTTGACAGCAAGGTATTTATTGATACTGTCAAGATTTAGCAGGCCCGTTAACGAAAGTGAGATTCTATACAGCATTTAAACACACATATACATATAAGAACATTCTTATGTACAAAAATACATAAAAACACACATGCACACAGAGACATATATGTTTGTATGGACTTAAATATCGCCAGCAAAGAAGAATAAAGCATCTTCAGTTCAGCATTTACCTTTGAAGCTCGCTCCGACAGCATAGGCTTTGGACATCACGACTTCCGACATATCAGCACCATCGAATTTTGCATCCGACATTAGCGCAGCAGCAAGAGACTTGCCCTTCAGATTTGATTTTTCATTTGTGTAATCGCAGAACCGGAGGTCAATTGGCTTGTCATATACTCCGTTTGCTTGACCAATTGTGTTCCCGACAAACGCACGCTCACACCGGTTTGGCTCTGTCGAAAGCGGAGGCAACCTCTAGCAACCAAAGCAGGAAGAAGCGAGAGAGTAAGGTAGCAACTATGCATCACAACAAACTAATTTTTCTTGACATAGTATCTATCATATTTTTATCGATCGAAAGGTAAATTTACACATAACCATCGTTGTACAATTCTGCTTTGTTAATGCTTTACTAACAGCTGTTGATTTGTGGGGAACAGACGTCTTTGTTCCTGGTTCTTCGACGGCATTCCGTATGTTATTTCGAAAAGTATATGCCTACTTTCAATTATCTTAGAAACACAAGTGAGATCTTAATTTTAATCAAATAGTTTCTTCGATCTCATACGCCAAAAGAAAGAAAGAAGAACACAAATAGATCATCATCGCCACTAGAATAAGCTAAAACTGAAAATCTGAAATATAGTATGTTGCAATGGCAATGTTGATGCACATTATTATACCAAGAAAAGTCACTGACCTGGCTTGCTGCAGCAGCAGGGGAGGCAGCAGTGATTGCCCACGCAGCGAGCAATCCGCAAGCGAAACTTCTCATTCCTTTAGACGACGACGCCGCCGCCGCCGCCGCATTCAAAGTTTCTTCCAAACCACCACTCCTCTCCTCAATTGCTGAACAGGGTTGAAGAGAAACAATAATACTTCGATTCGATTAATCACCCAATATCAAAGTCAAAGATTTTACATCGTTACATAGCATGATAGTACGATAGTAATACCCTTAAGAAATTATGATAAAATTTAGAATTAGCTCTGATATCATGTTATTCGAAAAATTGATGTAAGAGGAAATTGCCTAAAAAACACGTACAGGCGCAATGGATTCGATTCCGGGGCCGAGAAAGGGGAATGCGTGGAGCGGAGGAGGAGAGCGAAGGGTGAAGTGAGGAGCCGGCGCCGGGAACGCAGAAACTGGCCATTTCAGCTGATTCGTCGCCGACTTCTTATTAGTATATTTTTCCTCCTCTTCTTCTTCTTCTTCCTCCTCCTCCTCTTCTTATTCCACTCTCCATTTGCCCATCGCTTTGTCCCGTACATATCTTATCTCTCTCCGTCTCATCCGCTTCTCTCTCGACTCTTTCCCACGTGGCTTGGCCACTACGTGGTCGAATGGGACCTCGAACTCGAACTCGAACTCGAGCTCGAGCTCGAGCCGACTCGGGCTCGACTAGAAATTCAATGGTCCGAATATTAGATTAATGGGCCGGCCAAATCCCAGCCCATTTAGATTAAGCTAACATCGGACTCGGATTCGGCCTAGGCCCAACAAAAGCCCAAAGAGATAGCCCATCCTAACTATAAATACCCTTCTCCGTCCCCGTTTTTCCTTCGCCGCCCCCTTCCCCATCCTCTCTCTCTCCTCCTCGTCTCCTCCGTGCGGGGGCGATGGAGAACGGGGAGGGAGGTGGGGGCGGCCATGGCGAGCTAATCGCCATCGCCGTTGACGACGAGGAGGAGGAGGCCAAGGATCGACCCCTCATGCTCACTATGATGATCCCACCTCCTCCTCACCGCTCCGATCGATCGATTTACCCCGCTCGTCGTCCCGATCAGGTATATCTCTTCTAATGTTGATCGTTTATTAGATCTACAATTGACGGGGGGGTTTTTTTCGTGTTTTTTTTATATTTAATTTGGTTGTGTCGTTCTTGGTATTTGATCGATTTGAGATTTTGGAAGGGTTAATTAATCAGTAAGATGTGATTACAAGGGATCTTTAATTGGTACGCTCTGACTTAGGGTTTTGTTCGATCCTTGTTCCGTTTTCTCGCTTGTTTTCTTGTTGTTCGCTCTTGATTTGTATCGGATCCATCGCGATTTTTGAGAGAACTATGAGTTGCGAAGGTTCTCTGTTGTGTGGATCTTTTTTTGTGGATTTTGGGTGTGCTGGGATAAAGGAATCATTTGTCCATTTGTCTCTCTCTTTTTTTGGGATCTATGATTCTAACCGTTTTTTCGTTTGGTCTTGGAATGTCTAAAGTAATAAAACTCGTTTATTGATTCGAGAATTTTTTATTTGTTATTTTAGTTGGGGAAACTGATACCCTTTCTATTTTTTGGGTTTTGTATGGTCCCAAAGGTGGAGTACGAATGAGTAGGAATGAAGCATACATATGATTTGAGGATATGAGAATTCAACTTGGTTGCTTTTGGAATCTCAAATCCATTTAATTGCTAAGACATATTGCATCCAATTACTTTCATTTTCTCAATCGTGCCATCTATTCACGTATGAAAATTTTGATTTCATTTGATAGCCATCAAAAGATATTTTAACCAAAAAGCAGACACAAGTTTTAGGTATGTGAATGCAAACAGCGTGATCTATGCATATCAAAGTTCAATTGGTAAATTTTGGCATCTAAAAATCCATGAAATTCCCAAGAGATTTTGCATCCAAGAGATTTGAAACCCACCAATTGATAGTCTAAAAGAAGACACGAATTTTAGCATGTGAATGTAAGCAGCATGGTTTAAAAATATCAGCAATTCAGAATTCAACTAAAAGATTTTGGAATCTCAAATCCCTGAAATTCCCAAGACATTTTGCATCCAAGTACTTGCAATTCCTCTTTCCTGTCATATGCTTCCATATGAAAAATTTTATACTGTCCAAAAACCACTAATCGATAGTCTAACTTAATACAGACACAGATTTAAAACCTTGCGAGCACACAAGATCCAGTATTGATTCACAAAAATTGCAAATTATTGATCTTAATTTTATCTATCCACAGATCTTCCTGAGCAACCACCTAGCGGCAAAACGAGATAAATCCATAAAAAATCAACAACTTTATGTAAACAAGTAGCGAATGCAGAAGATATCAAACTAGTCACCATGAATGATAAAAGACAACCAATTAAGTAAACAGAGCAATTAAGTAAATAGAGCAATATTAAAGTCATTAAACAGTAAAGTTGCATAGTTCAAGAGTTTAATGAGACCACGACTTGAAGTTACCATAATTTGTACTTTCTCTAAGATGGCAGGATACCTTAATGTTATAAAGCCCATTACCCATGAGCACGGCCTTCTTCGCCTTGAACATCGCATTCACTGCTTGCCCGAGGGTCCCTGCTGGTCAACATGCTCGTCGGCGGTGGTGTTTTTGGTATTATTTTGAGCAGAAGCCGCGGAATTGAGGCTCGCCTTCTTGTTAGTATCCACCTGGTGATTGAAATAGTCAGCAAAAGCTGCAGTAGTATCTAGAGGAATTTCACCTGTGAGGGTCTTGAATGCGAACTCGATGCATGGATCGGGCCACAAATGCCCAAACGGCGATGTAAAAGACTGAGCGGGAGTATCAGCGGTTGGTGCACTCTGTTCGATCTGCTTTCCAGGAATGGGTTCTTTACCAAGAAGCTCCATGCTCTTCAGGTTTTCAGGAACTTTTATGCCTATTAGAGCCTTTTCTGGGGTTGCTTCTTTATCAAGAGGTTTTACAGCTGCTTTACCAAGAAGCTCCTTGCTCTTGAGCTTATCTTTTGGAATTTCTATGCCTACTATACTCTTTTCCTGAACGGCTTCAATAGCAAGAGGTTTCATGGCTGCTGCTTTACCCGGAAGCTCCTTATTCTCAAGCTTGTCTCCTGGAATTCCTAGGCCTATTATGAGCTTTGCTGGAGCAAGTTTAATAACCATAGGTTTCACAGCTGCTGCTTTAACAAGAAGCTCCTTACGCTCAAGTTTGTCTTGTGGAATTCCTGTGCCAATTATGGGCTGTTTTGAAGCAGCTTCCATAGCCAGAGGTTTCATAGCTGCTGCTTCACCAACAAGCTCTTGGCTCTCGAGCTTCTCTAAGATTGGTCTGCCTATTATAGACATCTCAACAACGGTATGTTTAGCTGGAGGTTCCATTGCTGCTTTACCTAGAAGTTCCTGGTTTTCGAGCTTTCCTGGAATATCTACACCTTTTATAAGCTTCTCAGACATGGCGGCTTCGGCAAAAGGTCCTTTAGCTTCTTTGCCTGTAAGCTCCTTGTTCTTGAGATTTTCTGGATTACCTGTGCCTGCTATAGTCTTTTCTGATGCTGCTCCCTTAGCAAGAGGCTCCTCGGCTTCTTTGTCAAGAAGCTCCTCACTCTCAAGCTTTTTGGGAATTTCTACACCAATTACAGGCTTTTCCAGACTGGCTTCTTTTCGAAGATTCTTCTCACTCTCAAGCTTTCTTGGTATCTCTAGGCCTGTTATTATATCCAGACCTTTTTGCTTATCAGATACCAAGTTTGATTCGGAATCTGAGTTGAAATTTTCAGATGAATTTGCTCTTGGCTGATTGGAAATTATGAACTTTTCATCACTGGACTGGCTGGCAGGTCCTGCATTTGCTACTTCTTTAGCTCTAAGAGCAGCTAGGCGCTCCGATGTGCGGCGTGGAATGCTTATATCTCTCGCAGCTTTGGTTTTCCTTCGTTTAGGCTGAGCCGTTTGCTTCACTTCTATTGCAGCTTTTGCTTCCCTTGAGCCGCGCTTTGGTTTCCGTCCGCGCTTCCTGGGTTGTGACTGCTCCAAGGTTTTCAGGTTCTCTGGTACTTCTTCCGAATGTGCAATACCCTCTGCAACTGGAATTGTTTCGGTCTCTGAAATTTTAGGGAAACTCTCGTCCACCAAATCCGGCTGCATTTGCTGTGATGATGCTCCCGACTGAGTTTGTTGAACTGCCAGCCTAATACGAACAAGTTCATATAGACCGTCGTCCACAGTCAGCTTCAAACCGAGCGGAGATTTGCCGTAGCTTTCCTTTCCTAAGTGCTCAGGATTTGAGGGTGCTTTGTTAACCGAGTCCGCTTGCTCTACACCTGCATTACAGACTATAATAAGGGAAAGCAAGCTTCTGGTTCAAACCTATCATTCTGTGGGCTCCAAAAGACATCTGCAATTCTTCTATCAGATAAAGCCTTTTAACCTAAACATGTTTTTTCTTACACTGGAGTCCTCGATGAATAAACGGGAGGTAGTAAAGTAAAGGGCACAAATTTATCTCTGTGTAAGATGATTTTAGTTTTACCTCGTGGTGAAGGCCGATCGGAAGTAGGAACAAGCGATACTTTTGGGGTATCGTCGATTTCTATTTTCGGCGCTTTTGGAGCTGGTGTTTCTACGGGAAAGAGGCACCTTTTGGTTTCCTTACCAGCTGATTCCGGTTCGTTTTCTGCAGCAGGACGCTATGGGAAAAGAAGAACAGATAATTACAATGAAGAAAAAAGAGAAACCCACTCTTAAACTTATACAAAAGAGATGAAAAACCGAACATGACTAAAGGTTGAACAAACTACATGGAGGTTTAAACTTACACTAGGTTCGACTTTGACACCCTGCGCGCCAACTATGGTACTCCTCTTTGGTTTTACGACACATTTATGAATGTTTCCGGAGTTGGCGTAGCGCAGAGCATCCTCTTTGGAAAATAATAAATGTCCACTGGGTCGACAATGATAAAACTGTAGCAATAGAGTGCAAGTTAGTTATCAAGCAATTTGCGGTCAAGCAAACAAAATAACTGGTACCAGAAGAGATCATCAACATTTAAGAAGCAACAAATGTAAACAAGCTGCAGAGGCAAATAAAACAAGTCATCAAACAGTGTAGTGTTAGAAACTTGTTACTTGCTCAAATGGAAAGAACCAACATTGTCTCTGATAAAAATAAATTGCACTGCAAACTGCTTGATTCAAGAAGATGACGATGCAGCTAACGCAAAGTACGAATATAGAAACCTTTTTCGCACCACGAACAAATCAATTATATGACTTTTCAGACTACTTAATAGCTAGCAATGTAGATCAAAGTTCCAAAATTTGCCCCATAATAGATTAATTGAAAAGCTATTACATGATATCCTAACAAATGAAGAGAAAAACAGATACAATTTAGGTTCATTGAAGATATGAATTCATCTCAAATGCATTATTACTGAAATGTCAAGCTAAGATCCCAAAGTTATTCAGTTTCTCTTCAATGATAAGTATGCTGATATATGCAGAGATTTGTCAATGATATGTGGATTTTAAGCTACCAATGATATGCGTCAAAGAGAAACCATGGCAGAGTATATATTATCTTTCAGAAATGAGAATAAAATTTGAAGATGTGCCAAATAAACTACTGAGGAGTATTATCTTATGAGAAGAAATCCTCAATTTATAGTAAAAAAACAACTCAGACTTGTTCAAATGCCAAATTTGTTTTGCTTTGCTTTGCAAGCTCAATTGACAAACATGAAATTAATACAGCAAACTTAATCAGCAATTATCTGCAGTAGCATTTCACGAAAATAAATGGAAAAAAAAAAGCACAAAAAAGCATTGCTATTACCGTATCTTTCTTCAATTTGCCTCTGCTCACTCTGTATTTGACTTCTTTAACAAATCCTTTCAACTCGCCCTCGGTGATCTCAGTAAGCTCTCCCACCTAGTGAAAAACTGGCAATTAAGTATACAGACCTCATGCAGGAAACATATTGGAAAAAAGAGGATGAGCAAAGAATCAGAAAAAAAAAGTAAAATAAAGATGGCGAATGTCGAAGAACACAAACTTCTCTGATGGGCTTTGCATCAGTGCCAACTTTCTGAGCTGCTGCATCCTCCTTGTTTGTGGGGTCGCGCGGATTCTTCGCCTGTATGAATTGAAGTACTTCATCCTTTGAATGGAATCTGGATCCAGTCGACGGCTCGACGTAGCACTACAAAAGAGCAACAGAAAAAGGAACAAAAGAACAGATATAAGCAATGTACTTAATTATGTCATGTGAAAAAGGATAAAGAGATCCTTTCACTGCAGGTTGTTTCAACTAGCAGAAGCTGCAAAACAAAAGAATCTATTATAAGGAAAAAAGAGGTTTACCAACTTTACGGGATTAATTAATAGAAATGAAAGCGCAGATTATTAAGGTTTTGCTTTCCTACAACTTCCTCTTTCAAAAGAGCCATTTTCACATTAACCAATGCAATATATGTTAAGGTTTTATCTTTTATTTTTTTGGTTTACCTTGGTTTTTCTTAACGTAACATCGCTTGGGTAAGGTCCAACGGCTAATCCAGAGACTGGTCAAAATAGCCGTTGGACCTTACCTCCCATTGGCTACCTGTCACGATAGTTCTCACTAGCTGCATGCAGCGGCACCTATCTGTATATAGGAGAGAGTACAAAAGAGGTTAAGTGGTTTTTTGTCTGCTAGTACTTCTTCTTCTTCTTCTCCCACTACTACTACTACTCTGATCTTTACACATCTTCGTCCGTTACTCGTTGGATCTCTGAAAAACTACTATGTTCGAATCGCACTACTCTAGAGACGTGCCGATGGGATAGCTCATGATCGTTGTATCGCTAGAAGTAATCGCCGGAGCCTAGCATGTGAAGAGACTATCTTGCTTCTAGACCAGTGCCTAGCATGTCTCAATGCCTCATCTGAATTTTTTACCTCTATACTATGTTGTTGTTAATTTTAGCATGTGTTTTTCAAAGAGTTATTAAGAGGTTTCAAATCTAAATATTTACAACATTTATTTCTACTATACGAATAGAGAGATTTTTCCAACATTTTTCTCACAAACTTACTAAATTTTGTTGTACATTTCAAACAATGAATGATAAAAATTTCCTCCTTGGTTGCCTTTTAATGCCTTGTACAAAGTTCTTTAGATTGTAAGTTCCATATATAAATTTCCCATATTAATGGAAATATCAGCGAGATACAAAACATATGATTGATCTTTGCATTATATGAAGCCTTCGAATCTTAACTCCACCGTCAATAAGGGCGTGTTTGGTTCGACGAATCCCGAACATGACAAATGATCACCGACGATCATTCGTACATGGATCTCGACATGAGGCAGGTCGGAGGCAAAGTCGTGAGCTCTGACCGTATTGCAGCTCGCAACCTCATCTCATGATTCGTAGAAAGGCACTCCACTTCGTCTCGCCAAATGCCGGATCTTGAAAGATGGCGCGAGTTTGTTGGACGCGAATTAAACATAGGACTATTCCTCTTCCCTCTCTTTTTCATTTTCTTATTCTAAATGAGTTTTGAATTGCTCGAAACTTTCATTTTAACTTCATAAAAAGATCAGTGAGGTCTCGAATGAAAAAAAGAAGGCAAGAAATATTTATGGTAGCTGAAAAATAAAGTAAATATTGTATACTTCATGTAGATCAATTGTGTTACAAATGAGGGCTACACAAGTAGCTTCATTACATGATATATAGATGGTACATAGCTCATAATTAGCAAGATTCCCACATCAAACAATCATCTTGCATTCAATTTCAACAAATACAAAGTATATATATATATATATATATATATAGTTTGATTCACATATATCAATATTCTCCCTAGATATGTACAATCGGGAGAAATATCGATAAATGCTTAATACTCAGCATCAGAAAGAGGCTCTTAACTAGTGGTATTCATTAGATCGGAGAATATCCGAGTATGGAACCGAACCGACTTGAAAAAGAAATGAAAAACCCAATTTTGCTGTAAAGCGGAAAGGATTCCGATTCACAAATTTAAAAACTTCAATTTTCGAGTACAGTTTCGGTTTTCATTTCTCGAAAGCACATCCTCATACTTTCATTACAGATTCCCCTATGGTGTGGATTAGTACATATACTTTATGAATCCTTTCCTGAAAATGTAGATGGACATAAGTACATTCCGAAGTCGAAGATAGTTATGGTTGAGGAAAGATACTGCTCTTCGACCGAACAAAGCCTTCTCTAGGCATCATAAGAATTATAGGTGCACTTCCACTAAGGCACATATTTTTCTGTGCAATCACTTCCTTTTGATCCAGGTACTTTCCGAAAAAGCCGAAGTAGCCTAGGGTTTTACCCCGAATTATGATGCCGAACTCTTGAGTATAATAAGAAAGTTGCAAGAGTACGTCATCGTTTAGAGGTTCAACAAATTCGGGATTTCCAGTAGAAACTACGTACGAAGCCTCTCAAGAGCTCGATCCCTACTTTGCGTACAGCGGGATTAATTTTCCGACATTGCAGAGATGCCAGGCGATGCGAAGTTCATGAAACTAGATCAAAAGGATATATAGAGGATCATCAATAGTAATAGAGCTTACATAGGCGAACCATAGAGGGTCATCAATAGTAATAGAGCTTAATACAAAGTTTCCTCCTGTGATATGAGTTACCACCCCTTGATCACTTATAGTACCCCAAACATCCGACTGCATTTTCCAACTGAAATGGAAAATTACTACCGAAATTGCATTGTTTCTCAAAATCTAGCTCTGTATGGGTTCTGGTAACGAACCAAACAGATATATCAATAGGGATAATGTACGTGCCAATCTAGCTACGAAGGCAACGAGGGTGCTTGCCTTAACAACTCACAATAGAAGAGATCTTGACACCACCAAGATGAGTAGTCCTAAGATTAACAAGAGTCCAAAGTTGACAAAATATGACGAGTTAAATCCAATCACCTTCCTTCTATGAGGAGTTCCTATTTGGCTTTGAAGCAGCCGGGCAACTACTGTAGTTTTTTGGAATAGGCCCAAGCAGTTACCCGCCAAAGAACTCCTTCGACTCTGCACCTCCTGGAGTTTTTCATCTTCCATCAAACAACTATATATGTCTAGTGACTCTACTCTTTCCTCTGAGGCCCTTTCCTCACATTTTGACGAGAATACTACTTTGCCGATCTCAGACTTCCCCACTACCACCACTGCCTCGAATCCTTTCTGTAGAGGTTTCTCACTACATTAAAGTCAGGACTACAATATCGTCATCCCTTCGGACATCCTTGCGAAGGTGATAGTGATAGCAGTAAGTCTCAAATCCGCACCGCAAACTACAATCTTTGGGGAATTATTATTATTATTATTATTATTATTATTTTGGTGGCTATGGGGACTTCAATATTGGACCCTTAGACGGGTAGTAGTCTTTATGGTATGTTTGTCTCTTCAACTAAGTATTCTTTTTCTTGTTACATTATCTTAAAGATTCCTTGAGAATGTATGAGCTTGTTGTGCTTTGAGCATGTCAACTATATCTCGTTCTTTATTCGCGACGGGAGGGACATGTTTGTTGTGATTAATTGCAGCGGTACTTGTAGCATCTTTATAGTGTTTCTCTTTATACTATCTTTTGGTTTTTAATGAAATGCATAGAAAATTACATACAATTTAATTTCCAAAAAAATTCAAAGATAACTAATCTATGGTAACTTCCAATAATAAAACTACTATTCGCGTTGAAAGAACTGCTAACACTTATAGTAAGATAGCTTCATTCTCACTAGATGAGATTCGCGAAGAGACCAATGAAGTTGCTTCATTATGCATTATCTGGATAGAAAAAATGAAAGAGAAACATACAATTTTCTCTCATAGTGTTTGAATGAATGGAAGAAAAGAAAGAAAATAACTTTTTCCCTACTTTTCTCCAATTTGAGATGAAAAAAGACTATTCTCAAAAGTTATTTTCACTCTATTTCTCTTCTTTATTTTCATTAGATTTCAATCCAAATAATAATTTTTTTTTTCTCTTCTACCTTTCTCTTTCGCTTCTTTAGTCCGAAGAGCTAGGGCAGTGAAAAAAAAAAAAAAAACAACACGAATTGAATAAATAAAAAGGAAAGGGTTTATATATAGCGTCTCCATAACACTCAAGCGGTAGAACTTGAGCTCATGCCATAAAATAATAATAATAATAACAATAATAAAAAAAAATTTAAAAAAAAATCTCAAAGTTCAGAGCTCGTACCTGATCGATCTTCAACACTTGCCTGAATACGCAAGACATCGTCTACTACTTGACGCATCACCAACATATTAATTTCTTCAGCAGATCTTCCGAATTATCAAAGAAGAGAAGTCGAAGGAAACTCGAAGAAATTAAGTATTAGGAAAGAAAAGAGAGTAGGAAAGGCGGGAGATAAACATAGGATTTCGAAAACTTTGAGATTTCGAAGGGAAAAAAAATTAGAAATAAAATAAAAGTGAAGGTAGAGCGGAGAACAATCAATAGAGGATGAGAAACTGGAAAGATGATCGAGAAGAACGCTTCGTTAATTTGCGAGTCGTCGCCGGAGAAAATGTTGATATCGTTCACTCTTAACGTTGTAGATCAACCTCGCCACTCACACACCACACATGCGATTCACTCTTTTATATATATATATATATATATATACGTACGTCCTAGTAGTAATTAATTAACTGTTATATCGATTAAATAAATTAAATTGAGTAAAATTTGGTGCATTAATCCTAATCTCTTCCATTGATCGATCGATGATCGATCGATCCGAGCAAGAGGAGCGAAGCTCCGAAGGATTATCGAAACAAATTGAGATGTAGAAGGAGAAGAAGAAGAGATTATAACGATGAGTCGATCAATCATCCACACTTACCACCACATCATCATCATCCTCGATCCCACTCTCCGTCGTCGTCGTCGTCGTCGTATTCGTCGTCTCCATCGTCCACCCCTCCGGGAGCCACTCCGGCCGCTCAGCCGCCGCGGCGGCCTCTTTCTCCGATCTCCTCTCCACCGTCTCCGGCGATCCCTCGCCGGAATCCGCCATTGCTATTTCTCTCTCTTTCTCTCTCTAGAGCTCTTTTCTCTCTCGCTCGCTCGCTCGATCGCACTCGCTCGCTCGCGCTCTCAATTACTTGCTTCTTATTCTCTCTACTGATGATGTATCCGGAGCTCCGAAGCGTACGTATATACGAAGCGGGGGACGCCGAAACCCACGTGTCGGCGCGGGGCCCACCCCCTGGTAACGGAAACTGGGAATCCCGAGGCATATCCGACGGTGGGGAAATTCGCTAATTTTCGTGCGGGTTTAGTACGGACAACTGAAG
This sequence comes from Puya raimondii, assembly GCA_016920855.1. Classification (NCBI taxonomy): domain Eukaryota; kingdom Viridiplantae; phylum Streptophyta; class Magnoliopsida; order Poales; family Bromeliaceae; genus Puya; species Puya raimondii. The sequence goes on along the minus strand of JABWPP010000050.1, from coordinate 52,089,541 downwards.
CACGAGTCCCTCGGGGTGCGCGTGCGAGTCTCGCCTCCAACGGCTGGCACTGAGCGAGAAGGCGTTACTACTGGGTGTGTGAATTTACCCTTTTGCCCCTGGAAATAGGCGCCTTTTCCCCGAAGCGCGGTGGGGCCCACCACCCCCGCTGCTAACGCCGTTATGCGCGGGATAGAACAACTATTCCCTGGACCCCGTGTACGAATACATCTTATAGACCGCTAATTTAAAATTATATTAATTTTCGAAACCAAAAATATAGCTCATTGATTTTGTTTTACAGCATTCAAAAACACTGGCCCACTAAAAATTAAAAATTTCGGCTCTATTTTGTAACAAAGCGAAACAAATTTTTATTCTACTGTTGATTTTCAAAACTACTTGATATCCAAATAATATATTTAAAATACATTATTTTTTATATATAGACTTTTAAATATTTTAAATTATATTTGAAAGATTATTATATTTTATTTGTAAGACATTTATATTGAATATTACCTTCGGTGCATGGATAGTGTGTGTACAACAAGTGCAAGCAATATTAGTCGTGTACGGTGAGAAATGGGGGACACGTGTTGGAATTCAAACGGGCTGTACGTGAAATGACACTTTTGCCCCTGACTTGAGGGAGTCGGCGCAGTAAAAGACAATTTCGTACGTGTCGTAACGGCTGTTTAACTCCGTCATCGTTGACACGTGTGAATAGATTCAAACACACTGACGCGAGGGCGTTGTAACGGCGTTTACCCACGCAGGTTTAACCGACGTTTTGGCTCAGAGGATAATTACTGAGTGGAGTTATAGCGAAGATTCACTTAAGAAAATAATATATCTAATAGATTAGTTTTGTAAAACATATCTAAAAGATTCACTAACAAGAATTAATTTTTATGCACACTCCAAATAGAGTAATAATACACAGTAATAAATGATTGCCTCCATTTTATAACAATTATAAATACATTAATAAGATAATTTTTCCATATATAGAATTTAATGCAAAATTAGTCCAAACATATCTACTCGATTTCTAATTTTACCCTGCCACGTGGAGAAGGTCAAATATGCTGACGTCGTGATGTTGTCACAGTTCATACGCATCTGTGCCCTGTTTGGTTGGAGGAAGTATACTGTATCACACTTGCACTACGTCATCATCAGTAACAAGTCAATCATATCTTTTTTTTTAAGAATATAATAAATTTTTTTTATTAACCATAATATGATCGATGGACTCGAGAGATATAATATTATTAGAGATAATTGCCCATATACCTCTCAAAACTTAGGAAATATCTTATTTGCCTCTACTTTTTTTTTTCTTTCCAATATACTCTTCATACGTTCCTCCGTTATTCAAAAATATCCCTACAGTTACCATCCGTTAAGTTAACTTGGGTTAAACGTGAGTTAAATATCTACCAGAGTTTAAAAAAAATTAAAATACCTTTTTTGCCCTTAACTAAAGGGCAAATAAGAAAAGTTGGTGATGGTAGAAAGGTATGTTTGAAAAGACCAAAATCAAAATACTTCTTTTGCCCCTGACTTGAGGGCAAATAAAAAAAGTTGGTTATGATAGGAGAGTATATTTGAAAGTGTAAAATAATAATTTTTACAAAGATAACGGCTATTGCTAATAGTTCACTAACAGAATTTAACTCTTTTTATAGGAATATATTGGAAATAGATTGGAACGTAAAAAAAGTATTTTCAATATTAGTCTCGTAAGAGGGATAAATCAGAAAGTCGAAAATTTTTCAAAGGTATATAAGCAATTGCTCCCTATTATTATTTTGAAGATGATACATCAATAATATAACTGATGCATTCTAGATTTTTTTTATTCGGTTGAATTGTAAGAACCGAATAAAAAAAGAAATTAAAAAAAAAATGATTTTTTGAGCCCACACTCCTCCGCCGCTCGTTCGAGTCTCTTAAACTACGAATCGCTTTTTACAACGAAACGCGCCCCACAAAAAAAAAAAAAAAAAAAAAAAAAAAAAAAAAGCAATAGAAAACCGTCGACGCGCCACGAACGAAGCAGTGGAAGCTTCCTCACCATGCCCATCGTCGCCCAAATCCTCTCCCCCGTCTCCTCCTCGCACCCCCATCAAACCCTAGCGCCCAATTTGCCCATCCTCTCCCTCCTCTGTCACCACACCGCTTCTCTTCGATCGAGTCGCCCTCGGAGGAGATCCGTCAATGGTGAGTTCTCAGTTCTCTTAGGGTTTTGTTCCCCTTTTGCGTCGATATCGCTGTGAAATTGGTCCTTTTGGCGTAGTTTTTCGAAGGGGAAGTAGTGGGAGGAAGGTGATGGAAGTTATTGGATTGAGCTCCGGCAATGGCGTATCGGGCGATGGATTCGTTAAGAAAAGGTTCTCTTTTTTTTTTCTTTTTTTTTTCTGATTGTATGAATTTGTGTTCTAGTATCAATCTTAACCTTTAAAGCAGGTTAATTTGATGATTATTCCATCGGTAGCGTTTTCTTTTCTTCGATCATGACCATTTAATCACTTGTTGTGTTTTCAGTAACATGTGGTCACTGTTATCATTTAATCATTTAGTAAACTTTTGTCCATGAAATTTATTTTCCCTAGTGAAAGTTAATGGAGAGAAAGGTCACAAATATTTTGGCTGCTGATATTTTGTGTTTATTTTGGTGATTTTTTATTTATTTATTATGAATAGTTGTAATCATTTATAGAGTTGTCCATGTAAGTTGCTGAATCAACTGCATTTCCCGCTGATGAATTAGACATAGTATGCAGGGTTTATGGGCGCCATTTTCGCGTTAACTCGTTTAATATCTATTGCATTGGTTACTTTTCTTTACATACTTTACAGGCGTGAGGCGTTTAAACTTTTGAAGTAGATAACTGCTAACTTATTCTTTGCAGAAAAATTGTGGAGCATATTTTTCTTCTAAAAGCAAAGGACGATCTTACAGAGCGCGACGAAAAAGACATGCTCGATTATTTATATACATGTCAATATCAGATGAGTGGAATTCTTGCAGTATCATTAGGTGAGACTTGATACCCTTATTGGCTTCTCTGATATATGCCGTGGCGTTTATGGCCTATTATTATGCTATCATATTCAGTGGCTTGGGTTGTTGTGTAAATGTGGAAACCTATGTAGGACAGGGTTCTTATTTGCAAAAGAAAGGAGATGTAAAAGATGCAAGGAAATAAGCCCACAGACAAGAAATTGCTCATTCTGTGTCCCTCTTTTCTGTTTACATATTCTTTATTTGCTCCTTCATTTGTGCATGTTTACACCTGCTTTCCTTTTTCAATCTTATTTCGTTGGTGTGTATCATGTCCATGTATGCTGCATTCTCATGCCATACGCTAAAATCATGTTCATGTATGCTGCACAGTATGCACGGTAAATGCTCTGATATTCAAATTGATTTGTCTCTTGCAGGGCGAATAGAAGTTCCAAATACAGATAACTTTACTCATGCACTATATATGCGTTTTCAGAAAAAGGAAGACCTAGCAAAATTCTACAAGAACTCTTACTATTCTAAAATTATTAGGGAGCATGTGACACCGTTTTCCTATGTATGCCACTCAACATGTAATCATCTTTCCAGTTCTTATTCCCTTTTTCTTTCTTTTAAGTTCCTTGGAAGTGCACTGCTATTAGCATTTCTATAATTATGTTATGATTGTTCTCATAAAACTTTTGATCCTTCATAGGGCTCAATATCGGTGGATTATGAATCTGAAGTAGAAGATGATATTCTTCCTATATTTCGGAGGGGAGAGGTAGATGAACCAATGAAAACCTTCAGAGTTATTGTAAATCTTTTATTTTTCAATTGTTTTTGCCTTTCTTACATGTTAGTAGGAATTTGGAATCTTAGTGCCTTGGAATCGTAGTGCCTGCATTACATTACAGTTAATTCCATAGGAAGTCTAATATGTGCTTTTTCGCTATTTTGCAGCAGTATCTGAAAGTGTTCTTGTACTATTTGGTTAATACAGGAATTTAACTATGGCGTAGAGTGTGTGCTTTTGATATCCGTTGTAGAGTCTGCATCTGGAGAAGCAGTAGAAGATGCAGTCGCTACTTTTCAGAACTTGATTGAGCAATTCGGTTCCTTTATCGTGCAGGCTACATTAGGTATAAAAATATATTGCTACATTAGGATAAAAATATATTGTTACATTAGGTATAAAAAGATAGTCCTTACGATTCTTTGTCTACGGCTCTACTTATGCTCTATCTGTATTTTAGAACTTTGCTTCCAGTTATCTTCTTTCGTTATTAAAGTTGATCACAGCTGATATTTCTGGCATAGCGTGAGCATTTTGTTTTCAGCCTATTATTTTGGACTAGGTTATGAGCGTACATAAAACCACAACTAGATAGAGCGAGAATTCCACTCATGAATGTTTCTCAAGTATAAACAAGTTCTGCAACTATCATGATTATCCTCGCATGGCAAACTATTCATCTGTACATAGTTTTCCCTGCCTCCAACATCCATTTTATCCTGAGCGGCTTTCTCAAGTTACGGATATCCTGGGCGGGTTTTTTAAGTTATCCATGTAATAATTTGGGTTTCTTTTCTGTAACTTAATAGTCTGCTTCTCATACTTTTATTACAATAAAAGCTGTTTTTTCTATTATTTTTTCAGGTTGCAATCTCAATCAAGCTGACAATGAATATACTCATGCTGCAGTCATACGCTTCCCATCATGTAAGTAATGCTTTTCAAAAGGACTTTCTTTTGGTTAAGGAAATGAATGTTGATAGGGAGTGATGGCCAGGATAAGAAGCCTTTCCTCATGATTATGAATTTATCATTCTTGTACTTTATTGTTGTCCAGTTGAGGACTTCGAGTCATTTCGAGAGAGTATCGACTACCAAGATGTAAGAGCTTCATAAATTGAATAAGTATCTTCTCCTCATATTGCATGAATAGTTATCTGTCATTGAGAATCTCCATTGAGGCCAAATTGTAGTCATATTCAAGATCATGTTGTCAGCATTTAGCATTATACGTTGTAACTTTCTGTGCTATGTGGAATGCAGATGTGGAGGTCGAAGTTTCTTCCTATAACAAGAAAAGCGCTTCTAATGCATTTTACTGTAGATCCCGTGGGAACGGAGTTGATGTAACATGGATGGATCATTTGGTTCGTGTGATTATTTGATTAAGTTGTTCATAATCTATAAAGCTGTTGTCCTCAATGAGGAAACTTGTGCTAGCATGCAATTGCCAATCCATGTAAATTTTGTATTTAATTGCTGATGGTTTCCTCGTAAAGATGTATATTAGCACAGTTGGTTCACTGTCACTGGCACGCATCTAAGTGACCTTAAAGAATGTAATATCTGATTACGTATCTCAATGTACAAGCAAAAGGAGATGAATGGGTTCTTTTGATACTCATGTATTTTTTATTTTATTTTTTTTGTTGCGATTTCCTGGTGAGAAACTGCTAAGAATGAACATTGCATTTCTATCATGTCATATTTTCTGTTTGTACCTTTTTCATCTTGTGAGCCATCGATGTATTCTCTCGCCATTAACCCATTTTTTTCTTATATTTTCCTTTTTTTTTTTGTCTCCTACAGTTGTCTTTAATCAGATACAGAAAAGCTATAGATCAAGCCGAGTTGTAGCAGCAATACACAGTGACTATTGTTGCATGTATTTCTCAATGGATACACCCAATCCAACACCAACCAGGTTTGTCATACAAGTAGGATCATATACTAGCCTAGTTGTAGTTATCCAATTATCGCTACGATGCAGCATTAGCCTCATCTAATACAGTTGGGTGATTGCAAAATAAACTGCATCATGTTGTTCCTATAAATCAACTAATGTGAAAAAAGCCAAGCCTATGGCTTTCCCCTCTATATAATATCATCTCCTCGTCACCGCAACGTGAATTCTCATCAGTTGTGCAGTGGATTTGGACCCTGAGGCACCAATCTTTTGGAAACTTCATACACTCGCCTAAATTCGGCGTCATCCGATGGCTCCTGCGATGGCGATACCTCAGAGAAGCAATCCATGGATGGCCTGGAGCGGTCGCCTTTCCACTGCGCGCCCTCGCCGATCAGATTTCTCTTGCCATGACTGAGGCAAGCAAATTTCGCGGCCGATAACAGCACCAGGAGGATTAGTAACATATGTGGTAGCCATAACTTTTTGAATCTCATGCCTATAATTGAGGTGAGGAGAGAAAAGTTTAGAGAGAGAGAGAGAGAGTAGCTCACTTGGTTTATGAGCAGGTGAGTTGGATCTATTTATTTGGGGAATCTACTATACCTGATGAGTTAAAAAGTGCAGAGACATCATGAGGAGGTTGGTATTGGCTATTTTTACTTGTGGAATAAATGACAAGCCCTTGTAGTGATGGATGGTTAAAAGTCTCATCATGGGTCATGGATATTGGTTGTGGACTTAGATATGTATTTGGCTTCATTATGCATTGTTATGATTATGAGCAATCTAGCAAAAGTAGAGATAATGTGACAGTCCTCACAAAATGAAAAAAAAAAAAATTTGTCGATTCAGCGAGCCAATTCAGCTCGCCTATTCAGCGGGCATATGGCACTGCTCCAAAAAATAGTCATCTTTACCATGGTCTCAATCTAACCCCAATGTGTTTAGTTTGATATGCTGCAAGGTGTAGTATTTCTTTCTTTAAAAAAACAAACCCCTTAAAAATGATACAACCTTTTCAGAGCTCAAAATCAAAAAATTAATTAATTTATTTAAAAGATCAATCTAATAGAATGGACGGCTATACCATACAAGATATGGTAAAATTTATGATAACTTGTCAAATTTATATTAAGATCCTCTGCAGATCCAACTAGAATTGACACTTCAACAGTTATTTTTTCTGAACAGTAGAAAAAAGTGAAAAAGAGTGTCTTGTTATATATGATAATGGCCTCAATTGTATCTTGTGAACCACCAACCACCAACCACCTATGATTGTTATGTTAACAAGATTCACAAATAGTTAACCCAAAAAAATAAAAAGAAAAAAAGGAAAAAAATTCTGGTTTGGTCTTAGTTCTCAATCAAATTATTCACTAGTGTGTGCAATGTTGACAAAAAGAACTCATTCCATTAATTACTTTCACACTAGTTTATTGTAGAAGGAGCTTGTGGTCTACATTACAAGTTGGATTCTGTAGATTTGAGTCATGGGAGAGTTTAGCCTATCATTTTTAAACAGTAGGGAATGGGAATTAAAACCCACCAATCAATTATGATCATATAATACAAAATCTTGCTAAGATATCTTTCCACAATCCATTTTTTCAACAAATGTTTACTTATTCGGATCAAACTTTTTCAATCTGGTGTTATCTGATTGGTTTACTCACTCCCAAAGGCTCTTCTTGCAATAAGAAGCACCTTTAAAAGTTCATTAGAACATTAATTCTTCAAATCTCTCACTTTTTTTAAAGTGAATTTCTTTTAATCCTTTTGAGAATAAAAAAAAAGACAGCAACGTAATCGTCGTTAACACGATCTCTACAGTATTTTCTCTTAGCAACTTTTTTTTAGGAAGCGAATCCTCTAAAGTCCCGTGTGCAGAAAATTTTTGCACAATGTCTATTTAAGCCTCCATATCAAATGTTAAGTTTATCTCCACTACTATATCTGACTTTTATGCCGGCTACAGATCACTGCCATTAGCAGGGATGAGCTCGCATTTCAAATGAATAGTTTTATCAGTGAGTAGTGAAAGGTTTATTCTATTTGCTACATATGTTGGGGCTAGGAGTAATGTAGTAATGCACCAATCACTCTCTCATTAAAAATGGCTACAATTGCATTGATGCAAAATGGTATGCAAAGGGTTGCACAACTGTATCAATCAAATCATCCCTCCAATCTTAGATTAAGATTCACTACTTTTTCTGGGTTAAATTACAAAACTACCCCTCATGTGTTTAGCTTGTTTCTTTTCTATTGAAATTCACTACCAAATTCCATCTTGGATTATTAATTTTATTCTTTTTCTAACAGTGGCATTTTTCGAGCAAATTCTGAGACAGTAAAACAGTCGGAGAAGGCGTTTAAACCACAACTTGAAACAGACAAACTTTTTCAAATTTCAGAAGCAAAAGTACTCCGAAAGACTGAACACAAAAACATTAGTAGTAGTAATACTGTTAGTGCTAAATGTAGGTGTCAATCAGCAAACTAACTGATTTCACCTTTATTTCATTGACAAATTTATGAAAAACTTAAAATTGTATCAAACAAACGCCGGCCTCGACAATGTAGTTTACATCATCACTCTAGAAGAAAAATGATAGCATAGTACAGCACTTTCCAATGCAGCTAATGAACTTGGTGAGAAACTGAGGAGTTTTTTTCATCGCAGCAGTAGAAAAATCGAACATTAGAAGAATGAGAATATTCAGACCCTCGCTAAGGGCAAATTAGAAGCCCGTATAGATACAAATAATGGTAATGATCAGCAAATAATTGAATAATCTTAACTTTGAGCTTTCTCCACCTTAGCTTTGATCTTCTGTTCCAAGACCATTTTCTCCGTATCAAGACTAAACATCCTGTTAAGAGCGTGCATGTTTTCAAGCGTCTCGTCGAGAGTCCGGCTATCACTACCATCACACCTCAAATGCTGCAGGGGGCCGTGAAGAAGTTTGTTGACTATCCCAGTAGATAATTCCTCTATAGCTTTTCTCTGTTTCTTTGTTAGAGCATCCTCACAGAACTTCTGCAAACACTTCTCAAGCTCAGAAGCCCTAATTCTATCCGCAAAAGACCTTAGTTTCTTGATGGTAGGAACAGTTTCAAGAGAGTCCCTCCATATCTCAAATCGTTTTAATTCCTGTGTTATAATAGTTTGGGCTTCCATTGCTTTTCTTTGACGGTCTTCTTTATTAGCTTCAACCACCTCTTTCAAATCATCCACATTATATACTCGAGCATGTTCCGAACCGGATACGCACGATCCTACGTTCCTCGGAACAGAAATATCGATGAAAAGCCTTACACCCCCAACAGCTTCACTGACCAGAGGAAGCGCTTCCACGTGCTCTCTTAAGAATAATGGTGTTTCAGAAGCGGTGCTGGTGAAAACCACATCGGCTTCCGCAGCAGACGAAAGCATTTCATTAAGAGGCCTATAGATTATTTCGATATCTTTTAGCTCCTCGCGGATGGCTTCTACCTTTTCTGCTGAGCGGTTAACAACCACGACCCTTTTGCAGCCTTTTGCAGCAAGATGCTTTATCACAAGCTTCCCCATCTTGCCGGCCCCAATCAAAAGCATATTTGCAGAAGCGCTTTCAGATTTTGGGAGCTTCATTAGGGCCAACTCGACTGCTGCCGAGCTAACAGAGACCGCGCCAGATGAAATGTTAGTCTCGCTACGGACCCTCTTTCCAGCAGTGATCGCGTCCTTGAACATTCTGTCGATGTTTTTGCCCAAGCCTCCACTGCCTTGCCCAACCCTAACAACTTGTTTGACTTGTGCGAGGATCTGTCCTTCTCCCAAAACCAAAGAGTCGAGGCCCGCTGACACCTCAAATAAATGGCGTGTGGCATCACTATCGCGCAACAGGAATAGGTGTTGTCTGAGCTCAGAAGCAGGAATTCCACTTGTCTGCAGAGAAAAATAGACCAGCATTAGTAACTGTTTGTCCTGGCTTTTGCAACAAATTCTCTATTGTAAGAAGCTGAAGCTTTCAGTCACGGAGTGTTATTTGGCAGATCAAATGTCTAGATCTTTTGTCAGGGTGTGAAGCTGAAATGGGCTATCGGGTCACAAAAGCAAAACTCCAAATGATGAAGCTTCTGCTTCTGCTTCTGCTGTAGTGAGGAAGCTAAGAGGTGATTTGTCAAAGGAAAACAAAAAGCTTTTAGTGTTTCCTCAAAAGTCCCTTAGTAGCACTTGCTAACCAAAGCTCCACTAGGCCATTTATCATCTAATACCTCTATTAGATCACCATTTCCTTTTGCTTAAGAAAAGAGATAAAAGGGAAAGAAAGAACCTATACGAGAAATGCCTACCTTTGCCATCCACTCTATAACTTCTCTCATTCCTCGATTCCAGGAAAGGGCCACCACATAAATTTCCATTCTGTTACATGTACTGAGGACTGCAGCTTCTTCGATGTGATTCAAGTTGCAGAGCTCAGCAATCGCGCGAGGCCACTGCGCCTCCGGAACAGCTAGCTTTTCGCGCATCTCTACAGGTGCTGTGTGAACGCTAAGACCAATAACAGCAATGCTGCTCCTTTCCTTCATGTATCCTGAAAGATTTACATTCAAAAATATTGCTTATTGTCGAATTAGCATAATCTATCACAATCAACTTCATACTTCTTTGAATGGCTTGACTTTTTAGCTATCCACAATTAAAACTCAGGCTTTAGGATAGACGGGCATCAACAACGGATTTCACAGAACAGGCACAAGAACTACATGACAGCAGCATAGAAGGATACACAAAATGCAAGTAATTTTGGAACTCGGGACGAATTCGCACATCAAATAACTCAGATGAGAAGAGGAACTTACAAAATGTGAGAAATCAAAGACAACATCGATGATGTGGCAGTATAAAACAATGAAATAATCTAGTCTATGAACCGCACGATTCGTCAATTCGTACAAATCCAACATATGTTGTAATACCATTTCCGTAGATTCAATCATTGTGGAGAGTGTCGTTAGCAATCAAATGCACATTTTACAAACAACAATAACCAATTAGGGATTTCATCAATAAACAAAAAGGTACGAAAGCCCCAAATCCCAACACCAAGCCCAAATCCACACCGCCAAATTCACAATTTGATGCACCCAAGCCCTAATTCCGGTGGAAAGCAGGGGAAACTTACGATCGGCGGAGATCTTGAACTGCTCGAGCGCGTTGACGCTGGATGCCCTAGCCGCCGCCGCCGAATCCACACCCACCTCGCACCGGGGGCTCCTCCGCCGCGCTCCGCCGCCGCCGTACGACGGCGCCGCTCTCGTCACCACCCTGAACCCCACCGAGCTCCGCCGCGGCAAAGGCGCGACCTTTACGCCCGCGAAGGCGGTGGCCAAGCCGTTCACGGTCGCCATGGATTCGGATTCGGTGCCAAATCGAAACCCCAATCTCCGAATCAACGCCCCCCTCTCCTTCTCCTTCTTCTTCTTCTTCTTGTTCTTCTTCTTCGAACCCTAGAGAGAGAAAGGAGAGAGAGAGAGAGGAAGTTGTCTTCTTCTTCCTCTTCGATCGGCCCCCTCTCTCTCTCTATAAAATTTTATATGCTCGTGAGCCGGCGAGGGCTCGGTCAAGAGAGAGAAAGAGGAGAGAAAAAGGAGAGAGAGAGAGAGAGGAGTTGGTGTTTGGTGGTTGGGGCGTGTGGGTCCCACACGTGGCCTGTGGCCTTTTCGGTGGAGAAACTGCCCATGGACCATGGTGCATAGACCTACAGTTTTTTTTTAGAAAAAACTTCAAATACCACCTATGTGGTTTTGCACTTTCTCACTTTAATATCATGTAGTTTAAAATATATCACTTTAGTACCATGTGATTTTATTTTTTTCTTTTCGTTGTTCTTTTTGTTAATTTTTTCGTTAAATCAGTAAAAAAGTTAAAACCACAGAATACTAAAATGAATATTTTATATTCCAATAATACTATTTATGGAGATTAGTTGTTCTACCAGTTTCTCATTAAAATTCTCGTTATGCCCTTTAGTAATTGACAGTGAGATCATGACACACTTAATTGTATAGGAGCAAGTGTCTTATTGTTTTCATATCAATTTTTATAATTTACTCAAAATGTATTTTTATTTACTATGTTTTTCTATTATTATTTCTCCAAGATGTTACTGAACCATTATTTTCTCATCAATCTCTATACTATTATTAACAAATTTATTATTTTCAATAAAAGCGAATAACTTTAAACAAGCACCTGTTAGATAAATTTAAAAAAAAGTAAAATAATCTTCTAAGATAGATCCATTAAAAGCTTCAATTAGATAATTATTAACTATTTTTTGTTATTTCTAGATATTTTTTAATAAATAATAGGCCAGATATATGCTCTACTACTTCAACTAGTGCACTTTAACTAAGCTGTTAGCTTTAATCTGAGATTATATATTTAGCACATATAGTGAAAAAATTGACATAAATAATTTGGTGATATCTTTGAAAAAAATAGTATAATATAGAAAATAAAGAAAGAAACTTTAAAATATAAGTGTAATTAATCAATAAAATTTTCATGGTATTATTTCAAGTCCTTAAAATGCTGTTTTGATAAACTTTTGATGTATTGATATGCATAATATAAAAAAAAATTATTAGGTTATGCAAATAATTCAGAAATACCATATTAACAGCCTAGAAAACCTTAAAAACTATATAAAATTTTGAGTATTGAGATACTACATATAAAAATTAAGTAAAAAAAAATCAAAAAAAGCATTTTCTAAACATCAACATCAAATAACTCAAAAAAAGATTATAAATTGTTAGATACTTCCTATTTGTTATGACATGTAATTTATAGGCATGGTAAGTGCTGTAAATCACATTAACAATTCTACAATTTCATTTTTAATTTTTAATACATCAGTTTAGGATTTCGATGTATATGAGCCCGGTCTATGTAACTCGGTCCATGCAATAATTTCTCCTTTTGAGTGGGGTTTAAAGGGTGGGTTTTGGGTAGGGGAATGGGGTTTCCTCGATTCTCATTGGTTAGGACTCCACACGTTATCCACACTCCTCATCCCCTCCACTTACTCCTAGTCCTATCTATCTCTCGTATATATGATTATGTATCTCCCCCCACCAAAACCCTTATCTTTCTCCTCCATTCCTTTCTATTTTGTCACACAAAAGAAAAAGAAAAAACAAAATATGTGTATATAGTGTTTTATATAATACATATATATATATAAGGGACATATATATATATATATATAACTCATTATAAATCTTCTTCTTTTTTCCTATTCTCTCGTGACCATAAAATGGAAATGGAAATGGACAGTTGCTTCGCAACTGTTGTGGTTGATGTTGGAGCGTGTCCTTTTGTAAACCAACAATAATTTAACTTTTATTTTCTATTTCCAACCCAAAAAAAGTGTAGAGAAAATTGACACGTAAATGAGTACTTGCATGGTATCATCGTCGCATGCACTTGTGTCGTATATCCCGTATAGATTCGCGTCATAAATATATATACATATATACATAGTTTAAGATGAGTACGATTTGTGAAATATGCTTGCCATATAAATGTTCGCAAATTAAATTAGTAAAATTAGATTATAAATGTTTATTAATGGGCATATGATGTATATACTGCATGACTGCATGTAGAAGAGTATTAGAGACATATATAACTCGAATGAATGAGAAAAATCTTCAACTTTTTAGCTATCCCCCTAGCTACCAAGTTGAGTGTTTTACTACTTGTTGTCGAAAGAGCTTCTCCCCGCTGTCATGTAGACCGTAGTTGATGGCCCTACGTACGTATTTTCTTTCTATTTACTCAAGAAGCATGCAGTATTTAGAAGATGATCAGTAATGTGATCAAATTTGTATAAAAATAATTACTTCATAAATTTATTGCATGCTCCTCCGGTAAATTTTAAAGAGCAAAAATTTAACTCCTATCTTATGATCATAAAATAAAATCTTGGTACAAAATAAATTATTCTTGAGTACATTATTTCCACAAAACTGATGATGTGTCTCTGATATGTATATGGCATGTGGCTACTAGTCCATATGAAATAATAACTAACAAAGCCAAAGGTTGATATATTTGCTAGCTCTATAAGCTTAAATTAATTTTCGAGATTAATGAATTCCAATAAATAAGTTATATAATTTGGTTTACATTACAAATTAAACATGAAGTTGATTTTGGCTGGGATAGCACATAATTAAGTCCATTGGGGTTTTGTAGTAAGTTTAATTAGTATAAAACCTAGCTTCTAGTATATTTCTAGACATAAAAATAATGAAACAAAATTGTACTGCAACTATATGTATGGTGGGATTGCTGTTTATAGAGAGCTTAGTGTTGATTGGATTTCTTTTACCTAAAGTGGGAAATAAATTTCTAGAATTAATAGCCTATAATTTGGGGTTTTGGATTAATTGCATGACACTACTAATAAATTGTTATTTTTGACTTAATTAATTTGTAGATATAATTAATATATGAGATGGTCTAGAAAACAGTGGATTATTATTAATTAAGTAGACTTTTAATTCGGAACACCATTTTGTCAGTTGCTGTGACATATGATTTTTTCAAAGATATATATATATATATATATATAATGAGATTTAACTTCATTTAGAATTGCGTTTTCAAAGCATATAATATAAACAAAAGAAAAGCATCTGAAATTTTTTTTTTGAACCATTTATGTTTATGAAAATTAATATTAACAGAAACTGTTTTATTATAATTATTAAATCTGATTAATTACATGACGTGAAGTTCAAAAATAAGTCGAAATTAATTGGATCAAAACAACTTTACAAGAGTTAATTAGCTGCGCTCTACTTTCCCTCTCAACGAGTTGGTAGCAAATTAATTAACTATGAGAGCTACAACTGGATTATATATATATATATATATATATATATATATATATATATATATATATATATATATATATATATATATGCTCTCTAAACATAGTTAAAAGAGGTCATTGTGACGCATAGTATATATATACATATATTATTCAAGGAATAATGTGTAAGTATGCTTTGTAGATGCTGCATATATTAGTAGTTTTGTTGGATTCTATAACTCTTTTTTGACTTTTTTTAAGAAAACGTAAACAGTTTTTGAGGCATTTGGTTTTACATGCATATATAGACGCAGACGCATTCTTTGTTTTGAGGCTTAATTTCATGCATGCAAATTTATAAACAAATATAACATGGCATTGAACTTTATCACCATTCTCCAAAGAGATAGAGAGAGACTACATGTACATCAATACATTATAGATGTAAATCTTACATTTTCATCATCTTAGATTCACAAAAAATTATAAGACTTGTAGTGAATAAGAGTTCTTCGATGACTAGATTGTAAGATTTACAGCTACTCCATTGCTGATAAAAGAATAGATGTGATTGACTTAATTAGGGAGGAATAATGAGATGATCCATGCATGATACGAATCTAGAAGAGCTATTCGAGACTGATATACATCTGGGCTATCTGCGCTTTTATATATATTTATACCCACCACTTTTACATCTAGATTGCCTAGGCAGTAGGATTCGTGCACACCATCTCTAGCCCTAGTACCATACGAAATAATTAATTATTACAGAAAAAACTCAAACGGTTATATATTGGTGTTTTTAATAATATATATATATTCAATAGTTTCTGTAAGTATTTGCAAAGGACGTAGTTTGCCTACAACATCTCATGCATAGAAATTTTTTTGGCATCACATAATCCTGCCACTCATTAGCAGGAAAACTCATTTGATTGCTCACAACGTATACCCTGGACGGCTTGTATACACCAGACTACTGATGAGCAGTAAGATCATATCATGCGTACGTAGGAATTTTCTGCACACACAAGTAAGCCTATTGTGCTCCTATTTTGCAATGGTCCAACATATAAAAATTAGGGGATAAAAATTGATTGCAATAATTTTATCGAAGTGTTTACTTGGCAACAAAAAAGTAAAAATTTGAAAGTAACTTTCTTTCACTTTCAAATTTTTTAAAATAAGTTGGGTGCATTGTAAGCTAGTCAACAGAAAAAAAAAAAAAAAATCTTTTAGCATATTAAGTTATATAGAATTAATATTTTTTTTAAAAAAAAACATAACAAACGAGGCCTAAACATTTCAATTGATTTTTTCCCCCTTTTTTAACAATAAAAAAAACTCGCTGCGAGAAGTGTTTAGGCCTCGAGAGTCAACAATCAACAGTCAACAACAACTTTTAATCTCCGCCGTTCGCGTGAATCGCACGCGCAAACGTCTCCAAATTTACATAACAAAACCCTCCGATCCCGCCCTAATGTCGGCGGGGCTCAACGAAGCGAGAGAGAGAGAGAGAGAGAGAGAGAGAGAGATGGATTACACGAACAAGCTCGTCCTCGCCCCCATGGTTCGAGTGGTTCGATTCCTCCCCCTTCCTCTTTTCTTTTTTTTTCTTTTTTAAATATAATTTCCCGATCCATTTGTTACTAAACCGTAAGATTTGAGATGAGTTCTTGTTAATTTTATCGGATCGAGATGAAGGGGTTCATCAATTTCAGGTGAATTGGGTTTTGGAGAGTATTAACAGGATTTAATTGAGTTTTTTCTTCCTAATAAAGTTAATAATGAAGAAATAGAAGAATTAGGATATATATATATAAGGATGAATGATGGAGACGAAGAAAATTACTTAAAAGTGAGTCAAAGTTCTTGCATTTTATTGAAAAAGGCGGTTCGTTTATTGAATTTATTAATAGTATTTGATAATTTCTCTCTTCTAGGATTTTTAAGGTATGTTCGGGGTGGTTTAACGTGGATTAATGGTTTACCTGCATTAAAATCGATACTTGCCGAGATGTATTGTAAACGACAAAAAAGGACCCCTGTTGTGTGCAATGACATGCTATGAAAGCAGATTAGGGTTATACATATATATTGTATGCTTATGCTTGGTTTGGTCACTGGTTTTTAAAAATTTTAGGGTCAAGAAGAAAAAGTAATTATTTATGCAAGGTTAGTTCAATAGATTGTCCGTACTGTCTTTAGGAGGAGTACGAGTCTTTCTAATTCACTGAAAATCTAATGCTCAAGCCTGAGTAAGGAAAATGCTTGGCTAATGTATGTATAATGGATAGACTTGTCGTTGGTGAATTTTTCTTTTGTTTTGCCATTTGTTGGTTTGCTCGATTCCTCAACGCTGATGAATGTTTTTACTGCAGGGTACTCTGCCGTTAAGAATGTTGGCTGCTGAATATGGTGCTGATATAACTTATGGGGAGGAAATAATAGATCACAAATTGTTGAAGTGTGAACGCCGCTTAAATGGTATTTCAGTTTTTATTGTATTTTTGTTTGGTGCAGTTGACAGTTTATTTGTCATCCTTCTCCTCTTGTTAGACTTTTTGTTCTTCATATAGATGGATGAACTGTCAAGAAGTTAGTGATAGGGATAGCTTCTGAATTTTACCTTCAGGCTACTATTTCTCTCTTTGATTTTTTTTATTATTTATTTATGTTAAATGGGTTTATCATTCGTATAAATGCATTTAGTTATCTTGCTTTTTTCTCTTCAATTGTCAAATCTTAATCAAGAATGTGCATCTAGTTATAATATTATGAGATATTATAACCTCAAAAATATGCTATTAGGCTTGGGTTCGTATTCTATGATCATTTTCTCCTTTCATGCAGCATGTATTGGGACTACTGATTTTGTGGAGAAAGGTACTGATGATGTTGTTTTCAGAACTTGTGAGGAGGAAAGGAATAGAGTCGTGTTTCAAATGGGCACGTCAGATGCTGTAAGGGCTCTTACAGCTGCTGAATTAGTGTAAGCATTGAATAAGTCTTGCTTTGTTATTAGGACCATTTCTCTTACTCTTCATCTTTCACCTCTTCCTTGTTCTTCCTTGTCTCTTCTAACCAATTATATAGAGAACTTCCTTTTACCTTGTATGTTTCTGAAACTTCTCAACAAATACCTTTATCTTGGCTTCTTTTAATGCTTCAGAGCCAATTCAATTTCGTCTTTGCTTTTATCATCGTTAGCACCAGAATTTGTCTTTGTTTCGCTGTTCATTAAACTATACATGACAGAATACAGAACTCACAAGGTCTAGTGCTTTATTTCACTTCTTGCAATTCATCAAGCCAGAACCGTTTACGAATATTTTACTTCTACTTATGTTGCATTTTGCTTATATATCTGTGGTGAAAATTCATCTTACTTTCCAAGCTGTTTCTTCCACTCACTTTTTCTGTTGTCCCTCCCCCCCCCCCCCCCCCCCCCCCCCCCCCCCCCCCCCCCCCCCTCCTCTTCTTTCAGGTGCAAAGATGTAGCGGCAATAGATATCAACATGGGTTGCCCAAAATCTTTCTCTCTCACTGGAGGAATGGGTGCTGCATTGCTCTCTAAACCAGAACTTATTCATGATGTACTTTATATCATTATTTGTTTAAGGCTATTGTCGTCTACGCTTCTCATATCAACATATTCTGTTCGGTATAAAAAGAGGGCCTAAACTATCGCTGATGTCTCTATCATTTTCGTCATGTAGATTTTGACTACACTAAGAAGAAACCTGGACATTCCAATTACATGCAAGATCCGTTTGCTTAACACATCCCCAGGAACAGTTGAATTAGCACGCCGAATTGAAAAGACGGGTGTTCCTGCTCTAGCAGTTCACGGAAGGTATACACTTACATCACACCGTTCCTCTTGAATCTGTATGTTTAACCTCCAAAATTAGCTATTACTTAAATATATCTTGGTTGCAAGAAAGAAAGAAAAACTTTGAATTCTAGCAGTTCATGGCTTTCCATTTTCTTGGTCGCAAGCAGGTGTTGGCGCTTTGAGGGCTCATTGTCTCCATGTTGCAGTTTGAATTTCAAGACTGCTTTTATTCTATAGTTGAAATTCATCATGCACCATATGTAGTAGTTATACAACTTGAGCCACCAATGACATTGGTATATTGGAGTAGTTACGTAGTTACTTTATGGACTAGTCGTGTGATTTTCATTGTAAACTTAATTTTAGCTTTTTAGTAAAAAGAAAAAATTGAGAACCCGTTGTTAATATAAACTCTCCATCCTCCCCCCCCCCCCCCCCCCCCCCCCCCCCCCCCAATTATTATTAATTATCAAACTTTCTACGGAACTTGTTATTTATTGTTTGTTTATTAGTGTTACCCACTATTTGTGTCACGATGGAGTGCAGAAGAATCAAAGACAGGCCAAGGGATCCTGCCAAGTGGGATGAGATTGCTGATGTTGCTGCTGCATTATCTATTCCTGTTATAGCTAATGGAGACGTCTTTGAGTATGAAGATTTCAAACGGATCAAAGATGCCACAGGTTGGTAAACGATTCAAGTATTCATGATCTTTCACTAATGATTATTTCCTGTCCCAGTAATAGAAGCACTATATAGTTCATAGGAATATACAGGTGGGCTTGCTTTTTATGAATGTAGGCTGATTGGCGGGTCTATAAATTATGGACCATAATTAACTAATTCTCTCTTTTCTATCGCAAAATTCCCGTTCTAGTTGTGATGGAATATTGATGCCACCGCGGGTGAAGGAGGAAAGTAAACGATGGAACATCAGTCCAATTACACTTTGTTCCAAACAACATATTTGAGTCCAAATTTGCTTGTTGCCACTAGATTGCTACTCAATTGAATACTATAATGATGTTGTATCAAGCAGAGTGGCCATTCCTGTTCAAATTTAGTGCAACTATATAAAATGATGTAATCCAAACCTGCTAGGTGCGTCATCCGTAATGGCGGCTAGAGGTGCACTGTGGAATGCTTCAATTTTCTGTCCCAAAGGCAAGTTATCTTGGGAGGAAGTGAAAAAAGAGTATGTAAGGAAGGTACTTTCTTGCAAGCATTGCGTCGTTCAAAGTTTCTCTCTTTAGTCTGAACTCTTTTTTTGCCTCTGAACTGGTCTGTTGAGGCCTTTAGTTCTCTATTACAATAGCGCTGGCTACTTATTTCATTTAATAAGGTTGGGGTACTTATAATTACCTGGTTTCCCGGATGAGCAGAGTATTTTGTGGGACAATGATCTCAAGAGCACGAAGCAAACTTTGAAAGAGATGATAATGCACTACTCATGTCTTGAATTCCCCGAAGGAAAGGCTGTAATTAAATCAGGGTCTCTAGCAGACTTGGCGTAAGTTGTCGACAACTTCTTCCTGTTCTTGGATAAAGTTTTTGTGATTCAAGTTTGCATTCTAGATAATTATTTCTACCTGCATATGTGATAACAGAAGAGATCACTGGAGTTGAAATCCTGCTGAACCTCGAGCTTCTCATTTTCCCTGTTATAGTTTATCTTTATAAACATGTGATGCAGCGTATTTTGACCTTCTTCTTTTTTGAGTATACACAGTAGGTCCTCTCTAATTTGAGGGGTATAGATAAAGATGCTTCTCTCTTCCATTGGAATATCTTTGCATGGCAGTCTTGGTCTTGAAGTGTGATTCACCAAGTGAGAGTGAGAGTTGGCATGTTTTGTTGCCAATGCTATATATGTGCTTTGACTAAAAAGGTAGTTAAGTTAGTAATTTGAGATTCTATTCATATATTTTGATATTTTGATCAACTGTGTGAGTATATCTGCATGGTCATGCACATATTTTCTTAATTCAAACACTGATCATCATGTTTTTGTTTTTTTTTCTCTTCATTCATTTATACTGTAGCTTTCTGATTGTTTGTGTATTTGCCTGCAAATTGCTAGGCCTACTTATTATTTGCTCTTTCAGTGGACTCATCAACTTTGCCTGTATGAATTTGCTTGATATTGCTTTACAATGCACGCTTGATTCTCGTCTGCACGTTATTAACTTATTATTATGTGATCCAAATCCATGATCTACCATATGGGTTTTTATTAGCTTTTTCCTATGGATCACGCCCTTCAGAAGGTTTACTTGAACTGAATTTTTCAGGAAATTGTATGGGGAAGAAGAGTACTACAATTTCATCACCGCAACTAGAGGATCGTGAAAGTAAGGCGTTTTCTCAGCACAATCCAAGAAAGATCAAGATAACTTCAGACCCCACCAAAATGGGGTTATAATTGACTGTTAATGGGTTTCATCTGATTCACGTATATTCTTTGTACGAGTTATAATTGGATATCTCACAAGGGAACAAGTTCTAAAGAGTTGAGTTCAATTTTGGTATTAACTCGTTGTATTTTTTTTAAAAAAAAAAATTTTGTGCCACGGATAACTTAAAAGCTTGTTTCTGCATCGAACTTTCGGTTGTTGTAACACATTATATGTTTTGAATACTTGGAATATGCACGTGGCAAATAAAGGAGTTCTTTTGAGTTGTGACATCTATGGCTATTCATTCATGTGCCTCTGATCTTATCATCAGAATTAGCGACAATAGCGATGTATGGGAATGTATTCTCTTTGTTTTCGTAGGTAATAACACATCAAGAGATCGTTTAGCTGCTTCGGGAATGTATTCTCTTTGTTTTCGTAGGTAATAACACATCAAGAGATCGTTTAGCTGCTTCTATGCATTTCTACGGCAGCTAAAAGTTGTTTTCCAGAGCGACACGACGCTTACAAAAAGCTATCGTATTGCAACACCAGAAATGGACATAAACTTGCAAAAGAGAGGATCAATTAAAATGTTGAAATAAAGATAAGAAGGCTATACAAACGGCTGGTTCTTAATAGTGCAATCACGATTATGGAAACTAGTGCAAGATTGAATGTCCACGCAACAAAACAGATCGACATCAATAAAAGGGAAAGATCAACAATTTTGGCAGCAATTTTGCGCTAGTCGTGTAGATATCCTTTCAAGCACAGTTACAAAAGCAATAGCAAAAGCAAAAGCAAAGCAACCATTAATGATGATGAAACTAAAACAACCCTCAAACATCACCAAGCACTTCTTATTACAATCTATCACCCTAACAGCAGCATGTACTATCACAGACCCCTAACAGGGAAAATCCAGCAGCTGTATCTACTAAGGGGAGCACAAGTCTCTTCGGACATTACACGCGTTATATGAATATCTGTGTACAAATAAAAGCTACTTATGGAATAAATAGCATCGGAGTCTCAGGCATAATTGGAGAAATGGAACGCGAACCGTCTAAATAGTAATGCCATCCGCAAACTTACTCTTTGGAACCCTCATCTTTGGTGGCCTCATCGATAACCTCGTTAACCTCACCTTCCTTTTCTCCTGATGTGGAATCTCCTTGGTGGCCTTCTGTGTCAGGTACAGTTTTCTTAATAGTCCCGACCTTCACATATTTGCTCATAAATTTGTACTCCCAGTCCTGCAGGGCATCGAGCTCGAAGGGGCCGAGGCCGGAGATATCGCCTGTCAAATCCTTTTGTTCGAAGGACATCTTGGCCAGTGCTCTACTAGCGTCTCTACCAGCAAATAGTGCATACGGGCCACCCGGTCCATAAAACATCCTAAAAAAAACAACAAAACAAGAAATAGTATAGATACAAGAAAACAGAAAGTTGAAAATTTAGATGAGAACTTTCAAAATCTTCTATATGACTAGTAGTGAATTCTAAATAGTATGGCCACAAAGATAAACTGAATTAAAACAGATGCTACAAGGGCCACCGATAACCAAAAAAGGGGAGCTTAATCACAGCATGCTAGGAAGTGGTGGTT
Organism: Puya raimondii; assembly: GCA_016920855.1. NCBI lineage: Eukaryota > Viridiplantae > Streptophyta > Magnoliopsida > Poales > Bromeliaceae > Puya > Puya raimondii. Next base: position 52,067,113 of record JABWPP010000050.1, on the reverse strand, counting down.
GTCACACAATATGATGTCGTCGTCTAAAGTCTAGCCTCTGTGACATAATAAAAGTAGATGGTAACATACTATCTTCTTTACAAAATAAAAACCGACATGGACATGCTTATTCAACCTCATATAAATGTCATATGACGAGTCACAAGTGCTATCCTATTGGCTAGATTCTTCCCCCCCACCCCCCCCCCCAACAATAAAAAAACAAAAGGAAAAAAAGCCCTTAAAATGTTATAATAAAGAACAAGCAAAACAATTTTGTTTCTTGTTATTTTGTTACTTGGCCATGTAGTTTTCTGCCTTTGCCTTCTTTATGAGGCATCAAAACTCTCACAAGCTGAAATAGATACTCAAAAAACAAGCAAAGCATCAAAATTCTGCAATTTAATAAAAATGGTCCAAGTGGATGTAGGAGTTTGTCTTTAACATTGGAAGAAGATCGGTTTAATCAATAAATCTCTCCAGGAATAATTACCAGTGTGCGCATAAAGCAACAAGATGAAACCTATTACTCTCTTGAATCTCGATTATTTTACTCTGCATATTTGGTGTTACCTTAACCGCACGATTTCATACAGTTCATAATACCAAAGTAACCAAACTACTTTAAAACTTTTACTTTGACAACCTAATTTTCCTCCTTACGAGTTGTTCTCACCGTAAAAGACATCTATTTCGTATTTACTACCCAAACTAAATTCTAAGATCCTACAGTTTTACTCCCACTAATCAATAATACATAAGAACATATAAGTTTCTACAAAGGTAGATAAAATTGACACATATATACACTAATAATCCAGGAACGAACCACAAGAGGTGGTTTTAATCAAACAAACGAAGCCCTTATGATACAAACAAACGAAACTGATCAGGGAGGTCAAATAACAACTAAAATTATAAACTCAGGAGGATCAGAAACATGCGAATCCGCCGTGATTCAAAAACCTAACCCTAGAACAAGATCGAATCGAGGTTTTAGACAGAGGATCGGGGAAGAAGAGGGGACCTGCTCTGCGAGACGTCGTAGATCTGGCCCTTGATGGCCATGAGGAGGGGATTCTTGGGGTCGGATCCGTCGTAGGCCCTGAGCTCCTCCTCCGTGACCTCCCCGAGCTGCACGGGAGGCGGGAGGGGCTCCACGGCCTCGAACTCCGCGTCCCTCTTCCTCGGCTGCGGCGGCGGCGCCGCCGCCGCGAAGAGCCCCGCCACCACGTGGTAGAGCGCGGCGGCGACCGCCACCGCCGTGAAGAACGTCGCCGGGGAGAGGCCCGTGTAGGCGACGATCGCCTGCTTCAGCGTCTCCCACAGATCCGTGATCGCCACCATCTCCACCTCTCTCTCTCTCTCTCTCTCTCTCTCTTCCTCTCTCTCTTAGGGTTTCTCTTTCTCTCTCTTAGGGTTTGGAGAGACTCCACTAAATGTACTGGGGAAGGAGAAGACGAAGAAGAAGAAGAAGGGGCTAAAAGTGTTTGGTGTAACGCCTTTTTGTATCACGGTTGGGTGTGGAAATGTGGAATCGGTGTCCTTTTATGGGTGCTGGAGATTCGTGCGGAGAGAGAGGAATCCCAAAAGATGAGGTTGAGATTTTCCGCTTATAACACTGAATTTTATAGATTTTTTTTATTTTTTTACTGTATTATTTTTTCCTAAAACATTATTATATTATTATATTTTATAAATCTCTACATCATATTTTATATTTATTTTTTTCTATCTTGTACCTTTTTCTTATAAATATTACTAAACTATTTTTTTTTCTCGCTAATTCCTATGTTACCATAAATAAATCTATATTATTATTGATAAATCTATTATTTTAGGGAAAAAAAATCAAGCAACTCTATTAAGAAACACTCATTATATGATTGAAAAATATAAAATAAATCTCCATAATAGACTCATTGAATGATTTTATTAAGTTATTATCAACTATTTTTTATTGGTTTTATGTATTAATTATTTTTTTTTGTGTCAAAATGAGCTCTGCCACTTTCAATCAGTATTTTTTTAATTACTTTTTTTTAACATTATAGATTTATTACTTATAGTGTAGAATTAGTTTTTTTAAAAAAAAAAAAACATAGTTAAGTAGTGTGCTTGATAAATATATATATATATATATATATATATATATATATATATATATATATATATATATTATAGTGTAAAAAGTTATAAAAAATTTTATAAAGTACAGTGTAGTATAGTATAATTAAGCATTTTTCTTTTTCTTCTGAAAGATGATGATGTTACTAATTTTATTGATATTTTACAAATCATATATTTGCATATATATTGTATTTCCTGAATCTAGTCAAAATTAGTCTGAGAGTAATGATCTAATTTTAATAGAATATTTAATAAGGTGATATTAAAAGAGTCTATTTTTTAAATTAAAAATTAATTATTGGATTGGTTAAAATTCAACCCTTTTTAGGAAATGCTTCAGCTCCATACAAAGGGTCCCATACTCCCATGTCGATCAATAATGTGTGATCAAACCTATGTAACAACTTGAATTGCATATATAAGAAAAATTAAGGGTCTTAATATTATGCATTCTGATAAATCAATAATTTATAAGGACAATATTATTTGGTATAGTAGTTCTACTAGAAGATAGCGCAAGGGAGGGGTTGGAGGTGAATCCTCATTTTCAATCTCGCATGCGTTATTTTTTTTTATACCAGTTGATCTTATCATCCATCTAAAAATACTATTTTTTCAAGATCAATCTATCTTTCGTATAAAAAAAATTTCCATATTTTAAATCTTGAAAAGAAAAGTAAGCGCTTTCCAAAGAAACATCCTGAAATCTGCAAATCAGATCATTCGTCGGATCGAAAGAAAATGAAAAGTAAACCAACATCTTTGGTGGTTTCCAGAGAAAGATTTGAACTCAAAAAAGCTTAAGGAAAGCCTGATATTGGATTTGTGAAAATATGTACTCAATTACATGCCCTCCACACTCACCCTCCCTTCCCCAGTGTAACCAACCATTATTAATACCGCGCCGCCGAACACACAAACAGAGATTAGAGCAGCAAAATCTAAACAGAAAACAATTTTCCCACAGTTCTTCAAGTCATCCACTCTTTACACATGACCATCTAGGTAAGAGGGCTGGCTACCTACTTATTACAGTTTCTATCTCTCTCTCTCTCTCTCTCTCTATGAAGTGGTGGTCTCTCTCTCGCATTCCGCATCAAACAACTTCCCGTAACAATCCCCCAAATCAAGGGAGCTGATCTCGTCTTGGCGCCAGAAACACTCTTCGTACCGATACCACCTCATCAGCCCTTCATCTGCGATCATCCTCTGGCAGGCGATGCACGATAAACTCTGGCAGTGGTAAAACTCTCTCAGCCGCGCGGCCTTCTCATGGACCGTGCGATCCAGCTCCCTGAGGCTCTGCCTCCGCGCCGGGTGCAACATGGGCCCGTCGAACAACATGCAGTGGGCGATGTTCAGCACCTCGAGGTGCTCCAAGCAGTTTAAGAGGTATAGGATGGCTTCCTTTGCAACCCTCGAGCACCGCAGGCTTAGGACTTTTAGGTTCGGGAGGTGGGCGGCGATTGCGGCGGCGAATTGGGCATCGAAGGAGCCCATGATCTTGAGCTCGGAAAAGTTCTTGCAGTTCTTGCCGATCTCCTCCATGATGTACGGAGGGTGGGCGATGGTTGGCATGGTCATTGATTCTAACTCCGACCATCTTCTAATAGCTTGGCATATCCCGTTCTTGGTTATGCGGTTCCACGCTGGCATAACCAGCCGCTTGAGATGAGGGGACCTGTTTTAGAAAGATTTTCCTTTTGTTTGTTGTGATGTAATTTGGCGCAAATGAACATCAAGTAGCAAGAAAATCATAACAAATATCAAAGTGGAATTTAACTGAAATAGAGTAATTCTTGCGCTAGAGTTTTAACACTCCATAAAAGAGTTTCTGGCAAACATGAATAGATGTTTCTCGTAAGTGAGGATATATATTTAGAAGTTTAAAAATAAATGGAACCACGGAGAAAAAGATGGCGAGTATTTAGGAATGGCAAATGGAATTGCAAATGGGTCTGCTTCGTCACTTGCTAAAGCATCAAAGAGGCAAGAAAAGGATTTTGTGAAAAGAAAGCACTACCATATATCATATATTTGAAACAAGATGAGCACGGTTACCTCTCGGAAATGTAAGTCAGATGTTCGTCCTTCATATACAAATTGAAATGGAATATCATGCAAGCCACATTTCCGCGACTTATGCCCATCGCTATCCTCAATAATTGAGTCAGTCTCCTGTCGGACCTATCATCCACCCAAATATATGGTGATGCCCTGGTTTGGATGAAATTGGACTTCAAGAGCCCGAAATCGAGAGCGTTCCATATGAGCGGATCTGAGCAAGCCAAGCACCACGAGTGACAAACTTGAGAAACTGGGCCCAGCTCAATCATGTTCATTTGCTTAAATATCTTCACCAGGACATCAGTTTCCATATCCTCCCATCTTTTTCCTATGGATTTATTATCTCCCATTCTTCCCAACTAACAACCCTGGTGAGAAGACAAAGCGACATCAAAGTTTGCAAGTCAACAGCAAACTAGCTAAGCTCTTACAGAATTGGCAATCAGAATATGCATCCATGATCTCCCGATTGCAAACATAAGTAACCAGTAAAAGAGAAGCTTGAGATACAGTTACCTAGTTATCTATATTAAAAACGAAGTACAGTGAACAACAGAAGACATTTTTCAACTATTAGAAGCCCGATTGCTGTTCTGTTGATTCAAGAGCTGGTAAACAGACAGACAATAATATGCATGCGATAGTGCATTCAAGTCATGCACTCGTCGGATCGAATTAGCTGATGTACCATGATCAAAAAAGAAAATTTACCGAAATGTAAAGTTTCGCTGGTTAGTGAATAATACCAAGAAGGTTGTTTCTTCTTTTCAAGCAGTCATTGAAGACTCCGTGACATAGTGATGACCATACAGATTTGATACTTACGGTAAGATTAAAATGCATGCAACAAATCAGTAACATTGTGAAATCTAAAGTTTATGAACTAATCCAGAATAAAGAGGTAGGTCAATTTGCTATTGTTCGACCCTTTTGAAAGGATTCAATAATCAGCCTGCAGATGGAAAACCTAGTAAAATAACTGAAGTACTATGACATCTGCAGAATCAACCCGCAAACCTATCACATCTCACGTGTAGAGAAGTGCCCCTACCAGCTACACCAGAGGAATGGATTCGGAACGTGATCGTAAATTTGTCATATACTGAAGCAGTATGCGATGTGACACTATCTTCACTCACCCAATCTCAATTTCCAAATTCACCTAAACATAAAGGCACAGTAAACAACATTTAAAAGAGTTCCCGTAGTGAGTCTGTATCGGGGAACCATCATATGCATTTCTGAAATTCTAACTAAACTTATACAAATGCAGTATTAGATTTAAGGTTATTGCTGAAAAGATCTGTATTACTTGTAATAAGTTCAGCGCTAAGAGCCTAGAAAAATTCCAAACTAGGGTGGCAGCTTAAAAATCTACTGATGTCAAAGATCTTAACCCATTGTTGCTACAGATTTAGGGCTATCTCTATTTTCGGAGTAGAATAAAGTCTCTATCACTTTCTCGAAGGCATATCAAAGTAAACAGATGTATACTCAACAATTGTTTCAAAAGCAAATCTACAACCAACAATTGGACAATTAGCATAAATAGAAACACAACCAATGCAATTCTAGAAGGAAAAATTTTCTCTTTTCATCAAATTTTCTTCATCAAGTTCCACTAATTAAGACAACTGCATCAATTACAGCAAAAGTACATTAGTATCTTCTAATCAGAGCAGTAACACAAACCCTATTGATAAAAATCAGAGGAAAAAGATTATGTACCTCCTATAAGTCTCTTCCACAAACAAATTCCCTGAAAACACAACAAATTAGATCCGTTAGCGCCCCCAAAAAAGAGATCTTTAGGAACGAATTCTAAGAAAAATACCGCACAATTCAACATAAAGTCACCACCTTTACCTATCTAAAGCTCTCTCTCACCTCGTCCTCTTCGCCAACTCAAACTCCCCCGAAACCCTAGGACCACAAAACCGTCGTCAAAAACCAAAGCTTTAAATACCTCAAAACACACAAATTCACATCCAAATTACACCAAATATTCATCAAAAATGGCACGTAGAGAGTGAAAAATTACGCAATTGAAAGGGAAAAATCGATCGCGAGGTAAATAAAATGCAAAAATTTTACCCAAAGGAGAAATTTTTCGTTGTCGTTTCGCCTCCCCAGCTTCGACCTCGTTCGACCGTTCTTTCCCCCTTTCTCTCCCCTCACCATACGATTAATCCCACGGGTTTTAATTTACCTTAACGTATAGAAGCTGAATCGACGCTTTGAAATTACCTTTTTGCCCTCGTAACTCTACTGTAACTACTGTTCAGATAAGAATAAATGCATTACAGCCCCTAAACTATATACTATTTTGAAAAGTGAAAAATGTACGGAGACCTCCTCAACTACAGCACCCCCAACCCTTTTTTTTTCCCCTTTTATTGAGAGCCCTTAAGTTTTTAATTTTTTTTTATTTGAAAGTTTATACTCGATTAAATTAAAAATTTTATCAAATTTTATGACTTTGTTACTTATTAAATAATAATTGATCTAATTTTATTTGCTAAAAATAACTAATTATTAAGTTTTGTACAACCGTCCATGGATTTGATAAAAAAATTTAAATTTTTTACTCAAATCATATTCTAAAAATTCAGAGGTCGGGGAGGACTCGAAAAAAAAAACACAAGTTGAGAGGGCTATTTCTGAATAGCCTATGGATCATGTGACATTCTTTATATTTTTACTTTTTTAAAATAAGTCCTTTTATTTTAATTTTTTGTCATTAGTATGTTCTAACTTTCTAATTACTTTATTTAAATTGTTACAGTAACCATATATATTAAGAATTTGTCGACATTTATAAATCTAGTGGCTATTTATTTGTAATCATAATAAATTTTTAGAAAATGATGAGACATATTAAATTTGACATAATCTAAACTAGTTATACAAAAAAAATTTATTTCTTAGTTGTGGATCAACCTAAAAAGTTTAAGAACAAATTTAAATTTTTTTGATAAATAAAATAAATTTAATTTGATTTTAAACAATTTGACACGTTATTGTTCACCAAATCTTCAGAATAACTAATTCAGACATTTTGTTATTCACTACTATTAAATGTACTAAAACTCTTAATTCATTCAAATAAAATTATTTAAATTTAAAATATTAACAAAATAAAATTGAAAAACTTATTTTAATATAAGAAATTAGTACGCGCTTTTCTTTTTTCGTGGGCCAATGAGAATTTACCGTGTGGAACATTTAATATTTATATATTTTCCTGTAGCCAATGAAAAAGCCTCTTTTGTGTCTCCGCTGGGCCCACTTCATTACGTCATCCGTACAACGAATTAGTGCAATCAAGTGAGGGCATTTCAGTAATTTCGCCACACGAGCTCACGTGGTTAAGGTTGGGAACGTGGAGCCAGTATATTCCGTGCATTTTGATGCTCTCTGTTGTTTTTTTTTTTTTTTTTTTTTTTTACACCTTCAACTAAAAGGAAACTATAAAAGATCACAAATATAAGCTTAATTATTGTATCAATTTTAAAAAAATAAACTTTAATTACATGAATTTTGTAACTAATTTATTAGTCCATCATCCGAATCTGAATTTTAATATTTATTTGAAATAATTTTTAAACATATGGAAGCGAAAGTAATTATTAGCAGTTAATTAATTTAATTTAATGTACTATAAATATAATTGAAAATATTAAAGTTAATTAAAATTTTAATTTAAATTACTACTAAGTACTAACAAGTCCAAAGCTTTTTACTCTTCTATGAAACATTTGCTCCCAAACTAGATATTGACATGATGGGTTTTATCTCGCTGATGAATAATACAATAATAAAAATATTTTTTTTAGAGAAAAATGACGATAATATTTATTATTGACAAAGTCGTAACTATTGTGTATAAAGCAGGTGTTTTTTAACTTAGTCAAAATTTTGTAACTTTGCTCGTTACAAATTTAGTTGTTAGTGTGGCTATCCAATTAATCCTATTAATGAGATTAAAGGGTAATAGGACTACAAGTACCACATAAGATAATAATTGTTTACTATTTAGGGTACTAATCAAGAGGATGATAGTTAGAATCCTTGCATGTGTATTTACACCCCAAAAAAAAAAAAAATTTCCAAATCACTGGCTTAATTTAAATGGTTAGTCGAAGTTGAGCCAAATTTTTAGTTGCTAATTAGCCTCAAATCGAGCCCAATTAAGAAATTTTATTTATTTGTTTTTGACAAATTCCATCGCACTTGGGCTATAAATATGCCATATCAAATTGGCCCGGTTTAACTCAACTCCAACGTCAACCCGCGTGTCGACCCGATCAATACCTAAATCGAACTCTCGCAAGGTTCGGCTTAGCTTAGTGGCTTTTTTGTCTCTGCTTTTGCTTTCAGGTGTCGTCACATCTAATAAAGCATTTGAAAAGCATAATTTAAGCTTCTGCTGCAGTAAGAAGCCGAAATGATATATTTTGAGCCTCAAAAACAGAAACTTCTGTTTGCAGAGAAAACTCTATTCAAAATTTTTTATTGCAATACTAAAATGCATTGCGTAAACAAACAATACACTTATACAGTAAAGGCAAAACAATTTGTAGCGCCTCATTTTGTGTCACAAAAGTTCTTTTTTGGGGCTCGATCCAAATTTTATTAAAGAAACTGTTTTTTTAAGTGGGCCGGCCCATGTGAAAGGCCCAAATTAGAGATATGTTCTTACTAAGGGCCCATTTGGTGTTGAGGCGCATCTATTGTAGTAGGCAAAACGAAATTGGAACAAAAGCATTTAGGGATATGCTTCTCCGTTTTTTCGGTGGGATCGTAAAAATTATATTGTAACCAATTCGTTGCGATATGTACAATGTGATATTACGTACAAAAATAAATAAAATATTTTGTCATCATTTTTTCTCTCTGCGTATAACGTAATCTTGCTGCGATCCTAAACAGAGGCTAATGTTATTATTACAATAAGGTGCAACTAGCCGGGAGTAATGCTAGGGAGGTGACACCGCAAATAATAATCTCGCATAAATTCCACTTTCCCCCAGAATAAAATCTTTATGCGTTCAATGCAAGTATTATGCTACTATCCGATTCTTCATATGTGGACCATCTTCGTCGCATATCTTTTATAAAAATACACTTCCATTTAAAAGTTTACAAATCTTTAATACTATAAATTTTTTTGCTAAGACTTGAAAGTAATAATAGCGTTTGGACGATATGGTGTAAATTTGTACTACCTTTTGGGGCCGTTTGATTCAAAGTAGTAATAAATACAATATAGTTGAAGATGTATGCCGTTGGAAATACAGTAATTATAATTATACATATTTTGTTTCGTTGAATGTAGTAAAAAATATTGTAACCATAAAGACTTTATTTGGTTACATACGATTGAAAAGTGTATTATAAATTTCTATTATTTTATATATATAATGGTGATATTACATCTACGTAGAAAGATAAAACAAATCTGTTTAGGAGATTAAAATTACTATCTTCAAGTGTTGGATCTGAGCCTCCTCGTACAGTTGTAACTACAGTAATTAAATTTAAGTCATCAAAATAAATATCAAATTTAAATTTATATATAATTATAACTGTAATGTAATTGTAATTATATATAATTAAATAGTCCTTTGAGTTGTCAGGTATTATTCCTCATCTTTCACCTCCCTGTTTTATTCCCCGCATCGAGTTCCAATTCGCGAATCTCACCATTCATATTCCTCCACGTGTTCGTCACGCTTCGCTCATGCTGCATATTTAATCTATTCCCACCAATGGCGATATGCCGCGACCCCAAACTCATGGGAGATTACTGCATGCACCCGGTGCAAGGGCCACGTGCACCTTGAGAAACACTAAGAGGGCTTTTAAATAAGAATTTAACATTAAGATTTTTATTATGATATTAAGAAAATTAGCATATAATACATTATAAATTTTAGATATAATTTCTTATAAAGTAAATGATATATTTTTCTTCTACATTCTTTTTGTTTATATTTTTACATATATAAAATTATTTTTAATTATAATATTTTTAAAAAAATCGATCTAATAAATATTAATAGTCTTAACACTTTCGCTCACGTGCATGATAAATTTAAAGTGAATTATACCACGTATATAGAATAATAGACGAAAATATTTACATAAAATGACTGAGGGGGCTATGATATCATATTATCTAAAAGATCCGTAACGATAGATAAAACAAATCTAAATTAGCCTATGCATTTAACATATATACTATTATTAATCATCAAATATAACATCGGTCTATGAGTTGTACGGATACACCGGGTGCACGCCATGGTAACTCACATCGGGTCTCCGCGGATTGGATTACGATACCTCGCGGCGAAGCATAATACGTCCCTTCTCCGCACCATTCTTTAAAGTGAACGGCTAAGATTCGTCGCTTCATCGGGTCATCGGGTCTCCGCGGGTTATCGCAACGGTCGAGAATCGTCTTCCGTGTTTCAAAACTCCGCAAAATACTTTTCGGAGACGGGGTCGGAGAAGCAGCTGCATAATCGTAGTGGAAAAAGCAACAAAAAAAATTAAAAAATAAAAATAAGAGAGAGAGAGAGAGAGAGAGAGAGAGAGAGAGAGAGAGAGGAAAGTGAGGTGGATTTGATTTGTGATTTGTGATTTGTGATTGATCTCACGAGGATCGTGATGTGGAAATTGGGGCGCAGCGCGTGGAATCTGAGGCGGGTCCGGAGTTTCTCAGCGGCGGTTCCCGGGCCCTGCATCGTTCACAAGCGCGGCACCGATATCCTCCATGATCCGTGGTACAACAAGGTTCGATCTCCGCTTTTTCGTGGATTTTTTGGGTTTTTTTGGCGTTTCCTGTGATTTGTTTGATTGATATTGGTGGAAATGTCTATATTTTGTTATATCTTGGCTTTGATCGATCGATTCCTTTCAAATGTGGGCGTTTGGCGTTTTGGGGTGAGATTTTGGATGTTTTGATGTGCTTGGTTAAGAGCGCTGTGGATTTTTCTCAGCTGATGTTGCATAAGCTATAAGCTATTTAAGAATGTTCTTAAGAGATTAAGCTGTTTTTGTTTCAAAATTTGTTGATTATAGGTCTTGATATTTTAGTAAGATGGCCTAGGAAACAAGAGTTGGTGTTTAGTTTGGAGATGCATAGTGTAGGAGAGAATTAGGTTTTTTGGCTTATTAATGTGAGTTATGAAAAAAAAAAAACAAACTACGTTTAAGTATCTAGTGAAACTATTATGAAGCAAATAATAGTTTAGGTACTAAATTACTAGCAAATACTTCAACTACTAATGCGACTTTAGCTGATGCTTTGTAGTTCATGTTAACATGTTATCCTTGCTGGATATTATAATTGAAGCTATCCCAGTTTAGGGTACATTAATTTGGTGTCATTCATTCCAATAATGAACAAACTTTGATTTTGAATATTTTATATGTCTAATGGTTCTCTATCATATCTTCTTATTTTTGTTATTTTTTGGAGTAGGATACTGGTTTTCCCTTGACAGAAAGAGATCGACTTGGGCTCCGTGGCCTCCTTCCACCTCGTGTTATATCGTTTGAGCAGCAGTACGAACGTTTTAGTGAGTCATGCTTTGCTGAAAAAATGTACACTAGTCATGCACATCTAATATCATTTTTGCTTTTTTTTTTTTTTAACCTGGTGATTGAGCTATTGAAATCGTAAAGTGGAAGCTCCATTTGAAGCTTCTACTTCTAGCTTCAGCTGGAAGCTATGCAGGGGATTTAATGAAAAAGCGGTGAAGAAGCTTTAGCCAAGCCAAATAGGCCATAAGTGGCAAATGTAGGATACGTAGCGTGTGCCCTAGGTGATAGTTTTGAAAAAATGCTGGTTTATGAAGATCTACACTCAATCGCCCTTGAAATCATCATGTTCTCTCTAGAGGTTTCTGTTGTTCTATTTATATCCGTTCTTCACTTGGAGATAAAACTGTAATTGGATATGCTTTTTTTTTTATTCTTTGCTGTAGTGAACTCGTATGGATCACTGGAGCACAATACTCGAGGTGAACCTAATTCTGTTGTTTCTTTAGCAAAATGGAGGATCCTAAATAGATTACATGACAGAAATGAGACCTTGTACTACAGGGTGAGCTTAGAGCCTTGTTGACTAAAGTCAGTGTAAATTTACTTTGCGTTTGCCTAAAAATGTTGACACTTTTTTTTTCTTCTGACGATGTGATTTTACAGGTACTAATTGACAATATCAAAGATTTTGCTCCAATAATTTATACTCCAACTGTCGGTTTGGTCTGTCAAAACTATGGAGGCCTATACAGACGTCCACGTGGGATGTATTTCAGTGCAAAGGATAAAGGAGAAATGATGTCTATGATTTATAATTGGCCATCACACCATGTAGGTTTGAATATCTAGTAAATACTTAGAAAAAAAAATCTAGTCTTCCTATTGATTAATGTTCTGCAGTCGCTTATAGAAGGTTGAATGATTTTGGAGCAGCCAAAATATTCTTCTTTAAGTGGATGCTTTTTATCTAGGCATTTTGTTTATTCAAATATGCTATAGAAGCTGTTTAACAGCTTACTTTTGATCAGTCTTACTATGTTAGTAATCTCCAATTGTTTGCAGGTAGACATGATAGTGGTGACAGATGGGAGCCGTATTCTAGGCCTTGGTGATCTTGGAGTTCAGGGTATAGGAATACCCATTGGTAAACTTGACATATATGTTGCAGCTGCTGGGATTAATCCCCAAAGAGTAAGTCGTTGTTCAATTTCTAAGCATCTTTTTGACAACGACATTTGCAAGATTTGTCGTGCTGAAATGGAGAATATTTTTTCTAAATTTGGCTGAAATTTTGGAGGTGGCTTATCACCCTTTCGGAGAAAACAGTGACATCAGTTTGTTTCGAAATTTTCCCCTGTTATTCTTGTCTAGATTATATGTTTATTAGTATGATCTTTGCCTACATCATAATTTTTTTCTTCCTTTTCTAGTATTATTCTCATACTTGTTATCCCCTGCAGGTCCTTCCAGTTATGCTCGATGTTGGGACCAACAATCAAAAGCTTCTTGAAGATAATCTTTGTAAGAATACCACGAATCTGCGTCAAAAGTCACATTCGCTCTGTTGAATATCCGCTTGTTTTTCCAATAAAGTACATAAAAGGCGACAAAATAAATTAGCAGACTATATACATTTCTTATACATTTCATTTCCGATAAAGTAGCAATTATGTACTTTATTAATTTTAGGCATGCATTTGGCATACTTATCCCCATAAATGGCTTCTAGATTTAGGATTACGACAGCCTAGGCTGGAGGGAGATGAATATTTATCTATTGTCGATGAATTCATGGAAGCAGCACATTCCCGTTGCCCAAAGGCAGTTATTCAGGTAGTTAGATTGTGCTTTACTATTTCAGCACTTATTGATCTTCCATTCACTAATGAAAAGTTAGATTAATTACAGTTTGAAGACTTCCAAATGAAGTGGGCATTTGAAACACTTCAAAGATACCGCAAAAGATTTTGCATGTTTAACGATGACATACAGGTTATTTTCTAATTTTTCTAATATTTTACTTTTATTCTCTTTCATGTGAAGTAATGTATCTATATTTTTATGCTTATGCTGATTTCTGAAGATAATCTCTGCATTGAATAGGGAACGGCCGGTGTTGCACTGGCTGGACTACTTGGAGCTGTAAGAGCACAAGGTCGACCACTGAACGATTTTGTAAAGCAGAAGATTGTCGTAGTAGGAGCTGGAAGGTGCCTTAAAATATTAACCCAATCACTTATTTTGAGTGATTTTTTTTTTATTTTTTATCCTTCTAATATTTTTTTCATAATTCAGTGCAGGGATAGGGGTGCTTAAGACGGCTAAGCAGATGGTCATGAAAATGCTTGGAAGCGACGAAAGCGCAGAAGATCAATGTCAGTTTTGGCTGCTGGATAAAGATGTAAGGTTTAATGTTTATGAGAATTTTGTTTATCTGTAATTACCTCTGTTTCCTTGTCTTAAATTTTTTTTAGTAATACAGCATCCACCTTCTAATGTAGTAGGCTTATTTACCATGCAAACAAATATTTTGCACAAGATAATTGCTTCCTGTATCCCACAAAGTAAAAAATCACTATCTTATGTTTTTTAAAATATTAGCATTTTTTTTTATTTATAATACCTCTGCTTACCAGTTAAGCTACTTTCTCCATCGAAGTACTATGTTTGAAGAAAACTGGCACTTGACATTTTATTCTCTTTAGGGTCTTGTTACCAAAGCTAGAAACGGCCTTGATCCTGCAGTGGCTCCTTTTGCTAGAGGTTTTGGTCCAGGAGAGGTTGAAGGACTCCATGAAGGGGCTTCTCTCCTTGAAGTGGTAAATTCTTATTGAACTATGCTTGTAACTTTCATGGAGCTTCTCTCCTTGAAGTGGTAAATTCTTATTGAACTATGCTTGTAACTTTTCTTTTGAGACTACTCATATCAATGGAACTTTAACTCATGTTTGTTGTTGCATCATTCGAATTAACTCTGATGATGGCATGCTTATCAGGTAAAGAAAGTGAAGCCTCATGTGCTTTTAGGCTTGTCTGGTGTTGGGGGAATATTTAATGCAGAGGTAATAACATTGCATAGTGTACCCCCTATTGCTGTATTACATATGGATATTAACTGAAATTACTTTTCCGACTTTGCTGCATTTTTTTCCCTTTTTTCATTCCTGTCACGAAAAGAAGCTGATTCTATTTGGTATATACCATATAGAAACTATTTACCATTATTATGCCTTTTTCTTGCTAGTCACCTATGATGACTTGTATTAAAGTACTTTACTGGACCAATTAATTAATGCACTAGATAAAAAGTAAAACTACCTCGAGCTTTTAACTTTATGCTTTCTTGGCAGGTGCTTAAGGCTATGAAAGAATCTGATTGCCCACGGCCTGCAATATTTGCCATGTCAAATCCGACAACTAATGGTTTGTGCCTGTTCTTAGCATTGCTTAAAACCCTTGAATGATAAATTCGTATATATACACCACTCAGTGCATTTACTTTGTTGTTTTTCAAAATCAGCCGAATGCACTCCTGAGGATGTATTCAAATATGTTGGAGAAAATGCAATTTTTGCTAGTGGAAGCCCTTTCGATGATGTTCCTTTGGGTTAGTGCAGTCTTTGGTCTTGTTAATATTCTATGACTATGTATAATAATGTGAAAGTCTGATTCTATAGTGTAACTGTTCGCAGGAGATGGAAAAATAGGATATGTGAATCAAGCAAATAACATGTACCTATTTCCTGGGTATGTAGCAGTTCCGTTTTTATCTTGGCAATCATAAAATAGATAACTTTCTCTAACTAAGAAAATTTTGCCTAAAATGCAGGATTGGCCTAGGAGCTCTTCTTTCAGGTGCTCGACACATTTCGGATGGGATGCTTCAAGCTGCAGCTGAGTGGTAAGTAATGATTCATCAGATCTTTCAGTAGACAAGAATATCTTATGTTCTTTTGGTATTCACTTAGAAGCATAAAGTCCCCAATGGCAAGATCATATTGCTGCTGCTTTACTTTTTTATGTTAATATTATTAGCATATGCATGAAAGCCTTTAAATCTGAATAGGTGAGTGTTCCCATCTCATGATAGTTTATCTACAGATGAAAGTTTACAGATACTACTCATCAGCTGAAGTAGGTGCTATCTGGAACCATCTTCTTAGATTGTTTTTGATTAAAGATGAGAGCCTATACTTCGGTGCTCTTGTTACATCTTGATATTATTGCTAGTTGCTCCGTTTACGGTGATATTTGTTGATATAATTTGGTTATGAGAATTCATTGAATATTTTAAGATTGAAAATATATACCTGAACAGTAGATTAAATTTTTTCCTCATTTATCCTTTCAGCTTTTTTTATGGCTTACGAATGTCTGCAAGATACGTAATGGTCCTTATTATAGACCAACCTTGTCGTCCAAAATATTGATGAACTTGACTGCTAGTGTTACGTATAAACTTCACAGTTTGCTTACTTTACCAACACATTTCTTTTGGATCATTTGGTCAACTAAGTTAAAACAGTAATTTGCTTTAATGTGAAGGCTTATCTTTGTGTGAAAATTATTATCCATTCTACTGCAATTTAAGAACTAGTAAAATTTCGCTGTTCTACTTTAAATGTCGTTAGTTTTGTTCTTCATGGGTTTAATTTCTGGATATGTCCGAGCTTACTAACTTCATGTTGCTGCAGCCTTGCGTCATACATGACGGATGATCAGATCCAAAAAGGAATTCTCTTTCCTTCAATATCTAGGTAATTCATGCATTCTCATGCAATTTAAAGATTTATAATGAATTGTTTGTTCTCTCTTCAGATTCTGTTGCCATTGCTTTCAAGAAGTTCAATTCCAATGAGTTTTATACTGGAACATGGTTTTGTACTGCAAAATTGGCTGTTTATGCGTACATAATTTGCAGATAAAAGAACAAAAAATGCAGCTATTATGTTGTGTCTTTGTTAGGTACCTTTTAAAAGGAGATTCTGTTGACATTTTTCATGTTTTGCACTCAAAGCACATGTACATACGATTATTCATGTACTAATAAAATAACACATTTAGTACTTCTGCTTAAAACTATCCATCTTGCACTCAAATTTAATCCCTTTAAAAGATCCAATCTGCTTAAGCTCATCTTTTAAGTACGAATCCCCGGTGTAATGCAGCATTAGGCTTATTACGACACGGGTTGGAGCAGCTGTTGTCCGTGCAGCTATCGCAGAGGATCTTGCTGAAGGACACGGCGATGTGGATCTAAAGCAGTTGACAAACATGTCGGAGGTAACGTATATTCGACTATTTCAATATAATCTTCGTTGTCACTTAACAAGTTTCCTACGAGGTTTATATTAACCAAGTATTTAAGTAATCTTTTTATTTGTGTTATATGTTTCAGTTGGATACAATGGACTATGTAGCTCGCAATATGTGGTACCCCATCTACAGCCCGCTCGTCCACGAGAAATAAAGAACACATTTTCAGCTGGTTTTACGATATCTTTTTCTACGTGCAATTTATTGCTGAAGTTTTCAGGAACAGCAAAACATGTATAAGTTATCAAAGGATTAACACATCTACTTTACGAAAGCATTTTTTTCGCCCTACTGCCATTCCGATGAAGGAAACAGTAAACGAGCAAACATTATACATTTTTGTACTCAAATGTATCAGAGCTAGAGAGAAGAGCATACTCTATTTGTAGGCCTCCATTGTAGCTGAATTGTTTGCTTAATTTCAGAAATTAGATACAATATGAGTGGACCAAACAATTGAAGGTGATGAGTAAAGTCATGTTTGTAAGTTAAATACCTCATATATACATATATATAGTGAGAATAAAGCAAGTTTTTTTTATTTTTGTTAAAAACTCGATGTGTATTTGGTTGAGTTGTCTATGTGACTCCACTCAGTTTAATTTTGAGGTCACATATTGGCTAAATCAATAATGTTAAGTATATTTCATCTAATTTATTATATATCCCACAAATTTGGGTTACCTTCTCATTATTTGACTAGTCATTTTTTCAATATCTCTAACAGAGAGGCCTACATAAGATGCACACAAATTGGAACAAAAATTCAGTAGCACCCTCACTGATCAAAAGGGTTGGTGATGAATTATTTATTAATTAATTAATAAGGTCAAGAGAGCCATTGACAAAATCAAATGGCAGAGAAGGAGATAGTTCAAGAAGCCCAGAGTAAGAAACTAATGAAACAATAATTAGGTAAAAAAAAAAAAAATGTAATGTAATTCACCATTTGAAATTTATCAAATTCAACAACTGAATAATCCGTTCGTTGCGATCAACTTGAAAGAAGGGCAAAAGAGCATACCCTCTTGGGTTGAATTGATGAAAATATATAGTACAAGAGATAGGTCTACTATAGTAACATTGCCTACTATAGTAATACTACAACTAGGATTACATACCATATAATCCTACTCTATATATGATAATAATATACAGTATCCTAATATACCATAAGATACTAAATATATTGTAACATATACTAAATATATCGTAACATCCCCCCCGCAAGCTAAGCATCCACTGGCCGGATGCGAAGATTGAGCCGCAAAGCCGAAAATCGAGAAGGTGACAAAGGCTTTGTGAAAATATCAGCAAGTTGCTTATCAGAAGAGATGTGAACCAATTCTAAATCACCAGACTGGACTTTTTCGCGCAAGAACTGATGGTCAAGCTCAATGTGCTTCGTTCGAGCATGGAGAACAGGATTGGCCGCAAGATAAGTCGTGCTGAGATTATCACAATAGATGCTGATGGAGCGCCATAAGAACACACCAAGGTCACGAAGTAAACGTCGGATCCATACTGTCTCAGCAAGCGCGTAAGCCACAGCACGATACTCGGCTTCAGAACTGGAACGAGAAATAGTGGGCTGTTTCTTAGCGGACCAGGAGATAAGATTGGGCCCTAGAAATATACAATATCCTGAAGTAGAGCGACGGGTATCGGGACAACCAGCCCAATCAGCATCTGCGAATGCCACGAGAGAAGGATTGATACAGCGGGAGATAGGAATGCCATAAGACAGCGTCCCGCGAATATAACGCAGAATGCGCTTGACCGCTTGCATGTGGGGTTCACGAGGTGCATGTAAATACTGGGCAACAGAGTTGACGGCATACGAGATATCTGGTCTTGTGAAGGTGAGATACTGGAGAGCACCAACGATCTGACGATAAATGTAGGGATCCTCAAGAAGGCGCCCCTCATGAGAAGAGAGACGAGAAGTCGGAGAGAGAGGACTAGAGACGGGCTTACTATCAAGAAAGCCATGGCGCTGAAGTAGTTGATGCGCATATTTCTGCTGAGTCAAATGAAGACCAGAAGACGAACGATTAACCTCAATGCCCAAGAAATAATGTAGCGGCCCGAGATCTTTCATAGCAAATTCTCGTTGTAAGGTGACAATAAGAGCCTCTAAAAGAGAGGAGGAGCTTCCGGTGACAATAATATCATCAACATATAATAGAAGAACAAGAGTGCCAGAAGAGGAATGACAAACAAACATCGAGGGATCAGCAGTACTGCCAACAAAACCAAGTTCAAAAAGAAAAGAAGTAAACCGCTGAAACCAAGCCCGAGGTGCCTGTTTGAGACCATAGATCGCTTTACGGAGACGGCAAACGTGATGAGGAAGAGAAGGATGCACAAAACCAGGCGGTTGCTTCATATAAACTTCTTCAGAGAGAGTACCATGAAGAAAGGCGTTCTTTACATCAAGTTGTCGAAGAGACCACCCAGAGGAGAAAGCCACTGAAATAACAGTTCGAATAGTGGTCGACTTGACAACCGGAGAAAAGGTCTCATCAAAATCAATACCTTGTTGTTGTTTGTAACCCTGAGCCACAAGCCGAGCCTTGAGACGCTCAAGGGAACCATCCGCCTTCTGCTTCACTTTATATACCCACTTGCAGCCAATAAGATTAACAGAAGAGGGAGGAGGAACAAGATCCCAAGTAACATTGGTCAGTAAGGCATCAAATTCTTCAGCCATGGCAGCACGCCAACCTGCATCCTGAGAAGCTCCATGAAAAGAGGTAGGCTCAGCAGGAAGAATAGAACGTGCAGAAGCGAGGAAGGAGGAAGACGCAGCGGAACCCTTAGCCATGGATCGAGTGAGCATAGAGTGTGTTCTGGCAGGCAACGGAGGCTCAGAAGGAGAATGAGAAGGAGGGGAGACTGCAGCAGGCGGAGGGGAAGGTGGATGATCAGAGGTGGAAGGTGCCAGATCAATAGGTGAAGGTGAAGCAGCAGCAGGCCGGCTGGTGTGTCGTCTGGTATAGACCCGGAGTTCAGTTTGGCCAGCAGGAGCGGCAGCATTCTCATTACTAACCTGTGGGGCATCATGATTCACAGTGGAAGGAAAAACTGATAATTGCTCAGACGGTGAAACAAGCGTATGTGAACTAACGTCAGTAGAGGGGCGTGTGAAGGAGAGGCCAGAGATTGCATCAATAGTGGATGGACTCTCACCCAGTAGGGGAGGATTAGAAAGAAAATTTTGAAACATTTGAAAGTTTGAAATAGAAGAGGAAGGAGAAGAAGAGAATTTAGAAAGACAAGAGTAAGGAAAAACATGTTCAACAAAAGTAACATGGCGAGAAATAAAAATTTTTTACCAGTGCTTGGATAAAGACAGCGAAAACCTTTATGTTTGTCAGAAAGTCCCAAAAAGACACAAGGAAGAGAACGGGGAGAGAGCTTGTGAGCTGCAATGTCCTGAACATCGGGATAACACAAACATCCAAAAACTCTAACAAGTTGCAAGTCAGGGGAAACACAACCATACAGAATTTCATATGGCGATTGTCCTTTCAAAACAGTAAGAGAAGGAATTCGATTCACAAGAAAGACGGCAGTTTGAATGGCCTCAGCCCAGAATCGAGGAGGTAAGCAAGCTTGAAACAGCAGGCTCCTAACAATGTTAGATAAATGCCTATGCTTCCTCTCAGCAAGGCCATTTTGTTGAGGCGTATAAGGACAAGAGAATCTATGAATAATTCCATTTTGTGAACAAAGAGTAGAAAATTTGTCATTTACAAATTCAGTACCATTGTCAGATTGAAAAATTTTGATTGAACTATGAAATATGTTTTCAACCATTGTCTTAAACTCGAAAAATTTGTCAAAAACTTCATGTTTAAATTTTAAAAGGTAAAGCCAAGAAAACCGAGAGTAATCATCAATAAAAAAATAACATAATATTTTTAGTAGCCAGAAACAGAGGGAACAGGTGATTGCCAAACATCAGAATGAACAATATGAAAAGGAAAAGCAGATTGAGATTCTGAATCATGAAACGAGAGTTTAACATGTTTTCCCATATTACAAGCATTGCAAACAGATAATTTCAAAGCAGAATCAGAAACAATTTTATTGTTTTTAATAAATGTAGAAAGAACAGGAAAACTTGGATGACCTAACCGTCTATGCCATATATCTCCGCTAAACCTAGATGCAACTAGAGCTAGCGGTTTCTTAGTTCCTACACTTGCAACTTTAGAGGAAAGTGGATAGAGTGATGTTCCCGAACTAGGGCATCGAAGAAGCTCCGCCCTGGTTTCCTTGTCCTTCACAGAAAAAACCAGAAGAGTCAAATTCAAAAAGAGAATTATTATCATGACAGAACTGACGCACTGAAAGTAAATTTCTCTTAATAGAAGGAACAACAAGGACGTTTTTAAGAGCAAAAGAGTTAGAGGACGTATTTAAATGAGTTTCACCTGTCTGAGTAATATCAAGTAAATTTCCATTACCAACAAGAATTTTTTTCGTGCCCACTATAAGGTTTAGAAGAGGAGAGAATACCAGAATGTGCGGTCATATGATTAGATGCTCCGGTGTCTGGATACCATACTTCCTCACCGGGTTCATGAAGGTTCATAGCAGCAAAAGTTTGAGGAACATCATCTGTAATAAAGGAATGATTGAAGTGTTGTCTGCACTGGAGGGCAGAATGATTGAACTTGCCACAGATCTGACATTGTGTGCCAGACTTTGGAATGTAAGGTTGTTGAGGATTATTAGGTTGAGGGTGTGAGTAGGTTCCAGGAGATCCACGACCAGAGTTGTGTCTACCATGCTGTCCTCGGCCTCCACGATATCTACCTCCACGGCCTCCACGATTACCGCGTCCACGATTGGCATAAAGAGCTTCACCGTCAATAGTGGGAATAGCAGAGGATGTCATCACACTAGTACGACGTTGGACTTCCGTTTCTTCTTGCATCAAGAGTGGACGAAGCTGTTCAAAAGTGGGCTTATTTCTGTGTGTGTTTAGAGCACTAACAAAACCGCGATAGTCTTCTGGTAGCCCTAGAAGAACAGTCATGACCAAATTATGGTCTGACTCGGTTTCACCAATCGCCTGAAGAGCATCACCAATCGACTTGACCTTTTGCATGTAATCACACATGCTCATTGAGCCTTTCTTGATGCTCCGCAATTCAGACTTTAGAGAAAAAGTCGTGGAAGCAGTCTTATCAAGAAAATATGCCTCAATGATTCTCCAAGCATCATATGCAGTTTTAGGTGAGCTAGAAATGACCATTCGTAATATGCTAAGGGATAAAGTGGCATTAATCCATGAAAGTATAGTGGTGTCTTTCCTTTTCCAACTTAAATATTCGGAATTTATAACCACCTTCTTATCAGCAGTATCGATAGCCTGAGAAGGCACAACACCAGTTCCGTCCACATGTGATGTAACACCAAAACTTTCTAGAACATTAAGAAAGACTTGCTTCCACACAAGATATGTGGAATCAGTGAGTTCTAGTGGTATGAGAGTTTTGATGTTAACAACTGGCAAATTTGAGGTAGAAGAAGACATATTTGCTACCAAAAGAGAAGGATCCACCACTAGATATGAAAGAAAGATAAATCGGAATGTAGCGGATGAGAAAAAGGAAGAACCTGGTTTCTACCAAACTAGTTGTACCCAGCGCACAAGAGAGGAACCACTTAGCACCAAATAAGAACGGCCGCACCAGGGAAAGGACCGAGCGACACGAGCAACCAGCGAGCGGTACGAGGATAGTCCGAGCGGCACCCGAAGAGCAAAGAGGAATCACAAAGAGGCTGAAATTACTGTAGCACCGACTGTAGCGCGCATACTGTAGCGCGCGTACTGTAGCGCGCGACTGTAGCAGTACTGTAGCGCGAGTACTGTAGTAATACTGTAGCGCAGATACTGTAGCAGTACTGTAGCGGAGAGATAGAAGTCCAATGATAAGAGGAGATAGAACACCAAAAGGAAAAAAAATACCTATGGAAGAAGGTGAGACTTGTTGTGGATGATAGCTGTGGATCAATATCCCTAAATTAGGGTTCTCGCTCTGATACCATGAAAGAAGGGCAAAAGAGCATACCCTCTTGGGTTGAATTGATGAAAATATATAGTACAAGAGATAGGTCTACTATAGTAACATTGCCTACTATAGTAATACTACAACTAGGATTACATACCATATAATCCTACTCTATATATGATAATAATATACAGTATCCTAATATACCATAAGATACTAAATATATTGTAACATATACTAAATATATCGTAACACAACTAACTTCTATGAATTTCCACGGAGTTAGGTTTTTAAACAATGTCAGTAACTTTTATCTAAATTTTTGACAGATAACATCACATTTAGGACTTTAAACTTCGACACTATCGAAAAGCTGAAAAAATGTTTTTACCGCCTAATCTTATCATTAATTACATATTTATAATTATAGCTTAATGTTTTGGTGCTTTATAACTAACATTTCTATCCAGGATAATACTCTTTCACAGATAAGCCAAGCAGGATACATTTGAAGTGAAAAGGAGACCATCAACAAAAGAATACAATACAGAGAGGACTCATGGAGATTTTACTGCTGTTTTTTTTCGCTGATAACCACCGTAAAATTGGACACATTTCTTAGATCCTCACCTAATCACCTCAAACACCTTCGTGCCGTGGACAATGATCATCTGCCTCGAACTTTCGAG
Source organism: Puya raimondii (assembly GCA_016920855.1). NCBI lineage: Eukaryota > Viridiplantae > Streptophyta > Magnoliopsida > Poales > Bromeliaceae > Puya > Puya raimondii. The sequence continues at coordinate 52,043,349 of JABWPP010000050.1, read as the reverse complement.
GAGTGGCTCCTTGCGGCATTCCTTCTCGCGCAGCAACCGACAAAATATACAACCGACTGAAAACAATAAAGGACATAACAGAAATCAGCGGATAATTCATCCTTTAAAAGCATAGATTTTTACTGATGACTAGAAATTTATTAAATCTCTATAATAAATTTTCAGTGTATTTAAGTCTAATTGCTTCAACATTATCAGCATCTTGAACTCCGCAAGCTTACCAAAATGACAAACAGAATCAGATTGAATATGGCGACTACTCGCCACTCGATTTTCATGTATTGGGCAACTCCAGCCCTGAGGTGAAGAAGGCATGAAAATCTCAGAACAACAGATATATAATTTTAAGAAAATAATAATATCTTTCATGGTACATAGAAGGCTGTGAGATTGGTAGATTTTGAAGGTCTTTACTTGCACGAGTCACAATCGTAGCACTTCACTGTGCGTGCATTTTTGTAAAGCTTGCAGTCCTTGTTTGTGCTCACTGGATGATAGCTCAAGTCGTAGTAGGAAGCATTTACCACTGGATATCCACACCTGAAGGTAAAGGTGTAAAAACGCAAAACTATTCAGAAGGGAGAAAGAGGGAACCCCCGCGGAACCCCCGCCCCCCACCCCCCCCCCAAAAAAAAAAAAATCTCTCCTCAGAGCATGGAAAGTGAGAGGAACACCCTGTTGATGATCAATATAATGTATCTATAACAGATTGAGACAAAGTTTTGCTCTCGGCCGGGCCCGGCTCGAGAACAAATTTCTTTGAACAGAGGCCAATTGTACTCTTTTCTTCATGATAGAACGTCGATTCTTCAAATACAGGAGTCGAGAGGATAGACTTCAAAAAGTACAAAATTGGGGGCTTTGTTTGCAAAAGCAAGTTCCATGAGAATCAGATCATAAGCATTAAAAAAATAGCAATGAAAGATTTCAACAAATAACAAAGACAATGCTCATTTAAGCTTTAGGCGTCGACTAAAAAAGAAAGAGATACCTAGCTTAAGAAATCAATCTAAACAAGCAAAAGTCAAGATGCCTACTCTGACGGTGGTCGACAGCAACCAGCCTCAATGGGGGTAAGGTCGGCGAATCTATACTCCTTCAAAGTCTGCATGAATGTGAGAAACATAAGATATAAATTTCTAACTAGCACATAGACTTGAGTAGGAAAAAGAAAAAAGAAAATAAAGAAGTAAAACAAACCTTATATTTCTTTGGTAGGTTATTGCAGTCGTCAGATTTCACTAAGCAGCTTCTCAAGCGACTCCAATTTTCGGTGTTGTTGAGCTTAACCAAAGGCAGCAGAGATAAATAGGCGTAGGTAAGTAGTGCATACTCAATTTAACAGAAGGAAAGACTATCGAATCCTAAGAACAGCAACGATGCCGTACTTGTTTTATGAACCAGGAACTATAATCTTGGAGATGATATTCCTTGTACCTACAAAGAAATTAAGAAATTAAAAGCGCAGCATGTAAGTGGAAAAAGAATAAAAATTAGAAAGATTCTCCATTAACTGAAAGTATTTGCAGGCTGTATATTGTTTACCTCAGTCCAGCTACAGAATGCCCGGATCCAGTATTTGTTATGATAAACCTGCAACATAGATACAAGTAAATAAAACAATCATCACAATCAATCACAATCAACTGAACTAAAATAGTCGCTCGGGAAATTCGACAATTACAAAAAAAAAAAAAAAAAAACATCTCTTCCAAGGTTCAAACTGTAAATCAGTATTACTTGTAGTTCTCTAACTTTTTAGAAGTTAAAGACATTGCAAATACCACGCAAACTTCAATTAGGACGAAAGCTAATTAAAGAATATAAAGTTGAAAATAAGAGAAGATTTAGATGTTCCATCAGTGACTACCACCAGAAGAGAGAAGGTATGCAAAATCAAACTCAACCGAAAGAGAATTTAAAGCAGAACTACTTACGCCAATACGGTGAACACCAGGATTGCCACCAAAATCAGGCACAGCAATATAAGGTACTAAAATCACCATGTCAAGGTCACTTTTAAGCCTCAATATAAAAAATCGGCACGAAGAGTTAAATGTTTAATATACAAGGATACTGCCCAGAGCAACAAAGAGACGTTCTTCCAAGCGCCGACAAACCCGACGAAGGATCTGAAAATTCGAAGATACGCCAAATTCGAATAGAAGTTAACAAAGATAATAATATTAGTTAGCAAAACATGAGTATTACATATTGTGATGCTTACACTAGAAGGATCAAGCCTCCGAGACCCATAACAGGGAATGTTAAAGATCTTTTGCATTCGTCGTGGTGAGTGCTCATCCATACCCCGAAACCGATGACTCCTACTGCTAGTATCTGTTGGATTAAACAGAAAAAGGAAATAAACTTTTAAGTTGAGGTTAAATGATAATGTTTTATCTTCAGACAATCAATTCCAAGCAAAAAAATTTCCCCAATTCCTTGTCTTAGAACTTCAAATGTGATAATTGGACAAGTTCCTTTGATGGGGGCTAAAATTATTAACAATATTGTCACATTGTAAATATATACTCCTAAAACTAAAATTAAGATACCAACAGAAACAAATTGGGGGGGAAATTGGGAGCACTTGGAACTAGCCCATCATTGCATTCAAAAGAAGAACACAATTCTCATGGGTAAATTAATAGAACCCAGTTGAAAATACCCCTCCAAAAAATAATGTAGGAGTACAAAAATCCCCTAATATATATATATATATATATATATATATATGTCAAAAAAAGGAGATTTTTGGGAACAGCAAAGAGGTAAGAATCTCAGAAATGAAATACAAAGAGGAGGAACAGAGTTGCTGAGGTGGCTCACCATTGTGAGAAAGTTGATCCACCTGATTACAAAGGTGCTTGTGCTTGTGCTTGTGCTCATCTTCTCTTTCCCTACTAAGATGAGTCTCTAAGCTTTGAGAGAGAGAGAGAGAGAGAGAGAGAGATCTAAAGCAGAAGAAGAATGTCTGAAGAGTCAAGAGACAAAGGTTACTGTTCAGACAGGGGGAGAGAGAATTTGAATTTAGTAATCATCTCTCTACTTAGCAGCACAAGATAATAAGCCACCCACTTCTTTCACCTCAGCTAATGAAGGGTACTGTACTGAGGCTGAGCAGATCAGCAAAAGGGGTGGGGGAGAGGACATAAAGGTCTATGTTCACTTTCAGTGAGGGTAGTTTGGTCAACAAAAATCAGTAGGCTTGTGCTATCATGAACTCGGCGCATATTAATGCACTTGTCCTGTCATTCGTTCATCTCATCTTATATTTCAATCCTTATTATCTACTTAATAATAAATTCTCTTAATTTTATACATCCGACAAATTCGATAGTCAGCAGTCGCCTGTTTGGTCCCCATTTTTATTTATAATACAGAAGCTTATTATTGATAAATTAGTACGAGTATATTCAACTTATACCTCTACAGAGTCTAAATTTGCAAATGTCACTTTCTATCCCGTGGAATTCAAATTCGTGGAGGTTATCCTCTTCCGATTGATTTTCAATAATACTTCTTCCAATAATATTGCTTTTGACGTAACTAAAAATAGGAGACGAAATGAATATGCAGTAGAGGACGGTGTATGGAATGTACAAATGCACCCGGTGTAAAGAACAATTTCTTCTAGTTTGCTTGCAATAGGAAAAAGGGAGTTTTTTTTTTAAAAAAAATTTCCTCCCTTGGACAAGGGAAAAGGCTATGTTAGTTACTCCTTTTAGCAAATATATGTTTGCTTTGTCGTGAATCTCGTGATAACAGCTGTTGGTTTTAAATATATAGCTTGAAACTAAAGTTATAGTAGGGTGGGGATAAGGAGAAGCATATATAGCTAGGTTTCATTAAATACATAAAGTAACTGAATCAGTGTTTAGAGCTTCTTCTAGGAGAACTAATTTTACTTTATTCTATTGTCACTTTATTTTTTGAAATAATTATCTGTATATCTCTCAAAACTTCGAAAATATTTTATTTATCTCTATTTTTTTTTCTTTTCAATATATTCTTCATATGTTCCTCCGTTATTCAAAAATATCCCTACAGTTACCACCCGTTAAGTTAACTTGGATTAAACGTGAGTTAAATATCTACCAAAGTTAAAAAAAATTAAAATACCTCTTTTACCCTTAATTTAAGGGCAAATAAGAAATGTTGGTGATGGTAGAAAGATATATTTGAAAAGACCAAAAATCAAAATACTTCTTGTACCCCTAACTTAAAGGCAAATAAGAAAAATCGGTGATGGTAGAAGGGTATATTCGAAAGGGCAAAATAGTAATTTCACAGAGATAACAGCTATTGCTAATAATTCATTAATAGAATTTAACTCTAGAGGTATATTTGAAATATGTTGAAACGTAAAAAAAATATTTTTAATATTAACTTTTTAAGAGGGGTAATCAGAAAGTCGAAAACTTTTCAGGGGTAGATAAGCAATTGCCCCCTTTTTTTAAATATAGCTCATATTTTTATAACATGCTAACATCATATTGGTAAGTAAAAAAAATATGAAGTATTTTAGCAGTTTGCGTTAAAAAAAAAAGACAAAATATATAAGATCAACACAAATTTAAGCTAAACTAGTGATACATATAGTATTCATGATGAAGAGCAACACAAATTTAAGTTAAACTCGTTATACTTTGACAATTTTTCTCAGTATACGTGACACAGAAGAACCAGTGTAAAGCCGGAAAATATTGATCCAGGAGTACATAGCCAACAAGCTAGAATAAGCAACGGCCAAAAACATACAAAAAGAAACAAAAGAAGGAAAATACTGAACACATTATATATATATAAGATCAGGCCCTTTATTATTAAAACTTCCTACTCCTGTGTGGCTATGGATGCTGGCTCTGATACCACTGTTTGATCAGAAGCGTGCTTCTTCATCGCCGCGGCTTTGATCACATGATTGTAGCTCCCCTTCTCCTTGAACAGCTGCGCGAAATGGTGCTTGCAGTAGAGGATGCCGTCGAGCGCAGCATAGGACGAGGGCGTTAGGATGCAACCGCCGTGCGCGCACTTGAAACAAGTCTTGTGGTACGACTCACCCTCCATAGTCAGCTACAGGTTATTAGAACAACAACAATTAACGCTTTTCAGAATAACCTGATTTGACCGAAATAACTATAATAACATCGCATCTTTCTAAAAGATAGAAATATAATTAACCTTGTCCAAGGGGTATACAGTTTTGTTGCAGGTGGCACACTTGTCCTGAGTCCCGGAAAACATAGAAGAAACCTTGTTTGGAGCCTTGGACTGTTTAAATCATGGGGTCGCATTTTAGTTTTGATGTACGAAAATAAACGCAAAACGTAACAACATAGTGAACATATTGTGATAATCAAGCTGCAATTTAGCTATACATACCGAATCATTTTGCCTCTCCCCATGTTTTGCACCTAAATTATATAAGATGTTATATTACCATGATACGTAAATTCTCATTTCGCAGAATAACAATGTAACAAAAAGTATTAGGAAAACAATATATGATAGAATCATCTCAACTTTTTGTGAACTAGATTATTTATATGATTTTACATTCTTTTTTTTTCATTTTTTTTTGCTCAAATAAGAATGTGAAGGGTGAAGATTGCATATATTCTTAAATTTTGGTGCACTTTTTTGTTTACTCAAAAAAAAAAGAAGAAGGCATATATAATTACTCACCTGTTGGAAACTTCTTGGTGAAGGTGCCAGTCTCCTTGAAGAGCTGCTCAAAGTGAGGCTTGCAGTAGAGGACACCATCCATGGAAGAGTAATTGCACATCTACAAAATTGCACACTAATTAAGCATACCAAAATTATTTAGCAAGTCCCAAATTTGAAATTGAATCACAAAAAAGGTGAAAAAAAGAAGAAAGTGGTCATGTAACCCAATTAAGTACCAAATCTATGTAGAACACTGTTCCTTTGCCCTTTGCCTCTTTTAACCATAATTAATGGCTAGTTTTTTAGTTAAGCATATCATAATTAGTTCATTACTATCTTTTGTACGTAGGTACGTACTTGTTGCGTAAAATAAGCCAAATTACTAGGATTCTAATGGTAAGGCATGACGTAAAGCTTGCCTGTATCAGTGGCGGGATTGTCTCTTGTACAAAAACTTTTTATGCATAGGACAAGTAAATTAGAGCATATATATATATATATATATATGTATATATACCGAGAGAGTTCCTTTGCAGTGGCTACATTTGAAGCAACTCTTGTGATAGGCGATCCCGTCAGCCGACAGAAGGTCGATGAAATGCACCGTCTTGCCGCACGCCTTGCATTTGTCCTGAGTCCCGCTGAACGACATGGTGTAGCGAATCGTAAATTTTAAAAGCTAGCTAAACAATTGTATCAGTAATGTTCTATATAAATAATATAAACGTATAAGCGCGATAATGCGGAGGCGTGGTAGTGATTAAGAAATAAATGCCTCACTATCTGCAATGGTTAAAAGCAGATGAAAGGCATGCAAAAGAGGTTATAGAGAGAGAGAGAGAGGGGGGAGAGAAAGAGTAAATGTTAGGGCTTTAAAAAATGAGGCCAAAAACCAGATTTGGTGAAAAGAGATGAGAGTTTAAGAGGAAAGATCGGAGATGATTAAGCTTAATTCAAACCACAAAAGACTAAGTCAAAATTGGCTAAAATAAGGAGCCTGTGTTATAATCACTACCATGTATTTGCTAATTGAGGATTATGTGCCTCTTCAACGACGTGTTTTACTTAAAATGACTATTTTATTCTTATGATCAGCTTCATCAATCCTAGCATCGCATTATTAAGCTAACAAAAAATAATAAAACTTTGTCTATATCATTGTTGGTCACGGTGAAAAAAATAGTTATCATACTAAAATATATCAGCTTTGACCGGTAGAAAAATATGTTCTTAAGTTTTTTAAAATGGCGAAGATATATAAAGGCCCAACGGTCGGAAGTGATTACTTTCATTTTTCTCTGAGCGTGGGTTACTTAAATTTTAGTTATTTTCTAAATTGAATTAGTGATTCGTTAAAATTAATAGCTTTTGTTAGCTATCAACCATTAATAGTTACTAAAATTTGTGGGTCCATTAGCTAACAAATATTCAAAATAGTTAAAATTAATAAAATTATTATTGAAAATAATAAATTTGTTTATTTAATTAATGAAAGGAACATAAATTGAAAAAAGAAGGAAAAAAAATTAGGGCACTTAATCGAAAGAGAAATAGTCGGAGGATTGTTTTAAAAATAGCGTACAGTTGAGGGGGTTCTGTGAATCTTTGCCTACTTTAATGGGCCTAATTTAATTCTAAATTGGGCCGGATCAGAAAAGGCCCAAACCCGTTATTGGGCTCTGATCGATCCCTTTGAGGGCACTCGAGCCCTGTAGCGTTTTTTTTTTTTTTTTTTTTTTTTTTTTTTTTTTTTTTTTTTTTTTTTTTTTTTTTTTTTTTTTTTTTTTTGTTGTAATTTTTTGGGGGAAAAGTGCACTTAGAACCTATCACCTATAGAAATCTTGAAATAATCCCTTCGAGTTTTTTTTTATTTTTAATATTAATACCTCTCAACTTCTAATCTATTTTTTATTTGAGTTATTTGAATTGGTTTACTTCAGAATTTTGTTGTATTTAATGTTCTATTGACTACTACTCACTAATTATTTAGTTTTATCTGCTAAAATAAATTAATTAAACCATTAAATTTAACATATTCGCTCTTTGAACTATATAAAATTACTTAAATAAAATAAATCAAAAGTTGTGAGAGTGTCAATATAATTAATAACAATATTGAGAGGGTCATTTCAAAATGGCCTGTACGTAGTTGTTTGATATAGTGCATTTTTAGTTTTTAATTTATTACAATATAGTTCAAATTAAAGTATAACACTTTAACACTCTTATATTTTCTATTTTAGTTTTTGGTAAGAAACTGCTGTTAATTAATAAGAATAACAAAATGTTACATTTTATAAACCATACCAAGTTGTAAAGTGCATTTTACATTTAGAATAATGAAGTGGGACAAAATGTAAAATGCCTAAGTAAAGAGATATGGTTCATCATAACTAATAATAGGATTTTAAAATTAAACCGATTAAACAATTATATGAACTCCTACATTAACAAGAATGCTAAATACTAGTACGTATTTCATAAAAAGTTTATACGAGAGGCGTACGATCCGTGCTTCAAGAGTATTAGAATATGTTGTGCATATTAAAAACAACAAAAAACTAGTAATATCTCTGAATTTTATATCATAAGCAATGTCGTTCATTAAGCCACTACCTGTTAGAATATATGGTAATAAAAAAGAAAAAAATAAGTTCTTAAGCAATTAGTGTCGTTCTTTATGAAATTAAATAAGATGCAACCCTTGGGATGTCGAAAAAGATGAAGGATTGAAAGAATAATGATATATATGCTAAATTATAAAGTCGCAACATTCGATACTATGCGAAGCTAGCTATCTCATTGGAGAACATCTTTGACAACAACAACAACAAAAACAAACCTTTAAACAAGTGAGAATGAATAAATACAAATAACTTTTATTTATTTATTTTTATTTTGTCGGAATAAACAAGTGAGATTGTATAGGACTCTACCTACCATGCAAAAGCATGGTAGGAGTGATATGACTCTGAATAGGCCAAGCCAATGTAAATGTAGAGGTGCTACCAATCTCAACGAGCTTATATATTTAATTTTTAGAAGCTTAATTTGTAATCACATCTTGTAGATTAAGCAATTTTTAAGCAAGGGACCCACAGAATTAACAACAATTCATTGCAAATGTGCATTAACTTTTTATTGCAACAATTGAGTACAATTTTTTTTTATTTTAGGTGCATAATTAAATTTGAGGAATAAATTTGAGGAATAGAAGTATAAATTCATACAGATGGATTTTACTACTAGCCAATACTTCATTTTTTTTTATTTTTATAATATATCATCATTAAATAAGATAATAAAGAGACACCGGCTTATTGTGTACTTATTATTGTAATTATCTTATCTCCTTAAGTTTTGAAAATTTAGTTTATCCTCTATGTTTCATGATAGTTTTTTTTTAAAAATAATGCTATATATTTATCTAACAGTCAAATTTTCACAAAGCACACTAACATAAGTTACAAAACATTTAGATCAGTGATAGCGAGAAAAAAATAATTAAGTTCTTAACAATAATTAATATAGTGAAATGACCGTATTAACCTTATTTTAAAATTTTGAGTTGACAATGTAAAATTCATTTTAATTTGCAGTTAATTTATTAGCTAGGTTGCTCGTGCATACTATTATTAATTCCTAATTGATGTACTTTAAATCATTTGGTTAAGTATAAAAATAATGCTATATATTTATCTAACAGTCAAATTTACACAAAGCACACTAACATAAGTTATAGAGAGAAAAAAAAATAATTAAGTTCTTAACAATAATTAATATAGTGAAATGACTGTATTAACCTTATTTTAAAATTTTGAGTTGACAATGTAAAATGCATTTTAATTTGCAGTTAATTTATTAGCTAGGTTGCTCGTGCGAACTATTATTAATTCCTAATTGTTGTACTTTAAATCATTTGGTTAAGTATAAAAATAATGCTATATATTTATCTAACAGTCAAATTTACACAAAGCACACTAACATAATAGAGAGAAAAATAATAATTAAGTTCTTAACAATAATTAATATAGTGAAATGACCGTATTAACCTCATTTTTAATTTTTGAGTTGACAATGTAAAATGCATTTTAATTTGCAGTTAATTTATTAGGCTGCTCGTGCGAACTATTATTAATTCCTAATTGATGTACTTTAAATCATTTGGTTAAGTATAAATTAAGATATTTCAAGCACAATAAAAAACTACAAAATCTTGTCGGTAGAGCTTGATATGGTATTTGTGTAAGTACAAAGTTTCTTTTTTTAAATGACAATAAAATTTAAGGGATTAGTTGTTATTTATTCTGTCCTTTTCTATGTAGTTTCTTATGCTTAATTTCCGTAGCTAATGAACAATTCCAATAGTTTATCAAACTGAAGTACGTGGTATATCCATTAAATAATTTTTCAGCCTTCTTAGTTTAAACCATAATATTATACATCACCTTCACAACTTTAAAAGATAATTATTATAAAAATAAAGTTATGTGATTTCGTTTACTTTTATAACCTCCAATAAGATGTGGTTGTCCCGCGACTTATAAATTAAGTTCAGGTGTGAGTGTAACCTCTCTTTCATTTGGATATATATTTATACTAGTGTAGGAATCCGCGCGATGCGGCGGATATAATCATATTTGATTAAATTTAATAATATAAAAAGTACTTTAAAATTTTTAGAATAGAATTATAATTCAATGAAAAATAATGAAAGAAAAAAAAAAGAAAAAAATTTGTTATATAAAAATCGGACCCCTTTGTACCCTCATTTAGGGCATTTTCTACTGACACCGACGATTTCGTTAAGTACCACAGTACCTTCAACCCCTTTTCGGCAAGTCCATATCCTAGCCGATACTTCTCGTCCTCCGAGGCCATTAGAAAAGAGGGATACACACCATTTGCATAACTATACATTACAAATTTAAGTGGTCGAGATCGAGGGAGGAGGGTTGGGGGCTAGGGTTAGAGTTTGACTCACCCAACGTTGACGGCGAGGGCGAGGGCGGCGCGCCTGCGGGGCTTGAGGTTGGAGCGAACGTAGTAGGCGTGGTCGTTGTCGAAGACGCCGTATGCGGTGCCCACGGAGGCCTCGGACAACGCCTCTTAGAAAATAGAAACTAATGAGGCAGGAAGTGGAAGCAGCGACGTTACAGAGAATGAATTAATGAGACGGAAAGCTGAAGAGGTATACGTTACGGGAAAGAAATTAATGTGACGGGAAGCCGAAGAGGCAAATGTTACGGAGAAGGAATTAATGAGATGAGAAGCTGAAGAGGCAGACGTTACGGGTAAGGCGAGCGGTCGGAATGATTGGAGAGTAAAAAATTTGAGAAAGAGGAGGCTATGGTGTTGCCACGTGCATGTCAAAAACTTATGAGGAATAATGTAGAGGTATAGATGAGTTTAGTATTTTTCTCTATTCCTCTCTCTTTTGTCTTTACTGTAGTGAAAGCGATAATAATAATAATTTAAAAGAAGTTGAAAGTGATAACATCATTTGGTTGTCCCAAAAAGAATAAAAGTAACATAATATATGATAATATTATCATTATTTTGCGTTTCAACTCTCAAATTAATGCAGTCCTTTGATTTGTAGTAATAATATAATAAGCAAATTATAAACAAGTAGTGCTTGTGTTTGGAACTCCTCAAATTGGTTACTCGTCCCAATAAAATATTTGGAACATCGGGAAATATAAAATACCCCTTAATTCCAACTTTTTATTATAATTTAATTTGCATGCTCCCTCTATGTTTCACGTTGAGAGCTACGTGTAAAGCAAGTATTAGATACGTTGAAATGACTTAGAATATTTAAACGGAGTAGCTACACACCAATAACGTATAGGGTCTTAGCATTGATTAACATTTTTTGTCTTATTATTTCATTACAGCAAAATAATAGAATAAATACTCCTTAATTTTTAGTCGATAGAGAGTTACAAAATCTTAAGAAGAAAACAAAGTATGGTTTAGTTACTGGAACTAATTGAGTAAACATTAATAGTGTTCCTCCAAAAGGAGTTTTTTTTTCCTAATTTTTGTTTTTATTTATTTTGTGCTAGATCAATTTTTATACTCTTTAGAAAGGTCATTTTTCCTTTGATCTAAAATGTCCGCTTTAATTAGTTTCCACCTCATTTTTTTAGAAATAAATTTTTGCTAAGCTTATTCAACAATGCAAGATGCATGAGTTGCTATTATCTTATGATAAGTTTAACACACTTCGTTAAGAGATCATTTTCATTTGAAAAGATCAAAATAAAATTTTCGTCACATATGTATGAAAAAAAAAGGTACGCATGTGCACATATTTATTATGAAAATGTGTTTATATAGTCTAAAATATTGACATAAACTTCATTCAAAGAAGCAACTCCTTGTGATTTGCCAATTTCAAATTATATTAATTGCCATTTTAAGGGAAATGAGCCACTTGTACCAATAGTAATAAACTTGGATGGTTTTAGTAATATCATTGTCATATATTAGACTATAAAAGATCATGTAGTTCCTCAGTTCCATCAATATCCGTCGACCGAGAGTAGTACTTGTCGAATCTTTTATGAAAAATTCTTGTTGAATTTGCTCGTCGAAATTTATCTGGGCTCCCCAAATCGATCTTCTCTTTTTATATTAAAAGAAAACAAATTTTAATTTACAGGAAACCAAATTTGGAAAAACTGCAACTTCAAAATATTCAGGAAGAAAACATTATGCTAACAATTAATATAGGGTGGTAAGTGATTTGAAGATCGAGAACATATCTATTGAATTCAATATTGCTTTGAAGGATTCAACAGTGTGTCTACAAAGTCTTATGATGAATCTCCATGTACGTTCCAATGAAATGCTATATACATGAGTGCCTCAAAGAATAATTTAAAGTTGCGGGAAAAAAAAAGAAAAGAAATATACCATGCATAAAGTCCAAATGTATGATTAGGTGAGAGGTTAAAGATATGATAAGTTGTTAACATTAACCTCCTTAATTTATTGACTAATTCCACATTACCATTCACAACTGTTATTATTTATTTCTCTAGTACTTTAGTACAGCTGCTAAAATGCATCTCCAGTAGTGTATTTTTTGCAACATCCTTTTTATTTTATTTTATTTTATTAAGATACTAGGAGTCTCTTAATGGTTATTAGTTACCATAATTAGTAACAAGTCATTCTTGTGTGACATGAAAGGGCAGTAACATCAAATTATTATGCAAGTCCAAACACTAGATTTTGGGACATTTAAAGCATAAATAGGATGATCTAACACATTGAAAAATGATCATTAATTACCAACCAATGCTGTAACCTTGTCATTTTTCTACTAGAAGCCATTTTGGTAATAGTCACTTTGTGGGAGAATCAGTGCATGCAATGGTAAAGAAATTTACTTATTTAATTTTTTTTTTCTTTTGGAGGTTGATAAATGAATTTGTATATCAACTAAATCTGTTTTTTTCGAGCTCGCCAATGAAAGTATAACAGAGTAGTTGGTATGATCGCTCTCATACGAGAAGGTAATATTTATAAATGTTGTGTGTGCAATACATTTGTTTGTGTATATATATGTCACCTATCTCAAAATATATTTCTGAAAAGGTTTTATTTGCAAATAATATGAGATCGTTTACCTTCGAATATTAAATTTTAAAGCCATTGGATTTAAAATCAATTGAAATGAAAAAAAAATATATGCTAAACTGTTGTACGAAATACACTATTTTAGCCTTAATTGACTGCTCGATTTCCTTACGACTAAGTCGATCGATGTTTAGTGCACAAAAAAAAAAAAAAAAAATCTATTGCAATATTCTGCATGTACTTTGCTATATAAGATTAATAAAAGTATCTTTGAACTGATCAGAAATTTTGCCATAGGGCCAGCAACACACTTTGAAATTTATTCTTCTGCATAAAAAATAGTACAACTTCTATTTTAAAAAGAAAAATTAATAATAGTACAGCCTCAAAATTAGTTACGATTATGTTTTGCTACATTAGGCAATAAGATTGTGCTTAATTTTATGATAACAATTCCTCAAAAGGTAATAATTTCCATTTACATATAACATATTATAGTAATGCTATAGCCTATGGAATCAGTTCTCTGAATATATATTCAAGTATAAGTGGATATATATATATATATATATATATATACCATTTCATTTGTTACACTTAGGTATATATCATCTTGTTACTGCATAGAGAATGAAGAAGATCTTTGAAGTTGTCCTATAGGCACCAAAGTTCTAAAAGAGCTTTTAGATATTATAGTAAAATGAGAAATTGATAACTTATCATCAAAATAGAAACTATATATCCATCCTTTTCTTAATTTTTGAAATGAAAAAAGAATATTTATTAAGTAACAATCCACCTAATTCTAAATAGGATTCAAAACATAAAAATCTCCAAAAACCTACTGCAGTTTAAAGGATATATACACAATATTTATAAAATTTTAATCATCCGATTATACTGTAGTAAACATATAAAAAAAAACTCATATTCTACTATCTTAAGCTTTTTGAAAACATGATGATTCATAAAGTGCATAAATTAATTATATTAGGCATGGTGTTTTGATGTGTAAACGCTTAATAGAATAGAGTTTCTCGTTCCTTCTCTCATTTTTTTTGAATTTTTTTCCCCCTAATTAATTTCAATACTATCAGTCCAAAAAATTAATTAAGGACATTAATAATATAACTTTTTTTTATACGAAAGTTGAATATGTGGCTTATTTTATATGAAAAGGATTCATTCAAATGAAAAAAAAAGATAAAAAAAAAGATAAAAAGACAAAGTGATAATAGTATCAATAAATTTTAACCCTTATAGTATATGCATGATATATAACATAAACCTACCTAAGATAAGTTTAATTAAGTTGTATTAAATTCCAATTCTCACTATATATGCAATTGTGCATTTGTTTTAATCAATTATTACACAGCCAAAGGGTTCTCGTCACCAATTTAAATTCCGCCCTGCCGCTGCCTCCAAAAGCATCACAAAAGCAAGGCGAAAACTTTTGCCAATTCGCGAATCGCGTAATTTGTCGTTTGTTGGTTTAATTTGTTAACAAATTAAAGAAGGGTAGTTAGTGATGGGCTGCAGGTCTTGTGAGAAGCCAAAAGTGAACTGCAGAAAAGGATTGTGGTCTCCGGAAGAGGATCGGAAGCTGAGAGACTACATTCTCCGCTACGGCCACGGCTGTTGGAGCGTCGTTCCCGCTAAGGCCGGTGAGTTAAAGCATTTTCGATCACGAAGTTCTTGAACACATATATATAATCAATGATTTAAACTAAAATAAGAAGCAAAAGTTTATATATATAGCTTGGTTGGATTTTATAGTTGGTTTCTTCTAGTTAGTTGCTATATTGTATGAGATCTATTTAGTGAATGAATGTTGTTATGATTCAAGCCTTAGTTAGTTGATAATAACTGAGAATAATATGAAAGGTTTTATTTTGATGTTTAAGATTCATGAAGTTGGATCTGTTTAGAGATCGAGTTCTTGCGACAATTTAGAGTGTGGATAGAAGAACATCTAAAAAAACTTGATCAAAATAATAGTTGTTTCATGTTTCTATCTCTTAGTTAATTATAGTGCATTAATTCACTGAACTATTGATATTGCAGGGTTACAGAGAAATGGAAAAAGTTGCAGGCTCAGGTGGATCAACTACCTCCGACCGGGAGTAAAGCGCGGCACATTTTCACTGCAGGAAGAAGAAATTATTCTGAAGCTTCATGCCATGCTGGGAAATAAGTATGCATGCATCTCTATGCACTTAATTAACATTACATATAAGTCATTTTTTTAGAGAATTTCTGAAAAAGATCATGTTATAAGTAATTAAGAACTACATATATTAAACACTTCTCTACGCTTAAATCTGGCGATTTTCATCATCTGTTTCTTTAACATGGCAAGTAGGTCTTTTACTTGCATTGATTAATCATCGTTTTTAACGTTAAAACTCTTAATGCTTTTACAAGTTATTAGTGTGTTTATTGTTTGGGGCAATGGCTCATATGCGCCTGAAAAGCTTTAGACTTTCTTATTTATCTTTTTTAGAAGACTAATATAAAAAATACATTTTTAACGTTCTAAGTTCTTTCAAATATATCATAGAATTAAATTCTATTAGTAAACTGACATAAACAGCAGTTATCTATGTAAATTACTATTTTGTCCTTTCAAATATGTCATTCTACCATCACCTACATTTCTTATTTGCCCTTAAGTTAGAGGCAAATGAAATATTTTTACTTTTTGCACTTTCAAATATACACTTCTACCATCACTAACTTTTCTTATTTGCCCTTAAGTTAGGGACAAAAGAGGTATTTTATTTTTTTTAAATTTTGATAGAAATTTAATCCGGATTTAATCTAAAATAACTTAACAGGTAGTAACAACGAGAGTATTTTTGAACAACTGAGAAATATACGAGGAATATATTTGAAACAAAAAAATAGGAATATGTAAGATATATATTTCAGAAGTTTTGAGGGGTATATAGGTAATTATCCCTTATTGTTTTAGACCGTGTAATCATCAAGATTTATGTTTACACTTTTCTTTTTTTCTTTTATTCATGTATCCTAAGATCTCTAGGAATTTCTATATTCACTGTATTTATATTATGTTGTATTCATATTCTGTATACGTACATACGTGTCGGTTCAATACCGAATCATGATCAAACGTGCATAAAATTAATTATATTGACTTAGTATTTTGAGAGTGGTATGGCCAATATAGTTGATCTCAACACACCTATCAAATCCAATTATTTAATTTTAATGCATCATGGAGTCAACTTTGAAGTATAATTTATAGAGATTTAAGTAGATACACACTAAAATATTCAAAAGACTACATTAATAAGTGTAGTACATGCACGATCCTAAATTACGGACCGTCCAAAAAAATTCAAGTTGTCATATTTTCAAAAAAATTAAAACCCCTTTTCGGTTCTCTTTTCTTCTTTCCTCACATTTTTCATAGGTACATATAACTTATAAATGCATTGTAATTATACGTATATATTTAATCTGGTTTTGCAGATGGTCTCGGATAGCGATGCATCTACCAGGACGAACAGACAACGAGGTGAAGAATCACTGGAACTCCTATCTCAAGAAGAAAGTTCTAAAGATCGAAGGATCGAAAACTCCGAACTCAGATAACCAAACTGTAAGGCTAAGACAATATATCGAAGAAACCAATTGCCAAATCTCAACTTCATTCTCTTCAGATTTAGTCGAATCATCTTCTACTGACTCGAGTCTAACCGCGACAACTAAAGCTGGTATTTGCTTCTCCGACGGACGACCTCAAACGGCTTTTCCTAAAGTACTTTTCGCAGATTGGCTCGCTATGGGCTGCGCTAACAACCAAAATGTTACATATGAAGAGATGAGTTGCCAATTAGACGCCATTTCGAATGTTACGGTCCATAGCCATGTTGACACTTTTCGCCAGAATTCATACTCAGATGCTTCAGAGTTGGTCGAATCGTCTTCGATGGACTCGAGCCTAACCAACGCTTATAATGCTCATGATAGCGGCGTTCTATTTACGGATTGGGTCTTCACGGACCATGTCAATAGCCAAAGTGCACCAAATGCAAATGGAGCAATTGATAGCCACTTAGACTCGAACTCGAATGATCAAATCCTCAATCTTGGACCGGTTCAAGTTGATGCACCAACTACTATTGACACGATTCACGAATTGGGTGAATGTGGCATCTACGGGGAGACCAGGTCGCAGTTCGAGCCTGCAAGTCAGATCCAAGGAAGTGAGTTCTACGATCTATATTCTTCGATCGATGCATCTTTTGGTAACTTCTGGCATGAGCCATGAGAAATTCCTCGATTTAGAGGCGCGCCATTCGAATTTCACTGCATATGTTACATTTGTACATACATGGTTGTTCATATTGATTCCTAAATAATTTGGGAATCACTTTGTAAGGGGCATTTTTTTAGGATTTGACAAGGTATTGAGTGTGTATTGTAGATACTGTGTAAACATATAAAGGTAATTTATCATGTGACCATTTATCTCTTTAATAGTGGATCTTATTTTTTTGCAACCACAGTAAACTAGGAGTATGGTATCAATTTTTCGTTCATCCGGTAGTTATAATCTAATTTTAAATATATTAAATTTGAAAAAATTTCGATTTTTTTTGGGGGCAAAAACTACTCAAACAAAAAAGGAGATCAGGGGGGTCTTTGTAGAATATTCTATAGTTGAGGGGTCTCCATACATTTTAACCCTTTTGAAAATTACAATTTGGCCCACGAACTATTTAAGCCCAAAAGGGCCCATTCCTACCACCATCCTAATCCGATCCCAGAAATTTCCAGATCCGCTCATAAAGAAGGGTATTTCCGTAAATTCAGTCCCCCGCCTCCTCCTCCATTCGCACCGCCCCCGTTACCCTAATCACAAAATCGCCCCCGCGCGCACGAACACGCACGCATACACACACGCAGAGACGCGCACAAAAGCTTAGCCCTTTTTCTCGAATCCGTGAGAGCTCTCCGCGCCCCCGAGAAATGCCGTTCTTCGATCCGGGAAACCCCCCTTCTTCTCCGCGCAAATCATCGTCTCCTCTCGTCGGATTAGGGTTCCGAAGCTCCCCAGATCGGCGCCGAAGCCATTAGATCGATCTGTTCTCTGGTCCCGCCTCCGATCTCGATCTCGATCTCGATCTCGATCTCGATCCCGTTTTCTTTTTCTGTTTTAGCACGATGAAAACCCTAGCCTTTTGATCTTAGTTTCTTGATTTCGCGCTTTGTTTTATTGTTTCTGTTGGAGATTGTTTTCGTTTGTCTCCAGTATCACTGTTCTAGGATTATTGTAGCGTTAGAGAAAAAAAGAGAGAATGAACCCTAGAGGTAGATACCCTCCCGGGATGGACAACGGCCGTGGGGGGAATATGGGCGGAAACCCTAATTATTATGGGAGAAACCCTCAGCTGCAGCCGCAGCTCCAGCCGCAGCTGCAATCGCAGTATGTGCAGAGGAATCCGCTGCAGGGGCAGCAGCAGTTCCAAACGCAGCAGCAGTTCCAAACGCAGCAGCCGCTGCAGCAGCAGTGGTTGCGAAGGACTCATATGGGAAGCGATTCCGGAACAAGCGAGGCGGTGAAGCAGCTTCAGCCCGATACCATCGATTCGAGGTAAGAAAGGAAAGGGAGAAGGGTACAGAGGAAATATTTTGTTGTTTCTTTAACTTGCTTTAGTAGTGAAATGCTCTTTTGTTGTTTCTTGAGTTGCATGTTATCTTGATCTCGTATATTGCTATTTGATGATGGAATTCCTCTTCTTCTTCTTCTTCTTTTAATACAAGATTACTCTGCATGTTCTCCAACTATAGTAAGTGGAGTGACTATTTATGCCTAGAAGTTATTTTATCAAGTCAGTAAAACTATTCCTAGACTGGCAACTGATAATTGACCATTTAGAATCCATTTAGAATTTAAGAAAACCAGGTGGGTGATTTAATCTTGTCTTGACAAATTTCTTGAAACCCGGGGATTCTGTTAGTGCCAATTTTGCGAAACTGAAAAATGAAAAATGAATGGCGGTGGGATGACTCGAGATATGCGGGCTGATGGCGTGTGGATATGGTTGGTGAACTTAGGGTTGTGGAATGCCAGTTTGGACCATGAAAAGCTCGTGGCCCATTGTGATAACGGTATGATGGTGGACCTTTTATCACTTGTGTGCATGCGCTTGCGATGCTGGGAAATATTTTCATATGGCGTGTTATCTATATGAAATATGAAGAAACTGAAGTTGGGCTCTCTTTGAATGTTTTTTTGGATAAAATTTCTGTGATGATTTTTGGTTATTGACTTTGAAATGTGGTCTTTACACTTTCATTTTGTATCCGTTATTTTGTTTTCAATCTGCTTGCTCAAACAAAAAACTGAGCAACTGATTAACGGCAACACAAATATTTTTAAGAAAAGATTTGCATGCATTGATCCTCAGCTGCATGTTCTTCATTTTCTTTCCTCTTCTTCCTATCTTTCTAGATTTTGTGTGGTGTCTGACTTTGAATTGATGGTTTGCTTTGAGGATGTGAATATGAAAGTTTTGTGTGCATTTTGGGCTGGGGGATGATGGAGGAAGGCAGCCTTACTTGTGGGAGATTTTAGCTTCTGAATGAGGAAAGATACTAGCGTATTGTGGAGGAAGCGACAACTTAGGATGAAATAGGAAGTAAAAGTAACGAACAAAGACCATCCACTCTTATCTTATTGATAATATCATTTAATTGTTACAACTTACCATCACTATTTTTTTTTTAACTATTTGTCTTATCAAGTGCAGTAGTCAATCAAGACGCATCTCCCAATCAATAATCATTGCTGGGTAGTTGAGGTCTACAGCTCTGCTGTGTATGAAATTGTATAACAAAATAAAGGAGAGCAGTCGGTTTGCCCAAACTATCACCATTGTAGCATGCTGTGTTTTAGGACGCATTCAAGAATTCATAACTTATGACATTTTTGGATGATGATATCTCTGATTGGGCTTGATTACAATATGAATATAACATAGTGAATAAGTGGTGTGCAGGTTTCATTGTAATGGCGAATGGATGGAAATTTAATAGATGTTGATGGCTAAGATGTTGCTAGTTATGGAAGAAAGTGTCTATATGTGCCAAATAAGAATTTTCCCGGGAAAAAACAAAATAAATCGTTGGTCAAGTTGAAATGTACCATCAACTTTAGGAAAGTTGCATCTAAAGCATATAACTTGGGCTGGCTACGGGCGACACCCTCATGCTATGACATTATGCGTGTGATCCTTGACTACAAAAGGAAGTCAAAGTCAAGATGGCATAGCTATGGCGATCATCACAAAGTTGTCCAACGGAGAAAATATTTCTAGATACTAACTTTAGGAACTAACATCACATAATAGAGATAAAGAGCATTGCCAGAATGAGATGATAAATAAAAGACTACTTTGGAAGTTGATAAATTCACAAGTGAGAACCAGATCCACGATTCACATGACGGATGCTAGCTTATGGATTCATATAGTTGGTTCCGAGTATGAACGCTGATTTGAATTGGCTGTTTGTATTGTGAGGTTGGTTCCGGGTGTTAAAAGTTATAGTTAGTTCTAAGGAACAGCAGTTGGATCTGAGAGAACATCATATACACAAATACTTGACAGCACGACGAAGCATAATATTTGGTGCAATTATTTTTCAGACGCAGCCAACTGACACTTCTAATTTTTAGTACTCTCTAGCAAATGAAGTATTTGCTTGACGTAACTTATTCAATTGCTAAAACTACAAAGCAGATGGCATTAAACCCTGTGCTTTCCTCTAGATGATTAGATTATTCATTGGAGCTTGTATTCTGTCATTTGTTTGAGCATGCTAGGTGATCGTTATTTTTAATGGTGATTTTAATTGTGATACACTTTCGGTTGTTCAGCTGTAACTTTTGAGAACTTGATATGACAAAAGATGATTTACGAAATTTGGCAGTTAATACATGCACATCATTTTTAAAACGTATTAATAGTTCACTTTACGTAAATATAGTTGATGTTTTTGCTTTGTTCAGTTCAAGTGCTTCTAGTATATGCCATGCAATTTAATTAAGGGACTGCACTTTTTATGTTCAGCTGATGAGCTTTGTTTATTTTCATGAATTGCTGTTTTTTTTTTTTTGTGTGGGTGCTAAGCATGAAAATTTACTTCTATCAAACTTAAATATTTCTGTTACTTTCTTGAATTTTGGTGTGTAGCATGTATGAGTTTGTTGTGATATGGACTTTTGATGTTTTTTAGCTCGGCCACATTAGTCTGGTAATGAATAAAAACGTTTTAAGCCTGTCATTATTACTTGTCAAACTTCACTAGTTAATAGAAATCATTCTACATTTGTCTTTAAAGCATGTATTGGTATTTACCAACTGTGTGGGCTGCAGGTTACTAATGTGCAGTAGATTTTTATTAGTGATATTGATTCAACTTTTGTTATTTTTCTGATTATTTCAGTTCTCAAGATTGGAAGGCTCAATTGAAGATACCACCTCAAGATACACGCTACAGGACAGAGGTAAAACTAATGTATTTGCAATACTAGTGTATTTCTTGTATTGACTGTCATAATTGAATGGAATTGATGGATCTAATGGCGTACTATTGTTTCTCATTCTAGACTAACTAAGTTGCCTCTTTTGTTATTCCTGAATTATGTAATAGTCGCACACTGGAGACAATCTCAATGTTTGGTGTCATTCATGAGCATTTCAATGTTATCCATGTACTATATAATTACAGTTAGCTAATTTATGTTTGTCTTGGATGTATTCTATCTGTTATATGCCTTTTCTTGACGGAGGCACCTTGCTTCATAAGTTGTTTGGCCGCCCTTCTAGTAGTTCTTAAAGTGCTGCCGAATATCTGACGTCTCACATCTAGAGATTAGGGCAAAGGAAGAGGAAAATAACAAAAAGAAAAGAGTAACGTGCAAATAATCAGGGAAAATAACAGGACTAAGTTTTTCATAAATTTTAGGATCTCTTGTTTCATTTGACCTTTGGCTTTGGTTTGTGATCAGGTGAACATTCTGTATGCAAGTCCTTGGCTGCTTCTTGAAACAGTCAAATATCTTTTTTTGGAATCTGAGAAAATTCATTACCATCACGTGCGGCCTAATTTTCAAATTGTAGTCGAATATTGCAATATTTCCAGCTGAATTTATCCATACAATGGAAATAAATGAGAAAGTGGCCAATGTTCACATCTGATGCGATTTGCTAGTCATAGGGCATGTATGTTGTATGTGCATATGCGTGAACAATTAAGTGCTACTCAGGCATAGCATGTGCACATGCGCTAACAATTAATGCTTCAGAAATTTTTTGCCATGTAGCATGGGAGTAGCATGGGACGAGGTTAATTTCAGTTGTGTAGTTACTCATGCTATGACTCTTATCTATCATCCATAATTTTCAAGCAGTTGTGTCTATCTGCGTCCACTATTCTTATGTATCATTTCTTACATGCTATATACAGGATGTTACTGCAACCAAGGGAAATGAATTTGAGGATTATTTTCTGAAGCGTGAGCTACTTATGGGGATATATGAGAAGGGATTCGAACGGCCTTCTCCCATTCAAGAAGAAAGCATCCCTATTGCACTAACAGGCAGTGACATTCTTGCAAGAGCGAAAAATGGCACTGGAAAGACAGCTGCATTCTGCATTCCTGCCCTTGAAAAGATTGATCAAGATAGAAATGTTATTCAAGGTCTCTTCTCATACCTTAATATCTGAAATTATATGCGTAGTTTGAGTTGCTTTGATGAAGGATAAATTAAAACTTGGTTATCCTACATGCTATTACTTGTTGAGAATATTTCCTTTCGGGAACAAAATTAATGTAGGCTGTCTCAGAATTCTTTGATGGGATCAAGTATTATTATTATGATTCATGCACTTATTTTTTTTCCTTTTTTGTCCAACGAAATGCTGATCTTTTTATGAGTATTTGACATATTACTGTTTTAAGAATGGTTTCTTCATGTGAGAAGAATTTGAGATCTGTTGTATTGCATACTTACGTATTTCTACTTTGTGCTCTACAGTTGTTATTTTGGTTCCTACTCGGGAATTAGCTCTGCAGACATCACAAGTTTGTAAGGAGCTTGGGAAGCACCTGAATATCCAGATCATGGTAACCACTGGAGGGACCAGCTTGAAGGATGACATTATGCGATTACATCAACCTGTTCATATGCTTATTGGCACACCTGGTCGAATACTTGATCTTAGTAAGAAAGGAATTTGTGTCCTGAAGGACTGTTCGATGCTCATTATGGACGAGGTATCATTATGTTTGGATTGACATAGTTCCATTGTTTTATATTTTTAATGAGACCAGTAACTTCTGGCCTCTCTAGTTAGCATGTTTATTTGTGGCTCTTCCTCACCTGCCTAGCAAACTTCTTCTGTTTCTGGTGCCTTTTGATTTTTCTTTCGACTCCAAAGTTTGATTAAAATGAGTATTTGGTGATTTTTGCCTCCCGTAGTGCTTCTTACCTGGATATTGAATTTCTATGGTAGAACTCTGATACTGCTGTTTGTGTATGAAATTCTCACCATCACTATGTTTTCCTGTTCTGTACATATTCCCCCAATAAAACTTAGTAATGCACCTTTCATTTTTTGGGTGAGAATGCTCGAGAATCCCTTTCTATTTGTTGATCTAGTTGTGATACCTTTACTGTTTGTACCCTATGTTAAAGTATAGTGTCTTTAGGCTTTGCGCTAAACTGTTGAGATGATATTCTTCCAAACCCATGCAAATGCATTCTTGTGCAGGATGTTTTTTTTTTTCCTTTTCACTTTGCCACCTGGAATATAATTTGTTGTCATCAGTTTTCCTTCATAATCATCTTCAGTGTCATCTAACTCCATCATATTGCTCCATGTGATTTGCACATTATTAACCTGGTGCAAATTTTTAAATTGACAGCAGTTCTTATATTGTCATCATCTATGCAGGCAGACAAGCTTCTCTCGCCTGAGTTCCAACCCTCTATAGAGCAACTGATCCGTTTCGTTCCGGCTAACCGACAGATTTTATTGTTTTCGGCAACCTTCCCTGTTACTGTCAAGGATTTCAAAGACAGATATTTACCAAGACCTTATGTAATTAATCTGATGGATGAGCTTACTTTGAAAGGAATAACGCAGTTTTACGCTTTTGTAGAGGAAAGGCAGAAAGTACACTGCCTCAACACTCTTTTCTCAAAGGTTTGAATTTGCTAATAGTTTTTACTTGGCGCATATTTAATTTAAATTGAAAATAATTAGTGTCGTTTGGCCTTGTTTTGTCAGCTTCAAATCAACCAATCTATTATCTTTTGCAATTCCGTTAACCGGGTGGAGCTGTTAGCCAAGAAGATCACGGAACTTGGTTATTCTTGCTTTTATATTCATGCTAAAATGTTGCAAGACCATCGTAACAGAGTATTTCATGACTTCCGAAATGGCGCATGCAGGAACCTTGTCTGCACAGGTACTATATTTTCTATCTTCTCTGTTTTAAACTTATGCAGCTTGACGTTTGTTCCAGTGCTACTTTATCTGGTAACATTTGTAAATCATCTTTGGTGAATATAGTGGAAAGTGAAACATCGCTCGTTAGTTCATCCTCATCTTCCACCTAGCGAATACCTTTATTAATATATGTATGTAGATGTATCTAATAATTCTGCTGATAGGTGGTTAAATTGCTATTTTGGTGGTGAAATGCTGATCATTATTGCGGGTTTTCCAATTTGTATTCTGTTTTCTGATATTGTTTCTTTCCATGTCCTTGCAGATCTGTTTACAAGGGGAATAGACATTCAAGCTGTTAATGTTGTTATCAATTTCGATTTTCCAAAGAACGCTGAAACGTATCTGCACAGGGTATGATGGTCGCACGAGATGACATTTTTCTTTCCCCTCAAAGCTGCTAAGACTTAAAATAATGGCACATGCCAACCGCTAGATATTTCTTCTCACCCTGTTACCAGATTGGTTTTGGAAGTGAAAAATGCTTTTACTTTTTTAGATGAGCTAGTGATTGAGTAATTGTGTCTGAAGGAAAAGAATTTTCAAAGTTCATTCATACTGGATTGGTGTTGATATGAATCATCTTACCTGTCCATCCACCTAGATCAGAGCCCATTTGGCCTTGTGTTTGGGCTTCTTGTACAGCTCTTGCTGAACAGTATTTCTCTTGAGCCTTCAACCAGGCCAAAGTAGGCCTTTAAGTTATCTAACTTGTTTATAATCTATTTATTTTCTCATCACAACATTAATTTAGTCTTTCTGACTCTTTATCTTTTCACATTCTATTTAGGTTGGTCGTTCTGGAAGATTTGGCCATCTTGGACTGGCAGTGAATTTAATCACCTATGAGGATCGCTTCAACTTGTAAATGCTGAACCTTAGTTATAGATGTCATGATTTTTACTCATCATTTTCTCCTACCCGCTTTCGTTAGTATATTGATGAATTTTTCTCTGTTGGCAGGCACAGGATTGAACAAGAACTTGGGACTGAAATAAAACCAATACCTCCGCAGATTGACCAGGCTATATACTGTCAGTGATCTGTGAAGGCGATGAATTTGTATCCTCTTCATGGGCTTAGAAGACTACCTCTGTAAATATCGTGTTATCAAGTAACAAAAAATATTCTCTTTGTACACATATACATCAAACCTGCACTATGTTTAAAATTTACTCTGAGGCATGGTATCTGACGCTGCTTTCTGTGAATACAGGTTGTTGTTGTTCTCCTTGCCTGAGGTACTCGAGCACACACGTACTGGGGCCTCTCCGGGATTACATATTACGATCTGCCAGCGTATATGTTGATACCAATGGTTAACTGTCGCTTACTGTTACCTGTAGGTTTCTATTATGCTTCAAGGAGACCTGTTCCTCGTATTGAAGGGACTTCCATGAAACTGCTTAAGTTGCTTTTGAATTTGTTATCTATATTAACAAGTCCGTCAGTCAGTTCTCTCTACGGTGTCTACTTTTACTGACACTTCAATTGTCCTGTATTAAGATAGGAGTTTCCGATATTGCTACCTGGCCGAGCTAGGAGTTTCTGATATTGCTACCTGGTCGAAAGGTTTAGACTTGTAGTTCTGCTGTCAGCGTGTCAGCGCAATACTGCTTTGTTGTTTTGTTGGTAATTTCAATTGCAGCTTTTACTGTTGTCTGTTGGGATCAAAGATGAGCGTGATCTAGTGCAAAGTTTACTTTAGAATCCACAACAACTTAATCGTTGTCGGAGGCTGTAGCATTGTCTTTTAAGCTACTTTTGGTTGATCGCATTTCATAAGCGTACGAATGAATCTTGGGGCTAATGTGACCCGTAAAAGTTCACAGCTTTTTATTTTCTTTTAATATCCTATTTAGCGGGGAAATATTTGTAAGTTCATCGATTGCTGAGCTTCTATCTTGAAACAACAAAGTAAGCATTTTTTGGTCATCAGAAGTGCATTCCTAAAACTACGAACTAAAAAGGTAATAACAATATCATTATCAGTTTTCAGTTTTGTAATGGTATAGACGCGTCATATTATCTTATAGCAGAGGACATATTTCGCCTTACGAAGCTGAACTTTGCTATACTAAATGCTCTTTGAGCTGTCCTACTACAGCTCATTCGTGCTATGCAAATAAGTTAAAGCTTCGATAACCACAAGTAATAGTCATGTCGAGCACAACTAAGAATGTTCACAAGCTAAAGAATAGAGATATACAACGAAAGCATCAAACTGCAAGCCTTGTAAATTACGTACCTATACAATAACGACAATACTTTACAAACCAAGCACACTATGACTTGCAAAATATCTACGAATACTAACACGCAGAATTAACACACCAACAAATGGAATAGATGAATAACCAAACAGATTAGAGCTGGGAGTAGTTTGACTTCTGTCATTAAGAATCAAATTTAGGCCCCAAAGCATCCTAAGAGCTTCTTTGGAGCAAGCCCCGTGGCACGATATTTCGCAGCAACCTCCTCCGCCTTGAGGATCTCTTCACCGCGCCTGGCCTCGACCATTGCTCTCTTCTCTTCCGCAGCCTTGTGAATCAAGGCCGCCTTGTTTTTCATCTTTTCAGCATATTCAGCCTTCTTCTTTTCTAACTCTTCCTGTTCATATGTTGCAAAAGTATGTTAGGAAACCGTTCTTGTAGAAAGCACTTAAAATAAAAACATGAAACAAACACAATAGTATTAACTTTATAGCAACCCACAGCCTCAGCCTCACTCCACAAGGACCATAAATGCGGGTTAAGAAGTGTTAATGACTTTAATTATAAGGAGGGTCAAACTGTCAAGCCTCATGTTATAGATCATTTTCACAATTAATGATCAATGTGAGGTGGATTCATAATTAATGATGTCAAGAATCAAAATGGCAACGGAAATACATTAATTTACATCTGCTAAAATAAGATCGGTGGAAAAGCTGTTGAAGTACGGCTGAAACTTCAAAAACCAACTTTAATACTCAACCAACCAGGATAAAGCATGCAACTTGACTAAATTTTCCTTTTTTAGCTATAGAGCCAAGACTGAATGCAAGACGAATTTCAACTGTTCTAATAACAAAAATCCTCACGTCCTTCAAATTCCCAGTATCTCCATTTGTATAATGTCAGGCAGTTTGAAGTTCCCTATCCAGTAGTTAGTTCCCCAGGCCCTACAACTTCACAATAAACTTGCCATCTAACATGGGCATGGTAGTAGTATACCTAAAACATGAACTCATCTTCAGATATATAGGATAATTCAGATTAGTGCTGTTATATAACTACTACTGAGTCATAACTCAAAAAAATTTGGAATGAGCTAAACCAACTCTAATGTCTTCTTACAGTCTATCAATCTGGATTGAGGAGGTTGGTTCCCTTTCAATTTTCAGCATTCTACTCTGGAGTGGATGGACCAAAGCTACAACTTCTTGAACCATTGCTGAAAAGATATGCAATATGAAAAATTTCTCACCTCTTTCCTTTTAAGCTCAGCTTCTATTGCAGCCTTCTTTGCATTCTCCCATGAAGCGATAGCTGATACTTTCTTTGTGGCCCTGCATGATGACATCAAGGCGATTAGTAATAGCCAAAAGGATGAATATCCTAAACTATCTACGTGCAGTATAGATAATGAAATACCCAATTTCTAGCTAAGAATAAGAGATAATGCACCGCATGAAACTTTCCAGTAATCTGGTTGAATTAGGAGAACCAGTAAAATACATGGAGAGAAAGGTAAAAATACTAGTTTCACATGCACACTGGCGAGGGGGAAAAAAAATGAAGCATGCAGAAATCAGATATCAGTGTTGAGCATGCAGAGAAAAGAAGTAGAATTATACGATAAAAGGGGCACGATTACTTGGGTTTGTGGATATTAACAAGATACTAGAAAATAACACAGTTCCACTATAAATGTTAATACTTAATACCTACCAAAGCGGAAAAAAAAACTAAATAAACATCCTATATAGTACATCTTACTTGTTCTCTGCTTTAGCCTTTTCATTTTCCTCCCATGCCCTGATCAGTGACAGACGCTTTTCCGTTTCAACCCTTGCGAGAGCAGCATCTGCGCATCGACCATAAGAATTCCTTCTTAGTCATATATCAGATAATGGGAATGATAATAACCTATAAGTCGGGATCCAAACAGTCACCTCTGTCATGTGAACCCCCGGAGCTTTTCTCAGTTGAGGTTTCTGCAGGCTCTGAATATAGAAGATATAAAAGTTAGATGGAAATGCTGAAAATACTAAATCAAACAAGTATTTTGAATCAAGGAATCTCATAAGCTTAATGAAAGATACCTAGTACCTATATTTTTCCTTTATTAGGAAATGGCGCAAACAGTTAAGCAGAAATAATTTGGTATGGTATCACTGTCAATAGATAGCTACAAGGAGCTATGTGGTTATTTGTGTAGGAAAAAAAAAAAATATCTATATTATCTAGCATAGTAAATATTTACTTTGAAATGTAACCAACCAACAACAACAACAACAACAACAACAAAAAAAAGCAGAAAAAATGGCAGTTGTTTCATTTTGTATAATAGATAAAAGATAAGTAATAACTGAAGTACGCAAAATGTTCCTGAAACGGAGTTACTATAGAGAAATATTTACCAACTATTACAGAATAAACTAAAAAGAGGACATAAATTGCAGGAACTGAAGATAATCCAAATGGTTCCCCCAGAAGGAGAGAAATCCAAATAAATTTGGATTTGTTATCCACACATCATATGTGATTCTTCAAAGGAAAATTTCCCTCATCCTATTTCTAGATTATCTCGCAATCATCAAGAAAACACTAACTAACCACGAGAAGTGTGCGGATCATAAATTTTACACACCAAAAATAAACTTCTAATTAAAGGATTCGTCTAATTCAAGCTCTAATAATTACCTAAGAAGTCGAACGAAAATAACTCTACATCTTGGATTTCACATAAGATTCCTTCCAAAATTCCATAATTACGTACTCATAATTATATTCTTTTTTCACACAAAAAAGCCATAATTTCCATCGATCGTAGTTTCCTCGAACACCATAATCATCAACCCCCAAAAAAAAAGGGAGAGAGAGAGATAGAGAGAGAGATAGAGAGGTCTCACTCTCGACGATGGCGAGAGCCTTCGAATCGTCGCGTTTCTCCTCCGCCACCGGAGGCGTTGGCGGCGGCGGCGGGATCACCTCCTTCTCCTCGGCGACGTCCTTCGCGGGCTCCGGCGGCGCCGCAGCCGCGGGAGGTGGCGCCGCCGCCGCCTCCGGAGCCGCCTCCGCCTCCATCTCCACCTTCTTCAAACCCTCCTCCGCCATATCCCTCTCCCTCTCCCTCTCTCTCTCTCTCTCTCACAAGAAGGGAACGAGACAAACCTCGTACACCACCGAAGAACACAGCAGGAGCGAGAGTAGTAGTAAAAGAGATATATAGGGCTCCTCCTCTATATAAATAAAAGAGATATGGAAGTGAACACACAGGGAACCTTTATTAACGAATGTGGAAGCTTTTTTGTATCAAAGTATATATTTACTTATTTATTTATTTACTTATTATCATTCAGGTAAGGTGGATGAGGACAGGAAGGGACCAGAAGAAATAAGTACAGAGCACCGAGACATTTTTATTTTATTTTTTAATAAAGATAATATTTGGGTAGATAAGATAAATAGCTCCCAACTTCAAAATTTTATTTTGAATTTTAAATAGACTATTACAAAGAGAGGTGTTTGTAGTATAGATGAGTAGATCGATGTTTAAGTTCACTTGGTGCATAATAACTAGAATCCAAATTCAGTAACTTTCTTTGTTAATATCAAAATCAGTTATATTTTTATAATAATACCATTAATTCTCCTATAAAAATTCAACTAACCTTCATTCATCTCATGATTGCAATCTAATTATTTAATTTTTTATCAGATAAAATATTATAGTTTAAACGTTGAAAGAACCGATAATATAAGCGGCTATCGAAAGTCGATAGATAATAATTATCTTACGCGCGGATAATTATAATTTTCTTTAATAATACTGCTAAATACTTCTAAGAAACTTGAAACAAAAAATTATGAAATTTAACTACATTGTTGTGAATAACTGAAAATATGCTGTGTGGACGGAATCAAAATTGAAAAAAAGGGGAAAAAAAGGAAAAAAAGAAAAAAAAGGGTGACATCATAGAGATCCCAAATGATCCGGTCCACCACCAACCAACAAAGTAGGGCCAAGCAACAGTGTAGGTTTGGGCAATGGACAGGGTGTCTTTGCTGTTATCACTAATTTATCCTAATGGCACCTCATGTTGTGGTCCTTTGATTGGTCGGCAGGGACTCAAATGAATTTCGCAAACTCCACTTCGCTTTCTACTCAATCTGAAATAGAAAGATCTATTTCCGTTCAATTATGAGTAAGAGTTCGAAAAATCTCGTAACTTCAGCATCGGAATAGATGTCAAATCTATAAGTTTTTTTAAGTCACGAATTCAATCTCCGAGATCCAAAAAAATAAACTGATCGTAGACCCTTTAAAGTTCTCCGAAAAATCTCGATATGAGTAATACTTTGCATACCCTCAGTCTCTGCTGGTACACTAGTTGAGCTAGCTTGTACATAATATATCAATATGTTAGTATATCAGTAGTTTTGTAAAAATTTTAAAAAATATATATAGCTGCAATCATCTTCAATAACGACTAACTTGTTTACATGATGCCAGCCTTTCTATTATGATACGCACTCTCTAATCTTAATAATAGATTCTATGGGTGTGATTAGTTGTCACTCTATTTATTTTATAAAGATCTCAACAATAGCTTCCATGAGCTGGATTAGTTGTCACTCTATTTATTCTGTATAATTTGGAGAATACAATAATTGAGGGATAGTATATTGACCGAGTTTGTCATACAAACAGTAGTGTTTCCATTTTTGCTTTGATCGAATTCTACAAGGGAGAACAAAGATTATGGTTACATATGTAGTGCTTGGACCTATCACCTATGTTTTCTTATTTAGTGGTGATTGATTTTGTGGGGATATAATCCTTGTAACTAAAGGAAAATGCCTGCTTAAGATACTAATCCACTAACCAATAAATGGCACTTTGCCTTAAAAAAATGAATTGGAGGTACACAAAGCATTGGGATGCTCTTGAATTAAACATTCTCTTCTTTTGGAGTATGAATTGCCCAATGATTGACAACCATCAGCGTGAACAGATTCCTATAAAGTTTTTTTTTATTTTTTTATTTTTTTGAGAGAGAGCACGCTACCTGCTTCGTTTTATTTCATTTAGAAATAAACTTAGCTGAAAATGTGAATCAACTAGAATTCAAACTCGAAACCTCGAATACCAACCATCAAGCCCTTTGCCACTTGCGCTAGGGACGGTCGGTGATTTCTATAAAGTTAGCCGCTTTTTTTATAAAGAAAATTAATATTACCAAAACAATACTTACAATTTGAGCATATAATTATATCTAATTGTGTTAAAAAAAATTTACTCTGTATAAACAACAGCTCCATTTTTTTTTGTTTTTAATCCTAGCACTTCTATGAGTACTCTATAATACTGCTCTTCTAGACTATTGAGCTATCAATTTACTAATGTAATAGATTGATATGTACAATACACATCATACACATCTTCAATAATAACATCCATAATGAGATTTTTTTTTTTTTTGCAAACCTTACTGCCGCACCTCTTCTAGCTAAATTTATTTGCCGAATAAATAAAACGAATAGCGAGCTATCTTTCTCTTAAAAAAACATCCATAATGAATACCCAGTTTATAATATTTTATTTATTTATCATAGCATATCAAAAAATATAATTAATAAATTTATTTTGCACAAATAACTTAATTGCCTAGCATTCTACAGTCGCAAAATTGAGCTATCATATCAAAAAAAAATTAAAAAAATAAATCATATTTCAAAATTATTTGTATAAAACTAAACCATCAACATATTTTTGGATTCACCATAGATACGCATAGAAAAATGTAACTCCGGAATTAGTGGTAGTATTTAAATCCACGTGGCGGGTGTTTAACTGATCCGTTCCAAGGAGATCTCGGCCACATTTAATAAGCCACCTACACCACCACTTGTTTGCACTAGTTAGAATGACGAATTTAATAAGGCGGTGAAGTTACGTGTAGGATAAAATCCAAATTCCATTTAATAAAATCCTTATTTCGTGGGCCATGGCCCATGAGATGGATTCACGGGAGTACTAGTAATAATGTGGGCGGTGAACCAGAGCGTAGGATAACCTGCGGTGCGCTTTAAACAACATATGAAGCGTGACAGGTGGAAGATAATTGCCTAGACCTGGTCCACCTCGTCATCCAACAAACCAACCTCATCTTCACATATGGCTTAATTTTTTTTAATCACCCTAAAAATGGAAAAAAGTCATCTTTCTTGTAAAAGATATAACCTAAACCAATTTTATTATACTATATAAGTGGGGGAAAAAATATATATATATATATGATTAGAAATAATGTATAATTTTATGTCGGAATATTATTGTGAAAAAAAAAGTTATATTTGTGTGAAATAGCTGAGAAAGAAGGAATGGGTCGGTCCAATGTGACATGGTGGACCAAGTGCAGTGAGAAACTTTGCGCCGATGGAACTACAAAGAGGCCGTTTGCGGGTTCCTTGGCCACGTGACACGTGTCCGCTACGTCACACCTGATGCAACACTAGCTGGTAACGAAGCATCAACTCCGGATTTGCATTTCTCGGAAAAGAAAAAACTCGGGACTTCTACGAAGGATTTTAATTTTTTTAATTTTAAATTTTATTATTATTATTATTATTATTATTATTATTGGTGGAGAAGCCGCTTCCAACGATTATAAAACCGAATACTCATCCGTCTAAAATAACACCAAATGGGGGACAAAAATTTGGTGGGCATCATCTCTTAGTTTGGGGATGGTACCGATGGGCGCCGTGTGGTTCATCCCACGGCGCCTATCCCCCCGGCCCCCTCCCCCCAAAAAAAAAATGTGGCGCCCACCGTTTTAGAGAGAGAGAGAGAGAAAGCAAGGGATGGGCGTCGTGGGATGCACCACGCGGCGCCCATCGGCGCCATCTGGGATGGTGCCTACCAATTTTTTGTCCCTAAATGGGCTATCGTTCGAGTCGAAGGTTCGGACTCTTATCAGTGCGGAAAAGAAAAAAGAGTTTGTATTAATATCATGATTTTCAATAAATATATACATGCAAATAATCTAATTGAATCTACTAGTCTCTGTAAAGTACAACTACTAATTATATATAAAGCAGTTGGCTAAAAACTTTATAATTATACTAAAGTTTTAAATTTAAAGTCTAATTGATTTTAAAAAAATTTCTCTAAAATAAAAATAAAAATAATAATAAACAGCCAAAACCCAAAGG
Organism: Puya raimondii; assembly: GCA_016920855.1. NCBI lineage: Eukaryota > Viridiplantae > Streptophyta > Magnoliopsida > Poales > Bromeliaceae > Puya > Puya raimondii. The sequence continues at coordinate 52,009,102 of JABWPP010000050.1, read as the reverse complement.
GTTATGCCAACAAAACAAGAATATGAGAATTTTGCGGAGTCCTCTTCTTCATCAAACCACAGACAAAACAATTCACATCCTTATCCATCTCATACCTAACATTAAGACAATGAATGAAAGGAATTGGTAAACATTTGATATGTATCCTTCAGTGGGTAGTGGATGGCATTGCTTTTAAACAGTTTAGCCAAGTTAATTTATATACAGAGCTTCTAAAACCACATGTTTTGAACTCTCCCAAAAAAAAACTTGGGTCCATTTCATATATCTTGTCATAATTAATTAATGCATGTGTGCGTGTCCTACATTACATTCCAAAAATTTTAAAATTATTCCTGAATTACTTTTTATTAGATTGATTTTTCTGAATTATATTATGTTAGAACTGGCCCCAAATTTTTTCTCATTCTAAGAGATTTTTAGCCTGATTTCTATTTTGACATGATCTCTATCATGCAGATAAATAATAATGTTAAGACCATATCTAAACTATTTCTAATACGAAACTTATGAAATTTAATAGACTATATATAATCTAGAGTTAATTACATACAGCTCTCAGTAAATATATCGAGAAAGTTTAACTTGTCATATCTATTTCTATAAAAGTTCTAATATTTTCAAATATATTCATACTGTTAGGATCCACTTAATCCTTGGTTAGTTAATAAGGTAATTATCCGTTTTACCTCTTTTATATTATTTGTGATGATAGAAAGAAAGAAAATAACCGTTGGAGATTTTTAGAAGAAAATTTTTACATAATTCTGACAATTGGAGCTTTTGGATAAACATATTTGTGAAGATAAAAATATTATTTTACTTATCTTTTATTAAAAAGTAAACAGTTCTCTAACGGTAACAAACCAGATAGACAAATATAAATATCACTGAATTTTTATAGGAATAAATATAAAAAATTAAACTTTGTAGGGATATATTTGCATTCGATATATTTACGGATGCCGTATGAAATTAACCCTGTAATCTAATAAGAGATTAACGGCTCAGATTATTATTATTATTATGTTTTTCCTATTTATTGGGGTTCAGTGGTCCTCCATTTTTGCCTGTACTGTACACGGACAACGAAAGTTGTCCTTTCCCCTAAATAAGCATTTCCATTAGATTCCGAGTATTGGGATGGAAAGCAATTTGTGTCGGTAGCCCACCTTCGCCATTTGGTTAAATATCTCTCTTCCAAATGTGATTCTTTTTATTTTTTTTCTTTTTATTTTTTTTATTTGTTTGAGTCTCCGTCGCTCTCTCGGGTGAGTTGTCTCGGAGCTGTGAGTTGCTTTCGATTGTACATCATCTAGGGACAAGCTGTGCTTGGCCTGTTTTTTGTTTTCTTTTTCTGAGTTGGTTGGTGTATAGAAGCTCATCCACTCTGATTTTTTCAGATTCAGTGTTGTTAATATACTGTTATTCCTCCATGAAAATCAAAATGCTATTTGTTAGCCATAAAATGGCGGAGTGAAAATCAAACTTACAATATCTTGAAATAGAGGGGGATTAAGGGTTGACTTTTATACTACGTTATCCAAAAGATTGATATCGTAGAAAATAGTCCAAAATTAGTCTTAAGAATATTCACAGTGCAACAAGTTAGATTAGTGATTAACTGTAATTTTTAAGGAATATTGTTTAAAAGATACGAACAACTTATAGGGCTGGCTATTTACTCAAAATATGGGAAAAAGAACTGAAAGAGCTTCCTTAGTTTGTAACAAGATTCCATCTCTGATATCACTAGATCAACAATTGGCTCCGTGATTAAAGAGAGACAGTTTTGTTATCCACAAGTGGGACAAGCCTAGCCTACAGGCTTTCCTTCCATTATTGTTATTATTTTTAAAAGAAGTGGCACAAGGATTGCATCACAAGCTTAATGCAGGAGATAATTTGGGGGCTGGTACAAGAGATTTGACAGAAGAGCCACCTACAATAGTACTAACTAATGCTCAAATTCATGACCAACTATGACCTGTCCCTTTTTAAAAGAAAAGCTACAAAATATATATATATATATATATATATATATATATCACTTTAATTATGCAGTGTATGTTTTATACTCATCATTCAAAAATTTAAAAACTTCTTTTGAGTCTTTAATTTTTTTTCTCTTTTAAATATTGATAAAATTATGCAAAATTATTGGCCTTTGCATGAACATAGTGCATACAAATAGCGTTGCTCTTTATAATATATTTATAGTATTATTATTAACTGATATATATATATATATTGATTATTATTTAGTCACTGAATTTGAGTAGATACATTATCTGTGATTTGTGCAAAGCAAATATAACTTTGTTGATATTATCTGAGCCCACAAGAGTCCTGTTTTCCTTTTCTTTTTTTTTTCCCCTTCTTTTGAGGTAACATGAGAGTCCTGTTAACAGCAAAGAATGATGTACCGACCGTCCCTAGCGCAAGTGGCAAAGAATTTGGTGGTTGGTACCCGAGGTCTCGAGTTCGAATCCTAGTTGATTCACATTTCAAGTTAAGTTTATTTTTTTAAAAAAATAAACGAAGCGGGTAACGTGCTACCTTTCTCTCTCAAAAAAAAAAAAAAGAAAAAAGAAAAAAGAAAAAAAGCAAAGAACGATGTACGGAAAGGAGCAAGTTGGCAACTTCCATATTATTTGACAAGATCGATAACATATCATACATTCCAGCTAGGTGCTATATAACAATTATATTGTACGAAGCGTCCTCTTCTATAGTGCTGGAAATGTTATGGGAAAGCACAATTCAACACACTTTTTAAAGTCTTTCCATTGATTGGTTGACCATACACACCAAACAAGCCTATTAGTTGTATGTGGTTCAGAAAGATTGTGTTTGTATTTCTTTAGTACTACTACCGTATTTTCTACACTTGCCACACGTCATACAAAGTGTTTTGTGAGGTCCCAGTTAAATTATTTAAACTTTTGTAAGATCAGAATACGGGTAAACTAGAGGTTTTAAAATGTTGGATACCAACAAAGATTGATTGTATGACAACTACTTTATAAGGAAACTGAACTCCCAATTTATTTCGCTCTAAAAAACCGCTTGTCTAAGTTAAAAACTTCTGTGATATGTGTGTGCTAGTACTATTTGAGTATAATTATTTAAAGTTAATTTTCTTATTTTATCAAAATGTCTAACAACGTCTAAAATAGAAAGTTTAGATTAAAATTTCTAGTTCTCAGATTCATAATAATACTTAAAATCTTTTACTTGTCAAACATATTATTGCTTATTGCTTCTCAAGAATTAAATCTAAACAGCCACTAAGTCCCTCTAGTTTCGTCAAATTGTGGTTACAATCTTAATGCATTATTTAATTGGTTAATATGCCCAACGAAAGTTCAATTGGTTAGACAAACCATCTACAAACTCGCCTATCAATTTCATATGCCCCTCATCTCATTTGATCCATTGTGTAAGCTATTTCTAATTTGATAACAAAACACTATGCAAGTACTATACACGATGCAAGTACTATAAGATTGTAAGCTATTAATGTTCACATCCACCAACAATCCCCACATTTAGACCGAATGACAGCAAGTACTCCAATAATCTGGATGGTTCTCTAAATAGAAATAGCTCGTGTTTGTCTCTGAAAACTTTGAAAATCTATAAAATCACGAGAGCGATTCGATTCCATGACCAAAACCTACCTCCAGAAGAGCTTATGTGCTGTAAAAGTAAATTGTTCACATGGTTTTACATTGTGAAATCACCCATAAACTTTGAAAAATAGATGGGTCGAAAGCTCTTGACCACACAGTTCTTGACTATAGGAAGAAATTAATGGACATTAATTGTTCCTTGAAAACTACTATATGGACATTATCTAAAATAAAGAGATAAGCTTTCTAGAAAAGGGGTCTCTTAAGTAAGAATTTCCTGCTGATCTCATTAATAAGGTTGTGAAAGGACGCCGAGCATGCTAGATGTACAAAAAAGTTGAAGTTTCGTAGAAATTTGGGCTTCCAAATTATTCTAGAGAAGTCCCAATTGAACCAACCAAATTTTAGGATGTAATAGGAGGATTTAGTTGAGATGTTGTGTCCAGGGGAATTGAACGGCTGGGGAGCTTTCAAAGTATTCAAATTAGAGAATATTTTCCTATTTGAGAAACATAACTTAAAGAATTCGACAAGAAGAACCTAAAAGCTTATATCTGCAGCTAAAAGGCTAAAATAAGCTTCTAGATCCTTAATTGCAGATACTTCAACTAAAAGCTTTTGCGTCTAGAGTAACATGAGGACTTTTTGAATAGCTTTGATCAAATGACATTTGTATCGAAGCTCAAGCTACGCAAAAACTGCGCTACGCAATATGTTCCTTTTTGAGATGCAAAACTATGATCTTGAACAGCACCTGCAATTAATACTTTTGCATTACCAAGCTACCTTGATAAACTTGAAAAGTAAGACATTTTTATTGGTCAAAGTGAAACCAATTTTTCGGAAAAACATTTGGACCGAACCAACTGGGCCTAGTTCACTTGTCATAGAAAAAGGCCCAGTCAAGGTTTAAGGCCCAATATGAGGAGAAGTTGTGCATAATCCCCTTCTCAACACAAAGTTGGTCACAGGGCGAGTTGAGTGTAGTTGGGCTTTTTATTTGGGCCAAGTCCATTTATATCGTTTACGAGGCACATGTTTTTGGAGTTAAAGAAAGGAGGCCGCAGAAGATAGAATAATTGACTCTAAATGCTAGGGTCTATGTAAATAGTTTCATGTAGGCTACTAGTAAAAAAAAGCATCTAATGAGAAGCAACTCATTTTTGCTCATTAAGCCCCTTTACTATCTCCCTCCATTATGATCTTAAGATCCAAATAGAAAACTTTTAGGTCGGAACAAAGCTTTAAAATTTAGACACGGAATGCATCTAACGGCTTATCAAACGGCCTCTACCAAATCTCGTTGATGTGCTCCTCAGCGAAGTCACGCTACACTTGGCCACCGGAGCTGATTAGTTCTTGTTTAACTAAGTGAAGCCATTTGACATGCTGGCATTCATGTTAGCATAACTTTTTCAATTTTTCCACTAACATTTTGGTATGTATTGTAAGCCTTATCAATATCTTTTCTATGGCAAAGGAGTAAAATCCCTGTTTATCCGTAGTAGCATTGCACTTCCACAAAAGTGTCACCCATTTTTTCTAGACCCATCATAGCTGAATAATACAACAAGGTGCCTTTCTAAGACCTCCTAAGTTCTAAATGAATGAAGAAGATTGATTGTACTAGCTTATCCAATCAACGGAAAGGAAAAGCCGAGGTTAAGAGAAGTAGCTTAATAATGAACTCAAAAGGTACAAGAAGGGTGCACCTTATGATGAGACTACCAAAAGAAAATCCTGCTTATCCATAGATGATGGAGCACAAGGGCCCGTGAATTACTTTATCTAATTAACCACTAGATATTGAAAGCTAGTAACAGTATGCACCTTTATTTATTTATTTATTTCACTTTTTTATCTTTTTTCTGTGACACAGGTAACATTATGCACTAAAATTACGGATGTTATCCCTACCGTGACAATAGTAGAATTATTGCCAGGATTTTGTGTACCTTGTCAACTAAATATGGATAATCCACGCTATAATATTACCTTTTTACATTTCTATCTTCAACCCATACCACCCTACTCATTCCCACCCCTAAAAGAAAAGGATGTACTGATGCTACGGTATATTGTGTGGATTGACCTACATAGTGCAAAGTGAGTATATGTAGTTATCTACAATAACAGGGTACCTGTAACAGGAAATCCAAATAATTTTCCTTCTGAGGCGGACTAGACTACACTATAGAGTTGTCCTTTTGGCTAAATTACACCTTTGGTCCTCAAACTATGAGGCTCACTCAAACTTTATTTATTATATTTTTTAACTCAAATGTTTTAAATTATTATAATTTAATTTAGTTGACTAAATATTAATATGTCGCTATTGTGAAAGCAATGTATGTGCCGTAAAATGTCACATCAGCGACGCATCAAAATTTAGTCAACAAAATTAAATTATGCAACTTTATTAAAATAATTTATAAAATTTGATTCAAAAATTATAATAAATTAAAAATTTGAGAACAGAAATATTACAAGCTTCATAATTTAGAACAAAAAAAAAAAAAAAAAAAAAGCAATTTAGCCTCCCCTTTTCTAAAGAGTGGCTTTGGTATGAGACCCCACAAAGGACAGCGAACTGCTTTATTGGAAAGCACTACCTACCATGCTATCCCACATTTCTCTTTTCTGCTTTTAAGGCAAGCAAAATGAGCAACCGCAACCGCCACAGCAACCGCAAGCGCTCTTCCCACGCTGTAACCCCCCTTTGGATGGTTTCTCTTTGGCTAACAGGGGATTTCACAGCTCGCTCAAATCTCTCACTGGACCCTTCATCTCATCTAACAACTAAAGCTAGTAGTAAGTCGTCACCATGTACGCAATTAATGACTTTTAATATAAAATCGATAAGTGTCACATCCATTTACCTTTCTTTCTTTCTTTTTTTTTGTTGGAAAAAGAAGGAAAGTGAATGCTGAGAAATTAATTCTGCCGACAGGGGACTCCACCGTGCGAGCACTCGGGCTTTGGAAGAGCCTAAACATTTACTGGGACGTGCCTCAGTGGGTGGCTTATCCGTGGTCCAAACTCTCTTTGTGCACCGATCTTAAAGCAATTGGTCTACTGATTGCTTTAAGATCAACGTGTTAAGGAAATTTGGATGGGAAAGCCCTGATCAGGCGCCTGAATGAAGCTCTGGAATGAGCTTTGTTTCTTGATCTATCTGGACTAATGGTCTATGGAACAACAAAACAGTACTCAATAGTACTTATAAATCTGCATACGTAGTACAACTGTTTTTACTAATAGTACATTGATAGAGATGCTGATGCTTCTTTCCTCACTAGTCTCTAACCTCACAATGCCTAAATGCTAAAAACCATGACAATTTAAAAAAAAAAAAAAAAAGTCGAGGGGGCAATCTGGCTAACAGCAAAAAGAGTACTTAGCTTATATCAAAGTGTGCTTCAACTATTGTATTAACCAGATTTAGAAAGACCTTGTCAATGACGAATAAAACGCTGATTTCTTTAGATATGGTCTAAACTAACAAATACATCTATTATTGACTATGTTATAAAATTTATTAGGTGTCAAAATATTGATAAAAAATATGGTCGTCCATTAATAATAAATTTTTTAGAAGGCAATATATTTCTTTGTAGCATCTAAACCTAAAAAAGTGTTAAGTGCGCAGTGCTGTGGAGCACAGTCTAACTAGACTCGGGAGTAATTAATATGATAACTGTACGACTCGGCCGATTTGGCTGAGCGAGTCTCTTCAATATAGGATGGCGATGGGTGTGAATGATTCATTGCTTGAGCTTCCGTTCACGTGGAAACATTATTGCTGCAGCGAATAACTACTCTAAATTAAAAAAGAACTACTCTAAACAAAGAAAAATAAATAAATAAATAAAACTACTTAAGGATGATGTGTATTAACAAAGTAAATTTAATTACTAACAGAGAGATATATTGATGGATCATTATTAACGGATCGAACTTAACTATAATTGTCCTATATAATTATTAAATATTCTTGAAATAAGTTAATAGGCATAAGCGTACAGTTTGTGTACAATATAATGCATAAAGCTGATCTAAATATATTTTTTCACTAATGAGCAGCAAAATCACCCCCAACAAATTCTGCGCTTGGAGGCTACAAGATAATGAGCACTCTAGTACAGGAGATATGCCATTTTCATGGGACGTCAGGGAAAACAAGGTGGCGCTACTGGCAAGTGTCAGTTTCAGGAGGAGGTAGTTCCACTATTATTAATCCACCCTGTCCTTTTCAGACCTGTCCTAGCCGGTTACGCCATCTACATCCATCCTGGATTAGATGCTATCAGAATCTTGACCTTTCACCGGGACCGTAGACCGAGACGAGTATAAAAAACTAAATCCAGCACCACAACTTAAATCTACGACGTATACCCGAGGAGAAAAACATACACACAAAATCCATGAGGTTGGATGGAAGATGATACAGTAGTGGTCCTGGACATAGAAAGGAGCAACAAGTACAGTTCCCTACACAAAGAGTGAAGCATGGTACTTCGGTACCGGACACTAGATTAGATCATTATTGGGCGCTTGTGGGTTATAGGGATTCTTTGTTTTCCTCCAATATCAACTAGCATTGTTAACAAGGGACATAAAGCCGCCGGCAAACAGAAAGTCAAAGGGCATATTCAGATGTAATCGACGAAGATAAATTTGGTGAGAGTAGGCGCATTAAACTGAGTCCTCAACCACATAAATTTGGTGAGAGTAGGCGCATTAAACTGAGTCCTCAACCACAACAATGTGCTGCTTAGCTGTGAACTCAATTCCTTGAACTTAGCATTTCCTTCGAAGTCCCAAGTATTTTTTTGTGAAAAAAATCAAAAATATTGTCCACAGGGATCAATCTCGGCACGGTTAATGGCGAAAATAATGTTTAAAAAACTCCGATTGTGGCCGAATTGGGAATATGTCAATCCACCTAAAATTTAAATTCGGATCTGCTCCTTCGAATCCCAGAGAACCTAAAAATATATAAACAGTTTAGACTTTCAATCGACCGCTCAGTAAACGCTCGAAAACCGATCCTTATCACAAGGCCTGTTGGATCACCAAGCTGTAACAGGGATCAATACACGTGGGCGTGCGTGGGGAGCGTGAGGTCAGAGGGTCCGAGCGTCTCATGTACACCGGAGACAGCGAGGACAAAAGCACTTAACGCACCCCGCCCTCAAAGGCTCTGTGACCCTACACTGTTTTGTTTCCCACTCGCTAAAGTGCACCAGAGGCAAATGGGCTCGTGATTGCGGAGAGCTTTTACAGTTGATGATCAGTTTGGCTCCTAAATTGGTTAAATTATACTTTAAATTCACAAATTATAAAATTTGAGAAAGGTGATATTTTGGCTTTTAAATTTTTATTATTATTACAATTAAGTTTTACCCTCTAACTTAATTGATTAGATTCTTATATGTCATTGATGCGGTAGCATTACGATAATATGATGATGACTAAAAAGTCATATCCTTACCACACCAGCGACACATCAACATCTAATCAAAATAAATTTTAATTGCAACAATCTATATAATTTGAGATAAAAATTATAAAAATTAAAATTTGAAAAATTAAAATATCACACATTTTACAGTTTGCCAGTTTGGGGACCAAAAGTGTAATTAGGCCCTCCTAAATTTCAGCAGTTGGAAACAACCATAGTTGTTAGGTCTTATTATGGAAAGCAGGTGCCTAATCAGGAATCTATGTGAATGATACACAAATATTAATTTAAAGAATCCTCTGCCTATACTGTAGACAAAAACCTCCAAAATACTTTAGAATGCAAATGCAACGTTCTGGGCATTAAATAATAATAATAATAAAAACCCAGATGGATATATACTGTACAAAAATATCAGCAACTACTGAAAGCTCCAAGCTAACCTCTTTACAATGATGAATCAATGGTGCTACCCTAATAAAATAGGTCATGTGCATCGTAGGTGAAGGATTTGTACTTAAATATAAGACAAATATTTAGATAATAAAAGGAAAAGGCCGTTGGATATATGGTAATGATAGTCATCTTTATCTTGGGATCTTATTAAATGGTAAGGGCCAGGGTCCGATCCAATACTTCTATAAACGGTAGAAAAAGGGGCGTCTCCACATGCATAAAAGCCAAGACCACGTTGGCCCTGGTACTGGTAGGGGGGCATTTGTCAAACCCGAGGAGCCATCGACGATCCCACCGCAAGAAATTGTTGCTCGCGCCCGGTGCACCGTGCACCACGCACCATAGTGGATAATTAACATTTTAAAATTAAAATTTAATCGAGCTAAAAATATACGGAGACCCCCTCAATCATATGCTTAATTCTTTTGATTGAGAACTGTTGCCTTTTATTTTTTAGAATTAAATAATTTTAATCATAAATTAAAATTTTTATTAAATTTATTGATAATTTGAATCATTATTAGCAAATAAAAGTTGAATAATTAACGATTAATATTGAAAATTTATTAAATTTGATCAAATTTTTAACTAAGTATAAATATTTAAATAAAAAATTAGAAGTTAAGGGAGTCTTGATCGAAAAAAAATAGAGGTTAAGAAATCTATTTCATGATGTGTCCTATAGTTGAGGGGGGTCTCAATATACTTTTATCTTTAATCTATAGGTTTTATCTGTAATAAATTAAAAACCAATATACCAAAAATCATAAAATTTGAACTCTAGTACTTAAGTATCATGTACTCCAAAAAAAATTAGCTGTAATAAAAAAAATGTGTATGATCCATAAAACTAGATGTCCAAAAAAATTTACAATTTCTACTATGTAGACATATTGAATATCGTAGAATAACATCAATAATTATTTAGATTAAATTTTATTTTCAAATCTATTATAATTAGGGTTTTACGAGTGTGGTGCACGGGGCACCGGGTGCATGCAACAATTTCTCCCAAGACACAAATTTTTCCCTTTTTTTTTTTCCGCTGTTGTGTGTCTCACGCGACCCACCAGCAGACATTTTATATCACTCCCACCGCACTCCCTCGCATCAAACCTCTCCCTTTCCCCCTTTTCATTACAATCTGAATTATTGTATGCTAGTTTATTTCACAGAAGCTTCTAATTATTTCAACTTTGTAATTCATATTATTTTATTACTCTCCTCTCCAGACAAAGAGAGAGGAAACAAAACAGAGTTCTCAGATCTACTCGCTTGTTCTTTTTCTGCTCTCTCTGAACCACCATATGCCCTTTTCCAAAGGTATTTGGTGAGTAAAACATCAAAATCCACCCACTTCCACTACTCTTCCCTCTATCACGATATCTTCCTAAAGATCACTCTTCTCCTCTCTAGCTCTACGAGACAATAATTTAGAGATGTTGTGGATCACCCACATTGCAATGCTGGTTTCGGCGCCGCAAAGGTCATGAGGAATTGAGACAAAGATCGCAAGGATGTTCAAGGCAACGAGATGGAGAAGCGGCAAGAACAGGAACAAAGCTGTGTTCAAACTACAGTTCCAAGCAACGCAGGTACGCTTCTTTTTACTCCTAGAAACTTGGTTTAAATTTGGTGTTTGTGACGCCACAATGTACGTTATTGTTAATTTTTCTCCTCAGGTACCACAGCAAGAATGGGAAACAATGATGGTTGTTTTGGTTCCCCTCGATGCCGGACGAGCCACCGTGAGATCGGAAAAGGTTTCGGTGATCGACGGAATGTGTCAATGGGAGAATCCGATCTACGAGTTGGTTAAACTCATTTATGATGCCAAAACGGGAAAGATCAATGGCAAAGTCTACCAATTTACCGTATGGGCGTCGGTATGAAAGATTACTTCTTTCGCTATTATATGAGAATATATATTTTTTTCTTCTCATTTGACTGTGAATAAGTGATAACACTTCTAACATAACTGATCTGCAATGTTTTCTACAGGGATCAACCAAAGCTGGAGTCCTTGGGGAGGTCAATGTTAACCTAGCGGATTATGCCGAGGCGTTTAAACCCTCCACTGTTGTTCTCCCTCTCAAGGGAAATGCAGGAGCTCTCCTCCATGTGAGCATTTCTTATGTTTTTTTTTAATTCATAATTTTCATGTTTTATCAAATACTACACTGCCGATATATCAACTAGTTTTTCCCCAGATCTCTACTATACCATTAGCATATAACAGGAAAGTAACTTCTTTTATAAAAAAAATTGGTACATTAATCAAGTTTGGTAAATCAATTGGCAGGTTACTATTCAAAGAATGCAGGCTGATGGTGAGGGAAGGTAAAAATTGACTGTTTATTAAGTTTAAGCATCTAGGGTCATAATGTTGCTTACTAGTTGATAACTCCTATAATTGCCTCTCTAAAACTCAGAGAAGCCAATGAAAATGGAGATTCCATTGAAAAACCACGACGGAAAACATTAGAGAGCCAACTAAGCAAGTGCGACGATGAAGAAGTTGGCAATGCAACCAATGGCCTGAACTCTGTAGAGGTGAGGCTAATTATGCTTGATCTGGATTGTTTTTCTTCTAGTTTTAATTATCCTTTTTCTTTATTCTTCGAATGTTGTATTGGAACCAAAAGTTGCTTCCCAAAGAAAAGTCGCATTTTCTCCTTCAGGACAAAGTAAAAAAAAAATCAACATATTATGTTGATCATATTCAATCAGTAGCCTCGCACTCACCTGATCTATATTCAACCTACAAATTCCTTCTACCATCCCCTAAGCTTGTTATCAACACATGTTAATTAATCTATGCTAGAGTAGAATATTATGTGTTTTGTTATCCTCTAGTGGAGTTTAAAACTTGTTTTCCTCCTCTAGTGGAGTTTAGAACTTATAATCTCCATTGTCCTATGCCCAAGGGCTTCCAAATAGATAATAGCAAACATAATATATATGCTCTAGAGGAAGGAAGATTCTTAAATGTGAATTGCAAAGTGTACTTACCTCATGGTCTCTTATGCTTTGCCATGCAATGCACAACTGTTGACGAGGCCGGTTCATTTCCTGCAGGATTGCTTAAATATGAACAGCCAAGCCCAAATGAAATTCCCATCCAGCAGAAACATTTCTCTTCGTATTGAGAGTAACGGCAACCTCCAAAAGTCCCACAGCTTTGATGCCATATCTGCGTCAGGTTCAGATATCAGTTCTGGAAGATATACTCCAAAAGAAAGTGGGATCATTCATAATATTATCCGACAAGATACTACTAGCTTCCTTTCACCTCTCAGCAACAATAATACTCCAAAAATGCTGCTTACCAGCTCCGGTGACTGGTCTGGCAGTTCAGCTCCTGATAGAAGCTCGGATGGATCGAACAACACCTCAGGAGAGACTGGATTGCAAGATTCAGATGATGATATTGAGAAATTAAGGAGTGATATTGTTGTTCTGACACGGAAGTTAGAAGTATCAGAGCTAGAGCTGCAGACTCTCAGAAAGCAAATCGCGAAAGAGAGCAGGCGTGGACAAGATCTTTCAAAAGAAATTAGTACCCTGAGGGAGGAGAAGGAAGCGATTAAAAAAGAATCTGAGCTCAAAGCAATGCAGAAGAGTTACTCACCAAATATGTTGCTTCCTGATGGAGAAGATCCTTGGTCCTTGCTTGAAGAACTCAAGCGAGAGTTGAATCACGAGAAGAATTTGAACACAAATCTTCGCTTGCAACTGCAGAAGACACAAGAATCCAACTCAGAGCTGCTTCTAGCAATAAAAGATCTTGATGAGATGTTGGAGCAGAAGGGTAGGGAAGTTTCCTGTGTAAAATGCAGCTCAAAGTATTTCGAAGCTGAATCAGGTGAATATTTTGATATGCCATATAAGAATGGACTCTCAAATATGCAAAACTCTGGAGAAAAACCAGAAGAACTATATGCACCAGATGTATTAATGAAGAAAGGTGATGGTAACAAGGTGATTGATGAGCTAGAGAAGAAGATCATTGACTTGAACAATGAGGTGGACTTGTACAAGAAAGACCGTGAAGAGCTAGAGGTGCAAATGGAACAGTTAGCACTTGACTACGAGATTCTGAAGCAAGAAAACCATGACGTCTCCTCAAAGCTGGAGCAGACACAACTGCAAGAACAGCTTAGGATGCAGTACGAGTGTTCAGCGCATTTAGCAGTTATAAGTGATCTCGAAACCCAAGTTGAGTGCTTGGAGAAAGAGCTTCAGACACAAGCTGAGGAATTTGATGCAGATATAGATACTATAGTGTCTGCAAAAATTGAGCAAGAACAAAGGGCCATAAAGGCGGAGGATGCACTGACGAAGGCTAGATGGTATAATGCTCACACTGCCGAACACCTTCAAGAGGAGTTCAGGACGTTTTCTCTGCAGATGTCGTCTACGTTTAATGCAAATGAGAAGTTGTTTGCACAAACACTAAAAGAAGCTAGCGAGTTGCGTTTGCAAAAGAGCTGGTTTGAAGAAGAACTGATGAAAACCAAAGAAGAACTTGCAACTCTACAAGGCCATTACCATGAAAAATTTCGGCAGCTACTAAGCCTAGTAAGTTTCAAATCAAAAGAGACGGATACGCTAACCATGGAACTCAAAAATAAGAGTGACGAAATACAGAGTCAGAAGAATTTTGATGAAGCAAAGTTGAGGTCAATGTCGGAAGATATGGCAATGCTCAAAACTGAGCTGGAAAAGATCGCAAAAGAGAATAACCATCTTTTGGATCAGAATGCACAGAAAGAAAAGACAATAGCAGATATGGAGCAATGGAAGGCAAATGAGATGATCATATGGGATAAAAATATGGAAATACATACGCTTGAGGAAGAAGTTGTATCACGGAAGAAGGAAGTGAGAAAATCGTTAGAGGAGATAAATAATCTAAGGCATATAAAGGGCGACAATGAGACAAAGTTAGGAAAGTTAAATTCAGAGGCCACAGCTCTAAAAACTCAGTATAATGATCTCAAATGCTTCCTGTCCGAGAACGAGTCAGAGAAGGAAAATCTTTCTAAAGAGGTTCTAAAACTAAGCAGTGAGCTTCAGAAGAAAGAAGATATGATCAGCTATCTCGAACAAAACATCAGAGATCGAAGGTCAACAACAAATACAAATGTAAGTTTTAGGAGCTATGAATTAGTATCTCTACCATTCATTTGTACAGAAATACACATCCACACCTTTGCGCACGTCATCAACAATAGATAATAGAGGAAACAAAAGATACACAAATTCAAGGACAATACATCATAATAAATTTAGCAGGTAATATTCAAATGTTACTAGAAGGATATATCGTACAACTATCCCAAACTCTTGACTGTATTTCAACTTAATCGTTTGTGCTATACCTACTCAATTACAAGTAATTTGATGGGAGGAGAAAGAATTAAAGAAAGCACGTAGAAATTAGACTTTGCCTGCTTTTTGTTTAAAAGTTCATTAGAAATGAATCCTGCAAACACTTTCCAAACTTCATTATCCAAACTGACCTTATAGAACAAATTTGTTTTAAGCAACAATGGATAGAACTCTTTAATTTCAGGTGATCTAACTGTCCCATACAATATGTTGATAGTACAAAAAATATCTTAATTTTCTCATAACATTATAACATAAAAGCTTAATTTGAAGATGCCATCATAAAATAGTACAACAAGAATCTGCATGTGTACAAACAAATTGCTAAATTAGTTGATAAAAAAACAACAACATAGATCTTAGCAAGCATGAAGAAATATCCCAAATGTTGATCCCTTAGAATTGTCCAAATGCATGTGTTCACGGACTCCAAAAGTCAGGTCAATAAAATCAAGCATTTCATCTTTTAATTTGTATATATTAATATTTCAGTATTAGTTGATATAATGCAGGATGTGGAGGATTTCAGCGAAGAAGTTAAGTACATTACTGGCACAGCTGAGAATAGAAATTACTTGCCATCTCCAAAGGCTGGAGATAAAACATGCAGACACAACGTGAATGGCAACAGTAAAGAATTATTCTTGAGGTAAACATCTTGGACAAACTAGTTTATGAATTTTCAGGTTCTCTAGTTAAAAACATAGTCATTTACTAGTAGATAACAAAGATCTTCAAAGGCCCTGAGATGGAAGCTATTTTGATTTCTGAGCACCAATACCTTATCCTATGAATGATTGTTTTCTCTACAGGAATCTTGGTGCTGACCCAGGAAAATATCAGGAATGTTTTACTTCTTATGCCTTTGAACAGAATAAAATTTCTGAATTATTAAGTGAAATGACATTGCTTGAAGAACGAAACAAATCGATGGAAGCAGAGTTGAAAGAAATGCAAGAAAGATATTCAGAGATAAGTCTAAAGTTTGCAGAAGTCGAAGGTGAAAGGCAACAGCTCGTTATGACGATCCGGACTCTTAGAAATGCATTGAAGAACTAGTGTTCAACTTATCAGAAGATAGAGTTTCTGTATAGGCAAGTAACTGGACAAGTTGTGCGGATGGTCCAGGACTTGCAAGGCAAAATAGGGCTATTAAAATATAGAGTGCGTAGATCTATAATATATTCTTTTCTCATTTGAATTTTCTCTTTCTAGGAGAAACGTGCAATTCCTGTTAAATTTGTCAAGTGGAAAAAGTAGGACAATATTGCATAGAGTGCTCAAAGAAATAACTGTTGTATTTTCTTCATTTTTTTGAATATCAAAAGTTGTTTGCTGTTCATACATCTATAATTTCTAGTTAGAGGACAAAGCAATTTAATCCAAAAGATAGTTGGTCTTTAAGTTGGCATTTTCTTATTTTTGGCATTTGGCTGGAATTCTCTCTTTCAACGCCGTACCCAACGACAAACTGAAGCTAGGATGGCATCTACCTACATTACGAAAACCTTGAAAAGATAACTGCATGCATCTGTATCGAGGGAACTTTGATTGCCAAAGCTTCCAATCTAGCACTTAAACCCTATTCGTCTTCTCCTTTGTTTATCAATAATGTGCAACTAAAATCAGCTAGAACTATTTTAAAAAAAAGTACTAGAAATTGAAACTAGGAGCATTCTCGAAAGTTACTTCAATGTTGAAAGCGAAATCAAATATGAAAATAGGAATAGCAGCACTCAAACCCTCCTTCAGATGCAAAATTTCCCCAAATTCCCCACCCTTTGCTTCGGACAGCAAGCTGATCGTGAAAAACAGGAGTAACAACATCAAATGCAGTGGAATTACGATCAGGGATTGCAAGAAATAGTTCATTTCAAAGAATCGTCTCGAGTTTTTTAGATCAATGCTTACTTAGCGGAACCATAGGAAGGATCTCACAGAGGAGCATGCGGAGATCTTTAGTCAATCAGGAATCCTCGATCTCAACTCGACAGCAGAGACCGAGATCGAGATCAACACCTTTTTCAAATTGAGAACCCAATCGAGGGAGAGAGATGAAATTCTTAGGGGCGGAAGAGAGATCAGATCCTTCAAATTGGAGCGAGGGGAAGAGAGATCAAATTCTTAGGGTGGAAACGAGATCGGATCCTCGTAGATGAAGAGAAACGGAGGTAGTACCTTAGGGTTTCGTTCGCACTTCGTTTCTTCAGGAGTAGTAGTCGACGCAGTGGAAGAGAGAGTGGTGGAGGAGCGAAGAAGAAGAGCGATTATTCCCAATCTGGATTTGAATGGCGCGTGAACGGGGAGGGAACCTTTTTATAGAGTCCTCGTCCGGAGATTTGAAATGCTATCCTGCGCTTCATCGCGTGGCAACGCGCAGGTTAGCTTACTCGGACTCAGACCGGTTCGGCTTAAACCACATACCGCATACTAAAGCGGTTCGGGCTGGGTTAAGTCGGTTCGCATGATTAGAACCAGAAGCTGAACCCAAATAATTCGGTTTCGACCACATTAGTCCAAAACCAAAACGATTTTCCCAAAAAAAAATAATAATTAAAAAGGCAATCAAAGCAGCATATAGTACTCCAGTTTTTTTTTAGCCAATGATATAACACAAGTTTAGGAATCATATCAGAGATGGTCATTTAAGGACAGGAGAAAGTATAAACTTAATTTAAGCCAAGCCCAAAAAATCGTTATACACGCGTGTACATTTAAAAGCGTTTACTAATAATTTTTTTGTAAGGGTATAGTTGATTATATAACTAACATGAAAGAGTCTTACATAGCCTGGCTCTGCCTTTTTTTTGCAGGTTAAGTCACACTCGACTATTTTAAATTTTGAGACCCGAAAAAACTCTGGACTTATTCTAATTTTTTCGTTTACTCCTTGCGCTTCACACCAAATTTGGGCTAAAAATATATTTAGTTCCAAGCCCCTACAGCTGAGTTTTTGGATCCAAACATATAAAAAATTTTAAAACAAGCTCCATTTTGAAGCTCTGCTCGTGCCGTTGAAAGTTGTCACATAACCCTGGAGCTAAATAATCATAAAACAAATAAACACTTTTTTTTTTTGAGAGAAAAAAAAAAAAATAAACACTTAAGATCAACAATGAAACAGTGCTTGGAAACAGAAACTTCGTAGGTCTATGACCACAAGAATTTGTACGCTCTTCATGCTCTTTGCTCAAAACCTTATTGAATACACATAATTATGCAATCACTATCAAACAAAACTTTTACAACGAGTTTTCTGCAAACCGAATCTGAGGCGTTCTCACAGGACTACAAATATTCACTACCAAACTGAGGAGGAAGGGATGACACTAAAAACAAAAGGGGAAAAAATAAAAGGTCAAAACAAATAAAGCTTATACACTATGATAATACCTCGACGAAAATGGGCCCACGGGAATGGGTCTAAAGAATTCAGTTCCTTCCTGGCAAAAATCGCAACTAGAGATTATGCTGGACAATCCTCACCAGTCTTTGCCATTGCATCCCGCTCTGCTGCGGCAATAGGGCATCCTCTGATTTAAATTAGTTTACACATCCAATTCTCTTTTTTATTGAGAAATCTCATAGCAGCCCAGCAAGCATAGCACCGGGATCATTAAATGCTTGAGGAGTGACCGGTGATTGCGGCTGTACTGCCTGAGGGGCAGGGGCGGCAGCATGGGCTGGGGTAGTCAAGGGGATATTGATCAAATATTCCTTGACGAGCTCTTTCAACCTATCATGGACGAAAAAAATATATATATTGTTTCGGTGCTCCAGCGGGATAAAAAGAAAGTAGATAAGCAAGGGAGACATACTCAAATGTCAAAGATGGATCCCCTGATGCAACTGTAATCCGCAGCTGAGTTCTGTCAGATGGATCCGTTTCAACTCTAATCTGGAATGGTCACAGAATTTTTTTTCAGAATGAAAGGTAAAGGAAATGTGAAATTCAACCTTTGAAATGAAGATCAAATAGTTGAAAATCAGAGCTAGATTTGCCTGAATTAGACTTACAAACTCAAGAATGCAAGCACCCAATGAAAAGAAAAGCCGACAAGGGACTAGTAGATTGAACAAGTTAAGAAACAACCGGGACTATATAACGGAAACCGAAAGAAATCATGTAGATCTTACATAGATCCACGCATTGCACGAAACAATCAAAACGTTTAGAGAAGTATTTGCAAATAAATGTAGATATTTGTAGAACCACAATAGATAACTTCCATACGTAAAAAATGATTAGAAAAGGAAATAAACAGTCTTACCAAGCAAAGCATGGCATGAGTACTCTCTGAACAGAAGGTAGTGCTTGCAACCAGATTGTTTGGATTTGTATCCTGGTAAAGAGCATCAAAGTATCAGTAATCTGTAAAAAGAACAAATTAGTAGAACAAAGCGACAGCAACTTACAAGCCCAGGAGTAGCTGCTAAGTGAAGGCTAGCAAACAAGTTTGCCATCTCAGGAAGGGACATTGGTTTGACCCCCCTAACCTGCTCATATAGTCACCAAATAATCTATTAGAAAAAGTTAGAGATGACAGCAACAATGAATCCCCAATAATATCACACCAAGATGCGAAAATAAGCAGCTTGATATAAGGATTATAAGATCTTCAAAGAAAAACTCCTCTAAGTTTGTTGAGCTTCTTTAAAAATTATGTTGGTGATTAATGGTGTAGATATCTTGCCGGCATTCTATAAGTTATTTAATAATGAGATAGTGTTGTCCTAAAATCTGTCATGTCTAGGTACGTCAGCACCTATCACAGGTGAGATAGTGTTGTCCTAAAATCTGTCTAGGTACATCACAGGTTGCATGCCACCAATAATAACAAAAATAAAATGAAACCTAAAAATTGATTATTTTATGACAAAAAATAACATGTAATAGTAATGTCTATAACAACACATACACGCCTCACTTTATCATCACTCTGGTCTGATAATTAGAAGTTCACATTCCAGAAAATTTAATTATCAAAGTCATTAATACTTCAATCATATCAACTAGGCAAAATTCATAAGTCCTATGCTGTTTGCTAATATAGAACTACTTAATATAGAACTAAAAATAAAATACAGCAAAAGCTTTACCACTTCTTGAAGCCTTAAAGGTGGTCCAGACAATGATTTCCATTGGGGAAAGAACTCTTCAGGAGAAACTGATATTGGCTGCAAAAATTTATTCAACACAACTGGGAGACGAAGCTTGGCGTTAACCTGCATAAGAAGAACAAAGAAATTGTCAAATTAGCGCCCGGGAGTAGAGAGTTTAGATTTTTGGAACAATCAAATAACAAATGACAAAAGTTAAAAGTGAGGATTAGCACCACTGCAGTTCCAAATGTATAGGAGAAATCAAGAACGGCAATGTCTCTGCTCGCTCGAAGATTAACAACCTCAAGAGGGCATTGCACCTAAAACATGAAATACAAGATGATGAAAATTGAATGAAGCTCCACAGAAAATTAATACCATACTGTAATATTCCCAACCTGTGCTCTTGGAGGAATAGTATCAGGTACCAATGAGAGTTCCATTTTCAGATGTGTTGGAGGCAATATCTGAGCTCGCACTGACACAAGAGGGGAAGTATTTTTGTTTCCCAAGAAAAGAACAAGACGTCCATGATGGGCTCGCCACTCGGCTTTTATTCCAATCTGAAGAAAAGAAGAGCAAAACTTAAGAAGCAGCAAATATCACGAGGACAAAACAATAATACATGAAACCTTATAACTCGAAAACAACACTTTTTTAATAAACATTGAACAGCTAAAGATAACCTATTCCAGGCCTTATATATTCAGCGTCCAAACAAGCAATGTTATCAAGAGGCAAACCTGAATGTATGGGTCTTCATACAAAACTCCACTATCTTTCAGACACAGCACATGGAATCTTTCGGCAATATTAAAAATTGGCTGCGCAAATTGGAGAAGAGTTGCTTGTCAGCATATACAACTAAGGAATGAAAGGCACTAGAAACATACTACAGATTGTACTCGCGAATTCAGAATTCAAGAGGAAGGAAATCAAATCACAAAGTAACAGGCTATATGACTAACATGACAACTTCTCAAGCTGATCATGGCATGTATAACTATACCTGACATGTAAAAGGGCAACGAAAATATAGTACCTGAACAAAATTTGCCTGATCATCAAGAGTAGCTAGTGCTAAGGCACCTACTGAATTTGGAGCAGCTTCGAATCCTGCTAAAGGGTTTTGTTCCGTCGAAGCAGCAGCAGCAGCCGCTGGAGGACCCTCTATAGCAAGCGGACCCAAAAGATCTCCAAGTAGATCTTCTGAAGGCGTAGGTGGTGCTGGTTCACCTTTACTTACAGTTCCATTCTCCTTGGTACTAACACTAACCACTTGATCACTGGAATGAGCCTCCTACACATCATTAACCTCATTGAGTTATACATTTAAGAAATGGTTAATGTCTGAATGTTTAGGCGTTGAAGGAAGTGAAGCTCCAACCATATTTTGACTTGGCATCTTAACAAGGCCTAGCTGCTGATTAGTTGGTAGGGATCCATTAACAGGGCGAGGGTCTGCAACAACTAAAGCATTTGATGTCTGCTGCTGACTACGGAGTTTTATGGCGCTTTGCTCTGCTGTATCGACTTCAGCATCTTCAGCCTTTCTCAGTAAAGCAGACTAATTTTGACAAAGGTAAATATAAGTATCTTGAAACATCACAGTTCAAAATTTATATTTCTAGAGGATTTTTTTTTTTCAGCTAGTAATAAAAATTTCATCTCCCTATCTGATTCATCTAACATTTGTGAACAAAACTATGGAGACATGCTGACCTGGCGCTCTGGAAACTTTGGCATTTCAGCCAATACATCCATTAGAGCAGCACCTTTCCGGCTCAATGCAAAATATTCAACCGCTCTTTGCTGTATTTCAACATCAATGTAACTCTCATATCTGAAATTTGAGATAAAGGTCACATAAATTTAAAAAGTTCAAAAATCTTTAAAATTATAAAAGGAGGCAATCTTTACTATAATGGACAACAGCTGAACAAAGTAAAGATGACTGTTACTTTCTAAATATGGCCCAAATTTGTTCCTGTAATTCAGGATCAGGTGGCTGACCATGCATCAATATCTTGGCGTAAGTTGAGAGAAGAATGGCAATGGTACTTGTCCTACAAAAAGAATTCATTTAAATAAAAGTGATGAATTGTTGGCATTAGGCTAAGCTGCTGTTGGTATGCAAAACTATGTCTGACTTACGATACAGTAGGAAGCTTCTCGTTGATTATGTGGAATAATTCCTTAGGGCTACAACCAGGTCTTCTAGCCAAAAGATGGCCATACTCTCCAAGAAGATAAGCACCAACCTGTACAGTGAGGTAATCAATATCTACTCAATTTTTTAGCATCAGCAAATCCCACTGTCGACATTATATGCTACTTGAAGAAAGGCGAAATGAAAGCTAGCAAATGAGACAAGTATAACATTATAGGATTTAAGAAGTTTTTCTACCTATCTATTCCATAACCATCAGTTCATGTGCATTCTGCTCGTAAGACAACATTTGTGCTCATCTAGTGGACTAGAACAAGCAATTTGAAGTTTTGAACTAAGCATTGCACACTATGTGGTTAAAGTCCAGCTATATCAAGTTGATGATAATAGTAGGTTAAGCAAACTTTCCATAGGCAATATATGGGATTATATATGTCAATTATTTGTCAGCGAAAAGATGAGTTCAGGGTATAAACACCTTAACCATCGTCTCATGCAATGCAGGCTTGTCAAGATACTCTCTCGCCTTTGCTGCTGCATATGGCTGACACAGATACGATGCAACACAGATACAATCTCAGAAATGAAGAATACCAAATGGCAGGAAAAAGAAATCTGTGAATTAGTGTTAATCAAGAAAGCACCTGCAAATCTTCATTGTTAGTAACAAACTGAACCACACGATACCATATGTCGTCACTGACAAAGTCGCCAGCTTTGTCAATCAGTTGAAGAATGACATCAACATACCTACAGAAGATGTATAGAGCTCACCTCAGAGACCAGAACAGACCAAAATTTCAGGCTTAATTTCCCAGCATTAAAATTGAGAAGATAAGATGCACAGAAAACAGCAAATTTCATCAAATATTTCATAGTAGGGGCAAAACATGTTCTACAGAAGTAACAAGCGTAATTTACACCTTCCAACACCATATATAATG
This sequence comes from Puya raimondii, assembly GCA_016920855.1. Classification (NCBI taxonomy): domain Eukaryota; kingdom Viridiplantae; phylum Streptophyta; class Magnoliopsida; order Poales; family Bromeliaceae; genus Puya; species Puya raimondii. The sequence goes on along the minus strand of JABWPP010000050.1, from coordinate 51,985,936 downwards.
GACATAGCATAGTATGGGCAGAATCTTCAATAGTATTTACTCAAACGGTATGTTACGTTTCTGGTACCATTCAGATGCGAATTTCAAATATTGTTAGTAACAAAGTCTGCAGTGTAAAGTTAAGTACAAGTGTGCTATATAACCTTCCTTCCAATATACTCACAGCTCCAATAGAATTACATGTTATAAAGGGGAATGTCATATGCATAATAACTGCTCTTACAATAGAATCTTTGAACAGAGACACCAAATAAAATCCTCCAAGTTTTTAACATTTTTACTGTTACTTTTATGCCGAAATTTAATGACTGCACAAGGCTATCTCAATAAACATCCACTCACTGTTTAAAAAAATGCGCCTTAGGCGCGCGCCTAGGCGCCTAGGCGCTAGGCTCAATGGCCAGCGCCTAGGCAGGCCCTAGGCGGGCGCTATTGGCTAGGCGCGCGCCTAGGGCAAGGCGCAAGGCGCCAATGAGGCGCGCCTAGGCAATATTGGATCCAAAGATGCCAAACGGGTTTGGATCTTAGAAGTATATTCTCTAATGGGTTGAAACATGTAAAATAAACCCAAAACCCTAAACTAACATGATCCAAACCCTAAAAAATCCTCAAAATCTGTCCGCTCCCTATCCCTCTCTCCGCTCGTGGCTCTCAACCCTCTCTCCCGCTCGGCCATCATCTCCGGCTCTTCCTTTGTCTCCGGCTGTGCTTCTCTGCTGCTTCTTCAACTCGGCTCACCCTCTCTCTCCAAAGTGTTCATCTCTTCTCCCCTCCTCTCTCTAGTTTCTCTCTCAATCTCTTATGTATAATTCTCTATTGTTTTTTTTTAACCTGTGTTTTATTTTTAAAAGAAAACAGCATTTTACTTTGATAAAATGATGTCTTTTTTGAAGTAGTTCTTCTCTGTTTTAATTTTTTTATTAAAAAACAGCATTTTACTTTGATAAAATGATGTCTTTTTTGAAGTAGTTCTTCTCTGTTTTAATTTTTTTATTAAAAAACAGCATTTTACTTTGATAAAATGATGTCTTTTTTGAAGTAGTTCTTCTCTGTTTTAATTTTTTTATTAAAAAACAGCATTTTACTTTGATAAAATGATGTCCTTTTTGAAGTAGTTCTTCTCTGTTTTAATTTTTTTTATTAAAAAACAGCATTTTACTTTGATAAAATGATGTCTTTTTTGAAGTAGTTCTTCTCTGTTTTAATTTTTTTATTAAAAAACAGCATTTTACTTTGATAAAATGATGTCTTTTTTGAAGTAGTTCTTCTCTGTTTTAAAGTAAAAGAAAGTCCTTGAAAATATGATTTTATAGAGTATATTTAGTTCTACTTAACAATTATTAGAAAGTATAGTAAAAAACTTTTTGGTCATGAATCATGATATTTATTTCAAAATTCTATGAACGTGTGCGCCTGACCTCACTCAGGCGCGCGCCTGCGCCTTGCGCCTTGCGCCTAGGCTCCAACAACCCTTTGCGCCTAGGTGCGCCTTGGGCTTTTTTAAACACTGCATCCACTTCTATATGCCACGTGCATTTGTTCCACTATCCACCTACTTAGACTCAAGGTGCTCCTTGAAATCTAATGTTTCATCCATTTAAGCGGCACGGCATGAAGCCCTCAACAGAGAGCACAAGAAGATAACAATGAAAAGCAGCACCTTCAACAAAGTATCAATAAACATAGGATTTGGTCTTGATTTTAAAGTTATGAGGCAAGTCAATGAGTCATTCATGCTAGGAAGAAGAAAAAGTGATCCAGAATGTAGTAAAACTACAAAGAGTGATATATTCTTACCATGACAGATCTGGAGCAAATTTCTCTGCCAGAATTGCAGCCTTCAGTGAAAGTTCTTCGCGCATAGCAAAATCTGCTGTACTGAGATACTGAAGAAAACAGAAGAACATGGTGATAATACAAGGCAATTCTTACACATCCCTCATGTGAACTAACCACCAAGCATGTACAAATAAAAGAACTGGTACCATAAGGTTCACTCTACCTGCAATAATTCCTCGACTATGTCCTTCGCATTAGTCACATCACACATTCCATAAAGCAGATCAAGAGCACGCCTTCTAATACTGAAATATCAGCAACATAAATTCCACATATTAGGTATCAAGAAACAGATCGTAGCACATTTATTTCATAAAGCTCTTCAGGCTCTTCAAGTTGGAAAACACAAGTCTAAGGAAGATAAGAAGAAAATCTGAGCAACAGTAACAATGTAATTACACCACCGTGAATGGTTAAGAACAAAAGATAGGGCCAAGAGAATGCTACTTTGAAGCTACCCAACAGTGCAAAGCCAGTGGATTTTAATGTTGGAAAAGGGTTAGTGAAAAACAACCTCAAGGAAATAGGAAAAAGGAATGCTGTACATACTACATCTCATCTCAATCTAGAAATCATCCAAATCTTTACTAACAATGCAATAGATATTTATGTCAGCAATTTATGAAAATTTAAGTTGCGTAATATCTAAGAAAGAATACGAGAGGAAACAAAGATACTGTATAAATGCTTTCAATATCCAACATTAACTATATTTTAATGATTACATAATGCATAGCTCCCAACTTTTGCTGAAGAATATATATGAAAATTGAAGGGAAAAAAATTACCTGACATCTGGATCTTTCAAGGAAGTAATAATCTGAGCTTGATGTCTTTTAATTATATCCTGCACATCTGTAACTAACAGCATCCTGGTCATGTTTTCCTGCAATAAGAGATTAAACAGTTGTAAGAATGAAGTTGAAATCCAAAATAGGACTATCGGGCACAATTAATGAAGTAACATTTCCATATTCACCAACTAAAGTTATCCAAAAAAGGTAAAACAAATTAACTCAAAAATTGCATCAAAAACAGGAGAACTTACCAGACCAAGATACCGAATATTTGGTTCTCTGACTGCAATAAATTTCCCGAGCAAAGCTACACACTGAGACATCATCTCCTTTTCAGCATCAAGATGCATAACCTGTCATGAAGAGCAGGAGAAAAGAACCATCAGTACAAGGGATTAATCTGCAGCTGATTGTGCATGTTTGCCTCAAAAAGAGAAATACCCAATAGATTAGTATTTGGGTTATATAAGACATTCTCTACATGTACTAATTGATATCAAATGATATATAATAAACTACGTCAGTAGGATTTAGCTGCCAATATAATCGTTAAGGATCAAAAAGAATTTGGTCAAAATGATTTGACATTGGAAACAAAAAAGAATTTCAATTTGTTATAGATTTCAACATATACTAACATATTAATGTCATAAAATCCTTGAGGTAATTTTCTTTTACATCGTTCCCAATAGGGTTACTGTTCTTGGGTGTATACGACACAAGCAGACTACAGCATCAAGCCATAGCACCAAGGGAGCTGCGCTAATTAAGGGCATGTGTCCTTGGTTCTAAAATTAAATTCAACTAAGAAGTTAAATTTCAAAAGACAAAAATGCATAGACATAATAGTTAGCTGATATACAAGCAACTAAAAAAACACCTATTTAATGCATTTTATGCTTATATTAATCATGCCAAACCTTTGCAATAACAATGCTTAAAAAACACCAGATCTTGCCTTAAAAAATAATTTGCAAACTCACCAGAGCAAGCGCTTCAAAAAGAACAGCATGAGATGCATTGTTTTTATTAACATTTTTTACCACATCTGTGCCCATTAAAACACGTTGCAAAACCTACAAAACAAAGAAGAAAAAAATCAGACATCCCAATCTAACTTAAGATTCTGCAAAAGTTCCAGCTCTAGCGAGAGAGTCACCGTACATCAAATAAAGCTCTTCTTGTATTTGGATCTTCAATAGTTGGATAATACTGAAGAGCTCTCATTGTCTTAACCTGTATTCAGTGAAAAATTAAATGTCATAGCATCTCTTCTATGCTGCCTTGAAATGCAATATGAGAGGTCGCAAATTTGGACTATTTAAACTCAACAATAGAATAAGTCAAGACGAGAAAGACACCAACTGACAACAACAACAACAACACTTAAGCCATCCCGACTAGTAGTCTGCCTCAAATTAAAATCTGAAATCCTCACCAAAGAATAAAACTTGTACAAAGTACTTAATTGAGCAGCAAATTGGAGAACTAGTAGATTACTTGTATATGCCTTCAACTATAGCTTTAACCAATGAACAAAAAACAATGTCCTATAGAACATGTAATGGAAAAACCCAAACACAACATGTAATCCACGGTTCACAGCTGAAGACAGAGATATGATAAGAAAGTATCAAACATCTACTAAAGCAGATCCACTACCGTCTTAGCCCAAATTATTACGTAGAGACATAGTAGAAAGATGGAGAGTCCTTACATTAATAGATGTCTCAAATCACAAAAACTAAAACGAATAAACAATCCAATGCGAACGATTCTTGTATCTAGTTTCAGTGAACTCAGGTTATTTGAGTACATTAATGAGAATTTATCTTAAAAGATATAATACGAACGAAAAGAGGTTTCTTATTTCACATTAAAGACTTGTAATTTCTGACTAAACTGAAAACACAGAGAAAACAGTGAAACTTAACTAATTCTTGTATTCAACAATGTAAACTATCAAACGTGTGACCAAATTACTGAAAATAATATAAAAGAACGCTGAATAACCTGAAGCCAAGGAGATGGAATTCCATAGTAAGTATATTCTGGCGGAATATCTTGGTTTCTGGCCAATCTCTCTAAAATTCTTACACACTTTGGTAAACAGTTCCAATATGCTTCAGCATTATTGGATACTAAAGCAACAAAAAGGCTCATGACTGATGTCAAAACTCCCATATCACGTTCATCTAGAAGCTGCGCCATACGATCAGACCTGGTAACAGAAGTGAGAAAGAACAACCAGTCACACATGAAGAACATATCCTTATAAATAATATATGTGGTTTTCGGAATTGTAAATGCTGTAATATGTACCATCCTTCTATATTCACAACATCAGGATTTTTCCTGTAAAGCCGTAGAAGACATAATGCAGCCTTTTTTCTGACTAGAGGTCGACAACTACTTGAAATCTGAAAACAAATAAGATGAATGAGTACTGATACCCATCAAATAAGGGTAAATAGGTGTGAAAAATTAGGTTGTCCTTACAAGAAGCTTTTGGACGTCAGGAGCCAGTGATTCAGAAAACTCCTTCCCGCCAATATTCCCTACCTGCAGAAAGCAAGAGTTTATACAAAAAGACATAAAATAATACATGCAAAAATATAATACCCCTGAGGAGCTACTATCCTTTATCAATGCCTATCAGGTAAATAACCGCAAAACAAAAAGTATGATATGATGATCTTTTGATCTGATTGAATATCTACTCTAAAATGACTATTTTTGTTTCCTTTGTTCTCATAAATTTGTGGATAATTTTTTCGTCACTTTCATTTTCAATTAAAGAAATGATAAGAAGAACAGAATTTGAAGAATAAGAAGAAAATGATAGCAATGATGCCCAAAAATCTATCTTACTACAGAAAATGAAAGGTTAACCCTCAGATAGAATATGCAAAAGACAAAGATGCAAAATAAACAAAAAAGAATACCATACCATTGTCAAAGCCAAGCATTGGAATGTCTCATTTCGCCCAATAATATCATTGCGTACAGTGTTTATAACAAGCCTTAGGAAGTCATGGTTCTCATTAAGCAAACTAGATGTAACTATGTACCCAACCTGCAATACCATTTCAAAATATTGTAAGGAGAAAATAATCGCAGTTAGCATATAAAGCCAGGAGAGTCTTCTGTCACTTAAAGGAAGATGCATTGAATCAAAGCAGAAAGATAACCATCCAAAAAAGACTACAAAATGAAGACTGTTCAAATATTCAGTTCTTTTGAGTACACACAAATAATATTCAGCTCTAACTATTCAGCATAATATATTTTGTGCCATATTTGTGTCTTGAATGGGGTCCATCATCTTCAAGAATGATGTGAGCGCGAAAACTAAAATAAATAGAAGTGGTTACCAAAGTTCTATACTACGTACAACCTACACGAGGATAATAAAATACTAGGAAAGCAGGCTGAAGGATTTTTTTGAGAACAAAGCGTTCAAAAGAAATACAAATGCAGAACAGGCATAAAATAAAGTTTCACCTGTTTCTCAGGATACTTTGGTGCGGATATCAAAGAAACAGTCTCCATGTGACCAAAATCAACATCATAGCCCAGCATGTAGATGTAAAGCATTTTCCACACGTACTTCTTTTTCTCATATGGTGTCAATCCCTGTCAAATAACACATTAACTTCGTTACTACTTAAGGTAAAAAAAAATCATGTCCGCCTTGTCCCTTAATAGATTCAAAGTAAACAGGTCAGCCTGTCTAGAAAGTGTTTGTAGGGAAAGTAACAACACAAGTAAGAACAACGCAAGCTCTTCATCCATAGTACTAAACCATCTGCACATGCATCAAATCAAATCCTGCAATTATAAATCTTTAAAACGGGTCTGTAGGACTTTTTTCTCATAAATTTTGTTATAACACATACTTAACAAACTAAAAGCAGTACCATGAGAGACATCAAGCATTCATAAGCATATGATAACTGGACAACAATATTTATTTCTTTTTGCTATTCACTGTTGCATTTTTTTTGCTTAGAGGTTTGTATAGGAGAATATTAAGAATGTTATGAACCAGTACGCACACAATTAAATCTAAAGATATCTACAGACCTAATACTAGATTCATATGAAAGATAAATATTAAATTCTTATTTGCTATTAGTCGATACTCAAGGGTCGTCCACGTCCACGAGAAGATAACAATGTGCAAAACTTGTGACAAATCTGATATCCGTGATCACTGATTTGACGAAGCAAATTTCTAGAACCAAAGAATCACAAATAATTAAAGTAAAAGTTCAGCCCAGACTGGACCAACATTTCATCGTGAAATATTTAGTAGATTATTTCAAGAACCATCCACATAAGGTCAGGCAGCTGCACATAGGTTTTATCTGCATCAAGCAGGGAATTATGCAGTCTTATGAAAGAATATGAGGGCTCTACAAGGGGCGCACACGGTTTAAAACAAAAAGTAAATACTTATCAAAGAACCTCTACATCAATATGATTTGCCTTACTATTACTAAACTAGATTTTGTGCATGTCTCAATCCTAAACACAGAATCTCCTCCAATGAATCATTTCTTACTCTTGTCCAATAGAAAAGACGTCTGCTTCATCTATTCCCATTAATCTTTCATCACAACCAGAAGAAAAAGTGTAACCAGAAGGAAATTTGTCCTGTATAGTCCATTTTAAATGACATCGTCACAAGAATTTCCTAGCTACAGTATATGTCCTAAGACCCCCAAGATTTCTACGAACCACTGCTTTCTGGGATTTCTTGATAGTAGTAAATGCAGTAATAATGCAATACCAAAGATAATGAACAGCTAAATCTCTAATAAGTTTCCAAAAAACTTTGCACCGACTATGAGTTTCAATCTTGTAATTTAGAGAGAGAATTCGCAAATTGAAGACGTAACTTATCAAGTTTGACCTAGCATTCTCCTCAATCCCCGGTCTTGAGACTGTAAAATTTTCCTCTAAAGCACGGTAAAATGACAAACTATATTACTCTAAAGCATCATTCGCAATTCAATTTCCTTTCAGGAAATGAAAAAGTAGGATAACAAGAACTATGTATTTCATCTTATCATAGAAATAAAAAATAAGCACAAAATCAAGACAAATGGCGCAACAACCACAACGTCCTTTACAAGAATGAGGGATTCTGAGCCAAGAAAAACTAGAGAATTAGATTTAAACCAAGAAAATTAACGAACTAAAGGGAAAAAAATGGCGTGTTCGAGAGCGAAGCTAACCTTCTCGTTCTTGAATCGAGTTCGTATATGTCCGAGCTCCTTGTCGACCCGGATCCGCTCCTGCTCCTTGTTCTGGCAATTCCGCACGTCGCTGATGAACACGGAGAGCCCCCGCATCCCCGAGATCGCCATCGCCGCCTCCGCCCCGCCCCTCCGCGGCGGATCCGCTCACCACCGCCGCGCTCCGACGCGATCGATCCACGAAACCCCACCCCCGCCCCCAGATCCGGCGCCGCCGCCCCCGAGATCCGCCTCCAATCGCCTCCCACGCGCGATCCCAAACCCTAGAAAACGGAGAGGACCCGATCGAACACCTCGTCGGCTCCGAGACGACGACGACGACGACGACGACGACTCCAGAGGAGGGATGAGTTCGTTCGTACGAAGCGGGATTGGAGGAATCGCGGAGGAGATCTTTCTTTCGTTTTTTGTTTCGTTTTTCGTTTTTTTTTTTTCCTCCCTTTTTTTTTTCCAGCTCTTCTTTTTCGCTGCTCTGATTATTAAATATTTGATTTTTTGTTTATAATAATTTAGTCGGGATTAGCCAATTGGAATTGGAATTGGTATTAGTAACAGTCGAGGGAGTGACAACGGATGCGTATTATTACCGTATACCTTGACCGCATAATTTCATTCATCGTTCGATGGGATTCGACGACGACTTTTCCCACCTACGGTGGATCGGGTCGGGTCGGGTCGGGTCGGGTCGGGTCGGATCACCACCCCTCATTTAAACTTCCATATTTTGGGCCGGATACGTTTAGACCCATGACCCAAATAATAAAAAGGCTTAGCATTGAATGGTGGAAATGTTCCACGTGCTGAGTTTTTAAAAATGGATTTAATATAATTTTATTTTATTTTATATTCAACTATTTTATAGGAATGTAGATCGTAAAGGGACCAAGTCCCATCCTAGGACCGCTTTGAGCCCAAAAGGTTGGACGTGTTACGACGGTACGGCCCACTACTTTGCGGCCCATATTCTTTATTTGTTACAACTTTTATAATATTATTTGGTTAAAATTACGTTTTTATAATTTTTATAAAATTCAAATGCCATGTAATTAAATGCAAACAAGTTGTTCCCAATCTGTACGTCCATAAAATTAACTTTCTACATAAATAATAAAAAAAACAAAATATAAATACCTATATGTTCCTTTAAAATTTTAACCACTAATTATGTGAAATTTAAATATACGAAACACGAAGGTACACACAGAAAAAGGAATTTTTTTTATTAATAGACTTAAAAAATATTATAATTATAAAAATAGTCTTCTAAAAAAATTATTTATAAAATTAGGTATATACGGTGAATGAATTACCGCTTTCTAAATGCGGTAAATCATTCACCGCTTTCTTTAAAAAATAATAACTATTTTTAGTATCTAATAATATATATCTTTTGAAGTTTAGATAGTGAAAAAATGTAAATTAGGGTAAAGGCGGTGAATGATTCACCGCTTTCAGAGGTCTAGTTTTACAAATAAAAATTTTAGAGCTCTATTTTTGTATTTTAAAAAATTTGTAGGCTTAATAGCCTAAAAACTCCCAGAAAAAAGCCTAAAAAACTCATAAGAAGAAATGACAGATTTTGAATTGAACACTCACATCAGGGCTTTGGAGTAGGGCTTTGGAGTAAATTAAAGGTAACTTAGATACAGTGAGGGAAAAACCGAGTACTTCAAAATTTTAATATTTTTAGTATTTATATTTAACAATTTCCTTACATCTTAAGGCCCCGTTTGGTTCGTTCGGGGGTTAAAGCAGGGATAACGAAGTTATCCCCGCTATTCCGCCAAACGAAACGAAGTTTGGCCGGTATATTTTATTCCGGTCAAACTTCGTTATTCTCCGTTATTCCGGAATAGCTGGGATAAACTATTCCATCGTTTTGACGGAATAGCGCTATTCCAAGCTTAATTCTAAATTTAATTAAGATTATAAATTTATTTAAACATAAATTATATAAACATAATATATTTAATTAATAATAAAAGAATAAAATATCCAAGCTAGATTTATAATAAATATTATTTAATTAATAATTTATATATTAATTTATTTACTAATTAACTAGATAATTAATTAACTATTTAATTTATTACTTTAATAAATATTTAATTAATTTTTTGAGTAATTAATTCATTATTGTAATTAATTTACTAATTAAATAATTAATTATATTGTTTAATTAATTAATATTTTGAGTAATTTAATTATTTTCTTAATTAATCATCTGACTATTATTAACTAATTTATTTATTAATTTATTATTTTATTAAATTATTTGTAATTAATTAAATTATTAATTACTAGTTAATTTATTTATTAATATTAAGGGTTTTTAGCAATATTCATAATTATTTAGTAGATTAAATAAGTTAAATTATTACTTAATTAATATTTCGTCTTAATTAATTAGATAAAATATTATTGTTTAAAATTATAATTAATCTTATCCTCGCAATTCCAATCAAACCATCCAAACACTATTTTTCTTATTCCCGAGAAAAATCTACTTTTCATCCAAACGTAAAATTAATTTAATCCCCGCTTATACCTCAATTTATACATATTCCTGGAATAGTCACTTTTTGCTTATTCCCGAACCAAACGATACCTAAAGCTTTTACACAAGAACATATTCTTTTTTTCCCCTCTATATTGTTTTATGTAATACCACAATACTAACAACTTAAAAGATGTTTATTTGCAGATTTTAATACACTTTCACTACATCACCAAAACAAAATCCACAAACTGATTCTATGATCTCACATAAACTAATTAACACACACACACACTACGTATATATATAGAACTAGATTACTATAATATCTATAGTACTGGAGCTACGATACTACAGTCTCTTTTTTTATCTTAGCATGTTTAAATCAACGATCCACACCGTTAAATATGATCTAGAGTATATGAAGTTCTTAAGAATAAAATTTTATATTTTTTTTACATCGTTTACTTAGTAAATAAATCATATCAAAATGAACGATGAAAATTAAGCAATCTTTAAAATTTGAAAATAGAACTTTTGAATTCAAGATCAAGAATGTTGACCTTGATCTAGATAGTTTAAAGTATTTTCTATAAAAATTTGGATAAATTTAGTTTCTTCTACACCGTTAAATTACAAACTCGCCATAGTAGCTAGTCATTCAAAATTGACAAATTTGAAATGATTTGATCATAAAGTAAACTAAGTCGAAAAAATATAAAATTATATTTCTAAAAATTTTAAATATCTTAGATTAGTTTTAACGGTATGGACCGTTGATTTGAATACCCTAAGATCGAAAACGAGCCTATAGTATCGAAACTCCGGTACTGTAGATAAGTATAGTAGCCTCATTCGTCTATACGTATATATCTAAATTCCTCAGGGTGTGGTGCTACTGAGCCCGTTGATGAGCGCGAGCGCGTTGCTGGTGCGCTCCGCCGCGTCGGCGACGCGCCGCGCCACCGCCCTCTTCACCTCCCCCTCCCCCTCCACCGCCGCGAGCCCATGCGCGCACATGTTCTCGTCCGTGAGCGCGGCGCTCGCCCACGTCTCCGCGTCGTCCACCTCCGCCCGCGTCGACCGCGCGCGCGGCAGCTCCTCCCCGCCGCGCTTCCCGGCCAGCGCGTCCAGCGACCGCTGCAGCTGCAGGACCGCGTCGCCCAGCGCGACCGCGCAGTCGCCCAGGGCGGCGGCCTCGGGCGGCGGCGCCGGCGCGCGGGGGGCCCGTCCCCAGCCGACGACAAGCGCGCGACCAGCGCCAGCGCGCCGCGCGCCGCGCCCAGGCTCGCGGAGACGGCGTCCCGGGCCTGCTGCGGTGTCGCGGCGAAGCCGGGGCGGTCGATGGCGCGGTGTCTCGCCGCGCTTCCCCGCGCAGCGGAGAAAAGCAGTAGGATGATGAGAGTACCGGTCGGTAGAGTAGAGCGGATCAGTGTGAGCTCCATTTTGTTGTTGTTAAGTTTATAATTATTGGTTTCTCTGTGGAGGTTGGAACTTAATTGGAGGAGTGTATATAAAGAGAGAGGGAGAGAAAACTTAGCTGGGATGCTATATGTTGATAGTAGAGAAATAGCATTATCTATCTACTTAGTTGGTAGTAGTACTATTTTGAATCTAAAGATTAAAAAATTAATAATAAATACTATTTATCTACTATCAGTACTATCATAGTTGAACTCTCTCTCTCACTCTATGTATATATATAAAAAATAGGGCTAGAGATACTATACTCTTATGAGTATAGAACTCTTTGTACTCATAAATTTTCGGACATTAGATGAAGGGATGTGCTGTTAGAATGATAGTGGTATCCTAGGATTGAGTGGGTGGTTGGTTGAATAGTATAATCTAACGGATGAAAATGATCAAAGAGGTAGATCTTACTGCCGAAAATTTATGAGTACAAATAAGCCTATACTCATAAAAGTATAATAGTCGGACTCTATATAATTAATAGTTGTGGAAATGGTTGAAGAAGAAAAGGAAAAAAAAAAAATTATCACATTCCTCTTACAGAAGTCGTTCTCATTGTCGTCGAATATCACAGTTAAATCGCTGTACAATTTTCTGCAAGAGGGGGGAATCAAAGATAGTAGATTTGTCCAAATATGGAAGCTTAAAATTCCTTTAAAAGTCAAGATTTTCGTTTGGTTAGTTCTACAAAGAAAGCCCCTCACTGCAGAAAACCTCCGAAAACGTGGGTGGAATGGCGATGACCGTTGTGTTTTCTGCTCGACGGAAGGGGAGACGGTCGACCACCTCTTCATCGGTTGCCAATTCAGCCGAGACCTATTGCAGGTTTTATTAACAGATAAGACAACTATCCGCGCGTGTAACTCCGTTACGTTGCTCTGGGAAGGGAGCACAAATAAAAGGGGTACGCTAGGAAGAATGGAATTGGCGACCATTGCCACTATGTGGTGGGTAGTATGGCTGGAACGTAACAGGAGAATTTTTCAGAAATGCAAACGGCGGGCGAGCTCCTTACTTTTTGAGATTCGTTCGCTACGTAATACCTGGAGCCTCCTTAGATAGATTTATCCGCTGGTTTTCTTATCTTTTACTTGTATTTTATTTTATTTTTATTTTTTCCTGTCTTTATCTTATTTCTTTCTTCGCGATGTTCCCGAAGCCCCGATGCTTCAGTTTGTAGCCTAGTTCATCTTCTTTATGAATGAAGCGGTAGCATGCTACCTTTTCTCAAAAAAAAAAATTAGTTTTGAAACAGTGTTATTGACATAGGAAGGTGACAAAGGATGCATCTCATAAAATATTTCTTTTTCGTTCTTTTCGGTTGTTGCTACTGTTTCGAAATATATATGGTTATATCTAAAACACATGCGTGACAACTTAGCCTCAAACTCTAATTTACGACTTGTATAAATTTTAGTAGTAATTAATTAATGAAGTGTACTATAATAATCGGGGTTAAATGCTGCATCCGTGCTACTAGTTTCAAGGGAGTTGGACTTCATCTGGACCAACGTTATTAGTGGGCATGCATTATTTTATTCTTTTTGTTAGGGTATTTATTTATTTGTTTGAGGAGTAGAGGTGGGAGGAGGCTTCTGGGAGTGTTCACTGGTGGGAGACTCTGGAAATAGGAGTAAAAGAAACCCACATGTCCCAATTATGAAGGGTTTGAGCTGGATCCTTTGAGGAGCATGAACGAGTGAGCCACGCACGCGCCTTCATCTCCCCGTAGTTCTCTCCCAAACTCCAAAAAAATAATGCAGGGTTGTTGGACCGCAATATCTCCAGATATTGTTGACGCTTCGAGAAAGTTCGATGCTTCGAATACTTCAGTATTCAAATACAACAAGAACAACAAAATGCTTAACATTTCATATCTTATCTACAATGATTTTGGGGTCAAATCCTATATACTCATTTCTACAGTTGAACTAACATTACGGCAGAGTCAACCGCCCACAAATCTACAGTGCAAATGAATGAATGAATCGGGAAACGTGCTTCACGCCAATCGGAAGTTTGCATCTACTGTGTGCATGCATGGGCACGAAACAGTCTAGTTATGTTGTTGATGTGGTATCGCAACCGGTCAGATCCTTTCCCATCATAGTTATTAAAAAAATATTTTTATTATACTTTTTTTTTAGAAAAATTGTGATTGATTAGAAATAGATAATATAGTATAAGTATTACAATGTAGACTTCCTCCATGGGCACGGAATAACCCATCATTGCTAGCCAATATCAGGCTAATTAAATCAACAGAAAAAAAGGAAAAAAAAAAAAAAAACCCTTGAGCAATGCTACACATGCATCTATTTTTGGGTGCATTTTTCTTTCACAATATCACTGTCCAAGACCCAACTTTCATACACTAATCTGATCAATCTCTTGCATTTTTTAATAATAAATTCTAAAAACTAAAAATAGATATACATCTCAACACTAGATAAACAAGTAAGCATTTCTTACAATAATATATGAAGATACATATAACAACACTAGAAAGAAGCTCTTCAACAGTGAAAGAAAAGGGAGGGGGGGGGGGGGGCATACAAAGATACAAAAATGGATGGTATGGGTTTGGCGTTGAACGTTGTTCATTACGCGTGATGATAAGGTTGCAATTAAGTTCGCAAACCACGTGCATTAATTTATTCTACCCAAACAACAATGCTACATTAATGCATTGACTGGAACAGCATTTGTAAGCCTATGGGCGACAAAATTTAAATTCAAATACCACAAAAATATTCCTTCCAGAAGACAAAACAAACTCAAGTGCAACTTGTCACAACCTTTTCTACAAGTTCAAGCAAATAACAAAGGCATTTCGACTTCATTGAACAAATAAATTAGGCTGGCAATGATGTATACCGTCACAGGCCAAAAACTGGTATTTTGATAGCTTATATTTTCTCGATGGGTAAGTCACAATCATATCAAACAAGGGAATGCAGTTGTAATGTAGTTCCTGCCCCGGTAACACGTTTCGTGCTGATATGAACTGATATGAACTTGTAAAGGTGATGAAATGTGATTACGAAGAGTTTAACCAAGGAAAGACATTTGGAGACGAGGGCAATCGTGCCGTTAGGACTTCAACCCCAGTTTCAGTCACCTGCAAAGTTTAAATACAGGGAGAACAGGCAAATCATAAGATCCGAGACAATATGAAGAGATATGTGTTCTGCCTCATGAAAAAAAAGGTACAGAAAAAATGGAATTGCAATTCAATTTCGACATCAACTAGAAAGTGCTTTTGTTTTGTTCACAGTTTGCTTCCCAGGCGTAAAAGTTCTACCCACCAGAAGTGTGTGCTCAAATTGAGCACTTCGTTTACCATCAGCAGTTGCTGCAGTCCAACCATCAGGCCATAATCTGTCACGCCAAACTCCTGCAGCAAAACACCCCTTTATAGCTTGGCTTAGCAAAGGATATCATTATAATTAGAATTCTAGAACTTTCCGCTAACCTGCATTTATCATTGGCTCAATTGTAAAAGTCTGCCCAGCTTTCATAACACCGACTGCTTTATTCCCTGCGATCTGTTAAGGTACGCATACTAGATATTCGAGAAGGGAGTCTAACCCACCCAGCTTATTGATTAAGCTGTTGCAAATGAGAATGATCACAAAAACTCAAGGTATGGATCAGAACAAGTGTATAAAATATGGATACTTCCATAATGAGGAATATTTGGGGCACAGTGAAACAGTTCTCCAATACCATGGCCACAGTAGGATTTTACCTACATGAAAGTAAAAGTACTGAATGAAAAAGCTTAAAAAAAGGGACGAAAAGTCAATGCTAGCGTACATACTACAGAGAGTCCTGACACGAACAACAAGAAGACAGCACAAAGGAAAACATGGATGCTAAAAGCATTTTGTATCATACTTACTACAGAGAGTCCTGACATGGAAGCGTGTCGATTAATGACTTCCCCAACCTCTCGAAACCTAACTCCAGGTTTAACTGAGCGTGAGAAAAAAAAAAGAAAAAAAAGAAAAATGTATCATGTCTCAGAATGACCTATGGTCCGCAACACTAACCTAAAGAAAGAGAACATGCATAAAGTGAAAATTTTCAGAACTCACATGTCGGGTGGATGAGCTTTTTGAAAAAGCCCAAAGGCGATCAGTAAGAAATGAAATCAAATACAAGGGATACATCTAAGTTGTAAAGATATTTCTTGTAGAAAAGTACATAAGTTTAATATAAAGGTAATGTTTAATTTCCATGGGGATCAACTAGTTCGAGCATAATCAATTTTTCATGCAATGTCAATTTTATAAACCCTAACAACTTATTTCAAGGACGCATAGAAACAGCTAATGTTATGTTTTTTACTTTTACAACACGAACATAAAGAAATGATGCTCAATGAACTGAAAAAATAAAAGAGA
The DNA here is from genome assembly GCA_016920855.1 of Puya raimondii. Lineage (NCBI taxonomy): Eukaryota > Viridiplantae > Streptophyta > Magnoliopsida > Poales > Bromeliaceae > Puya > Puya raimondii. Next base: position 51,969,657 of record JABWPP010000050.1, on the reverse strand, counting down.
ATATCAAACAAACATGAATAAATGTGCAGTAACAAAAGATCACCTATTGAAATAGCTTTCTCCAAACACTCATAGGTACAACGCACGAGCTGCTGAGAGGCTTCATCCACTTTGCCAACAAAGAATGTTTCATTAAGATCACCTGTAAATCACCAAGTAATTAAGGAAATAAAGGTGAGAGAGAGAGAGAGAGAGAGATAGAGAGAGAGAGAAATAGATGGGCCTGGTAGGTTGCTGCAATTTTACCATGGACGTCTTTGTAATATACAGTTACATCAACATTTACAATGTCACCATCTTCAAGTTTCCTGAAAGAGAAACATATAAATAAAGACTGATTGACGAATATCTACACCACAAACCAACCAATCTTACGTTGATCATATTTCTAGTTAGCTATACAGATTGTGAGAGCAGTTCATTTGCCCAAGAGTTCCACAACAACATAGAACAAATTAACCAACTCATTAAAGTATGTAAAGTGCATACAAAAAAGTTTGATGCAAATAAATTCAAAGAGGGGTAAAAGTGCAAGTAAATAAAGTAGTGATTAATTACAACATTGTCAATTAAAGTTGCATAATCTGTCACAAACTTCATCGAGCATCATAGAACAAACTCAAGATCAAACCTATTGCTCCCATCGTGCAACATAACCCCCCCCCCCCCCCCCCCCCCCCCCCCCCCCCCAAAAAAAAAAAGAAAGAAAGAAAAAAAAAAAAAAAAAGTAATGCCATGTAGCTCTGATCCTTATCTTTAACAGGAGGAACAGAATCTAAATTTTCTACTATCAATTCTAGACCGCAGAACCACACAAGAATCAGAAAAGGACAAGGATTCGTTTCACCCTATTTTTACATTCTTAAAGGACATGCGATTCTCTCAACCTTTTCCACACTTATATCGATGCAGTACTTAAAAATTTACAGCCTACTAGGAACCAGATGAGGTATTAACAAAATTACAACAAACAGCAGCAAAACCAAAACTTTATCATCCTACACAAGATTTTGCAGAAAGTCGCATTAAAGGCAAATAGCAATAAATGAACAACTTAATTAAAAGCACATAGAAGCCAATCAGCACCTAGCATCTGGGATTCCATGGCAAATGACTTCATTAACTGACCTGGAGAAATAAATAAGAAATAACTGTATGTTAACATTTTTCAGTAGTTATGTCAATATATTGCATTGTGAAAAACAACCTACGTGCAGCATGACTTTGGAAAGAAATGATAGTTTAGTGGAGATGGATATCCTCCTGAAAAATTAAAGAGATCGAAGCACATTAGGAACAGATGAACAGGAAATTTTTTTAAAAAAAGAACTAGAAGGAATGTTATAAACTTCGACAAATAAAGCTGATTACAGTTACAGCATATCGAATCACAGAAAAACACTTAATAGATGTCACAAAAAAGAAATTATAGCATTCCATCAACTCCTAAATATTCTTGAAATATTCCTCACTCGTAAGTATGCCTACATAGGATTGTACTTTCGAACCCGTGAATTACTGACAATAGTTTTGCATCCTTTTTTTGTTCTCAGTTCCTGAAAGTTCTAATCCATTGCTATAAAACCAAATTTCTCACGTCTGAAAATCAGAAGATTCGGACCATAAGAATGGGCAATATTTGAACTGACACTAAAGCAGATTATCATGAAACAAACAACAAGATTGACCAAGACCAACATCAGTTATTGAGTTATCTTTCCAAGCAAGGTATGAGTGTATGATTTTGTGAAATGACACTAAGGCAGAATTACAAGTATTAAGCACAATATACACCAAAGTGGTGCATTTTTTTTTAAATCCAACAACTTGAAGAAGAGATGCAATGATAACATAACAATTGAAAAGCACGCGACAAACTTAAGGCATCACCTACCGGCAGCAATTGTTGCCTCATGAACTACTCGATCAATCTCATCGGTTGTAATTCCCGGCCGGATGACCCGAGCAGCTGCGTCTAAAACTTCCCTTGCAATCTGATAATATCAAGTAGTGAGAAAAAGATGTCTACAATAGAAAATAATCAAAGATAAACCCTGTGCAAAGGAAAAATACAGAAACGGGTACATCTGTACACAAAGGAACTGCTTAACTTACTCGACATGTTTCTCTCATTCTCTCAATTTGCTCAGGCGTCTTGATCTTCAATTTCCACCCAAAATAACCACAAACAAGCATAAGACATGCGTTGCAAAAGTAATATTAAATTAATGTAGCCTAAAGCCAAATTTACCTCTACTCTCGTCTGCAAATCACTATTGGGCTCAATCTTAGGGATTCCCTGAAAAAGATAACGAAATAGTAATGCTGAACCATGCGTGCAATAAATGCAGTTAAATGTAAAATATGCAAATGAAAATATGTTATCTTCATTCTCAACTATTTGAATAGAAAAACCTCTGGACATCGTTCCAAATGAATTTCTGTATTTATCTTTAATGTAATAATTTATATGAAATGTAGGTTACAAAACGAAAAACAATCTAGCCATATAACATGTTAAAATTAGAAGTTGATAACAAGCTTGCCAAAAGTACACTACTACCTTAGGTTTGCTCACACAAGCATCTCCTAATTATTGATTGGAAGGCAGTATACTGAACACCCTTTTAATAAATGCTAAACTTGTTATACGGGATAAAAAGTGAAATATTACACCACAGAAACAATCAGAAGAGTACTAAATAAAGATGTAAAGATTTAGTTTATTACAGTATGACTAATACAAAGCATTAATATACACTGCACCGAATACATCACTTTCAACCTTAGTAGCATGCTGGTTCAGGGTTGGGAATAGACTATCATAGTCTACACGTAAGCTCTACCAAATATATATTACGACACACCAATGGGGAGATAAGTGCAAACAATCAACCATAACTATGTAGGAAAAGTAACTTACGTCAACAGCCCAATCAGGTTTTTCAATTCCTTGAGGCACCTCACGCATTTTTGATATTGGATACGGTCTCAATGGTCTACAAGAACGTAAACCAGTGAATCAAAAGTTAAAAGTAGTTGAAACTAGACAGAAGATGACAGGACAGAAAGTACATGAGCACCCAAAAAAAAAAGATTTGTAAAATGAATGAATATCATCAGATCAAGAGAGCTCCTGTAAAATAGACAAAGATTCAAAAACAATTAGGAGGTCAATTTGGTGTTTACAAAGAAGTTTCATCCATTTTATACCACATCTTTCAAATGCACAGAACTGTATCTGATTTTTGATCCATTGAAATCTATATACTACTGTAATTCAAACTAATATTTCACGTCTATACATTCTTGTAGTCCTGCATAACAGCGCCTATTTCAGCTAGTACATAATTTGCGAATAAGAAGCCACAGTAGATGCAGAAATATTAGCTCCAACAAATAAAATTTCAAATGCGACAGAAGGGAAAGTACCCAGTCCAATCAAAATAAGGAAGCTTTGATGTACGCATCTGGCCTTTCCTCAAACAGTATTGCCAACCCTCATCAGATTGTTCAGATGAGACATCTGATGCAGCTGTGGCTAACTTTGTGTGTACAGACTTGTGAGAGCTCCAAGCCACCTTGAAACAATCCTGTGAACTGCACCAAGCAAAATAGCATGCGTGAACAAGTCTCAACTTTCATTTGTAGGTCAGCAGAATCCAAAAGAAAAGAAAAATAAATTTCAAGAAGTTCAATATTTAGTGATACAATATTAAATCTCGACAATTCTGGAAAATATTTCAGTCCTACCATTCATTTTCACCATTTCACTCGTTTAAAATCTAAAAGTTTCTAAATAATTTTAAACTATTCATATCCATCTTTCGAATTTTCAATCATAATGACAAATTAATAATATTAAGAAGGAAACATCACGAACCAGAAAGCAGCACCTTCTCGCGGAAGCTTTAGCTCGACACACTTGGGACATCTGCAAATAAGAATAAGTTGGAATAAGATAGCTTATGCTCTACTAGATATCAGTTACCAAACAAAAAAAAGAGCAAAAAAAAAAAAAAAGGTGAGTAAAAAATACGAATTTGAGCTAAGAGGCGCACTGGAGATGGGCGGGTTTGCCGCAACGAACACACGATAGGACTGCTTCTGCGCTCCCCTTTTCCATCTAAACAGTATTCTTTATCAGCTGCGTCCACAAATATGTAAAGCAAGTAATCAAACCCAATATCAAAAACTTACGCAGATCACATCGAGGTGCTAAAATACTGATAAAAATTTAGCAACAAATCAAATTCCAATATCAAGAACTTGCTATGATTGCTGATTCTCCTGGAGACAGGGTTTCAGAGGAATCATTTGCCCTAGATTAGAGCTGAATCTATGTGCTGAGATCATTAACTCATTGAATCATTGGGAAACTACATCTCCTACAAACAAACAGTGGAGAAAAGGATCGAGGAGAAGAGCGCCGCACATACCGCACTATGTCCCGATGAAATGCTAGGGTTGATGAGTTGAGGAATTGTGAGCGCTAGGGTTTGGGAGAGAGAGAAGAGGGAGAGGGACGAGAGATCGGGTTTTAAGAAAAGGAAAATTTTACAAAAAGGGTACTAGAAAATAATAAACAAACAATATTAGGTTTTTTTTTTTTTTCCTGAAAATTTTATTAATTTTATGTTTTTATAAAATTAGACAGTTTTTTTAAAATTATATAAATTCGAACCGAATTTTTAAGATACTGGCCAAAATAGGCACTCGAGGGCCCAGAATAATAAACAACTCAGGCTCACGTCCGGTCCGGGTCTCCGATAATTATAAATTAACAATTTGGTGATTATACGTATGTAACGTACGTTAAATATTTTTTTTACATTACTTGAAGCACATTGGTAGTGTTCCTTTTTCTTTTTTTTATGTTACAGGATCGTATTTCCGAGACATGTTACCTTGAAAAATGATAAATATACATATTTAATTAAAAATTATATAATTTACATGCACGAATCCCGGCCTGCGAAGCTCCAGGCCTGTAGGTCATCAGTGACGCGGCATCCGTCTGAATTAAATCCTGACGAGAAATACTGTTTGTACATCTGAAAGTTTCGCGTGGTGTAATATCTTACACCTGTTCATCCAAAGATATAAAAAAGAGCCTTAGCCTTTGAGGCTTCGTTTGGTTCGGGGTTAAGTAAGAATTGTCTATTCCAGGGATAGGGTTAAGTGCAGGGATAAGTCGGGGTTAGACGAATTTTGCGTTTGGATGAAAATTAGGTTATTCCCGGGAATAAGAAAAATAACGTTTGGTTCGTTAAGGTGGAATAAGAACAATAATGAGTAGTTATAAATAGAAAATAATAATATTGCTCAATATATTTGAATTTAAATTTTTAAAATTTTAAGTTTAAATATATTACTTTAAAAATTCAAAAATTTTAAATAAATTTTAAATTTTAAAATCTCAAATTTAAAAATTTGAAGTTCTAAATTTTAAATTTTAAATTAAATTTAAATTTAAAATATCAAATATCAAATTTAAAATTTAAAAAATTAAAAATAATATTTTAAAATTTAAATTTAAAATTTAAAATTTAAAAATTATATTTTAAAATTTAAATTTAAATTTTAAAATTTAAAATATTAATTTTAAGAATACAAATTTTTAAATTTAAAAAATTAATATTTAAAATTTAAAATATAAATTTAAACTTAAAAATTAAATTTAAAATTTAAAATTTAAATTATAAATATAATTTAAAAATTAAATTGGGGTGGGATTACTTAATCCCACCCCAATTCCAGGGGGTGGGGTTAACAAACCCCACCCCTTTTGAGTTATCCCGGGATAACTCAAAAGGGGTGGGGTTTGTTAACCCCACCCCCCCAAAAAAGTGTTTGGGGATAGGGGGGGGATAACCCCCTTATTCCCCCCCCTAACCCCGAACCAAACAAGGGCTGAGTGTATAGGGTGTAAAATTTTTACTCACTTTTTTGATGTACGAGTAGCATTGCTTAATCCTGATTAGGTTGAACTTTCGAAAGGTTCAATACAAGAATCCAGCATTTACAATGTAATCGAGTTACAGAGCAGGAGAATAAACTGGTCACCATTGTAGACAAATTATTCACCATTTTTGTCATCGGAAAAAATCCTTAAAAAAATTTGCCAATGGCGATGATGATTTCACTTTTCGGCGGCAATCTGTTGAAAAAATTACAAAATTTTACAGATGAACCACATATACAACCTGTAAATATAATTAATGCCTTTGTTTAATCTTAGCTGGAGCTTCTGAGGAAGCACTTTTTCGCAGAGCTGGGACAAAATCTGCTGTATTGCGTTCACTTACAGCCACTTCCTTGGACAAAGAGCTCTCAGTTACTGTGCCCAATAAAAGTCAAGAAGTGGGTTCCATAGAGCAGTTCTGGAATACAGGCTGATATGATTTACCTATTAAAAGTAGCAAAGGGAGAAAATGATGAGGCAATATCAATTTTAAGGATCATATTAAGGAAGCTATTAAGAGCGAAATAGATGTCAAATTGTTGTTATTTAAGCATATATTATATCAACTGAACGAGGTGAGATACTAAAAGTCAGCAGAAAATGCGTGCCAACTCTATCAACAAATTCTCTAGAGTTTTAGTATTTGTAAAAGGACAATAGAACATCGCGAACAAGACTTTTGAAATTGTAATAAGGAGAATTACTATCCAAGAGCACGGGGTCTATGTCATTATATATTTATATGATTGCTCAAGATAAAATAGAATTAAATGAAGAAAGAAAAACAACACCTGACAGCCGCTAGACAAGGCTTACTCCCAGTGCTAGATCCGATAAACAATCTTCCAATCTCACTGAATTAGCAGCTAGACTTGCATCTTACAATTTTCAACCTATTATGTGGAAAAGATAGAAAACTAGTCATCATTCATCTTTCATTGTGCGCTGCAGATTTCTTTAAGTATGAAGTATATGTCAATTTTCTGATTCCTTTTTATTTGTGCAAAAAGAATTCTTTGAACTTGCTTCTTAATTACATAAAGAAACATTCTTTAAGATTTTTCAAAGCAAATAAAAAAGATGGAGTAATCTAACCAACTTTTCCATATTTTGAGCCAAAATGCATCTTTTAATTGAACACTTCATAGCAAATAAGCAATATGAAAACGGTTTCTATGATTCTCAGTTATGGAGCAGGGGTCAATGCACAGGTGAGCTGAATTTTTGCCGTATTGACTGAGATGAAACCTTCCCAATTTAATATGCAGAAAATATTTGTTGGATTGTGATTACCAATATCTCATTAAGACGGAGAAAAGTAAATCAAACAAATTCTGCAGCTTGGCAGCAGAAATTAAATGGAGACATAATCTATTTTACACGGTTACCTACCTGCTGTCAACACTGTAGATTAGCATGGTGCAGGCATGCAGCACAAGCTGCACCTTCACCTCCAAATCGATCCAACAGATTCCCTAACCTAACAAATAATGATCAAGTTAGAGTTCTAAATAAGGCGCATAATTAACAGTGGAAAGGAGGAGAAAAGACGAGCTTAATTACCTGTCCTTTTCTGATTCTATGTGAAAATAAGGCTCAACATTCAATAGAAGCCTTGTACAGTTTGCCCGCAAAACTTCAATGCTTAATGAGGCATATTACATTCTTCAACCGTCCTCTTAAAGGGGCATGTTCTCCTCAATCTCAAAGGCAATGCGAAATTCTTGTTGCCTATAGCACAATTCCAACAAATTTCTCTTTGTTTGTTGGTTTGGAGTTTTACCTTTTTTAAGCATTATTTCAAAAACTCTTATAGCCTCTCCCAACTTGTTATTTTCAGCAAGAGTTTCGAGTAATTTATTGTGATTACTACTTCTTGGAGTATAGCCATGTGAAAGCATATCCTCAAATAGATATAAAGCAGGATAACTGGAATCCGTGGGAATTAAAGATTCAATTAGGTTATCATACGCAACTTTGTTAGGAACAAAGCCTCTTTTTTGCATCATTTGAATAAGTGACAATGCCTCACTCACCCTCCCAGCCATAGAGAGACCTTTGATGAGTGTATTGTAAGTGAATCTATCAAGACTATAACCATAGCCGTTGAGCTGGTTAAATAACTGAATAGCATGCTCAGTATCACCTAACCTGATATGTGCATTCATTAGTATTGTGTATGTCACTTGATTGGGAGTAACACCAACTTGCCGCATCAATGATATCAGATCGTAAGCATCTTCAATCATATTAGCTCTACAAAGTCCATTGAGCACCCCATTATAAATATGTAGATCCGGCATCAACTCACTATCTACTAGTTCCTGCAGTATATTGAGTGCAAGCTCAATTTTTTCGGAAGTAGTTCTACACTTAATTTTATTTTTCATTTTTTGTTCAGCGCCACTTTTTTGAGGTAGTAACCTGAAAAGTTTGTCCCTTGCCTCTTCTAATTTCTTAACCAACAAAGGTTTTATCCTACTTTGGCGGAAGATGCTCCGAGAAATGCCACTCACCAATGCACCAAAAGTGATTAGGTCAGGTTCAATCTGGTTTCGGATCATCAAGTCAACCAAATCTAAAGCTAGGCTAACCTCACCTTTTCGAAAGAACTGATGGATTAGCATTGTATAAAAAACTGTATCTGGCACAAATCCTTCCTCCAACATCCTGTCTAGATAATAGCATGCTTTTCTAATTTTATTGCCTTTTATCAGTCCATTTATAAGCGCGCTATAGGCATGAGAACTCGGCTGGAGTCCACGCTCGACCATTTCATCAAAAAGATCGCAAGCGTCTACTGTCCTCCTAATTTTCGAATAGCCATTAAGAATTGTTGTATAGATCACTTCATCAGGTAGTACTCCTGCTTCAATCATCCTTCTGAATGTGAATTCTGCTTCTCTCACACGTTTCATTCTGCAAAGACAGCCTATAATTGAATCATATACAGCAACAGTGGGTTCAAAGCCCTGCTCAATAATCTCATTGAAAATTCCAAGCGCCAAATCTATTTCCCCTTGTTTGCAGTACGCATTGATCATAATTGAATGAGTGGCCAGGTCCGGAGCGACTCCTCTACTCTGCATCAGGCTTATAAGTGATCGAGCATCATCCGTCCGATTCTCCCTGCATAGGCATCTTATCATTATATTATACATGTAAACTGAAGGTTCACATCCATAGCCAACCAATTTGTCCAGCAAATAGTAGGAAACATCTATCCTTCCCTCAGCGCACATAGCTATTATCATTATATTAAAGACTACATCAATAGGGAGCACATTACTTTTCACGATCTCGTCGAGAAGAAGTTCAGCTTCTCTTTCCAATGTTACATTTGAACACCCACCAGAAAGCTTAGAGAACTTCGAATATTCAATGTTATGATCCAACTTCGCAATAGCTTGCAAGGTCTTGCGAACTATAGTAGTCTCATGGTCCTTAGGGAAACTCTTAGAAAGCAAAACAAACATAACATGATCGGGGAAAAGACCATTCGCCAACATTTTATCAAACAACTGCTCAGCCTCCACCAACCTGCTTTCTTTGCATAGGGCAGTTATTAATAAGGTGTAACACCTTAAATCCGGAGCTATTCCCCGCCTAGACATTACGTCGAACAGCTCCAATGCACAATCAACCCTGTTATTCTTGCAATACCAGCTGATCATTATATTGTACGTCACCAAATTCGGTTCCAAGCCACTATCAACCATCTCATTGTATAAGTTCCACCCAGAATCAACATAGCCGAGCCTAAATAACCCATTGATCAATGTATTGTATGCATAAACATCTGGCTCAGTTTCCCCCATTTCCTTCATCCTCTTAAACAAATTCAACGCGAGCTCCATCCGTCCTTCCTTGCAGTAGCCGCATATAAGCGCAGTGCACATCACACGGTCCAAGAACAAACCGCGAGACTCCATCACTCTGCACACATGCTCTGCCTCGAGAACTCGCTTCGCCTTGCAGAAGCCATACACCAGGGACTTATACAACCGCGCAGAAGGGCTCAAGCCCGAGCCGAGCATTACGTCGAACAGGAACCGTGCTTTGTCCAAATACCCCTTGGAGCACAAACCGGGTATCAGGAGATGATACGCCGACAACGGAGGGAGCACGCCGCCGCCGGCCATGAGGACGAAGAGGTCCATAGCCTCCAAGTGCATGGATTCCGCACAGAGCGCGTGGAGCAGCGCGTTGTACGCGTCCTTCGAGGGCCAAGATCCGATTTTGATCATATGGTCCAAATGGGTTCTCGCCGAAACTAGGTTTCCGAGCTCGGAATAGCAAATTATCATGGAATCAAGTAGTGATGGGTCATCGGGGAGCGTACCTTCGTGGGCACGAGAGTAAAGGGCTTCGGCTTTGAGGGGCTGGCGCGAGGCGAGGAGGCGGCGGAGGAGGCGGGGGAGGTCGACGGAGAGGCCGAGGGAGGCGGCGTAGTCGAGGGCGGAGGCGGCGTCGGGGACGGAGGAGGAGGCGGCGGCGACGAGGCGGTCGACGACGGCGTGGGCGGCGGAGAGGGCGCCGCGGCGGAGGAGGCGGCGGAGGAGGGAGACGCAGAGGGACGCGTGGGAGGAGGAGGAGGAGGAGGAGTCGGCGATGGCGAGGGGAGAAGCGGCGTAGGCGGAGGTGGAGAGGGTTCGGCGAAGGGAGAGGAGGAGGAGGAGGATTGGGGAAGGGGATCGGAGTGGGCGAGTAACGCTCGATGGGGGGAGCATTTAGATGGGTCGAGAGTGGGGATGCGAGAGAAAAGGCATAATGGTGGAGGAGCCGAGCACGGAACGAGGGGAAGTGTCGGGGCGCGGGCGTAGCAGGGAGGAAGATGCTGACGTTATGAGTCAAACCCAACACTAAAATAAAATTAAATAAAAAATAAATAAATAAAATGTGCATATTTTATCTGAACTTTTTGAATGGATGATCAATCTCTTATAATTTTAATTTTACCGTCTAACCTTTTAATTTATTTAATTTGAATCAGTGAATAATATTTGAACTTCAAATTTAAATATATATTTTATGTTTACAGATTTAATCAGTATACTTTATGTAATTTTAGCAATTATAAATTTATTAAAATAAATAATTAGTTTACTAAACATTGTCAACTGACTCACATTAAATAAATTGAAAAATTGAATAATAAGATCAAAATTTTGAAATGTTTGATAGTCGATTCATAATGATCTATAGTACAAATAAAGTTCAGTATATTTTTACCAAAAAAAAGCCGAATAATTCTGTATTTTTGAATCACATAATTTTTTTTTTTTATAACCCAAAATCCTCCAAAAATCCATGCTGTAATTACATATGTACTAGGTGTAAGAATTAAGAAAACGGCCACACGTATACCTCTACCTATATGTGTAAATTTTACATTTCATGCATCCACCTACAGGCTCCATAAAATTTTTATAATTTTTAATTCAGAAAAAGTTGATATCACAAGTAGAAAATAAGAGCCTTTACACGAATGAGTGTAAGATGTACATTAAATCTAAAGGTATAAATAATATTGCTCGAAACTAATATTGCGGGAGAAGGTAAAGATTCAAATTCTCTATTCTGAAATTAACTAATGCATGTGAGGGTTCAAATTAACTCTCAATTTTCTACGTAGTGTTCTGGATATGTAAGAACGTCTACTCTTTAATAAGTATATACTGATTGCTTTTACAATAAAAATACTGTTGGTTTTTAAACATGCATGAACAGGAATACCACAAAAAACAATCTTAATTTGTATATGCATCAAACAATTATATAAGTAAAATAGAAAGAAATGCATCCATTGGCATTGCAATTTAAACACAACATACATCTAAAATCCTTTATACAATGATTTTTCAACAGCAAAAGCGGTTGTGGAACAAAGGACTACAAATAGAAGTCCATTAAACAGCAGGGTATACATTTCCTGCAACATGACTGAGCCAAGTTAGTTTACCCAAACCCTTGGCTTAATTTCACCTTAATTCCATCTAATTACCTTATTAACAGCAGCTTCATGGCTAAGCAGTTTGGCACACTAGCCCAGTATTAGTTTAAGTTTATTATGTACAAAGACTTGCATGATTAAGTACTTGCCATTTTCTTTATACATTGCTCCCTAATTAAGATCAGTACATATATATATATATATATGTAGATCTATATATGTAGTCATATATAATCATTCTTTTTATTTTTTATTGCAGTCACTGGCCTTATTTCCACATATCAATTTGGCTACTGGAACCTGATGTTGAGGCCTCTTCCTGTTTGTCTGAAACTTGGAACATGTTTGCAGAATCTGAGTAGTTTGTCTCTTTGTTGGCATCATCATGGCTAAGTTGAGAAGCGACGAATTTGTCGAGAACTCTCCAATCCGTAACATTTTCGGAGGATTGATCGGTGCCTCCGTTATTACCACAAATTGCGATTGCATGAAGTTGATTGCTAGGATGATGGATAAGCTCTTCGTGGGAAGATATCGTCGACGCCTGAAGATTGGCCGCATGGCTAATGCAGTTCATAAGTTTGGGGCTCACTAACTGAGGGAGCTGCAGAAAGGGTTCGTGCGGCAGAAAGTGATTCAACTCTAGCTCAGGTTTGCAGGAATAGAGATGGGTCTCGAAGGACGGATCCATTTGATGCCCTAGTCGGTTCACTTTTGGCGAATCGAGGTCGGGGATGAACGGAGCATGGTCGTTGTACCAGCAAGGCGACTCGTGCTCGCTTAGCCTTTGTGTGGCGGTGGCTCGCTTCTTGAACACTCTACAAACTGCCCATCCTTCTTCCTGCAACATGAATATGATAGGTTATGTTGTTAAGTCTCTTTAAAGAAAGCTATCCATAACTAAATCGAAGAATCTAATTGGAGAGCAGAAAAGAAAAAAAAGAGGTTCGACTCGTAACGGATACGAGAGCTGCTGATAATCATTCCCGATTTGATTCGATGCAGCCGATAAGCTTCATATCAGACCAGTACAATCAATTTATGTTAGTGGTATATATGTAATGCATGAGATGTTTCTACTCATAATCTTCTTTTAAAAACTTTTTTTTAGAGAGAAATATCTTTATATAAAAAATAACTTTGAAAATATTTATACGTTAATTGCGTGTCTAGGATCAGGTTGTTCCAATGCCGTAGGCTGAATGACATAACTAGTGCATGAAGTAAACACTACACCTAGGAATCAACAACACAAAAACTTTGTTATAAATTTTTTGTACTTCAACGACACGTTGAGCACACCCAAACCCTAGAAATTTAGAATAAAAGAGCTACAGAAGAGAGAGAGAAGTAGTGTAGTTTTTTTTTTTAATCTAAACTTTCCTTTATTGCTATTGATTTTAGAATTAATACTTCTATATATGTTTTGCCAAAATGTATTGTTTCCCTTCAAAATGTTAAAGAGTAAAATTTAGTCCATCAATTAACAAAATATTCCACTACACTCGATAATGTTTGATCAAATCTATTATTACTCAGTACTGCAAGATTAGTTACTAAACTTAATGTTTTTAAGGTTCAAATAAAATATTAAAGCTAAGAGGTAAATTAATATTCATGAGGAGGCGACAACATGCATATAGTTGCAAATTGATGGCTCACCTGAGAGGAACTCCCATATTCATTTGTTTCGAGCCGATATTCGTGCATAATCCAATCGGACTTTTGTCCGTTTGGCGCTCGACCTTTATAGAAAACTAGGGTCTTCCTCATTCCAACAAGGTTGTTCTTCGAGTAAATTGGCTTGTCTCTTCCAGTTGCCTTCCAAAATCCAGCCGTTGTCGCCCTATTAGTGCGTGTACCGGTAGGATACTTCTTATCTTTGTGGCTGAAAAAGTACCACTCACTTTGCTCTTCTGTTCCTATCTTACATTTTTCTGTTTGAATGCCAAGACATAAGCAAAATAAATATATTTACAACTTACATATAGTAAGATAAGAATCGATAAATTCAATATATATAACCAATGCATGAAGTATATATTGATTACCTTGCAGGTCCCATGGTTCAATTTTATATAAATCGACGTCTTTTATAACATCTAAATCAATCTTTCTCGATGCGATCTTCTTTCTAAGATAGTAATCCACCAGTTCTTCATCTGTAGGGTGGAATCGGAATCCCGGGGGAACATGGGAAAAAGTATTCATTTTTCTTCAAGCTATATATTGATCACCTCCTGTAAATTAATCATGTTATATTTGAATTAATGTTTTTTGCACTGAACAACTCCTTAATCATGCTTGGAAGTAGAAGCCATATCTATAAAGAATTAAAAACCTAAAAATGACAATGTATGATGAGAATTACCTTGCAAGTCAAACAAGGAAAAGGAAAATTTGCAGAAAACTATGTATGGTGCAGTCACAATTTTTCATGGAAAAGAGACTAGCATATCGCAAATTGTGAATTAATATATATATATATATATATATATATATATATATATATATATATATATATATATATATATAGAGAGAGAGAGAGAGAGAGAGAGAGAGAGAGAGAGAGAAGGAACTGTTGAACATAAAATATTAAAATACCGTTTAGTAGCTTAAGTTCTCACAGACAAATAGTTATTTCACATAATTGAATACATTTTGAGTTCAAATCACGTCAGGCTCCTAATTCTTAATTCACATAGGCATGGTAAAATCAAGTCACTCAAATCCATGAGAATTGAGAGATTTGCCGCAGGGGTTTGTAAGCAAAGGATACTACTATACTAGAAAGTAAAAACAAGTTGGTATTAACCTATCACTCATCAAGGGCAGTTTTAATTTGTATATAAAACCATGGCGAAAGTACATGTTGTGATCGTTGAGAGTAGTATGCATTTGCATCTAGTTTCAATTTTTTTTTTCATTTTTACACTTTGATTAGAAATTAAGAGAAGAATTAAAAGTCTAAATTCATATTCTAGAGGTATCAAAACAAGAGATTCAAAGATCTTGTCCAGAGATACTTAAAAAGATTAATAATAATAATAATAATAAATTAAAAAACACTAAATTACAAGAATAGGATCATAAAATTGACGGAGTAATTAGCCTTTTCATGTTGATTTTTTTCTCAACGTAAAGCTATTTCGTGCACCTTTGATACCACTTTATTTCATGACTTTGTGTTTTGTAAACAAACCTCAAAAAGTTATACAGTTTTAACTTATGTGATCATGTTTATTACACAGCCTTTTTGCTCTCTCAGTTTCAACTTTCCTTATGATGTAGAGAGAGAGAGAGAGAGAGATCAGATCATGTTAGAAGATAATATGTATCTATCTCCATATCATGATGAGCGTCCAAAAGAGCAAAGCATGCAAAAACTAAAGCTTTAACAAACAATAACATGCAATTGTGCATTAGGTAGCAGCTATATACACGAAAATCCAAAACGTAGAACATGAAAGAGATCTCCTTATTCAGTTTAATACTTTTCTTTTTCGAGAAATTTCTTATATATAGTTTACTTCAACAAAGAGAACGATCTCCTTGACTCTCTGTTAATCAGATCCATTCCAATTCAAAGCACACTGATCTGCTTACTTTCTATTAAAGAAGAAGAAGAAGAAGAAGAAGAAGAAGAGAAGAGAGCGAACACTCACAGGGTAAGAGAAAAAGTGATCGACCACTTTACCACGCCCGCTCTATCCAACTGAGCTATAGGAGACAACGAACTGAAGAGACAATCAGTATGCCTTTTTGCTGCCGCTTCGGTTCGCTCGGACACAAATCTCGGGAATTGTGATCCCCGTACCTCGTCCTCTTAATATGCTTCTCTTTAATTACCTCCTCGTCGAAGCACGGAGCTGTAGAGAAGCAGTGCGAGGAGGAAGAGGCAAACGAATAGGGTGAAGGCGCAGCGAGCGGCGTTAAATAACCATGAGAAGGAAATGTTATGCGTGTATGCTCTCCTTTTCGAGAAAGGGATATAGAGAGAGAGAGATAGTAGTGGGTTGATGGATTGCAGGGGAAGGCTAAAAATAAAAAAAAAGTTTCTCCGGGAGGAATGGCGGGAGGGGCGGAAAGAGAAGTTCCTTTAAGGGGCTGCTTAGCCGCAACCGCAACCGCCACCGTCACCTCCACCCGCCACCGATGGCGACCGGAATGTAATTTTCGGATTAATCGCCACACTATATATCTATATTCAATCTCTTAGATCTTTAAACACTATATGTGACTAACTCTCTCTCTCTCTCTCTTTCTCTCTCACATATATTAGAGAAAGAGAGAGAGAGCAAAAGCAATGGAAGGGAGTAGAGAGAATGGCCTTTATACCAGCTTTGATAAAATAAAAAAAACCCACTTGTGGGGAGTAGGAGTTTGGGACACCTCTCCTCCCACTCCCCTGAGAAATTATTTATTGCATGGGCCGCAGTGTGTAGACCATAATATATAATAAATATATGTAACATTTACAAGAGTATTAATGCTACTAGTATCTTATAGTTTTCCCTTAAAAACTGTTAGAAATTAATTATAATTAAATTAACTTATGCAGGACAACTCAACAAATAACGATGTGTAATGCTAGATTTACAATCCATTTTATGTTGTAATCCTACTATTCTAATTGTATCACTTTTTTTCTCGCTGAAAATCAAAAGAAAATGGTTAAATCCTAAAAGCCATTAGATTAGAAGTTGTGAAGATTACAACCCTATTTTTATTACAACCTAATTAATATTTACTTATATAGATATCCATAGCGGCCACCATATATACCATGTATTTTTCTGCTTAAAAAGTTTATCTTAGAAAACCTTAATTAGACTTCGTTTGGAGTTGCGGACAAATTACTTTACATGCATTATTTAATTTCAATATTGCGCATATTACAATAAGTAAATTAAATATATTTTAGTTACGACTTGCACAGAAAAATAGACCCTGGTGTATAAAATTGGTCCATGCAAAAGTGTCTGCCACATCCCCTGGCGAAGAGCAATACAAACCAAAGTCACATACCAGTGGGACCCACAATTCTTCTTTCTTCCTCGTCCAGCTCCCCAAAATTAGGGTTCCGGAAATGACCTGACTCCTTGCACTATCGCCATTAATTACAGTGAAGAGCATGCTTCTTACATAAATATATACAATACTTCGATCTCTTTCAATTTCTAGTTAAGTGACATTGTTATATACTGTTCATGAAATAATAATGAAGCATTTCTAATCCAACGCAAGTGGCGCCGGGACCTCGCGAGAGATCCGTCTAGCTGTGGTTGCTTAGTTGCTGGACTTTATGAAGAACTTATTAAAAAAAAAAACTTTTTTATTAATTCTGAATCGATTATCGCTTTCGTGGAGTGGGGCCATTATAAACCGACCGAAGTATTTCGACAGCGACGCTTCTCCAAATGGAAATCCAGTTGCAGAGCGACAGAAGAAGAGGAGAGAAAGAGAAAGCGAAATCGAAGCCAAAGTTATAAGCCGAAGCTTATTTGGCTTCTCTTCTTCTTCTTTTTTTCTTTTTTTTTCTGGCTAGGAAGAAGTTTGGGAGGAAGCGGGAAAAGTTACTGCCCCTCACACCAGGTGCACTGCACCATCTCATGCACAGTATTTTTTCTTTTGTAAATTTTACATTCTTGAATCTAATAAATTTTTTTACTTTAATATTAAAGAATTTTTTTTTTTTTTTTACTTTAGCTATACTATGTGATTTTAAAGTGCTCTCAGACTTTCGTTATATATCTTCTCCATTAAAGTGTCGTGCACCGCGCATGTGGCTGTTAAAAAATAAAAATATTTCATTATAGTCGATAAAAATAGTTTGGAAACTCTTAGGGTTTAATATCGATTATTTTTGGAGGATTCTATGTTGTTTTTATCTATCTTTACAGTGTATTTTTTATTATTACGTGCACGATATATAACATTTAACGAAATAAAATAACGAGTCTAACCAAAAACAAAAATAGAAATCTTAGGTAGGCTACGCAAGTGATACAATAAAAACCAAGATATACTAAAGTTAAAAAAAGATAAATCAAAAGAGAATATTTGAAGTTTTTCTTAAAAAAATTGATACGAGTAATATTAAAAGAAAATGTGGCCCTTGACCTTCGAGTACAAAGATGTAAGATTTACACTTATTTTTTAAAGTGTACAAATAATATTGCTCTTTTATCAATTAGGTTTGTATTTAAATTTTAAAACACAAAGTACCAAATGATTTCTCAATTACCCCTAAACGACTTATTCAAAAAATGACTAAATTGTTAAATATATATTATATTTCAGACATTTAATCACACTTCTTCTCTAACGAATACTATAAGCATCTTAAATCAATCAAAGAGATATATATATGTGATGTTTATTCATTCAAACAGGAATTAAGTTTGCACAAACATGCCATTCAGATTTTTTTAAAATTTATTTATGAAGCATGTAGTATGTATGTAAAAGATAAGAAATGTGACCAAATGTCTAGAATAGATATCATATTTTAGAATAAGATAAATCACCTTATGCAGATAGTGCCAGTACAGGATGACGTGGTGCACCCGGTGCGTGGTAATATTAGTGACGAGGGAGGGGAGGGGGCAAAAGGGGGGTGGGTCCCAGGGCGACGCACGCAGAGTCAGTACGTGGCGGCTCCCGGTCCGGCGTGGGCTCGACCCGATCATTAGGCTCGCAATTTGGGTGCTGGCCGGTTGTCCCCTGGGCCCCACACACCCCCATCGTCTCTCTCTCGCGTGGGTCCCACACTCGTGGGTCCCACACGCCCCTTCCCAAATTTTAACCCTTTTTATTTCGACACGTGCCGCGAAAATAGGGGCCTCCCCACTCGAGCGTGCCCCTCTCGATCGGCCTTAGTTGACGCCGTTTCCTGTGGAAATGGAGAATTTTTTATGCACAAAAGGGTTTTTTTTTTTAATTCGTGTAAAGAGATTTTTTTTTTTTCCCTTTCCTATATCGCTGTATACTTTTTTCTGTGATGTAGATGAGTTTTGAGTACGTATTTAATAATGGATAAAAAAAAAATACGCGTATCCTTTGGGGTAAAATTGAAGCAAAAGTATCACACGCGACCCAACAGTCATCTACAGGTCACTTCCTCTTTTTCCCAAAACGGGACTCTCCCAGAAAAAAAATTTCATTAATTAACGCGCAAGGAAATGGCACAAGTCGTAATTAGTTGTTAATACATATGCATGCAAATTCTATTTATTAGTGCATGCATATTATAGCTGTTAGATGTTCATATAATTTGCACGTAATATTGATGCCATGGATGTCCAAGAAACGAGTTTTGGATTTAAACCACGCTTAACAAATCAAATTATTTAGACTTCATCCATTCTATAGACTACGGGGACATTTAGCTGCTTCTCTACTACAAAAATTGCAGTAAATTTTTAGATGGATTGTAGTTTCATGGTCTACTTGTTGTTTCGAGCGCATCACTTTCTGAGCATGTTGATTTGCATCTGTTCTGTATTCGTAACAAATGAAACAAGATACTTATAACATTGTTATAATTTTTATTAAAAAAAAAAAATCTCTTCCTGATCGGAGAATTGGTAAAAGGAGAACGCAGCATGAGGAGGTAGAGCATCATAGCACGAGAAAGTGGGGGAAAAGATTAACCCATCAACTTGTAGAAGTAAATCATTTTAATGGTCCAACATAGCCCTACTTGGTGGTTAAGTGAAATGATGTGACAAAAATAGCAATTTACCCTCTTCTTAATTAAATTAAATGCGAATTTTATTAAATAAAATGTGTAACCCCCCCTGCGTGTGGGCCCCTGGTCGGCCCGCCAAAAATCATTGCCTATGTAATCCCATCATCGGCCTCTGGCCACCTTCCACGTGTCACTCCCTCCTCGATGCTGACGTGGCGCAATGAAAAGCGACCAATCGGGGTGGGGAAAAGGGATGCTGCGTCTCCAATACTCCTCGGGCCCCACCAACCACCACACAACATACACACTCATGGCGCCTTTGCTCTACGATCTAACCGAGTTTTCCTTTGGATCTTTACGATCTCTCTGGGCCCCACGTTTTAGCTTTCTTCTTCGGTATACTTCTTTCTCATTCTCTCTCTCTTTCTTTGAAGTGATCTCTGATATAATTTTTTAAGGCCAGTTTGGTTGGGGTTAAGCAGAAATAATTTTAGTTATTCCTACTATTTCGCCAAACGGGGTAAAGTTTGGCCGAAATATTTTATTCCGATCAAATTTTATTATTCTCGATTATTCCGGAATAGCTCGGATAAAATATTTCACCCTTTTGACGGAATAGCGCATATTCCCAGCTTAATTCCAAACTTAATTAAGATTCTAAATTTAGTTAAACATAAATTATATAGACATAATATATTTAATTAATAATAAAATATTCAAGTTAGATTTATAATAAAATATTATTTAATTAATGTTTTATATATTAGTTTATTTACTAATTAACTGGATGACTAATTAACTACTTAATTTTTTACTATAATAAATATTTAATTAATTATTTGAGTAATTAATTCATTATTTTAATTAATTTGCTGATTAAATAATTAATTATTTAGTATACTTTAGTCAATAACTAATACTTATATTGATTAATTAATTAATATTTTGAGTAATTTAATTAATTTCTTGATTAATTATCTGACTATTATTAACTAATTTATTTATTAATTTATTAATATATTAAATTATTTTTTTTGATTAATTATATTATTAATTACTAATAAATTTATTAATTAATATTAAGGGTTTTTAGCAATATTCATAATTAATTAGTAGATTAAATAAGTTGAATTATTACTTAATTAATATTTTGTATTAATTAAATAGATATAATATTATTATTTTTTATTTATAACTACCCACTTTAATTCTTATTCCAACTTATCTAACCAAACGCTATTTTTCTTATTCCCAGAAATAACCTAATTTTTATCCAAACGCAAAATTAATTTAATCCCCGCTTATACCTCAATTTATACCTATTTCTGGAATAGTCACTTTTTGCTTATCTCCGAACCAAACGATGCCTTAAAGGTCTTATTTGGATATCGAAGTATGTAATTCGATGATAATTTATTCTGTGTATGAAAATATTTTTGTGCAATTCAAACGTAAAAGCTTGATTTTTCTACCTGTTAAAATTTTTTGACGTTCATAGTATAAGTATGATAGCATATTTTACTTGCGAGCTGATTTATCTTATTTCAAAATGATAATACATAGGTCGAACATGTTATTTCGTTATACACATTTGATCACACTTTCTAGTTTTCAATTCTAGTAGAAATTTCTCATATTGACTAGGATATTATCAGATAACTTTTTTTAGCACACAAACAGGATCTAACGATATTTTCGAGCCATGATCCCGTAAAACAATAGAAAGCATTCAATTTGGTGTGTTTGAATAATGCAAAACATTTGATGACTAATACTTTAAAATAAAAATTTAATGTGATAGAATCAGTGGATGTAATATTATTAATTTATATATAAAGATTGATAACTTGAGCATCGATCAAATAGACTAAAAAAAAAGGAACAATCACTGCTGTCTCTCCTAGTTGGCTGGTCTCACGAATCGCTGATTAACAGATTGGGGGTTCAACACCTCATGCGGGTTGAGTAAGCCCCTCGCTTCTTGCGAAAAAAAATAAAGATATGATGACTAGACTAGGAGGATTTTCTGTAGTGGGACTCAAAATTAAATAATTAAGTAGTCATATAATTCAGCTAATTAACTACATTATCATTTTGATGCTTCTATGATAAATTTTAAGCAAAAATACTGTGTGCATGCAGTGCACCAGGTGCATGCAATAATGTCTCCTTAATTAACATGGAGAACCAAGCAAATAATCTACAAACTTCATATGTGTATTATGCCCTAATCAGCCGATTAGTGCTCGTCTTTGTCCATTAATAAAACAGTAGTAGAAATATATACTACTTGCTGAAAATTGTACGCTTGATGATCAATCATACGGGCCCCAGTACTATATCCTTCTATTTAGAGGAAAAGAGAGAAGCAACTATGGAGAGTAACTTAACTTAATTTAATTACTGTGTTTAAGTATACCATCCAAATATTCAAGTTCAAACATTACTACTAGTACCCTTACGTAGATCATGCAACTATATATAAGGCCCATGTATATACCCACAAATTATGGTGCCAAAATAAAACTTAAAACTAGTGCATGCCTTTGTAGCTCACAAGTGCAGTGGTACCTAGTAGGGATCTCTTTTGTTCTGAATTCAAATTTTAGACCATATGGCTTATGGCACTTTCATGATGGGTTAATTATCTATGGGTTGTTTCAAAAATTATTTGAAGTACAAAAAAAAGAGAGTAAAAGGTTACTAAGCGTGGATGAACCTGGCGAAAATTGATTTAATTAATCCGACCGTATTATGCATTTGCATCAATCACAGAACTTGGTGAATGTACGGCTAGTTCCTGCGGAAAAGGATGATCGAAGTCGAGTTCTCATGGGCGAGGACTTACGCATGCTAAGCATAAGTCATTTGTCAGTATTGTCACTAACGAATTATAGTAATAACTTACTATATATATATATATATATAGAGTGTCATCAGTAAACAAAGTCATTTTGTTGTTTAATGCACAGTTGTATAAGAGCGCATACCATTGCCTTAAGCACGCTGAGCATCTTTACTTGAATGTTCTAGGGGATCAGGGCATTAAAAGGGACCACAAAGCTTAATTAATTATTATTCCATTGGAACAAGAACTTTGCATGCTAATAAACTAATCTAAAAGGGTCAGTTTGGTGGTACAATCATGTCAATGTCACTAATTTATTAAGTCACGCTAATACCCGTTTTTAAGTCCTTGATCATACCTTTTGGTAGTATCTTCTATTGACCTAATGTTAAAAAATTAGTAGAGTGTGGATGCTAACATCATTGTGGTCTCAAAGCTAATTTGTATAGATGGTTAATGACAACTTCGGGTACCAATAGAATGTGTACATATGCATTTTATAAAGCAAATTGTCTTTTACATACTCTCCACTTTAGTTAATCCACATCTATACAGTTGCTGCATTATATTGTTGGTGTTAAGATGATTAAAAATTTTAATTTGGCTTTTCTTTTTTCACCCCAAAGGAGGACTTGATTCAAACATACTATTTTATGAAAACTTAAAATATCCATAAAAGAAGCACTTAATTTGTACACAAAAGATCTAATTTTATAGGAAATGACTTAGAAGCAGCTTTAAATCTGTTGAACACATGCATTTGGTGGATATCAAATATCAGATATCATAATTGAATTCAGGATCTCTTTAAACTAATTAAAGAGAATATCACATCATCTAAAAGATCAATTTTATAGAAAAATGGTTTGGGAATAGTCTTTGTTAGACGTGTTTCGAAATTGATAATCGACTTCAGTTTTGGGACTCCGACACATCCACAGTTTTGCGGTCCGAAACCCGTTAAGAATTTTTTTTCTTCTTCGTTTTTGCCCTAAACGCGAAACAGCATATTACATCGACGAACTTTGTATTTCCTTTTCTGCATAGTGAAATTCTCTCCTCCTTCGCCAGCAATTTTTTCCTGCAAAGAATTTTTCACGTAAATCTGTGTGTTCATTTATTTTTTGTTTGTTTGTGGAATTCGTCTATTTCACGTTCCCCATTTTCCTTTATGTTTGTGCGCTCGTCATAACAGTCTTATAAAAAGACAAGGGGCATGCATTTGATTCGCTGGATCTCCAAAGTCTCTCACCGAGTCGAACTGCGAGCATGTTCGTTTGGAGGAGGCCCGCGAACTTAGAGATCGGAGGCGGGGATCGAGCGATACGTACCAGCCCCAATTTCATATATGGTGTGGAAGCACAACTTCGTCCCCTGCAAATTATTGAACTCGAGATCGGGTGTATGACCAGAACTCGCAACCTCCGATCTCTTCCGACCCCGTCAAAATAAGTACTCCCTAAATAAATATATATCATAATGAAAAGGATTTGCAGAGAATTTCACTACCTTTGACCTCAGACCCTAGACCCCATACCCCACGTACTCAACTCTTCTCTAACCAACATAAACCCTTCAAAAGCACTTGTCCCAACTGTGGCCTACTGTTGTCTTCTATTGGCTTCTTTGAACAGCGTGAAAGGTTGAGGGGGTCAAGTAATAGATGATATGCCAACCTAAAGAATATAATAATGATATTAAGGTGAAAAAGGGCATCATTGCATTCGGTTTATATGTCTCATTCAAAATAATACCTATTATTATTATAGCATGCAATTAATAGATAATTCACTGTTGTAGAACAACCCAATTAGGACGGGAATGGGGAGTGGCCATATGGAATGATTAAGATCATCTAATCAACATGCATCGAGTGCTATATCTAATGGAAAGAGATGTATTGAAACCACCATAGATATTGACTAATTATATAAAGCACAATATATACACCTCCTCAAAGTAACATTACATGATTTCTTCTTAATAATGCCACCCATGAAATTCCGTGACGGATATTTTTCGGATACTTTTTTTATTTTTTGAAAAGATTAAATTTGTTTTTGTACAAAACAATGATCAGGTTGTTCTTCTTGAACAGAAATTAAAACTGTAGGTTCAATTAGGCCTCTTTTCGCAGTTCTTATGTTTTGTTTCTTTTTCTCCCTCAATTTTTTTTGCTATTGCCGATTAATTGTTGGTTAGCTTACGATGGTGAATATAAATATTAAAATATATCATTCTTTATATAGTAGCAGCAGGTTTTGAGTTCGAGTCTCACTAGATTTCTAGCATTATTTAGTTTTTTTTCGATATAATTCAAGCCCACATTTTTGGCATATCAAGAAATCTTGAGCCCAGACGCGAGAGTGGGTGTTGAATATAAATATTAAAATATCGTTCTCTTATAATTTAAGTTTGAGAGAAAATTAGTTATTTTATATAAATTAACATAGAAGTTCATATCAAAGAATAAATTATTATTGTCAATTAAATTCTGCTAATAAGCATGAAGAGCCACACACAAAAAAAAAAGGTGTAGCCAAAATGAGGATTGTTTGATTTGTTTGTAGTGGAAAAATGAGGAGTTCATTAAAACGAGTCCCATGCAGAAGCAGGAAAATTGCACAAGCTTTTCGGATTATTCAGCTTTTGCATTGCTGCTCCTATGATTAATTATATTGTGGTAATCAGAACATAAGTACTCTTTATCACGTATAAATGTACATAAATACGTACGTACATAATTTATAGTTGCTGAGAAGGGATTAATCGTAGCTGAGATTACTTTGACATTGGTGACACTACATGCAACTTTTAACACTGAGGGACTAGAGAAATGATAGGAGATCAACAAGGTTAAGATATTAAAGTGTGTGATAATTATGTCCCTTCCCGTGCAGTAAAAAATTTCCACAGGGTAACA
This sequence comes from Puya raimondii, assembly GCA_016920855.1. Lineage (NCBI taxonomy): Eukaryota > Viridiplantae > Streptophyta > Magnoliopsida > Poales > Bromeliaceae > Puya > Puya raimondii. The sequence goes on along the minus strand of JABWPP010000050.1, from coordinate 51,944,275 downwards.
CTGGTCATATTTCCGATGGTTATAGATGAAAATATAAATAATAAATATAAATAATAAGTTCTTCTATATCATAAACAAGAGTGTTGAATACAATAAACATTCAATCACCACTATTTAATAACTTCAGGTTTTAAAGATGAACAATTGTTTCACATAATATGACAGTTAAAACAATCGTACTAGGCCTACGAGAAAAATCTCAATACAAGAAAGTGGTAAATAAACTTACGGTAACACACAGTGTTGTAACAATTTAAGCTTTTAGATGTAAAAGATAATTTCATATTAGGCGAATTATAAAAGGAGACACTTCTATTTGGCTTTTCAATATTGGTTTTGTGGTGAACTTAATTCGCCGTACTCCTAATTTAATATTTAAGAAGAGTTTTTTAATTTTTTTGAATCTCGACTCTGTTTTTTTTTTTTTTTTGTGTAAGAGAAAGACAACATTCTTTCCATTTCGTTTATTTTTTTAAAATATAAATTTAGCTGAAAATGAAGTAATTAGACTAGGAACTTAAGTCCTCATGTGAAATGGGCTGGGTCGTAATTGGGCCGTTTGTAATGGTAAAACCTCAAGCGAAGTGGACTAGGCCGTAATTGGGCTAACTTTAGGCCCATATTATAGAACCCAAGGCCCACCGACAAATTGATGCCCTAGAATCAGAGCTCCGGTCGCAACCGTGTTCTCTCTCTCTCGATTTATCCCATTCCTCTACACGATCCTCACTTTTTTTCTTCGTCTTCGTCTTCGTCTTCGTCTTCGTCTCTCTCTCTCTCTCTCTCTCTCTCTCTCTCGCGCGCACGCGCGCGGCGCCATGGGGGACTATAACAACGCCATGATGCGCAACGCGGACGCAGCGGTCCAAGCACGCACCAAGGCCCAGAACCGCGCCAACGTGCTTCAGCTCAAGCTGGTACCTCCTTTCCCTTAAACCCTAATCTCCTCCTAACCCTAGAACATCTCGTTGTTTCCATACGCTAGATCGAATCAGGCCCTATCTTGAGGTGTCCGTTCTTCGAGATCGAAACCCTAAAAAGGATATCTCTTGATCGGCATCTTGATCGAAAAGTTGTTCTAATTAGGTCTCCGATTTTTTCTTTACTTCGCTATTGCTCTTTGATTCGTTTCTTGATTGCTGTTTTTTGCTTTAAATTGCAACAACATTTGATACTTTGGCTTTATGATGTTATACCTAAGCTTGGGTGTGCTTGATATCTTGCAGATTGGGCAGAGTCATCCTACTGGTCTTACTACCAACCTATTGAAGCTATTTGAACCCCGGCCACCGTTGGAATATAAGCCTCCTATAGAGAAGAGGAAGTGCCCTCCCTATACAGGTACTAGGGTTTATGTTGTACATATCCTGTTTATTGTTTGGATTACATGAGGTTCGTTGTATTGAGATAGTCTCTTATCTTTTTTGAAGGAATGGCACAATTTGTATCGCACTTTGCTGAGCCCAGTGATCCAGAATATGCTCCGCCTGTGGAGAAGGGTGAAACACGGGTATGATTTTTTAAACCTTTAAATCTTGGTATCCAAATTTGGAGAATCATGTTCAACATTGGAAATAATGGTATTCCACAATTCTGTTGGGACCTGACCTATTTGCAATCATGAAAATCATGATATTATGCATTCTTATGGACGCAGGCAGAAAAGAAGGCTAGAATCCACAAGATTCGACTCGAGAAAGGTGCAGCAAAGGCTGCTGAAGAACTTACAAAATGTATGACCTCCATTTCTGAAATGCATTTCGTGGTTTCATTCTTCTTTTTAATAACTGCAGTAATTTGTTTTAACTCTATGTAGATGATCCGCAAAATGACCCTAATGTAACGGGGGATCCGTACAAGACTCTCTTTGTGGCAAGACTTGTAAGTCTTTTTTACTCTACCAATTTGTTGAATATACTTGCAACATTTATTTACAATTTTTACCAACCTGCAGAACTACGAGACTTCTGAGCACAGGATCAAAAGGGAGTTTGAAGCTTATGGGCCAATAAAAAGGGTAAGTATAGAACAGAAATCCCGATGGCAGATCAGGTTATTTCCTCCTTTGGTAAGGAGTTCATTCAATCTAAGTGGTAAATGTATTTATAGCCGGTAAAACCAAAGAGAAGGTTTTCTTACTATGGGCTTCTATGGTCCAGCTGGAGCTTTTGCAGAATTGCTTTTGAGTAAAGGTACTCGGAAGGGCTCTAATAGCTTTTTCTTTGATCTTCCTTCCTGACAGCTTCTTGCTACAGCAAAAGCTTCAAATTATAGCTTTTGCTTTTGCGTTTGAAAGATTATTTTAACTTTTGGCCAGAGCAAAAGCTCTAGAGGTTATGTTTGGAGCGAAGACACTATAGTTTATATGCTTGCTCTTTTGGAACTTCTGGATAGTTTCCTACACTATTCAGGACTTGAGAGATAATTTTTCTACACTCTTCAGGACTTGAGAGATAATTTTTCTACACTCTTCAGGATTTGAGAGATAATTTTGTAGCCGTTTTCTCAGTCTCGTGTCAGATAGAGTAACGTTTCATCGACGTGTTTTTTTTATTCTCTCCTCCTCTTTTGCTTTAATCCTGTCTGAAATCCATTGGAAAAAAGGGTAAGATTTGGAAGGTTGCAATGCCTCTCGTCTATTTACCTATATTTACCTACATATCCATCACTTCATTTGTGTTTTGACGATATGCACCTTTTAGCGCAGCGCTTCTGCATATACATTTGCAGTAGTAACTAGTAATAGTAAGCCTTGAAAAACTTTGATCCTTAAAGTTGACCATCTTCTAAGTTGGTTGAGCAATTTCTTTCATATAAATTTCAAAGTAAAGAAAAGAAAATCCGAAAGATCCCACTCTGTTCATTAGTGCTTGGATTTAGCACATCAGGTATGCCTCTCAATCACATGAGTTCGTTGTGCTTCTGTCTTCTTTTAGAAGTTTTTAAATTCACGGTTAAGAGAAACCCTTGAGGAGATCAGGATACGTGCCGGATAGCTGCTAATAGCAAGCCTTGACAGTTATATCTTTTCTGTAGAGAAAGATTGTAGCACCTTGCAACTGGGTTTTTTGCAAAGTATTTCTGATTTGAGCATGGCCGCTAGATCTCACTTAAGGTTCTGGAAGACTTTTGGTGCAAACAGTTGTGTCTACCAGGTAAATTTGGACCTTCATTGTCGAAGGGTGAAGATTAAAAAACTGTCCATCCCCTTTTATTTACCTACATATCCTTCGCTTCCTTTCCATTTTTGTCAACATGCGCCTTTTAGGGCAAAGCTCATTTTTGCATATTTTTCAATGGTTCTGATGGTAAGCCTTGAAAAACATTTGATCCTCAAAATTGGCCTAAGTTTCTCCCATAACATTTTTCACTGCGAATAAAAGAAAATCCTGAGATTCCCAACTGTGATCACTAGTGCTTGGATGTTACCATGCAAGGTATGTCTCTCAACGGTATGTGTTCATTGTGCTTCTTCCTCCTAGAACTTTTGAACTTTGGTCACTAATAGAAGTTCGTTCAGGAGATCAGGAGCTGATAAATGGTATAGTAAGTCACGGCAGGTATAATTTTAGTAGACAAACTTTCTAGTTCATTGCAACTGGATTTTCTTTTGGTAAGTTTCCTAATGTGACAAAGGACGATAGTCATCATTTAAATTTCTGGAGGACTTGCATGGCAGGTAAAATGGCCATATGTGTATTTTTCTGGCCTTAATTTTCTTTCTTTTCTTGATTAATCATGATTCCCTTGAGGAATTTGAGAACTAGGGCACATCTACATTCATCCTACGTTTTATGGTTTTTTATATTAACAAAGTCTGGCATGGATGGTTATCTCAATGTTGTTCGGATGGAAGAGTACTTTGGTGAAAAGTGCCTTTTCTGGAGGCATAATTCAGTGATTGATTAGAATGAGGTAACCTATTGGGATGTCAGGTTTGTTATAATTTTGTTGTCCCCATTCTCTTTATATCATTTGTTGTCAGTGCAAGTTCTGTAGCAGGTGAGAGAATCTTTCAGCTTTTGTGTGAGAATAATGGTAATTAATTATTATAAACAATAATCTTCTTCAAGTCATAGAGAGAATCATTTCCTACTCTCTCCCTCCAGTTTATCCCGGCTGCGTCGGCTTTGCTCAAGTATTAATAGCTTCTCCCCTACTCTTTTACTTAATGTCTCACCTTGTTGCTCTACTATTTTTATCTTCCTTAATTACTATGGCCAAAGAAGTCACTCTTTATCTTTTTTAATATGTAAATGGCCCTTTTTCTATTCAAAACTTCCCTTGTAAGGGGATTGGTAAAAGTATTGTTCACCACCTGGCAAATTATCCACGGATTCTGCCAGCTCAGTTGATGTGCTCGGATCCAATCCATGTGATGAAGCTCTACATCTTAAAAGGTTAGCACGGCTAGTTAGGCATGATGCCTGTCTGTCGTGCCATTTAGGATTTATCATTATGAACAAGAAGCAATTTTAACTTAGACAATGTTGTGAACTAACTCATTTATTTATTTTGATGATCATAATATGTTTAATGTCCATTATTTTTTTTTACCAGTCTGTATTTATTTGCTTTTCAGGTCCGTCTCATCACGGACAAGGTGGCAAATAAGCCCAGAGGATATGCTTTCGTTGAATACCTGCATACACGCGATATGAAAAGTATGTTCATGTGTGGGAATTCATCAAATGTAGCACTTCTTTTGCTAACTTGCTGACTGTTGCTGTAATTCTAATATCCTGACATTGTGCAGCTGCTTATAAGCAAGCTGATGGAAGGAAAGTGGACAATAAGAGGGTACTAGTGGATGTAGAGCGTGGTAGAACTGTTCCTAATTGGCGCCCTAGAAGATTGGGTGGTGGACTTGGATCAAGCAGGATTGGAAGTGAACAGATCGATCAGAAGAACTCTAGCAGGTATGCGTATCTTTTTTTAATACGGTTTTGAGAGCTTATCAGTTGATACTTTTTATCACTTGAATATGACTTGCCAATCTGTTCATGATTTCTGTTCTATCGAAGAGCATGCATTAGATTGAGAGTGCCATACTTGCTCATGCATATTTCAAGTTTGTCCACTATAAATGGTTCATTATGCTTTTGAGACCTTTTTTTGTTGCACAAACATTCTTTTGCTCCTTGAGGTGATCTTGGTATTGTCCTTTCTTTAACAGATATAACCTAACTATTTCATGGTATTGTATGCTCAATGATCTTGATTTGGTCTCAGGTAGAAAAGAAACATTAGACATTTTAACTGAATGTGCTTGTGTAAGTCAGGATTTGACTGTTATCTGTGGTCCTGCTGATCTAGTACTTAGTGATTTATCAATATATTATGGCAATTATGTTTAAGAGAATTTATTGCTTATTATGCCTATGTTGAATCTGATGGCCAGGGAACAACAGCAGGCCGCCGCATCAGGTCGTCCTAGATCAGAGGAGCCTAGGGTGAGAGACGACCGTCATCTTGATCGGTGAGATTATCATTTGTTGAACTGCTAAAGGGTAATGGATGGACAGTCCATTGTACTTTCTTGTATTGCTACCCAGTCCCTGAATTCTCAAAACACTTTAATCCCTGACCTTTCTCATATATTGCAATTCCATTGCTGATGCTAAAATAATCTAATTTTTCCTGTAAAATCACCACTTTCTTTAAAATGACTTTCAGATTCCAATATATGAGAAATCTTAGGGACTGATTCAACATTTTAATATAGTGCAGGGATTATCCATACAATTTACCCAATTGCTATGGTAAAGTTGATTTGCTTATTTCGTTTGATAATGTTGCTGTAAGGCGTGCTCTGAACTTAATTTGTTGCTACTAATTGTACTAGGGACCAAGAAAAGTCTCGAGAAAGAGGAAAGGATAGGGACCGCGAGCATGAAAGATCCCGTGAGCGCTCCCATGACAGGACACGAGACCGCGATCCTAGAGAAGATAAGCCCCACCATAGAGACCGTGAACGAACCAGAGACCGAGACAGGGAGCGTGACCGGGGCCGTGATCGTGATCGTGACCGTGGTCGCGAGAGAGATAAGGACCGTGATCGTGACCGTGGCCGTGAATCTCGTGATCACGACCAGGACCGTGAGCGCGACCGCGATCATGGTCGCCATCGGGATAGGGGACGTGATCGCGAGAGGGACTATGAGCGGGACCATGGTGGCCACGTGCATGAGAGGGGTGCTGGCTATGACAATGTGGAGCCCAAACATGAAAGGGACTTTGATCAGGTTGGGCACGGGCACGACTATAAAAAAATGTATGATCACGGTGATCCCGATGACTCGGGGCATGAGTCTAGGCGGCATGAGCATGAATATTATGACGATGAGCCATATAAAGGGGAGGCTCGTGATTACCACGATCAGTTTAACCATGATGAACCTCGTGAGGAGGGCGAAGCATATGATGAACGTGATTACGAGCATTACCGGAACGAAAGAGTATAGAAACTGAAGCCTTTTTGTGCAAGGTAAGTTTGTATAATCACATTACATGTGTATTCTCGAGGCATGGTAGTAACTGCTAATGATTCTTGTTCTATAACAGGTTTCAGCTGCACCCAAGGAGGGCTGCTATCCATTAACTCGAGAAGAGCAGTGCTGATGGACTTGCTTGAGTCTATGATGTTATTTCATCAACTGTTTATGTGGTTGCTACTTATTCCTGCTTTTTGCTCTTTTGTCGAAATGAGTTTGGACGATGGAATTTTGTGTGGTGCTTGCTCGTTGTTGTTTTCAAGTTGTTTAGAGTACTTTCTGGGTTGACAATGTTGCTAAGACTGTAAACCGCTTTAGACAAAGTATGAAAGTAGTCTAAAATGTTTTGTTGTTGCAAGTTAGATTGGTTTTCTTGATTGCAGGGCATATCTGAGTCCAGCTTTTGCCTCTTCCTTTTTTTGTTCCCTTGAAATTAATGAAAAGGCGGCGAATGGTTTTGATTTTGTAAAGTGGGGAACTTCCTCGATTCGTAACAATTCACGAGTAGCCTCATGAAGGTGAAGAGTTTCTGTACAAGAAAAGATATGTATTCGGCGATACCTTTTGAGGGATCGGGTTTTTGGAACTACTTTCCTACGAGCCATCCGATTGCCGCCTTAGAAGACGTTCAACTCCCCTATTATATTATATTATATAATTGTTAAAAGTATTAAACGTCACACTGAATTATCCCTACTCTATTGCAGAGCAAAGGAAGAAGGAAAGAGCTGCAACTTGTGTATGTTTGATTTCGCCCATCTCATTTGCATATACAGCACCTTAGCTTGCAATGTTAGGATCTCTCTCTTCGTTCAACTAGCTTCGCAGAGACCGGTCGACTGATCGCAGAACCCATCACGGTCTAATAGTTTCGGAGGAGGTGTGCTGAGGAGAGGTGAAGAAGGGCTCCCGTAGGCGCTCCTTCGACTTTTACCGCACCCAAGGCTTTTTCTTGTGCTTACTCCCGTTACTGGATTAGTTCCAGTTGCATATTTGCATAAAGCCTGTAGAAAAGAATGAGAGGATACGATAACCAAAATTAGGCAACCGCAGATGCCTACTCGTGTATCTTACAAGCAAGGAATATGAATTTGGCTTTTCTGGGATATTTAAATCTGTTACTACCACTTCTTAAGCACTTCTGTCTCAGTTGCAAGATTTTTAAGATTAGAAATAAAGAAATTTTTCACCAAAACATTCGAGTGAGCATCAATGAGCAAATAGAGAGGAAAGTCGGTGGATTTATCAGATCGACTCATATATTGTCTTAAGCACTTCTGTCTCAGTTGCAAGATTTTTAAGATTAGAAATAAAGAAATTTTTCACCAAAACATTCGAGTGAGCATCAATGAGCAAATAGAGAGGAAAGTCGGTGGATTTATCAGATCGACTCATATCAATATAAACAATCGGGCATTCGTTACTCCAATGAAGATACCTGTTTTTGAGGGAGATCCAAAACAGCATCACTAAAATCAGCACCTTCAATGATGGCACCACCAAGATCGCTGCGCGTGAGAACTGATCGAACTAGGATAGCATTTGTGAGATTAGCTTCATTTAGTACCTGCAATAATGTTTAAAGAATCACTGGTCATATTCACAGAATAAGTGGTCCTAAAGCAGGAAATCTCCGTACCAATTACTTCATATGTCAGTAGGAAAAATAATATAACGAATACAATTTCCTGGAGCTATCTTTGTCTAGAACTTCCAAAGGAATTAAAGAAAGCTTTTCTTAATGTTACAGTTGAAATTTTGAATACAATGTACCAGTTTACGGTATGTAACCCATAGGATGGAAATCTCCTAAATACTGTATGATGATGGAAGTGATATTTCAAAATATACAGCGGGCAATACAAACAGACTTGATATGTGCATGGAAGACTACAGACTTGTATCACCTATAATGAGGCTTATATTAAATTACTTCTCATCAGGTCATTCGATTAGTAACATTGTGCAACAACCTATTTCATTATGCAACTAGTGACGGGTAAACAATAATGATGCAATAATTGTGGAATTATTCTTCGAAATATATATAGAGAGCAAAAAATAAACTAGCTTTACCATGCGGTCCATCAAAGTGTCACTCAAATCAGCACCTGCATAATATCACAAGAAATGCGATTTAGAGGATGAGAGGAAAAACAAATGACATGGGAACACTTCTTAACATCATGTAGGTTGCATGTACATACTCGTCAGAAGCTAGACTTCAAACAACATGCTTCTAGAAGCAATTTACAGCATAGCTTCAATTCGAGTAGAGAGTGCTCCTTAATAAGAGTGTTCCTTAATTTTGTTTTGTGAAAAATACATCCTCTGAAATGGCATGACTTTATCTCACTAACTAACAAACACAAGCCAACAAATTCCATGATTGGAAGTCCTAATAAGACCTAAATTATGGCACTTGTTAGTACCAAGATAATCCAGCAAGATAGGGTCTAACCATGGTAGCTATTAGGGTAGAACTATCTGCCTTGAAGATTCCAATTTTGGCTCACACAAGGATCAAATACATCTTAAACTCCTCTCGGCGTAGAGAAATCGACAAAGAAGAAAAGCTACGATAGTTTTGCTGTAGGGAGTCTGCAGCACTTTGTATGTCAAAACAATTTATCCAGTTATACCTTGCATTGGACAGGAGTTTCCCAATGAGACTACAGTATACGGGAGTGACTTTTAGCTAACAGGATATTTTCATGACAGGAGACATCCACCTAGAAGTTGGATTATACAGTTTTTACTAATTGGTGACATCTTCTCGCGCCTGATGCCCCTCATCCACCAGTACTCATTTAGGAAACAATACATACATGCTAGAGTAGATATACAGACTCGAAGTCTTTCCATGAAATATATTAGGGTGGTTGGTATAATTATCATTCTCAAAGATTGGTACTTGTTTCATGCAACCAAGTACGAAATATCCAAAACTCACAAATATAAAGAGTTGAACAACAGAAAATAAAAGAAAGAAAGAATAAATTAGATATTGTTAAGAGTTTGCTTCATCTCCAACTCTGAGTAGTTGAAGGTCAAATGGAAGACAATTTCCAGTATAACAAGAGATAAAATCAAAGAATCCCATAGAATGATTAGATATTAATTTTTTTGCTAAATCTAATAAATATAATAAATAATTGTGTTGTTTCCAAGCCTTATGAATCTTAGCTATTCTACAAAGTCGAAAGTGTGCTCATGTTTGCCTCTCGAATGGGCATCAGGGCATGTGAGCAAACTCCTATATGGAGAAGCAGGTTTAATCACTGCGAGATCCTACTCGAACCACAGGAGCAAAAGCAGGCAGGAAAGACAAAGTTGAAACGAAAATAATTCTTAGCTGCTAGAACTATAAAACCTGCAAATTGCTTACCTGAAAAGTTTGCTTTATAAGCTACTGCCTTTTCCATATAAGCACCATTGAAGGTGGAACCACTGAAATCAGACTCCCTCATATCAGCGGAGGTAAAGTTAGCACGCCTGCATCAGTAGCTGAATTCTTAGAGAAACTTCTACATAATAAAACTCATTGTACTTTAGAATAAAACCACAGTTAATTGAAGTTTCTAGAAATTGTATAATGAGCCACATCATGTGTTCTAGCATTTCAGAACATTATTCTCCAAATCGTCCGGGAAAAAATCACAAACCTTCTTTCTTCTTGTAACTTTAATGGAAAAAATAAAATAAAAATGAAACAACAGAAATTCAAGGTTACCAAATGTATTGCTAATTGTCCGAGAAAAATAATCCCATGGGTTTCGAGCAAACTGATATGTATTAAAACTTTTAAAAGAATTATCACAAAGAGCTATTAATTCTAATGAACTCCATGATACCACTACAAAAATGAAAAATGATAATAATGGATCCATTTTTCCTAGGGGTAGATTAGATTCATTAGCATCTAGTCAAATTTAGTCGGCAAGTAGTGATCAGATTCAATTAAACTATTTGTCAATATCAAAATCAAAATCAGCTCCGCTAATAACAACACCCCAATATAAACAAACTAATTACCTGAAATTTTCCTTAACATGGATGGCCTTCCTGCTCAACAAACAACAGAACAAAGCAGAAACAGATCCAAGTATTAATACACAACACCATCTTCAAATACACAACATTAGGTGGGGGAAATTAAAAAAAAAGAAGAGGGGTGTATAGATACAAACTTGAGATCTGCGGAACCGAATTGCGCGGCGGAGCCGATCCCGAACTCGCCGCGCATTTCGGCCTCGAACTTGTTGAGGTCCGCCATCGCCGGCATCGGCACGGAGCCCTCGAAGCTGACGACGACGGCGGCGGCGGCGAGTGCGGCGGACGCCACGGCTCTCCAACTCTTGGATTCTGATGCATTATCTTAGAATTCCATTAAGGATCGCACCGGAGCACACAAGGTGTTCGATCAAATGACCCAGAGAGAGCACTCACTCACCGGAGCATCGGCAGAGGACGATTCTCGGAGGAGGCCGCGGCGCGCGCGGAGGGGGCCGAGGGGCTGTTAGGGTTTTGAGAGGGCGGGTGGAGAGCGTAGAGGTCGAAGCGAGAGCCATGGCGAAGAGAGAGAGAGAGAGAGAGAGAGAGAGAGGGGTGTCGACTGTCGAGGGAAAAAATCAACAAAATGGAGGGGAGAGGTGTTCTCTGGTTCGCGCGCGAACACGTGTGACGTGTTGTCGCGCTCTATCCAATCACGACGCTTCTTTATTTGGGCCCGAGCCCGTTCCGTTTAAATTCCAGTGGGTTTGTTGTAGTCAAATGGGCTAAGGCCCAGTTTTTTGGCCTTTTTCAGCTACAGTTTGAAAATGAGGTTTCACGTGTTAAAATTGGTTGTACTCGAAAACTCGCTTAGATAAAAATAGAGTAATTGTGGTTAATTTATTGCTACAAGTTATTAATCACATGTTTTTTAAGAAAAGGTCATGTGCCAAATTGGTTGCAGATCCAACTGCAGCAAATAGCCCATAAACTGCGCATGAAATAATTCTCTCGTAATCCCTTCCCGCTCAATACACCCTCAAAAGTAAAAATGCCACCCTCCTCGTCCAATTCTTTGATCACTGTCCGTCTGCAACATGTCTAATTGCGAAAAGCCAAACAAGATAAATTTTGCTACAACCGTTACATTTTCAGCTGCATGTGTTTTCAGCTATAATGCGGAAAAGAAAGAAAAAAAGAAAAAAATGGTAGTACTGCAGGCTTTAGTGTGAATGGAGGACAGTGAAAATAAAAGTAGGAGTGGAAATGCAAAAGCAATTGTTTGGGAAAGGAGGGTGCATGGCCGAGTGCTGGGCTTCAATGCGGGCGGTTGCACGCTTGTGGGAGATTTCTACTTTTTACTGTTTGAATGAGTTTTTTTTTTTAAAAAAATTCCTTTTCTTTTTATTTTATTTTTTTACATACACAACCAAAAATCAAATCGACCGTAGAAATCTGCGGTGGAGATCAATGATCACGCAAAGTCAAACTATACTAACCAAGGCCTAGCTTTGTGTGTGTGTGTGTGTGTGTGTGTTTGTGAGAGAGAGAGAGAGAGAGAGAGAGAGAAGTAAAAAAAATAAAAATATATGGGGAGAAAGGGAATGAGAAATTTAAGGAGAAAGATAATGATGAATATTAATTCGTGTAAAAAATAAAAAAAAGGGTGAAAGGTGGTTCCTAACGTGGGAGTGGGATCATTTCATGCATCATTTTGACTTTTACGCGGCTTTAAGAATCACACCATCTACATTTGAATAACATTCTCATCAATTTTTTGTTCAATAATTTGTAATAAATTTTTTTTAAAGAACCTAATGAGTAATTGAATGATAGATTTTATTGATTCAAACCCAGGGGAGTAGGTTTTAGTAAGTAAACCATATCTTTAAGGCCAAATATATATGGCTTCATTGTATGTAGTATAGTATTATTTGAGAAATTTTTACAGTAGATTTAGACCTCAAAATATATATTTTTTTTGTAAAAAAAACAAGGACTATAACAAAATCAATAAGTAAAGGTATTAGGAGAAGTAATAATACTAAAATCTTTCCAACAGCTTAAACTATTTTGAAAATCAAAATATTGTTTTAAACTTTAACAACAGCAAAAGTTACATATATTTATATTTACTAAATCTTTTTATTAATACTAACTATTATTCAAAGCCCATTAATCACTCTAGCGAGAAAGAAAAATCGATTAAAAAAAGTGGGAGAGAGGGGGGCGTGTGAGGTCAAATCAACAAAAGCCAAAAGCATTTCCCTTTCATTTTTCTCTTCTTTTTATTTCCCCCTCTCTGTCTCTGTCAGTCAGTCTCCGTCTGAGTCTCTGTCTCCTTGCGAAGCCATAACTCCCTTCCATGTTAATTAACAATCCATCTTTTGGCTTCGTTTTGGCCCTTCCAGGGCCATGGTATCTAATAATTATTCTAATAAAATACATTACGTCGTTATCCCAAATATCGATCTAATAGAAAACAGATTCAAAAGCATAAGTAACATCTTTGCTCAAAGAAATATGTTTTAGAGCAATGCTGACTCTACAATCAAAAATAAATTGTAACTTTATAATTGGATCACCGACTGTCCCTAGCGCAAATGGTAAAGGGTTTGGTGGTTGGTACCCGAGGTCTCGAGTTCGAATCCTAGTTGATTCACATTTCTAACTAAGTTTATTTCTAAAATAAACGAAGCGGGTAGCGTGCTACCTTTCTCTCTAAAAAAATATATATATATTTACAATTGGATCATCCAACCGCCCATATTTCTGAGTTTTGTCATTTTTATTTTTTTTTCACTAAAATTTAAAAAAAGAAAAAAAAAATTAAACTCTAGAGGACAGACTAAGATTTATAATTTCTGCAACTCTGTTTGGATCGTTGACATAGCATTTCTCTATGTTTCATACCCCTAACTCACGGGAAGGTAATATTTGTTGCTCGTGTGTGTTAAATATGTGAAACAACCATTGTACTTTAAAAGTTTAAGATTTCGTTTGGAATTGCGGAGAGATTGTATTACGTCCGGTGAAAAAGTACGATGAAAAAATATTATGTTTGTTTCCGTACGTAATATTGCATTCCGTAAATCGCAATGAGTCAGTTACGATATATTTTCTGCGTTATTTAAAAAAAGAAAAAAAAAATTAAACTCTAGAGGATAGACTAAGATTTATAATTTCTGCAACTCTGTTTGGATCGTTGACATAGCATTTCTCTATGTTTCATACCCCTAACTCACGGGAAGGTAATATTTGTTGCTCGTGTGTGTTAAATATGTGAAACAACCATTGTACTTTAAAAGTTTAAGATTTCGTTTGGAATTGCGGAGAGATTGTATTACGTCCGGTGAAAAAGTACGATGAAAAAATATTATGTTTGTTTCCGTACGTAATATTGCATTCCGTAAATCGCAATGAGTCAGTTACGATATATTTTCTGCGTTCCTACCGAAAAACGCAGAAGCATATCTCTATATGCTTTTGCCCTAACTCCATTTTACTAATAGCGCCGGATGGGCCTCAAATACCAAACGGAGCCTAAGCTTATAGAGAAAGGCCCCCTCACGTCTGGGCTCAAAACTTTTTTGATAGGCCTATGATGTGAACTTGAATTAAATAGAAAAAAATTAATTATGTTAGAAGTCTGACGTGACTCGAACTTAGAAACTCATGCTCTGATAGAGTACAACGGTTGTTTCGTATTATTTAACAGTGTGCATCATAAAACAAAAAATATTAATTCAACCGTCTCAAGCCCAAGTGACTGGCATCTGAGATTTCAAGTTCGAAATCTAATTACTTTATATTGTAAGCTAAGTATTTATACAGTATTATCATTCTAAGTTAAAGTAGTTTTTTTTTTTCTTCTCGTTTCGTACGTCGTTGTGGTAACCTCGAGGCTCAGGCTGTCTCATTCATGTAGCTTAATTCATCAATCCAATGAATGAAGCGGGTAGCGTGTTTATCTTTTTCTCAAAAAAAGAAGACTGAATGGGAGATGGAGAGGGGGGGCGCCCGAGAGCAGAGGCTAAGAAGGCGCTGTTCCCAACTGCGCCAACAGAGCCCGCTGCGTCTCGTACAACGCATGCACGGCTCGCTGCGCCAACTGTTTACCATCTCTGTTGCCCGCGAGACCAAAGAGGGGAATCCGACAAGCCATACAAAGGCTTCAATGTTCAAACAAAGGGAGAAATTAATGCTTCGGAATCCACGCGTGGCCACATATATTAATTATATGCTGTTGATATGTTGGTAAATTTATATAGTACTTATATAAAGTGTTAATTAAAATGTTTGTATCTTATTATCTAAAATATTTGACTGAATACAAAGACAATATTTTAGAAAACACTTCGCAGCAGAGATATATATATATATATATTTAAACGCAATGGTCTTATTCGGAAGAGAAGCTCAAGACATGCACATGCAGTTGGAATCTGATATTTTCTAAATACTTATACATAATATATTTTAGTCTCTAAACGTTAACAAATATGTATAATTTTTTATTGTAAAATGATCTCGCAATTCTATTTCAACTAAAATCAAAATGTATTATAAAATAATACATTTTAATCATATAATTAAAAAGTGTAAAAAATATAATTAATTAGTTAATTAAGTGAAAAGTGCATGCACTAAATCACAATATTTATAGTGTAAGTGTACGCATATATTTTACTCTTGAAAGGGTAAAAGAAATTAAAAAAAGAAAAAAACCTTAAGATCTCGTTTGACATCTTTGTCTTTTTAAAAAAAAACTTTTTAAAACTTTAATTCAATATAACTAATTAATTTAATAGACTTTTCTTCTCTTGTATCCCGACCAAGTTATAGATGATAAATGGTATTAAAATTATTGGAAAACAAAAACAATGTTGCTTTCAAAATTTTCTTTTTTGCTGCCGAACAAATATTTCAAATGCACGAATTTCAAATAATCCATCTTTATCTTCTACACTATTTCATGTCGAAATCTTATTTTAAGAAAAACCAAAAAATGGCAAATGTATTTAAACGTACTTGTACGCTCGTTACTGCGAAAACAACGGATGAGTGAGAAAAAGGCTAAGAAGCGCATGCAAACGTCCCTTTCCCGGTGGACTCTCTTTGCCTCGGGAATATCGAACGCATGCACTTATAATTCTGTGATTTTTACCGACCGTATCTAGCGCAGTTGGTTGGATTTAATGACTAACGCCTCAAATTTTAAATTCGAAGTCTAATTATTTTATATTTCTAGCTGAATTTATTTGCAAAAAATAAAAAAAAATAGTTTGTTAATTTTTTTTTAGAAAAAAATCTATGACTTTTTAGCTTCATGATCAACTATATATATTTGAGCTCTCACAGTCTCACTTGGACAGGGGGAGCGCGCTTTGTGACACAAAGAGCTAATTAGAACACTGGGTGTTTGAGGAAAACGACAACGATCATATAGTACATGACTATATATAGAGAGAGAGTTCTGTTGGGGTGCTTTTAATAGCACCAAGCATTTGGTACTATCAAGTTTTTCACCATTAGATTTATTTTTGAGTATTTTCATCCGTTAGATCATATTATTCAACCAACTATCCACTCAGCCCTAGGGGACCACTATTATTCTAATCGCACATTCCTTCATCCAAGGGTCGAAAATCTAATAGCACTAATGACTTGGTGCTATTGGAAGCGTTTCAGCCTATATATATATATATAACTACTATATTATCGATAGTACCAAACTCTTTGTACTATCGAGTTTTCTGCCGTTAGATCTACCCTTTGATCATTTCCACCCGTTAGATCATACTATTCAACCAACCACCCACTCAACCTTAGGAGACTACTATCATCCTAACCGCACATCATTTCATCCAACGGCCGAAAACTCGATAGCACCAAGCGCTTGGTACTATCGATAGTATAGTAGTATAATATATATATATATATATATATATATATATATATATAGAGAGAGAGAGAGAGAGAGAGAGAGAGAGAGAGAGAGAGAGAGAGAGAGAGAGAGAGAGAGAGAGAGAGAGAGAGAGAGAATTGAGCTCATGTGCTTTTAAAAGTATCAAGATATTGGTGCTTGTAGATTTTTGGCCATTAGATTAAGGAATATGCGGTTAGGATGATGTGGGCCTCTTAGGGTTGAGTGGGTGGTTGGTTGAATAGTATGATCTAACGAGTAAAAATTGTCCAAGAAATAGATCTAACGGTAAAAAATTTACAAGCACCAAGTGCTTCGTGCTTTTACAAGCACCATAGTCGGACTCTATATATATATATTCCTCACGTGAAGATAATATATAATGCCAACACCTGTTAGTTGGCAAAAGAACTTGATAGCTGGCACCCGAGCTTTCAAGTTCGAAACTTAATTATTTATTTTTTCATCTGAGTTTATTTTATAAGTTCGAAACTTAATTGCTTTATATTTCTAACTGAATTTATTTCTAGAAAATAAATGGTACAACCTTTCTCTCTCAAAAAATGTTGCCAACACATTCCATACACAGCACTTGATATTTCATAATTATTTTTTTAAAATTTAATATATAATAGGCTAGATTAGATCTAACATGTCCTGCAATGTCCATATGTAATAAATCATAAGTTTTAAAAGCTAGCTAGTATGTTATTGATGGATCAAGTAGTTTCAAAAATCAATTATATAGAAAGAGATTATTGATTAATACTCGATTCATTAAAAAGAAAAAATTTGAAGGCCATAGAATATATCTAATAAATTAGATTTTAATTTTAATGTCTTCATGGTGGGGTATAGATTTAGATACACGGTACACCACGTGCATGCAATGTTTTCTCCCATACATGGGCCCATATTGGGCCCACCTCATGGGCTTGCTCCACCTCACCAACCTGGTGAGGTGATGGGTTTGAGTTGGAAACAAGAGTAGCAGTTTCAGTAACAAAATACAAATGATCGATAGAGTAAGCTTATTTAGATGTATTAGCAGTTTCTGTAGAAATGCATGTTATGCTGATAAAGGCATGCATAGAGCTCTAATGTGGTCTTGATGCATGATTGTAAAATGTGATACTCCTGAGACTACTTATTTAGTTTTGCTTCTAGAACAATTTCTCTACATAGAAAGTAGAAACTTCATAGGATTTATCATGAGCAAAAATCAAAATGAGCTTCGAGATTCAAAAAAAAGAAAAGAAGCTATGTGGTAATTCCAATATTCTTATATATAGAATTGGTGGAAAATTTTCACGACTTTTTAGAGAAAAAAGATAGTATGCCATCCTTACTAAGCTTCGAACTTGGAACGTCAGGTATCATCCATTTTGAACAGTTCTAGATCTATTTATATAACCAATATTAATTTCTCCAAGTCAACTAGAATCTGCTTCCAAAGTGCATCCATTAATTAGACTCAAAATTAATCATCTTATAATGGTGCAACTGGCGCAGCCAATAGTTTGATCCAACCACAATAGTGCATGGCTTCAGAAAAAATGTTCCCCACCACTCATTCAATCACACCCTCTATTCCGTATTAAAGATCGATATCCTATATTCTATGCATTAAATACCTCTATAATTGCAGTGACTCGTGTCATTGTTTGATATATAGAGAGAAATCTAGAGAGAGAGAGTGAGATAGTTGTGTTGGCTTTGCTCTATTTCTCTTTCACTCTCCTTTCCCTTCTCTCTCTCTCTCTCTCTCTCTCTCTCTCTCTCTCTCCATCATCACTCCATTCATTATTCACCCTTTCTCTCCCTCTCTTTCCTCTCCCACCCAAAGAGCCACCCAATTTTTTTTTATTTTTTCAAATCCAAAAACAACAGATCCAAGGTTCTATCGAATCACCAATCAATCAAATCATCAAATCAACGCATCAAATCACATACTCACATCAAGGAGAAGGAAAAAACCCACATCAAAAATACACTCATATTTCACCTAGATCTCTTCTCTACCCAATCAAATCATCTTTTAATCATCATCATCATCATCATCATCATCATCATCAACAACAACATGTCATCTTCCTCAGCGACCTTTTCTTTCGACCACCTCTCCCCTCCTCCCCTCTCCGAGCAACTCTGCTACGTCCACTGCAACTTTTGCGACTCCGTTCTCGCGGTATTACTAATACATATGTTACTGCTTCATGATCCCCTCTCACTACTCATTTCTCTATTGTATATATACACAAAGATCAGTACCTTTACTTACCATTTTTGTGGCTTACCTTGTTTGGTTTTGGTTAGAGCTATATAAGTAGTCATCTCAAGATCACTATTCTTTTTTTTTTCTCTTTTTCGCTTTGTTTGCTTTATAATACTATTGGGCAGGTGAGCGTTCCATGTAGTAGCTTACTAAAGACGGTGCCAGTGCGGTGCGGCCACTGTGCGAACCTCCTCTCTGTCAACATGAGGGCTCTCCTTCTCGCCGCGGGGGCCAACCCGTTCCACTTTGCGCAATATCCATTCCTTTCCCCCACCCACCAAACCCTCTTGGTATGGTTTTGTTCTGTGCTCATAGTGTTGTTCGATAAAGTGCTGTCTAAGTACTGCTTTTTAGAGTAAGCAATATTGTAGCATGCCGTTCTAGAGTTTTCACTCTACAGCAGGACCATAGGCTAGCTCGATCCAAATTAGAGCTTCGACTTCTGGACCACAGAATCTGCAAAAGATTCGGTATTTCCTATTTGGTAGATGCTTCTGGTAGAGGTGATTGGAGCTAAAACCAAACAGAAGCGAAACCAAACGAGCTCTAAACGCACTTTTGTTGATGGAATGATGTTAATGGTTCAGGGTGAGATACCATACCCACCACCTCCAAGCTTGGTTCTGGATCAGCCCAACATGACCAACCTCAGCAACAACAACGGAGCGGCGACGCCGGTGAGAGGAAGAGAAGATCAGGAGCTCCCTCAGAACCCAGTTGTGATCAACAGAGGTGAGATGATCTTCATGTGTAATTCTTATAAAAAAAATCAAGCATTTAGTTTTATGTTTTTCTTTTTTTACTATGGGCTTATCACTAAGATTCTATGGAATCTACCCCTATTGAACCAACCTGTCATGCATACAAGAGAATGATTGGGGAGAGCTACATTGTGGAAGTAAAGAGGAATTAAATCAATTTTTTTTAAAAAAAAAGAGTTGGTGCCTATAAATGCATGAACACCTGAACATTGTCAAGGTTGTCTTGTGGTCTGCTCTAAACAATGCGCTGCATTAAATGCATGAACACCGCTGTCCAGCGATCTCCAACAATAGCTATTCCTACACAGTTAGCTCAAATTCATCCAATATTAATGCTACTTAGTTTTGCTCCCCTAATATTAATTCCCATATACATGATGTTTATTTATTAATCCGCGCGATCGATGGCGAATGCAGCTCCGGAGAAGCGGCAGAGAGTTCCGTCGGCTTACAACCGATTCATCAAGTAAGTACGTAGTTTAATTTCATGCAGTTTTAGATTGAGGTTTTTGATTCAAATGTCAAAACCAAAAAAACAAAAAAACAATTATAAAAGCAACGTTCTCTACTATTTTTTTTAAAGGATCTGTTTGGATATCGATCGGAATGTATTTATTTTCACCAGAAGATATACGAACAAGATATTAATATTATATCCAAACAGGCGCGATCAATTTCTGTAGCTGCTAAAATTAGTCAATAATGCATGATCAGTTGAAGAAAGAAAAAATTATTCAAGTTTGGTGATGCATGGCTGATGGCAGGGATGAAATCCAACGCATCAAGGCTGGCAACCCCGACATCTCCCACAGAGAGGCCTTCAGCGCTGCTGCCAAAAACGTAACCCTAAGTCTAACACCCCAAAATCTCTCTCTCTCTCTCTCTCTCTCTATCTCTACTTCAGTTTTTTTTTTTTTTTTTTGGGAGTAGGGGTTGAGAAAGAAAATCTCTACTCTAGGGTTTACTTCACATTTCATAGTCTTTTTTTTTTTATATATATATATATTCTCATATCTTTGTTATTTTAATATTTTTTTGGTTACTTTTTTTTAATCAGTGGGCCCACTTCCCACACATCCATTTCGGCCTCATGGCTAATAGTCAAAGCCTGAAGAAGCCCAGCATCTGCCCACAGCAGGTGAACTCTAAAACCCTAAAAATAACCCTACACGAAACTCTCTACTGTACTATCGATAGTATCAAGCTATTGGTATTTTTGAGTTTTCTGCCGTTAGATCTATTTTTTAATCATTTTCATCCGTTAGATTATATTATTCAACCAACTACCCGCTCAACCTTAGGGGACTATTATCATTCTAACCGCACATCCTTTCATCCAACGGCCGAAAATTCGATAATACCAAACGCTTGGTACTATCGGTAGTATAGTAGCATAATTCCTATATATATATATATATATTCATGCGTTTCTCCTTTTAGTATATATATAATAATAAGATTTTTTCAACATTACACATGTTTATTGTTTACTCTTGTGGGTTTACTAATTCCAGGAGGGTAAGGATGTTCTTCTCAAGGATGGGCTCTACGCCGCCGCAACAGCGAACATGGGAATCGCTCCGTTCTAGGGCACGTTGATGATGTTAGGGTTTCGGTTCCTCGATATCTCTCTCTTTTACTTAAAACGTTTACTATATATATGTAGGTAGGGTTTTATCTCTCCAAATTTTTCATATCATCATATGGCTCTAGGGTTTTGTTTACTTGCTTCTTCTTCTTTTTCTTTTTTTCTTATTACTTTTTTAAGCCTTCTATTAGGTGGTTTTCATGTAGATTAATTTACGTACTCTAAAACATTGGTCGTAATGTCACAGTATGCTTTTGAACGAAGCCACTACTTAATTAATTAGTACCGTACATTAATTGTTCCATTTTGTTTTTTGATCATCTAAGCTTTTTATGTTTATTTTTCTTTTATTTTTCATTTTGGATGTAATTAGATATATAGTTCTTTGAGATATTAATTATCTGTGGTTTGTTTATTTTACAAATTCCTTACATCAACACAAGAATGATGTGAATGGTTATGGTGAATTTAATTAATGGCTTCATTCAACAATTTCTCAGAAAAATTAAGAAAATACCAACGAGATATATATATTTGGTACATATTTTTCAACTGCCTTTGTATTAAGTAGCCAGGTTTCAACTATAATAATTTGGTATTCTCAATCTTGTCATAAGGTTTTCGCTGCAAATGCGGATCAAATTTCGGGCATAACATGGCCAATTTTATTTAGGTTTAAACAAGGAAGGTTCTCCATGACAATTTGAAGTTCAAATTGGTAACAATTAGTTCGATATATGGAGCTGCATTGAGTGGAAATTGAACACCAGATTCAATTAAATTTATTGATTTGAGAGATGATTAATAATTAAAGAGAATTAATTAGCTTGTACAGTTGTACTCTAATTTTTGTAAATCCAGGGTGCTATCTGAGTTCAGCTGTTCAATTGGTGCTTGGGATTCATGGACCACAAATGGTGCGCGATAGTCGATGTTGCTATACATATATTAATGCGGGACCAAAAAAAGGAACCTGATCGGTTTCATTTCATTGATTTTTTATTTTTTTTTGCCCATTCGATCTTTAGAGCATGTGACAAATAAAAAATTCAAAATTCAAAATTTTGTTCCAGCCGAAGTAAATGTGAGATAGTGGAACTAAAATACAAAGCTTCAATTTAATATTTCTGATCAGAATACACGACAATATTCGCTAAGAATGGTTCTTACATATAGGTTTTCTTGTAATATATAGCATTAGTTATCATACAATACTATATTATGTGACATGCGAAATGCATCTGAATCTGAAAGAAAAAAGGAGAGGAGAGATGGAGCTAGCTATGTAGGGACACATTATTGTGTTCTAGATGATAAGAATCACACCCTTTTTATTGATAATGATTTGTCGGTTGCTTGTGAGGTGACTGTTGATACAGTAGACATAATGGTGATAGGCAAATGAACCTGCAAATGATCCTGCAACTTGTTATGGCTGAGTAAAAAACCATACCATTACTGATTAAATTTATTCATGTGGGACTAATGCTATATATAGCAGTTGAGAACAGATAGAGAGATATTAGGAAGGTATGATATTTACATCTGTATATTCATGCACAGTTCTTTAGTTCATCAACTTTTATCTCATCATGTGTTATTATTTTTTCCTATTTAGAAATCAAATAGTTACGGTACCAAATATAATGAAATTTAATAGATGAATTGTGTTTTTTTTTATCATTGCCCGTAGGCTCCATAACATATCCCACTTTAAACTCATCTACTATCAGCATCGATCTGATCTGACAAGTACGCAAAATTAAATTTTAAAAATATGCACTTGTGGGGTTCAAACTTTAGCCATCCAAAGATCTTAGGATAAGAAATTAAGAATCACTATGGTGGACAGTGATTCTTATAGTTGAATTGTTGAATGAATTGACGAGTGCACAGGGAACAAGCAATAATTTGCCTGCCTATTAGAAGAGGCCAAGAGAAAAAGGTTGAGGTAATATAGGACAAGTAATATATATATATATATAGAGAGAGAGAGTTCTGTTATGATGCTTTTAAAAGCACCAAACACTTAGTGTTTATAAATTTTACACTGTTAGATCTATTCTTTTGATCAATTCTATTTCTTAGATCATACTATTTTACTAACTACACACTAAAATTTAGGGTACCATTATTATCCTAACCCTATAAATCTTAATACAAAGGCCAAAATTTATATGCACCAGTGACTTGGTGCTTTTAAAAGTATAGAAGCTCAATTTTATATATATATATAGAGAGAGAGAGATAGAGAGAGAGAAGGTGAAGTGCATGTCTTGTTTGCTGATTAGGTGATGTGATGCTTCTATGGAGAATTTGCGTACGCAAGCTGCAAAGCAGAGCGCTAGTATTTGCATCCAGCATCATTATAATTATTAGACTAAATTATACTGTTGATCTTCAAATTATGAGTTGTGTGATATTTTGGTTATCAAAATTTAATTTATTATAATTATTAACTTAAAATTTTTAAATTATTATAATCAAGTTTTATAATTTGATTAGTTGATTAAATATTAATATGTTGCTAATATAAGAGTGATGTAACAATATTATGATTAGAATGTCACATCATTCACTACTAGAAAATTAGTCATTAGTGATTTTTATTTACGCTGCTAAAAGATAAACGAATGCCGCTAAAAATTTTAGCAGCATATAACACCAAATGCTGACTATGCCAATATTGCTATAAATATTAGCAGTATTTATAATGAATGCCGCCAATGTAAAGCAATTGGTGTCATTAGGAACATACCGCTAAAAGGACTGTTAAATGCTAATTTTAAGTTATTTATTAGTGGCGCATGAATAAAATGCCACTAATACAAATGCCTAATTTTGGGGACTTAAATTTTAAAATTTTAATTTTATTTTAGATTCCATTTTTAAATTCAAATTCAAATGTAAATTTATATTTATATTTGTATTTGATTATTTTTTTTGAGAGAAAGGTAGTATGCTAAGCGCTTCGTTTATTTTTTTTAGAAATAAACTTAGCTGGAAATGTGAATCAACTAGGATTCGAACTTGGGACCTCAGATACCAACCATGAAGCCCTTTGCCACTTACGCTATGGACAATATTTATATATATATTTAATTTTTAAAAATTTTAAATTTTAAGTTTTAAATTTTCAAATTTTAAAATTTTAAATCTTAAATTCTAAATTTAGATTTTAAATTTAAATTTTTAATTTTCAAATATCAAATTTTATGTTTCAAAATTTGCAATTTTAAATTTAAACTTTTAAATTTAAGATAAAATTAAAATTAAAAAATTAAAAAATTAAAAATTAACATTAAAAATATAAAATTTTAAAATTTAAAATTTAATTTTTTAAATTATAAATTTCAAAATTTTAAAATTCGTATTCTAAAATTTTAAACTTTAATTTTAAAATTTTAAATTTTAAGTACAAAATGAGATATTAATAATTATATATTGATTAGTGACGGTATTTAGAAATAAACGCTGCTACTTTGTTACATTTAGTCTCATTTTTTATAAAATGTTGAAATTTCAGCAGCATTTATTAATATACGCTGTTAATTTATCCTATTTTGCAACATTAATAGAAAATTGTTGCTAAATTATTTAATCTAGCGGCAATTATCAAGTAATGCTGTTAAATATATTAATTAGCATGAATTAAATAAATGCTGCGCAATAAATGCAGCTAAATCATAAATTTGTTGTAGTGATTTCTTAATGAATAATGTATAGTATTTAGTCAATTAAATTAGATTGTAAAATTTAACTATAATAATTTAGAAAATTTGAGTCAAAATTGTAATAAAATAAAGTTCGATGGCCAAAATGTCATGCATTCCATAGTTTGAGAATCAAAAGTGTAATTTAGCCTAATTATTATTATTTTTTCACATTAAACACTAATCTTTACAGTGAACTAAGAAGGAAAAAAATAAGAGTAAATCACAAAATAGTACGATTTTTTGTCGTATTAGAGGCTACTTACAAGAGTGCATTGCATTGCCCACTCTAAAGCCTTTCTAATTTTGCTTTTAGCAACATTTATTTAATTTTTTTTTTAAATTGTACAGTATTATATGGCAGGTCTAAAAAGTTCTTAGGCCTAATTTGATAATTCTGTATCTAGCTAAAAGCACCACTTCTATACCTTAAAAAGTTCAAAAATTTTAAAACCACATTGCTTTTTTAATTGCTACCATAATTTTATAATATTGAAAGAGAAAAAATTGGCTGAGCTTTTACATTTTCTTAGTATAAAAATAATGTTGTTCACCACCGCATTACCAAACTAGACCTTAGCCCTATTCAGGCTCACGGATAGAGAAATAGAATATAATCATTGAGTTTTTTTTTTCCCCGATTCTAAAATCAACTAAAAACTCCCAAACAACATTAGTCATAGCAGAAGTGAAGCTTTAAATTAGAACTTGTGCGTGCGAGTGTGTGTGTGTGTTTTTTTTTTTTTGTTTTGGCGTTTGCGCCGAGATCTCGCCGTCTCACCTCTGTTGCTTAGTTCATTTCTTTAATGAATGAAGCGGATAACGTGCTACCTTTCTCTCAAAAAAAAAAAAAATAGAACTTGTTTCAGCTAAAATCTCTCCAACTCAACCTGATGAATGGGTTGAATTGGGCTGTCAAATTTAGAACTTGAGTTAGATTAGCTTTTGCAAATCTTTAATTTGACTTTAGTTTGGGTCTGGTCGGATTTGGTATCGTATCGAACCCAATCAAAACCCACCCAACCCAACACAAAACGGCCCATTTTGATCTAATATAAAATGTGCTAGTATATTGTGAAAATTAGACAACATACATTCTATATCTGATAATATCATATGTTTCGATTTTTCTTCTTTTAGATAATGATGATGAAATGAATCTTCGTCTCTAATATTTATTATTTAGAACTTGAGCAACTCAACCTAATGAATCCAACCCGATCCTACCCGACCCAACCTTATTTTAGTCCAACCCTAGGTTTTGTTGGATTAGAGTGAAAATAGCCCAACAGAAGATAGAACAGGATAGTTGGATTAGAACTCTTATTAGCTCGTTGGGCCCAAACCACCGGTCCAAAATACTTAAATCCAGTCATTATTACTAGTGTGCATAGTCTCTTATATATTCAAATACAACCTCATTCTCATTCGATGTGGGACTTTTGAGATGTCACAACAGCAGATACTATCTTATTCAGATCCGTAGAGACATGCTTGATTAGAGGGCAACCCCTATCATCAGTAAAAAAGGGTTCTGCTCTAACAAGAAACGGAAGAACAAACAGCTCAAAAACAAAAGCAACATGCTCTTATTTTTCTAGCAAAAAATTCAAGGAAACAGGATAATGATCTAACATCATATGAGAAGGTCAAAAGCAAACCATCCTTTTATTCCTTAGCAAAGCGAGAGAACTAGAATCTGAGCAGAGATTAATGAATAAGCAAAGGACATACCTGCCCCATTCACATGCAAATTAATAATATACACAACATTTAAGTATTGCAAAGTAAGCCACCAGCTGTTCATGCCAAGCTGGATTATCCATTAACCAACTACTTCAAATCATGGAGCTGAATTATAGCAAAAGTCCCACTAATCATATTAATAAACTTATCTCATTCCAACGATCTTCAGGAAATCTATATCTCTATAGTGGAAAATGCTTTTCTTATAAACAAATCTTATAACACTTTGCAAACAATATAATTTAATGGTTAGATTTCAACCTCGGAATTGTAAATCATTCTTATCTTCTTGTGATTTACACTTTTCCATCAATTAAATACCGCCACATATGCTGGTTTGTAAAATTTGTTTGTAAGTATAGCATTCCTCATCTCTTATTCTCTCTTTTTCAAGCAGCGGCGATCAGAAATGTTCACCCTGCCCCAAGCTGAAACAATGTGTGAACTAAATAAAATTTCTCATGATAAGAAGCAAATTTGTCAGAAAGTTCAAGTAGTATAAACAAAGGCTAAATGATAAATAGCATGAGAATAACCACCATATTTTCGATTATTATAGCTGCCAAGTACAAAGCAAGAAAATCATGTAACAATTAAAAGGTCATGAATCAATTAAATAATAAGAAAACTTGAACAACCAAGTTGCTGATGTCAAAACTAGCCTAGTTCTAGACGTGCGCATATTGTTCACTATCTATGAGTATTTTATCAAAATAGTTGATATAATTTAACAAAGTCAACAATGATAATGCTTGAGAAAAGCAGTGCAGAGTAAGTGGTTGTAGGTCTTCAGACAAGCTCTAAATTAAAGTTTTTCATATGTTTTGTAGCAAATAAAAATGATGGCATGTCCAGGAATGTAGTCTTTAAAGAATTAAGAGGGAAAGGAGAAAAAAAAAAGAGAAAGGAAAAGCATTCACCCAAATGTAAGGAAAGAATAATGGGTCAAGGCCTCTTTCATCTTCTGCTAACCTCAGATAAAGTAGGATTCCTCCCAGCCACCAATTTGCCGTAGAAAACAGCAAAATCTACAACCAAATTCAACCACAATTAACTTGAATCTACTATAAAACAAGTGGAAAAGATTCGCAAAGACATAATCATTGCTCAAAGTTAGATGATCGATAAGTTGGCGAAGAACAGAGATTCGAAAATAAAATGAAAACAATTTACATATTCGGGGGATGCACTCAAAACAAAATGAAGCCTCAAAGCCAAAGTGCCAAACAAAATATCGGGAGCTATTTATTAGACTACACAATTATCAATACTATACCATACAATCTCGACTGCAGTTTATATGATGAAAACTGTGATCCAAACAAAGACAATTAACAACCCTGTAATCATCGCAGTTATTGATACAATCCCCGAAGCCCTTCCATGCTATCTTCTACACCAGAAGGGCGCGGCGACTCTAATCTTTCCATGTACAATTTTGTAGAATATATGAGACTATACTTCCTTCTTCACACTGTCTAGATACACCTTACACTGAATCACCGTCCCTCCGACCCGAAACCCCGGAACCACCGTGAACCCAACATTTGAGTTCGCTGGAATGGCCTTTCGAACAATGTTCTCCATGTAGACCATCGAGAATTCCGTCCCCCGCCCCACCTGAAATATTTCCACCACCGGATCGTATGCCCAGGCCAATCTATGAAGCGTCCATATCGAGCTCGCCATGATTACAAACGATTCGTAGAGAGGGTTCGACGGCCTCAACGCGCCCCATGAAGATTCGCGGCATTCCAAAGTGCCGAAAAGAGCAGATTCCATGCCTGGATGGATGAGCTGCTGATACTTTCTCTCGCAGAATTTTGAGAAATCATTGCTTGGGTCGTCACTAATCAGCTCAAATGGATCGGCAGATGAGTGCTCGATGAATTGCCTTAACGAATCGATTCTCCGATGCTTCACGTCAATCTCATCGAACCCAATTCCGCTCTCTTCGCAACCGAAATTGTAAGAATCGAACCTCCCAAACATCCCTAAACATACGCACGACAAAATGGCGTACCGGCAGTGCCTCGGCTTGGCATAATTCACACCGCTGTAGATGGAATCGGCGGCGAGGCTCAAATCCATTCCGTTCGCCTTCATCAAATCGACCAGGACTTTGGCGAACCGGTGCGTGATCCTGCAAGCGTCTCTGAGCACCGAATCGAAGACCCCGACGGAGAGGAGCGCCTCGACGTTCTCCTCCGGCGGCGGCGCGCAGGCCCTGTCGAGCCGCGCCGCGAGCTTGGCGTCGGCGGCGTCGGCGTCGCGGAGGCGCCGCCGCAGCTCGGCGGCTTCTCCGTCCTTGCGATCGATATCGGCTTGGAGGCGGTTGATGACGGCGTCGAAGGTCCGGAGCAGGCTCTGGTTCTCCCGCACCTGGGCCTCGAGGTGAGCGGAGAGAGCGGGATCGGGGGCGGAATTAGGGTTAAGGTTAGGGTTCGGGGAGCGGAGGTGGAGGCGCCTGAGGTCGGAGAGGCGTCGGAGGTGGGAGACCGCGTCGGCGTCGGCGGAGCGAAGGTCGTCGGGGCGGAGCGGGGAGTGGGCGGTTTGGAGCCGGAGGTAGGCGGCGTGGAAGGAGGAGAGCGTGGCGAACACGGCTGAGATTAGGGTTCCGGCGTCGGGCGCGCTAGGGCTAGGGTTAGGGTTAGGGTTAGGGTCGGGTTTGAGGACGACGACGCGCTGGTCGGTGATGATCGCCTCGGGGGTGGGGTCGAGGAGGTCGTGGACGGCCCTGATCGACGCCACGTCATCGTCTTCCTCCTCCTCTTCCTCGGCGAAGAATTCGATGGTCTTGGTCTTGAACGCTAGGGCGAACTTCTGAAGCATCTCGATGGTCTTCGTGGGGGAGATTTTGGGGTACGCAAAGTGTTGCCAATTACAAAAGCAACATCGGGGACACAAGAGTGGGGTATGTTGCGTTCTCTTTTAGAACGAAGAGTGGAGAGAACGCGAAAAAGGAGAAGGGGAAGGTGTGTGTGTGTGTGTGTGTTCGATAATTTGGAGAAGAACCCCAAAGAGGAATTTTTGTTTGGTGAGCTGTTGATTGGGGTTTTTGGTTTTTTCTTTCTTAGTTTTTTTTTTTTTTCTTCCCCCTTTTCTCTCTCTCTCTCTAAGATTTTGGCTTTTTCTTCTTCTTATTATGAAAAAGCAGAAGCTTTGAGTTTTTGCTTCTTTTGTCACGCCAGAGAAAATTAGTAAGGTTGAATCATGAGCTATGATTAGTGTCGGTCGTTACTGGGGGTGGCAGATTTATTTTTTCAATTGGCTGTGCTAAAAGGAGACATCAGTGTAATGCAATACCTGCTCACTTGGCTTCCTTTGGATGTGTAATGATAAATTTCCTTTTACTATTCAAATTTTATTTTTACCTATTTTTAGACGTGGATATCATATTATTACTATATTAGATCAATTTTTTTTTTCCAAAATAAGTGTGTTGAAAATGTGAAAAATAATGCACGTACGTAGCTTGTTCGCTGATTTCTTATGTTAATCCATTGATTCACAAATTTAGATTTAAATTTTTTTCGTTTAACATGCCCCTAGATCCCGCACTTTAAACAAACCTCAAAACATCTATCTATTTATATTAAGTCTGAAAAAAAAAAACAAACTCTTAATCATAAGTTTTATGTCTTGCATGTGTTAAAACTTAAAACTCATGTAGTTTGGGTTATTAGGTTTCAATCCTAAAATGTGGATGTGCTATTTAGATCTACGTCATGTTTTTATTCGAACTAGTTGAACTGTTTTATCTATTTTATTCCTTACATTGAAATAAAAATATTTGTTTAATCCAAAATCAAGCAAAATAAATAACACCTCGAATTCATCGTCAGAATATAATTAAGACTGAGTCATGAATCATCATTTACTCCCCTTACATTTATGACACACCTTCCCGAGGGAGTTGGCTTTGTGATTGGTTCATGTTTTTTAGCTACGGAAATTTTTAATACAGTTGAATTATTTAATATCACGCTAAACATTAATTACTGAGAAGTAAAGCATTTTATATATAAATCATCTTACAAATGTAAGATTGGTGGCAAATTAATTTATGGGCGTTTTAATGGATGGTTTGAAGCTAGGTGGCCAAACATTAACAACCAATTATGAGTTAGGTTAGAACCAGTGAACAACTACCATTTTTAAAAAAATAATAAGCAATAGTCCAACAGGAAAGGTAACCGTTGATGCTGAAAAAAATTAAAAAAAGAAAGTTTTAAATAAAACTTCTTTGTAAACCATTCACTCCGTTCTTTTATACTTAAGAGACATTTATAAAATAGTTTGTAAGTTTTGGGAATCTGTATGGTAATCATCAACTAGTTCAAAATCAATGATCTAATTCAATAAAGAAAATTCTGAGATATTTATATATTTATATATATATATATATATAGATCTTTCAGTTAGCCTAATCATATTCAATAATTCAAATCTCAATTTTAAGATCTTTATAATTGGTTTTTGTACTTGTGTCGAAGTTATTAACTTTAAAACTTCTATAAATTGACACAATTCAACCATAGAAATCAGAGATCACAAGAAAGAGATGCACGGATTAACATATGTAGCCTCTCTTCTTGTTGCAGCTCTTTTTTAACTCGAGTAACATGAGATGAAAAGTCCCTTGAAACCAATAATCACAATCTCAAAACAATTTTGACTCTACAGCGTTTATAATTTGGGATATTATATAAAATCAGCTAATAGTAATGGTAATCACTTAACCAACTTTTACGCGAGCAAAAAAATAATGTCAAGCATATGGAAATTATCCAACTGATAAAACCAATTTCCCAGCGGACAAATAGTTTTTCCTAATTCTAGATAATTTTGAAAAGTATATCAAATTCTTTGCTTGATTAAGTGTACAATGTCTCTTCTATTTTCTCCTTTTAAGGATGCTCTGTTTTAACAGCTTAGCAACCATTAAACCCCTTTCTTAACCATGCAATGTGACATTGCTATAGAAAGTGCTAATAAAGTTACGCGAGTACATGCATTTGTGATGAAGTGCCATGACATCAATAAAATTTATAACCTGTAGGCTTGCATAGAAAAAGTTAGCGAATTGCATGTGCTAGACGCTACTAGCACGAGCCATTGTTCTTATAACTTAAGTGCGATAGGACCACCTGTTTGATGATCCTTTGGTCTCGTGGGCCTTTTGTTGCGGTGCGCAAAAGCGAGCAATTTGATTTGGCTCACGATTGTAAAGCATGTTCGATACTTTGATCCCGTGGGCCTTTTGTTGCGGTGCGCAAAAGCGAGCAATTTGATTTGGCTCACGGGTGTAAAGCATGTTTGTGGCGTGCAAATGCGTTTTAGCACATCGCTATCGAAAACTCCGAACTGCAGTTTTCTATGGTAGGGGTGTTCAGTGTGATCGCACAGTAACTAACTTCCTAAGATAACATTAGTGGTGTATGATTTGGGTTAAAAAGGTTCTAAATTAGAATTATCTAATTTACAGTAGCCAGAACAAGATGCTGAGAACAAAAATAGTTTAGTAGGCCCAAAGAATATAAAAGCGATAACAGAGAAGGGGCGCAAAATTAAGTTGAACTAACAAATTCTAAGAATAAAAAAAATTATTTGATCATGTTGCTTTATAAAAATTTCAAAAGAGTCGGGTTAAATACATGAACATCTAGGCCGGCAATTCTCTTTTGTTTTAAAAAAAAATGCAATAGATAAAAATTTAGCTTATGTGAAAGATGCACTGATAAAACTAAAATTGGTGATTTAATTTATATTTTTTTAAAGTCTCAAAGTGCGCCGTTATGGTTATCATACTCCAACTACAAGTTATAACAGAAAACTTATCCAACGGTCGGATTACAACGTTCTAATTCTAGTCCACTTTTAAAAACCCAAACTCGGCCCAAAACACCTTCTCTTGGGCCCTTAAACTGGGCCGAAGTGTTTATTCCAATTCCCAAATTCTCCTACTCCGTCCCCAAAACCCTCACCCTCAAAACCCTCTTCTTCTTCTTCCTCGCTCTCCAAGAAACCGATCGAGAACGCGATAGAGCGCCATGAAGGAGCCCGAAGCCCCGGAGAAGGATCTCTACGCTCGCCTCCACCTCTCTCCCGATGCCTCCGACGAGGAGATTCGCAAGGCTTATCGCCAGTGGGCCCAAATCTACCACCCCGACAAGTACCAAGATCCCCAGGTTTCGATCGTTCTCAAACCCTAATTGCTTCTATCGCACGATCCTTATCTAGCGTCGGTTCTTGTAAATTTATCACGATCCCAAGGTTTTGATTGGTCTAAACCATAAATTGTATCCATTGCGTGATTCTTTGTAGCTTGCTTGTGTTGATCTTCTTACGAGATTGCGAGATTAACATTGCCTTATTCCCAATTGTGGCGATTCGCTTTCTTTGGGGCAATATTGGTTTGCCTTTTTCGTTTACAATCAAAGTAGGGAATTTCCAGTTGTTTCTGTGCAAAAAAGAATTGAGTTGCTCTATCACGCTAGTTGCTTGGAAATTATAAGATAATTGGTTTAATTTCTTAGATGTTGATGTTTATAATGAACAAAGCTCAACTTGCATTGCCTTAATTTTTTTTTTTTTTAATTTTGTTTGATTGCTGAGCATACAAGAATTTATTAATCGTGCATTCATTCTTGACATATCTGGGCGCAGAGGTGCGGTCAAATATATGTTTGTGAATGCCACTTTTCACGTCAAATAAAAATGGGATGTTTTCTGTGAAAATATCGTAGATCAACATTTTCGAGCTTTTTGCATAATCTTATGATTCTATTATATGTTTTGTGGAGGTAGCTATGGAGAAAAATTCTTTCTATATTTTTTGTCATACAACTAATCATCTAAAAAACTTTAAATTCTTTTCAATCTTTAATATATCTTTTTGATTCTTAAATATAATAATGTTCTTGTCGGAATGTTTCAAATCTTCAAACTGACACCGGTTATCTATTTAATTAGTATATCTTGATTAGCGCATCTCAAGATACACATACTTGTGGAAATTAGATAGCATGAGATTCTATGGTATCAAATCACTACTGTCAATGTTCAATAGATCCAATACATCTGATTGAAGGCAGTGTTGCATGTGCTTTACCGTTCTCACATAGCGTGCAACAGAAATATTAATCTTAAAGTTTACCAGATGAAGGATATTGCCACAGAAAATTTTCAACGAATCCGCGATGCATATGAAGTCCTATCAGATGAGCACAAAAGGCAAATATACGACATCTATGGCATGGAAGGGTTGAATTCAGGCTTGGAGCTTGGCCCTAAGCTGAATAGACCGGAAGAAATCAAAGAAGAATTGGAAAGGCTACGACGCCGCAAGGAAGAAGAGAAACTCTTTGCCCATGCACGGCCCAGTGGTTCACTTCTTGCTAATTTATCAGTGCCACAATATCTAGAAGGTGGTGGCATCATAAGGGGGTATGCATTGCTTTTGTTGTAAATATTCTGCTATATTCGTCCCATATATCGTGTATTAGCGGGAGATCTCTTCTTTAGTTATCACACACTTGTAGTCCGTCTTGCGCGTAATTTCAGATAATCGAATAGGAAATTATTACTTTAAGTTGATAATTGCTGTTCCTTTCTTTATTTGGAGACTGTTGCTTGTGTCTTACAAATTTTAAATTTCTGGATAATTTGGTAAAATTTATAAGCCCTGTGGTGTGTAGACAAGCTGCTCCTGTGCAGTAGTCTATCTTATTAACTTCCTTTTTGTGAAGTTTTACAAGTCACGTTGCAAATGATGTTTTTGCCTTTTTTCTCTCAGCTCCTTGTCAAAAATAGATTCACTATAATATGCAAACTGGATACTTGACTGAAACTTTACTTGGATGCTGACTGTTGAGTTTCAAATTGACAGAATGGCAATGTCTAGTGAAGTTCAGTCACAGATATCCAAGCGTAATACTGTTGCAATTGGTGGAAACTTGGTTGTTACCGGTAAAGCTGGAACTGGTGCTGCGACAGTTCTGCTGCGGCATCATGCATCCTCAGTTGCTTCAATAGAATTTATGGCAACAGCTGGTCTGCGCTCTCTTGTGGGGATACAAACAACGCGGTAGGGTTTGATTTCGTAAGCTGAAGTATCATTTCTCATCATAGCAACTCTTGTCTAGTATGTGATATAGACGAGCTATTATAACTCTACCCATTTTCTTCAGTCAAGTTTCAGCCCATTCAACAGCAACATCCGGGATTTCAGTTTCATTGAGAGATGGATCAATCAACCTGTCGAACGGCTGGACTC
Source organism: Puya raimondii (assembly GCA_016920855.1). Classification (NCBI taxonomy): domain Eukaryota; kingdom Viridiplantae; phylum Streptophyta; class Magnoliopsida; order Poales; family Bromeliaceae; genus Puya; species Puya raimondii. Next base: position 51,909,501 of record JABWPP010000050.1, on the reverse strand, counting down.
GCCAACTATCTGAACATACTGTGGGAAATGTATATCTAATTTTGTTTATACTTTGTTTTAAAAATTTCTTTTGCTTCCTTTCGGCGTATTAGGGGTTGTTTGATTAGACAATCGACCAATGTGGAAGGGTCCTATTTCTAGGTAGTATTAAATGCAATTGTTCTGATAATATGTGGCGTTTGATATAAGTGCTTTCTATTAGAGCACCGAATAGTTGGACTAAAAGATTACTTCTTGTTTTGTTATCCTGCTAATGTATCATGTTTTTGATATCCATCAATAGAGCCATCATATCTTATCTTCAAGTAGGTCGTCAATTGCTGCTGGTTTTTTGGCCAGAGTTTGGATGAACTTGATCCTATCCACTTTATGATTCAATATCATTTTAAATTAAACCAACTGCATTTTGTGTTTTCATATGTATTTTCATATATATTGTGTTGTCTTTTCTTCAAGATTCAACTTGTTCTTGGAACGGAATCAACTATTGGCGTTGGATGGCAAAAGAAAAATGATAAAACTTCTGCAGCAGGAGAAGTGAAGGTACTTTATCTTTATTAAACCGTATTTTCATCATTCTAATGATTCCGTAATGTCTGTTTGTTCTTTGTGATACTTGTTGTTTTGAGGCATATTCAATGTGCAAATTTAATTGTAATTTTTTTACTTCTGAAATTTTTTATGGTCATTGTTTTCTTAACACTAAACAACATGTCAGCATTCTTTCTGTTTCGTCGTCGTTCTGTGTCACAGCTGCTCAACACCATTACCATCATCTTCTTGTGGTTTCTTGTGCTCTGACATACTCACTCACCCATCCCCCTAGAAAGCCATCAGAAATATGTACAATAGTAGGTTTGATAATATTCATCTCGCATTTTGATTGGGAAGAGTGTGGGCCAACATTTTTTAATCTTGCTTCTATCTCAAAATTTGAACAAAAATGGTCTTGATGGCGTCCATAGTGTTTCTTGGATTTGTTGTTGAAGGCAACATTAAAAGTATTTGATTGATAAAAACCATTGCTTCCCAACAGGTTACGGATTCTCTGGTAATGGAAATATTTGAAAAATGGTATATGAAGTTGTACTCTCTCCTTTTTTTTTTTAGATGATTATTTATTGCGTGCAGGTCTTTGTAACATTTACTTTATATAACCTAATAATATTTTTTCCCTTCATGTGACTTCAATTTCTGGTTTTCATTATATCCTGTAAATGTATTAGAAAACTTGCATAAGCAAGAGAGTGCAATGAGGGAATGTAAGGAGAGATTGCATGGCTTCTGGTAAATGCTTGGGTTTTATTTTGACTGAATTGGTGCTTGTAGTCATCTTGAGTCACTTTTTGTAGCTATTTAGTCGACCAGTGTGAATATTATTTGTTTTTCATGAATATTATCTGATTTTCACTTATTCTTGATCTACTTAAGCTAACATGTAGAATTACTCATTGTTGCTTGTTAGTGTTTCTTATTATTATTATCTTTTTCATACTTTTATGTTGTTCGGCTTTCTTTTCTTTTTGCAGTTTGGGACAAGTTTTTTTGGTGCATCAGCTCATTATACCCACCATTTTTCTTCGAAGTCCCATGGCCGTATTGCTGGTAGAATTGGAAGGTACATATGATGCTTTGGTACCTGATAGTTTGTTTGTTACTTTTGCTAATAGTTTGAAGCATGTAGTTTAAGTAGTTAGCTTGTTGTAATGGATCTTTTGTCCCCGTTCGTATATAAATAACACGCTCACATGAGTTCAGAGTACATCGCACACACAAACACGAATGCACATGGACATGCTTGTGCATACATGTCCACATGCACAAACCCTCATTGATGTGCCTTGCCCATATGTAATTTCATTTCTCTTGCCCTATCACCACTTCATACTCATTAAAAAAGGTATGCCAATAATATTCTAAATAATAATATTATTCCAAAGTAATTTCTTGTCTAATTTAAGTTTATCATTTCTGTGTTAGATAGATATGTTATATGTTTCAGATTTTTCTTCATGTTTGATATAGTTTTCTATCAGATGAAGCCACAATACCTGGTGCATGTAGTTCAGATAAAGCCAAAATATCCTGTCCATGTAGTTCTAAACTCACGAGACTTGTTGTGGCCACCAAACCTGTTGAGCCTTCCAATTGGTTCTATTTTCTTAGGCTTTTTTTCAGTCCTTTTATTTTAGGGTGGGGTTCGGGGATGGGGGTGGAGGGGGCAGTTTCAATGATTACTTTTCTTAGTTTAGTATGGCTTCTTCTTTTAACCTTGAGGTCCTATTTTTCCTCTCTTGCTTCTGTGGAAAGCTTTTTAGTGTTTCACTCTGAACCAACGGTCCTCTCTTGAATTGCTTTAGCCAGTCGTCTGTATTATCTAGTCTGGGCATGACACATCCACCTACAAAGGAATCTGAACAAAGTTTATTACGACTATCCTCCATAATCGCGACTATATACAAGCCATTGCTATCGTCTCTTCTTATTCAATCTTATATGGTGATATACAGTCCATCTTAACAAACTCAGATTTGTAGCCATGTCTTTAAGGTGAAAGATTTTAGTTAAAATGCATATGTGATTTTTAAATGTCTGATAAGTTTTCAACTTCTCTTCATACCGATAATTCCATCTCACGATGAGATTTGAGTTGACAATTTTATTGTGATTCAGCATTGCCTTCCTTTAATATTCTTTAGGTAGGCAACAGATTATAACATGATCACAACACATGCTACTATAGTGGGCTTTGGACTCGTATGACTCTTCACAAAATCCTTAATGAAGAAACACGTTAAATGCTGTAGATTTGTGGAAGAGAACTTCTATATTATAGAAAGATTGGTCAGTTCAAGAAAGAGGTGTTGCCAATGGCAGGTTAAGGTGAATGAATAATTAGCTTTGCTCACTAGCTTGAATCGTGATGCTTTAGACAAGGAATTATGTTTGTACTAACTTTCATGTTGCTCCTTTCTGTGATTGTCCTCATTAAAATATATGATACTCACTTTCATTAATTTTCGATTCTCATCTGCATTCCAACATGAAAAGCTAGTTGCTTTCAGCTGGGAAAGCTGTTACTTAATCATCTTGCTCTTTCTCTGCACTTATTGAATTAGACTCTTGCAGCACTGCTCTTGAGTTTGAAATTGGAGGTGGCAGACGGATATCTGACTTCAGTACTGTGCGGATGCTCTACAATATAGGAATTCAAGTAATGTATTTTATTCATTGTGACAAAATAGTATTCAGATGATTTTTTTGAAGCAAATATTCAAGTTCACATTATGTTTTCTTTTATTTTGTATTTAACTCGATCTTGTGAGAATTCATTTATGTTCTCCAAATAAATATGTAGAAGAATGCTATTTTGGTATGAAAAAAATTTGAGGCCACTTTAGCTACAATCTCCAACTTGGGCCTTTTTTTTTCTATCTAGATTTGAAATTCAAGGACTTGAACTTATAATGGATGCAATCAAGGAAAGATGTTGAAGTTTAACAATATGCATTATTCTTTTCCGGGGATTGGCTGACAGCGTATGTGCTCTGGTAGCCATGGTCGCTCTGGTTTCTCCTGCCATCTGCTCCCTCTCTCTCATATTTCTCTCTCTTCTCATCTTTTCTCAATGTTTACACAATGTGGTGGCATTGGAAATGTGATGGTGTCAGCTGACCACGTATTGCTTTTCATTAGTTCAAACCTTTGATTTAAAAATTTAAAAGTTTTGGTTGTGAATTGAAAGACCTCCGAAGTTAGAGATAGGAGTGTAATCTAGCTTGCCTCTCTCTCTTTTTTTAATCTAGTAATGCGAAGTATAATTGTCTCCTAACCGCGTTTAGTTCAGCTCTCACAAATTGTTGTTGCTGTCTATTAGGTAATTTGTAACTTCTTTTTTTGTTTTTTGGGCAGTGTCATTAGTGCTCTGACCTGCATGGTGATGCTAACTTCATATTGTCTTTAATATTTTATGCTGGACTTATATAGGGAATCTCTTGGAGGTTTGAGTTACACCGCGCTGGTCAAAAGTTGGTTATTCCGGTTAGTTTTGAGTGTTGCATTTCTCAATGCTGTGATTACTAGTTCTTTATCCTTTGTTTTCTTTTGACAGTAACTATTTGATTTGAATTTTTGTGCTTTAACTCTCTGTTGGTTGGTAACTGTTGACTTACATCATGTTGTATCTTTATGCTGTCATTTCAGATCTAAGTACAGATAATCATACTTTGAATGTTCTTATTAGCATACTGTTCTGGTTATATATGCGACATTGTAATATTTTACTTCAAGTGTGATTTTAGGAATCCATACAACATAGAATTTTGGTTATGAGCATTACAGCTTTTCTGGCCTCCTAGTCAGCTATGTGCCATAGAACATTCAATAGCTATTATTTTCTCCTTTTGGGTGCTGGAAATTTTCTGAAAAAGCTCTTCTCATATAGCAGTTAGTTCTTCCTCTAAGTTTGCAACTTGTGCAACTTTAGGATATCTTGGCTTGGGGAGTTTTCTGTGTATGAAGTGTTCTATAGCTGATGATACATTTTAGAGAGGGTGAACTTCAATAAAGGGCCTTGCTGTAGCACATTTTCATGTTGATGCCGTGTTGATGCTGAGGTTGCTACTGCAGATTTCCATGAGAAGCTTTATCTCATGCCTGTTAGAATTCAGGTTTGGGTCTGGTTTTGATTCTCCTTCGGTCAGATTTTGATCTAAACTTGACCCAAACTTGAATCCAAACCAAAATTCTTCCGACATCTGCTTTGGGTTTATACTGAAACCAAACTGTTGGTATATATCAAAATCCAGTACAATCTCAAACAGGAAGTTCCTTACGTTGTAACCTCTAAGCGCCTAAGAGATAAAAAAGAAACCACGGTACCAATGTGAAAATGCTCTAAATTACAAATGAAACTACAATGAATGTTGTTTTGCTGATTGTGCGCTTATGGGTGACGAGACTAAAATGAAGTTACTCTCTTCATGAGAATAATTGTTATACTAGGTACAAAAGGGAGAAAAACTATAATTGACAGTTCCTATCTCCAACCTTCAATACACTCCTTAGCATATAGGAAGATTGAACCGGACATCACCCAAGTTGAGGTAGGATGGCAGAAGTTTTAGAAGTTATGTTAATTAATTTGAGTGAAAGCAAGCATGGAAAAAGATTGTAATATTGTTTTTTTTTCCCATTGCGTAGCTCGCTCTTCACTTTTTGAATGAATTATGTAAGATGTACTAATTTTGTACTGTATTCTTGAGCTCTGAAACCACATAGTATGAGGGAAGTTTGTTGATGGACCAGATGATTGGACCCTGTATGAATTTAATGCATATGCTTGAGTACATGCTCTAGTCTTTAAGTTAATGATGGCTGATTCAATAGCGTGCTGATTTTTGTGTATCTCGTGATTTTTCTTACTGTATTTTGTGGTTGGCTTTAAAAGATGCGAAGGATCTTAATGTTTTCACCTGTTCACGATTTTGAGTCTAAGCACTTACAGTATAGTGCGTCTCCTTTTGCTTCTCTTCTATTGTTTTTTTTTTTAATACTTAATTTCTTCGATAAATATGTGCAGGTCTTGCTTTTCCGTGAGCTGAATGCATTAGTTGCGACCAGCACATTGTTAATTCCTTCATCACTTTATTTTCTACTTAAGGTTCTTTCCTTCTACCTAGATTTCATTCTGTATACTTCTTCTGCAAGTTTGTTTCCTCTTCCACTAAGCATGATAGAAGTTAAATCATTCCATGTTAGTTGTTTTGATTGGGTATATTTTTAAGATTTTAGCCCTTGATGTTCCATTGCTGCATCAGCATTGGCCATGGGATCGGTGAACAGATCTGCCAGCATGATGTATTGTCTCAGTAATGTTGTTAGTTCTTTGCAGAAACTTGCGAAGCATTTGGATATGTACCCATTTGGTATTCCTCCTGCCAGTATGGAACATGCTGAAACGGGTTACATATCTCGATTCTAGCAAGAATCAGCACACATATTGAAGAGACATGCACACTGTATGCTCTACAATGATGTACATATTTGCGTAATACGTGTGCATACTGCAATTTTCTGTTGAGACTCAATGCTTGTTTGGATGCGAACCAACTTACATAGTGATAACTTGTGCAGTATGGAATTTTCTTTTGTGATAGCATTTCTAGGAGTTTGATTTTAGTCCACCTCAATGCTCCCAAAATCATGATACTTCTGGATAATGTATTCCACCTGAGAGGCAATTATCATATTCTGAGTAAGATGCCGTATAAAGTCTGTGGTTGTAGACATCTTTTGATGCTCCCCATCAACCCGTTATTTCTTGCCCCTTTAGTAAGAAAAAGAGATATCCCGAACAAGATGATTATGCATCCAGACAGGCTGTACATGAAGAGTAAATTCTGCTCATCTCATTTCATTTACCACTCTATCTCCTAGATTATGCTTTCAATATGCTTAAGTTACAATGGATTTCCCTGAAATTTTAGTTTGGAAGGATAGGGCAGGTGGGTACTCACAGTACACCGGATTGTTATTCTTCTTTCGCCAGTCTTGAAAATAGAGTGGCAATATAATCTTTTCTGACCTATTTTACCAATTATGGTGCTATGCAAATGTTATATTTCATGTACTTGAAATTTCGGGTTCTTCTTTGAATACTTGTGTTGGAAAAGGTGCTTTTTTGCTCGTTAAATTATGTTGGAATCAGATTCTCTTGATAGCTGTTTCCATTGTTAACATACTCCGCATAGTCAATGTTACTCAACTATCAATGCTAAATAATTTTTAAGTGTTGCTTTCTGTTGGTTTTCTTTGTGCATATAGATTGGTGAACTCTGTCACTAGCTGGGTATTTGGTTTTGCTGGATATTCTGTACAATCTAATTCTTCGTGAATAAGATTTCATTTACATACTCAAGCCTTTATACTAGTTCATGGTTCTTTCTACTAGAGCATGCTAGTTGCTTGACCAAACCTAGCTGTAACTTCTGTTCTCATCCTTTATGCAGACATACGTTGTGAAACCTTACTATCTTAGGAGGGAAAGGCAGAAGTCACTTGAGAAGATGGACAGCCTTTCAGCTCAGGTGCATAGTAACATCGGAAATTTACTCTACTCTATATAGTACTTGCCTCTTTTATACTTTGTATTTTGTCATGTTCTTCACGAGAGTATACAACTTACTAATACTTCTGATCTGTTCAATACGTGTGAGTTGTTTGATTTAGATGCAGTGTCTGTTTTTGTTAATGATGAATATATTGTCCTTACTGCATGCTGTATGCCGTTGAAAGCACGCTTATGAAATTTTGGTGCATCACTGCATCTTCTTCTGGTGCTTTCCTAAGCATACTGTGAACTTGTTGCTCAATATAATCTTTTATCCAGGTTTCTATCTTTTATTATGTTTGATATCCATGAGTATTGAGTACATGTACTCACATTTTTGAAAACTATTAAGGAATTTTATCTATTTTCTCTGAAATGTGTTTACTCTTCATTTTGGCCATGCACGCCTGGTATATGCACCTATTGTTTACATTATTAGCAAAGAATAGTGCCATTTCATTGATGCTGGCTTGTGCCTAGGTTCATGAAGCGAGAGAGGCTGCTAAAAGAGCACGAAAATTACTGGAAACCGTTGCTAACCGAAAGAAGAATAAGCAATTGGAAAAAGATGGATTGGTTATAACAAGAGCCATATACGGAAACCGTAAATTAATTAGAGAAAACAGCGAACATAGTGAGGTGAAGGATGATGCAGCTTCACAACTCCTTGACGTGACAGTGCCACTTAATTTTCTAGTGACTGATTCGGGTCAGCTCAAGGTATGTTTTGTATTTTATATCATCTCTACATTTTTTATTTTTTAAATTGTGGCTCACGATTGAGAGAGCATAATCATATGGTTGAAGTGCTGTGTTACGTAACCTAACTAATAAATTTGAATTAACAAGATAAGGCTATAATCAGAAATTATTTGTTGTTTAGGTAACAAGTAAGCACCGCATATGAGGGTTTAGATATTCAAAAGGTAGTGCGCTGGTCCTTCAGCAGATTGACCTCCAAAATACCTAGGCACTGCCCAAGTGGTTAGGTTGATTGCCTACCTTTTAAGCGGACAATAACCAATTTTTAGAAACGACTCCAGAGAAAATTATTAGAATGCTATGTCTTAGTATTCTGAACCACAGGTAACTGTAACATAAAATTTACAATAATAACATAAAATAGATCATAATTAATATTTAGCAATAATTCACCATATTATGCTTCATTATGTTATTATCTGAAATAGATACTGGAAAGAGAAGAAATTATGAAAAGAAAATGATAAGGTAGAATCAATCACATTAGAAAGCCTAACCTCATGTTCTAATTTATTGTTCTGAAAAGAAATACATCTGTATTATTCATCTTTATTGCTCACATACTTCTCATCCTTTTCATTTGACCCTGCTTTCTCAAAAACATCACAAATGAAATGGTGGCAATAAACCAAAAGATTTGGCCTTATTTGGTGAGTTTCATTTTTCTTTTTGTTGTTTAAACTTGATCTAAATAAAGAAGCCCATCTGCCGGCTCATCTAATGCGTAGAATTTGAGTTAAAAAAGAAAAAAGAAAATAAAATAATGTGAGCATAGCCAAACGAGGCCTAACATTTCCGCTAAAAGCAACTAACCAGCAGCGCATATGCCGGAACAGCTGGTTCTAATCTTTCTTATTGACGTCCGGAAGTATAAAATTTGTGGGCAACTGCAAGCTTTTGGTTACAAGTTGTGTTTTTGGATATAAATGTTCTGTACATTTATATGTGTAGCTTCATGCGGGAATAAAGAAGTCTGGAATAATGGGTTTTTGTGATCCCTGTCCTGGTGAGCCTAAGCAGTTACTTGTGGAGTACATGTTCAGCGGCCAGAAATACAGGGTATTTGTTGACATGCCCATTCGCTTTCACAATGGATGGATTGCAAATTCTTATTTCAGAAATATGTAATGATAGCCCTGTGATATCCTGATATTACAACTCAGCCCTGTAAATCTTTCACTCAAATACTTAATGACCCTGAATTTCCTCATATGCTGCAATTTGTCCTTGGCGCTAAAGAAAATCTTACATTTGTCCTTGGTACAATGTTTATTATACAGGAGAAAGTTTGTCCTTTTATTAATGGTCAGGGATGGAATAGCAGGATATGACAAAGTTCGGGAACTAAAGAGTCTAAAGTAAACAGTTAAGGAACTAAGTAAACAGTTCAGGAATTAAGTTGCGATATCAGGAAGTGCAGGGACTATCCATGCATCTATATTTATATATTTTTGTATTAATCTTATTGTTGTTGGCAGGTAGTGGTCGATGACTATGATGAGTTGTTTTTACCGCAAGATATTCATCGTATTTAATCTAAATCCAGCTTGCGATTGAGAAATGGTGCCCCGAGTAGTTTGTATTACAGGCTACGGCCTTCAGAAAGGTCCATACTGCTAATCTACGCCTTCAGAAAGGTCCATACTTCAGAAAGGTTCCATTTTTGTTTATTTTTACTTGTTGGAGATCTTTGTTTTGTAGCAATAGTAATATAGAATTCACTTCGCCATTTTTCTTTGCATCAATTTTGTTGATTAAACCTAGATTATAAATAGTTTATTTCTTATTACATGTTTTGAAATACTCCGACATAGTGGATCCTTGTCTTGCAGATAAATATAATAATCAGGTCCATGACATGTTTTACTTTTATTGAAGTGTGATGGGACCGCTGTTCTAAGAAAAAGAAATCATATTTGCGAAGGCAAATTGATTGATATTTTAATGAGTCTTCTTTCCATTGAATTTGTTTGCTTTTTTTTTTTGGGGGGTCAAATGAAAAGTGCCTGCTAATAGTTTCGGCTTGTTGAGGTTGGTAGCATTTTCATGTTTAGTGTGTAAATTATATCGTTGCCCTAACATTCATCTGTGTTTTAGATTTGAAAATAATAAATAACTGTCTCATAAGTAGATCACAATTTCTGTGAACATGAACTTTAGTCTTCTATGTACAATGTCTTTTACTGTTTTTGTTAGAAATTCATAAAGATCCTCAAATTATTGCTTCATAGGAGGATTATACGAATGTATAATTCATTCTAACAGAAATTGCTTTATATTATCTGTAACTTAACACCAAGTTCCAGTGTAATGATATTACCAGATTTATATTAACTATGCACATATTACATGTGATGATATATGGTCGCTTACCGAGTTCCGGTGTAATGATATTACCAGATTTATATTAACTATGCGCATATTACATGTGATGACATATGGTCGCTTACCCTCTATGCATGGTTACTAGATTCATGTTGCTTGTTTAATATGCCTTTGTGATTAGTTATATTTTAGCAGGTAACATAATCATCAGGTGAACAAGTTCTAGGAGTGTCGCATAATAACATGGGTCAATGGACCTTTGCATGTGATCCAAGTCGCTGGTAATCAAAATAATACTGAGGTAATGCATGACTGAGTAGTATGTACACTTCCACATGCAATTGTTGGCCAAATACAACTTATGTAGCACTAAACAAAAGGGTTAAGTGAGGTAGATACCATGATTTTTCATTATTTTGTAGTGCTCCCCATCTGTGGCCTTTCCAAAACCCTAATAAGGAGGGTTCAACATGTTTCTCCTACCATGGTGCAGGTGACATATTTTGCTGTATGAGCAATGGGGTTACTATTGTTGCTGGTATCATGCCCCAGCTCCTAGAAACATGGCTTAATGTTTTTTTGTTCAGTGAGATTCCCCTTTTTTTAAGCAATGTTCTATTTTAGTTGTTTAAGCAATGGGTTACGCAGATCATTAGTAAAAAAAAAAAAAAAAATCTATCCGGTGGAAAATGGTTGAAGAATTGAAAAAATAAAATTTCACTCCTATGCATGTTGATTTTACTTTCTAACCTTCTTGTAATCAAATGCAAATTTGTATGCACTTTTCCCATTATTATGATGCTTATTAGTCGCAAATGGGGAGAACTTATGTATATATTCAAACTCAATTTTTGAACTTGAAAATTTCAAACGTACTCTTCTGTAACTGTTTTGGAAGATCTAAATTGTTAATCACAGTTATAAGATTTTTTTAAAAATATTTTATCCTCACAAGCCAATTATCCACCTCTTTTTATTTTCTTTTTTTTATTTATTTTTCGTGTGAGCTTTACTCTGCGAATGGGATCATTTTCGGAAATTTAACTCAGGAAGGTACGGGGATGTGGGGCTAGCAAAAAAGTGTCTGTAGGTATCAATAATCCAAAGCGCGTATTAAAAAGCTTATAACGTGCTTGAATCCAGCTAATTTTCCCGTGTTTGTTTTAGATTTTATTCTGTACAATAATTAATAATTCTCTTCACCCACCAAACGCCACAGCTGTTCCAACGGTCCAATTGAAAAGGGTGTCGAAGCTACAGCTAGTCCACAGGTCCACAGGTAATACACATACCTTTCGGATGAACAAAAAATTTAAGATCATTCCTATGATGTATTGTTAAATTTGCTATCTAATATTATTTTAACGTTCGAATGTTGCGTATGATAAGTTATAGATTCAAGAAAGATTTACCCAAACTAATTTGACGAAAATTATTCAGAAATAGTGTCGCACTTATAAGAGTTCGGTTATGGTGATTTTAAAACCACCAAGCACTTGGTATGTGTAAGTTTTTCGCCGTTAGATCTATCCTTTTGATCATTTTTATCCGTTAGATCATAATATTCAACCAACCACTCACTAAACCCTAGGAGACCACTATCATCATAACTGTACATTTCTTAATTCAAGGGTCGAAATCTTATCAGTACCAATGACTTAGTACTTTTAAAAATATAGAAGCTCAATTTCACTTACAATATCCTGCTGGTAGATAATCGCGGCCATCCTTTTGAACAAAACTATCTTGACCCATCATTGTGGCACAATCCTATAAAATCAAGCTAAAATTCCAACATATACATATCTATACGATTCGATTGGCCTGGCCCATGAACTACGCGGTGGACCAAGTCTACCGAAGAATTCGGCCTGTGATGTAATGGACCTACTGCAGTACTACTAATAAAGAATCCAAGACAGTAAGCAACCCTCCCTAAGGAACTCTTCCCCTAAGAACAGCCTCCCTGGTCCCTACTCCCTACTAAAGAGGAAAAGGGTACCAACAAAAAAAGGGAAAAAAAAGAAACTCATAAGATAATAATATGTACCAAAGCCCTAGAAAGATCCAGCAAATGTGCCAACCTGGCATGAGACCATGGTCCCTGACTCCCTCACTTACTTTATTCAAAGCTGTTTGACTATGAGGAGCAAACAACCTGTAGACAGTGCGCAATGTGAACAAACCCCCCATTCTTGGGAGGAATTATTGCCTAGACCTGGTTTGTCATATTAGTCATGCACTGTGACACTTCCAGAACTTCGAATAGTACTATATATAAGATATAGTACGACTAAACATTTTAACCCGATTATAGTATGACAGTGGTCAGGTCTAAGATTGAGCTAGTTGAAGACTAAAGTAGTTTTATGATGAGTGATCCTCATTGGATAGCGGGGCGTCATATGTACCGCCTAAGTCGTCTACTCTTCATTACATCTCTTCTGATCATGGTCACTGTCTGTAAATCAATAAACTTTTTTTTAAATCAACAGATGAGAGAAAATGAAATGCAGATGACTGAGGCCTAATTTGAGATTACGCTGCAGTACTTTTGATCTTTCCTTCTTTATTATTATAAACAGAGATGGAAATTGTTACTTTTTGGGCCTCTCAAAGCACGAAAATGAATGTTTTAGACAACACAATTTCAAACTAAGCTTGAGTGGTCCACAACTGACATGTTGAACTAGGTGCAAGCAATAATTTCTCCAATCTTAAAGGCCCTTTATATAAAGGCACATCCTCACTCCACTCCCCTACAACAATTCCCCCCTCCCCACATCTCACTTCTCCATCTCCATATCTCCTCCACCACCACTAAATTCTCTTATTCTCTAACATGGCAAGGCTCTTATTCCTAGCATTATTTGTGGTCAATGTTCTTGCTACACTAGCAATGGCTAGGCCACTCGGCATTGCCGATCCGCCGTCTCCGGCGAGCGTTGGATCGCCGGGAATTGCCGGTGGACCGGAATCGCAGCAAATTGGTAAGGATCAGACGTCAGATAAATCGATAGCGGGGGCCGAAGTGATTCTCGGTGGCTTCGCGACCGCCGTTCTCGCCATTATCTTTTGCTACATTCGGGTTACAAGGAAGAATAGTGGAGGGGATAAGGCATAGATTTTATGTGGTAGTGTTAGTTCTTAGTTCAATATCTTTTCTTCTTTGTTCTTGTAATTTTTTTTTTTTTGATTTTCTAGCCATTTTGGCTTTGTAAAAAACACAAGTTACACAATTGATACAGTTGAGGAATATTTAGACTAGAGATTTTCCTTCATTTTGGAATCTTGGAATTTTTTTTTTCTTATTTTTTTTTAAAAACAACCTCCTTTCATTCTGCTTTGTTAGTGTAAAAAAAATTGCTAGATTCGACCTCGACCTCGGAGAGTAAAAAAAAAAAGGTTTGTTAGATTCAATGATCATCTATTGCTACCAATAATAGCGACAATGTGCTTAAGGAGGAGTAAGATTGTAAGAGCCGGAGGAAAATGGCCAAAAAATTCGAAAAAAAATTGGAACACAAATTTTATTAAAAAAAATAATTTGGTCCCCTAAAATTAAAATTTATAATATTTTAATTTTTACTATAAAAAATTTTTATGCAATTTTTAAAAGTTCAGAAAGGTCATGACCACTATGGGCCTCTTAATGGCTCCGTCCCAGCTGCAGAGCAAAAAATTTATGAGTTTTGCGAATTCAATTCACATTACTAAAGTCGAAAACCAAATTTTCGTATAATTGTGAGTGGAAGTTCAATTGATCTTACAATTTTCGGGCCAAAATAAATATAAGTGTCTACGATTTTTCCGAAGCAATGGGTTCAGCTTCCAGATCTAGAAAACAAATAGATACTAACTAAAAGATGCATTTAATAGTGAGTAGCTTTGTCAGAGTACAACATTGCAGCTCACTTACAACTGTATCCATTAAAATGTTGGAGTACTCTTGGCTATGTGTTTTAGACTTTTTTTTTTTTTTTTTTTTTTTTTTTTTAGTTTTTAAGGCCGGTGGATTCTCTGCAGCGTTACCTGAAGCCCAATGAATGTGGACACTACACCGTCCCGTGACCACCCCTTGATTAAAAAATTTAAAAATTACTCTTATAAAAACGAAAAATATCTCCGAGAACTTTTGATATTTAAAAAAAAATAAGAAAAAATGAGATACTGTTCGAAAAGCCAAGTCCAACAAGTGGTATATATATATATAGAGTCCGGCTACTATGCTATTGATACCATCAAACACTTGGTGCTACCAAATTTTCTACCGTTAGATCTTCTCCCTTGATTATTTTCATCAGTTAGATTATACTATTCAACCAACCACCCACTTAACCCTTCGGGGCCCACATCATCCTCGCCATACATATTTTAATCTAAGGGCTAAAAACTTAATAGCACCAATGACTTGGTGCTATTAATAGTATAGTAGCCTAATTATATATATATATATATATATATATATATATATATATATATATAGAGTAAGGCTGTGCTACTATTAATAGCACAGGTGGCTTTGTGCTAGTGATTTTTTAGCCACAGATCTGTCTCGAGATTCGTGCGGAGTCAAAGTGTGGAACTAATAGAGTTAGTCCCGTTTCTCTCCCTCTCTCTCCTCCTGTGTGTCTCTCTCTCTCTCTCATCCCGTGACTCTCTCTCTCCTCCCGTGTCTCTCTCTCTATTCCCGTTTCTCTCTCCCCCCTTTCTCTCTTTCCTCTCTTTCTCACCCCCCCAAAACAGAAAAAAAAAACTCTCCCCTCTCCCCTCTCTCCCCTCTCTGCCCCACCCTTCCCCCCAACCCCCCGCGCCGGCCACCCCCCTCCCCCCCCCCAAGCCCCGGGTCCCTACGCCGCCGGCTTCCTCTGAGACCGCGCGCCGCCCTCTCCCTCTGTGAGCGTGCGCCGCCCTCTCCCTCTGTGACCGCGCGCCGCCCTCTCCCTCTGTCACCGGCTCGTGCGCCCCCCACCAGCGGCCCTCTCCCTCTGTGACCGCGCCGGCCGTGCGCCCCGGTATGAGAGAGAGACACGGGAGGAGAGAGAGAGGAAAAAGAGAGGGGGAGAGAGAAACGGGAATAGAGAGAGAGAGACACAGGAGGAGAGAGAGAGTCACGGGATATATATATATATATATTGAGAAAAAGATAGCACGCTATCCGCTTCATTCATTTAGCAGATGAATTTAACTACACGGATTGAGGCAACACGGTCTCGAAAAACATTGAAGGCAACCAAAACAAAAAAAAGCAAATAAAAATAAAGAAGAAAAAAATGTAGAAAAATTGAAAATTCTACTCCTCACTCAAAACGAAATCACTAAGAGCTGCAAAACTCATCCCATTTCCTGCTCATGTCCCGAATTCGTCTAATAGTCAAAAAAGGGTCAAGTGATTGGTTTCTAAAAATTATGTTATTTCTTTCCCGCCAGATCATTCACCAACAGATTACGACCTTAGTTAGATCCCTCGCTGTTGCCCCTTGGCGGCGGTCCCCAGCCAGAAGCTTCCAGACACCCCTGACCTCCATCCCAGGCCTCGGGATGTGCCTACCTTCTAAAATGTTGTACATAAAAAATCTACTGATAACGCATCCGACAAACAAATGATTAACAGTCTCTACATCGCCACCGCACAGCACGCACTATTGATTTTCGGACCAGCCTCTTTTGAGTAAGTTGTCAATCGTAGGTAGGCGTTTCTTAATCTTTCTCGATATTAGTCCAAATACAATTTTATAACTAGTGTAAGGTGGATTTGTTCACTTGCATGCACTATAACATAGAAAAGTAAAAACAAAATATGAGAACCCAAAGCGAGAAATCTGCGAGCAATTTAGCTCCAGTTTACAAGAAATTTAATAACATGATGTTGGAATTATTTATGTCAAATACGTGTAAATAAGTATTAGGAGAAATTTCTGATCAGTGTAAAAGCCAGGAAATAGTTCTAATACTGTTTGCGTCGGTTCTATAAATGAACTTGAGGTATGTTAGCCATACATCAATTTAGTAGCATCCCTTTGAATTATGTTTATGATTATTATTATTATTTTTACTATTTACTATTATACTAAAATGGGCCATTGTTGTATTAAAAGAAATGGGCCACTACTTCACAAGAAAATGGCTGGGCTTTGCTTGATCTGTTGGGCCAGTAAAGTGGCCCAGATCCGGCCCATTAACCTTTCTATTTTGGGGTTTTTCTTCATTTTTTTTTGTTTTACAACTCATTAAATAATTAAAACCATATATTATTGACCTTCTATAATTAGCATTTTACATTCAAAATTTGCTCACTTGAATGATAAGATAAATGGGTCTGTTAAAATTTTAGCTCTCTAGTTCAAACTCAATTTTTGATGTAAGCTGATTTTCACTTGTGTTCTCAAAATTTTAGTTTAACAGATTGTTCCCTTTAACAAAATAAAGTTGAATGATAGTTATGTGGTGTTTTTAATAAGATAATAAGTTATAAATTAACAAACAAAATGTATTATTTTGTGAAATATATTTTCAATACACTGTTTGTAAGGTCGTATCAAAATCATAATCAAATCAAAATTTTAAATATAATAATTTGTTTTCTTTTAATGGAAAAGTTGTGTCGAGCTCGAGCACCTCATGTGTCACGCTTAAAACTCCGCTCCTCCTCACCGATCACAACATTATAAGACACTTTGATTACCACTTTATCCTTCTCCACCGCCCCCACCCTTTCCCTCCTCGACGCTAGGGTTTCCCCTCACGCTCTTCTTCTTCTTCTTCTCCACGCGGGAAATTAGGGTTTCTCCTTCGCCATGGACGCGCAAAGAGCTCTTCTCGATGAACTCATGGGCGCGGGTAATCATCGATCCCCTCGCGATCCCAGCTTTTGTTTTCCGATTCTTCGATCTGTTTTTCCTCACTCTTATTGGTGATCGTAGCTCGGAATCTTACGGAGGAGGAGAAGAGGGGTTATAGAGAGATCAAATGGGACGATAGAGAGGTTTGCGGCGCTTTTATGGTGCGATTTTGCCCCCACGATCTCTTCGTCAACACGAAGAGCGATCTCGGTATCCCTCTCGAGCTCCATTTTCTTCAATTTTGCTTTATTTGGCTTAAGTTTTAACGATTTATTCATCTCTCAGGACCTTGCCCTAAAATCCATGATTCGAAGCTCAAGGAGAGGTAAATATTATTTTCACCTCGTAATATCTCCTAATGATATCATTGATGTAACGATTGGTTTGCTGGATCTTGAACCTCTACTTGTGTGTTCCCTGATGGAATTGTTAAATTTATGCCTTATATTCTTGGTCGGAATGCGAAGTTTCTGTAATTTAATCTACAATTCAAGACAATGGTTGTGGCTGGCCTGTTTCTATTTTTTTCCTGTCTATGTTTGGATTTAAAATGTTTTTAAAGCTAGCTGCTTTGCATTTGTCATGTAGGAGGGAACTTTAATATGAGTTACTGGCGTGCTATGCTAAATAAGACAATTTGGAGTTCTCTGGATGTTGCATTGTTTTTCTTTTGAGGTAACTGACTAAAGCTTTTTGCATGGGGATAGTTTATCCCTCTTGGTTTTGTTTATAAGTGGCTGGTGTAATCAAAGAAACTTCAATTCTTTGGGGATGAAATCCACCTGAATGTCCCAAATTTGTTCGAGGAAGTAAGTGTCAGCTCCTGGCAGCTTACCCTGGACCTCACAATTTGACTGTTGATCTATCTTAAACTTGACGGCATTAACTTTTCTGGCATTGGCTAGACATCATTGCTGCAGACTATGCACCTGAATTCAAATTATATTGAATTTTGTCTTATGGTACTGAACGTTATCAACAAGGTGCATTTCCTATAGAATTGTTAGAGATGAACATGTGGTCTGCGGTGCATGATGAATGAATGCGGCAAATTGGAGTGGAACTTGGGATGCTGAGGATGGCTGAACGTCTCACGTTCTGGCTTTTGCTCTATGAATATTTGTCAAGAATACATTGAGTTAGTTATACTAAATTTGTTGTCATATGGCGCTTCCCCAGGAATAATGCCTCATTAGTGATAGATATTGATAAGTTATGCAATAGAAATGGCATAGAGACACTGGATGGCCATGAAGACTTTTTGAAACAATAGGGCAATTCGGAATTGGGGGAGGCAAAAAGGGCAATATGGGGCATACAAGACATTTTGAGCAATTTGTATTGCAGGGTGGTGAAGCCAGGATTTCAATCTGTTTAAAATGAAGTGTTCAAAATGGATTGAGGTATTATGGATGGATCCAACGGAATTTTCAAGCGCCCATAGAAATAAAGGCTTTTGTTTATCTTGAAAGGTCAGTTTGGAGGTGGGAAGAGTTAAAACACCCTGTAATATTTCTGTATTTGAGATGTTTCAATTGAAGCGGGTGATTGAACGGCCATGTTTTTGGAACAATGAACCTACACTTATTCGGGCGAATAAAGATCTTAGCAAATTTGTAGATGAGCAGTTAAAACACGTTTAGCATCTTAGCTCTTTTGTATTTTAAGTGAATATTTTTAATGTAAGGTATTCTGAGTCGGAGTTTAAATGTAAAGACATATTCATACATGCATTTTGTAATGTGTTGTTCCTGCTTTTCAAATTCATACCCGTCCTCTGGCATCATCACCAGTAATGATATCGTACTGCTCTCTCCTGATTGCAATTTTTTAGCTCTCTCCTGATTGCAATTTTTTAACCAGATTTTTGATAAATTGCAGTTTTGAGAAGTCCCCTAGACATGATATGTACGTCCCAAGATTTGACGCAGATCTCGCTCAATTTTGTGAGAGACTGGTAATCTTATTACTCAAATCACTTACTCGTGCACGTGAATTTCTTTTTAATTGTTCTATGCTCCTTATTGTAGGTGACAGACTTGGACAGGAAAGTCAGGCGTGGTCGTGAACGGCTAGCCCAAGATGTAGAAGTAACGCCTCCTGCAATCCCAGCTGAGAAATCGGAGCAGCTCTTGGTGCTAGAAGAAAAAATCAAGAAACTATTGGAGCAAGTTGAGACACTTGGTGAAGCTGGAAAAGTTGATGAAGCTGAGGCTCTTATGAGGAAGGTATTGCACAAAGCACCCAATTTAGGTAAAGCTTCTTTAACTTATTAACTGATATTTAAAAGTGACGGACCTCTTTTGCAGGTGGATATGCTAAACGCTGAGAAGACAGCGTTAACCCTGCAATCAAATGACAAAACGATGATTCTTCCCCAGGAGAAGAAGATGGCACTTTGTGAGATATGTGGCTCCTTTCTGGTGGCTAACGATGCGGCTGAGAGGACACAATCTCATGTAACTGGAAAACAGCATATTGGTTACGGAATGGTGAGAGATTTTCTGAATGAGTTTAAGGTAAGGTTTTTTATATTGATTTTCTTCTTCTTTTTTTTTTTTAGGGTGAAGAAATTCTGTAATTTTTGTTAAGAGGAAAGTGATTGTATTCTGGTTACCTCTTCAGGCTGCAAAAGAGAAGGTGAGAGAAGAAGAGAGGCTGGCAAAGGAGAAAGAGACGGAAGAACGAAGAAAGAGGAAAGAGAAGGAATATGAGAACAGAGGTAGAGAAAGGTCTGGAGAGCGTGATCGCGAGCGTGACCGTTACAAAGACCGAGGCTCCGAGAGAGAAAGTTCTCGAGAACGGAGCGGAACAGGAGGCAGGGATGGTGGGAGGGGGTCAGATTATAGGCATGATTATAACAGAAATGGCAGAGATTCCAGGAGGGAGAGATACAGAAACCGCAGTGAAGATATGCCACGGGATAGAGTCCGCGAAAGGAGCAGATCCCGCTCTCCAATCAGGCATGGTTATAGGAGGTAATCAGAAAAGCTCAATTCAGCGGCATTAACTCATATGCATAAATAGTTATTTCAGTTCTCAGATTGAAGTGGTATACCATTTCTTCTATCCCTTACTGCTATGTAATGTGCTTGGATTAAGTCTGTTGCTGTTTAACAGCTACGTTGAAATCACACGGTCTTCTTATTAGAGGGAAAACGTTTTCAGGTAGGTATAATCTGTCCTCTCTACATTGGAAGTTTTGAGTTGATTTATGCTGCGGCTCCATATAAATGCATGTTTGGGCTGTTTTGTTGCCTTTATCTTAGTTATGATGGCAGTTCAATCTGGTTAGATGAATTATGAATTACCAAGGAAGTTGTCTGTTGATCAGCTTATTGAAGGTAACATGTTTTATATAGTTGTTCGATTTTTTGTTGCTGCCAACCTTCCAGGCAAGTATTCATCTAAGCCTATGATTTTCAAGTAATCTTAGCACAAAAAAATAGTTTTCAAGTAATCATATGCTTAAGAAGCATTCCGAGGGCTTATAGGAGGACCATGAAATGGTTAAATGGCATATATAAGCATCTAGTCCTTGTATCTTCGTGCAGATGGGGGGAAAAAGGGGAGAAAAAAAACTCTCATTTCTAACATCCATTGTCTATCAAAGTTGATTTTCTTTTGGATGGCAGTTGGTAGCTCAGAAAAAAGTCAGTCCTGCAATTGGAAGTATGAATAATTTGAATTCTTGTTGCCTTACTTTCTGAACACTATGTAGCTTCAGCATTTATTTTCTTTGGTTGCTGGTTTAGGCTGGGTTTACACATATATTGAAGCCCTTGACTTTGCAGAGCTATGGCACAAAAACAGAAGCTACGCCGTAAGCGGCTTCAAGTTTTTTGCTGATTTCGGATTAATTGTATTTTGTCACAACCTTGATAACGACTATATATGTGATGCAAATTTTATTGTTGATGCAAATTTTAGTGCGAGTATCATGTCAGTTGATAATGGCTGTAGCTTGTTGGCTAAATGAAGATTCGGCAACTATCGGTTCGTGAATTCTTGTCTGAGCAGCATTCTTTCTTTCCAGCTACCGAATAACAATGTAATTCCTAATCCCTTGCATCTCGAACCCCAACTGCATTTTGAAATAGGAATTACATCATTTAAGTTATCAAGTAATTGCTTGTATAACTCAATGCTACAGAATCAGAAATTTGAGCAAAGCATTTTGAAAGTGTAGTACTCGAACCAGATGTCGCCAGTTCTGGTTCCTTCTGTGGATTTTTTATTTTTATTTTTATTTTAATTACGTGCTTCTAGATTGAACAAATTACCAGTATGGTAAACACGAACGTTTCCCGAGTTGTACAGTTACAGCCATAAACATTTAAAATATTTGAGCATACACTGCATGCCAATTTGAGGATTTGGTTACCTGCATATTAATTAGCTGGTTGTATAGCTGATCAGTTCGAAGGCAAAGCGTTGGCTATTTTTGTTTCAGGATTCATGCCACCTTTACTTAACAGTGGAGGGCAACTAGTAACACATTACACAATCGACTAATCAGCAAATTAACATGTACATGTAAATGGCACATGAACTTACCTGCAATTGTTGATAATCACAAACAGTAATCTCTCCCATTCATAGAAGGAAGGAAACTAGGAGAGCCTGATGTTTAAATATAAATGAATGACGGTAAGGAACATTACCACAGTTTCTATGATTCTATCTACAGATCATGTATCACTATACAATCCTCTAAGCAGCCAATTTATTTATTACATTAAGCCATATGGATTCGCATCCAAGCGATGAACTAACGAAGCGTTTTGCAGGCTTTGCAGAACCCACAGAAATCAGAATACTTTTGCCCCTAGTAGATGATGCCTGGATATTCAATGGTCTCATCAAAGTGCTGAATTATCAGACAGAATTCTGCAGTTGCACCCTGCATTTGCATCCAAAGGGTAAAAATTGCGTACAGCTCTTAAGCCTACATAAGAACGAGAAGAGCATGATAAAAGCTTAACCAACTTGAACTGATTCTCATATGTTTCATTCGATTTCTATATCAGTTTTAAAGATAAATCTATAAGCATACATCAGCCACAAAGAGAAACATGTTCAGCCAAAACAACCTCATATAATAAGTTCAACCGGCTTGTCAAGAACAACTCCTTTTCTCAATCAATAATTCTATTTTGAGCAACATTTAGGCATCCTATCCTATCCTATATAACAAATAAAGGAGAGAGTTTAATTCATAAATGACACCTACAAACCTCAGCCAAATTTTGAATTTACTCTCACCTCCTCATCCACCACCTGAGATAATTCTAAAATTTATAAAGTGACATTACGAGATCGCAGAACAAACTTATCGTAGAAATCACCAAAAACTATGACAGCTTGTTAGAGCTTCAGAGGATTAATCCCTATGCTTAGCTCCTTCGACAAACATGGCAAGAATTTGAAACATCAATAGCTAAACATTTATTACTCTCTAACCAACAAAGAACTGCAAACCCATGCTTCCAGAAGCAGATGAAGGCAGCTTTAGCTAACAATTTCATCTTGCAACCGAGTGCAATTATGAAAGATCCCAATATGGAATTGCCTACGAAGTCGCAGCATTATATACACTGTTTCAAAGCAGAATACTTTGTACCAATATCAAAATAATACAACTTCTTCATTCAATAATATGTAGTATCTAAGGAAAAAGAAGATGATACCATCAGATTGATTTTGAAGGCGATCTCCTCCCAGCTCGATGGGTTGCCAAATTAAGTAGCTCGCCTGAAGAGGAAAGACCAGTATTTATCACAATTAACAATTAAAGACCAAAGAGAGGGGAAAAAAAAAGAAAAAGAAAAAGATTTAGGCTATCTACTACCTAGAAAATCTCCGATCGGCTCTCTTTTTACCCGTGGATGCAAGAAGCGCCCGCTCCCGCCCCTTCTCCTGCTTCTCCCGCTTCATCCGCTCCTCCCTCAACTCCTCTATCGACTTCTTTCCCCCACTCCTCTTCGCCGATCCGGCTCCGCCATTGGAGGAACCGGACCCCCTCGCGCCCTCGTCTAGGGCATTATCCTCTGCCGACGCCGACGGTTTCGTGAGGTACCACGGCGCCTTCACGCCCTTCCCGGCGACTCCATACCCTAGCCGATACTTCTCGTCCTCGGGGGTCACCACCTTTGGGGCCTCCTCCTCCTTCCGCCGCCGCTTAGGGTTCCTGGAGCACCCGTCGCCCCCCTCCTCGCCTCTCAGCGGCCTCTTGCCCTCGTCCTGGCCGGCGAGGGAGGCGAAGTCGGGGACGCCGTCGAAGAGGTTGATGTGCCGCGAATCGGTGGGCGGCGCCGCCTCCTCCGCCGCAGCTCCGGCGGCGGCGGCGGCGGCGGCGGCCGCGGCGGCGGCGGCGGCGTCGGAGGAGGAGGAGGAGGAGGAGGGGGCGGTGGCGAGGCCGCGGGCTTGGCGGAGGCGGTCGAGGCGGAGCTCGGCGTCGCGGCGGCGGGATTGCTCGCGCTTGAGCTGCTCCTCCCGCGCGGCGGCCTCCTCGTCGCGGCGCACCTTCTCGCGGTTCTCGTAGTTGTAGACGTTCCACCGCTTCTGAGGCAGGATGTTGAGCCCCCCGTGCCCCCCCATCTCCCCGATCTCACCTCTTTAGGGCTAGGGTTTTGTGGGAATCGATCGATCTAGGGTTTCGAGGGGCGGTGATTGGGAAATCTCAACAGAGGCGTTCGCTAGAGGTTGGGGACGAAAGGGGAGAACTTTTATTAGCGGACGAGCGCATATAATAGCGAATCGTATGTGCGTACAAATACGGAAGGTCGCGTATATTCTTTTATGCGGAGACGACTCAAGTGACGTGGCGATTCGGATTCCAAGTTATGCGCACCGACTCGGTTAAGGAATTAGGGTTTTTTAAGGGGTTTGGTCGATTACTCTCTCTCTCTCTCCTCTTTGTCCAAAATTCGAGCTTCTTCTCTATTTATTATTCTCTTCTTCTTCTTCTTCTTTCTCACTGCGTCTTTGAGCTCGAGAAAAAAGAAATGGAGAGGTTAAAATCTCTCATCCCGAACGATCTCAAGCGCGCGATCGGCGAGAGCACCACTGAGAAGCTCGCGCTCACGTGCTCTTCGCTTCTCCATTTTCTGCGCCCTTTACCTCTTTTTCACCAAGTAATTCCATCTGTAGTGCATTTTCTTGTTTGATTTCGGTTTCGTTTTATTTCTTTAGTGGAGTGATCGATTAGGGTTACGGAATTTCGTAGGTTATCGAGGAATTAACAGGTTCGGAAATGGCATTGTGTCGGAAGAGTCAAAAAGCAGCTCTTGATTTGAAGCTAGAAGGGAATAGGTCCTTCTCAAAAGGAGAGTTTCATCAAGCTCTGAGCTTTTATTCTCAGGTTGCGATCCTATCCTCTCTTATTTTTTGTTTCTATTTATGATTTTGATTCTTGAAATATAATTTTGGTGATATGAGTCGAGAAATTAGTTGTTTTATTACGAGGTCCAACTCAAGATTCTGTGAAATTATTTTACTACTATTAAACTGGAACGACTGAAACACCTGATATTCATTATTTTTCATAAATTGCTCGTTATTTCTACTCAATTTGGTTATTGTTCCTTTTCTTCCCCATTCCTGAAGCAATTTTATTAAATTTTTGTGATCTGTTTAAATAGGCTTTACGACAAGTTCCGATGAGTTCTGATGACATAGATGTGAACTTGGTTGCAACACTATATGTTAACCGGGCCGCTGCTATGCATGTAAGTCTTTATTGCTGGGCTATGCCTCTTAAATGGTGAATCATGGGTGTTAAACACTTAAACTGGAGCCACTAAATTAGGACAAGCATTGGACTAGCTCATCCATCTCTTTTGCAGTCCATGAGATACAAAGAGGGTATCTCCAACTGCTGAGATCTGACAGAAAAAGTTGCAAGCCATCTGAGCATGCATGCAAGTTCTCATGTTAATTAAATACAAAGAGAATTGGGAGAAAATTACAGACGCTAAGAGATTGCGATACATTCTTGTCACATTCTGTAGCATCATAATTTATAATGTATCATTACACCGTTTTCTATGTTACTAATGTTTTGTTCTACTTGTAATTTAATTATCTTCTGTTTTCGCAGAAATTAGGTCTTTTTGAAGAGTCCCTGCGGGATTGCAACAGGGCCATTGGACTTTTGCCCAGTTATGTGAAGGTAAGAGGGTAAGCAACTAGACTAGACATACTAACATGGCAATGGATTTTTCCGTTTGATTTCTTTCTTTCTTTCTTTTTTTCATATTGTGTTTTATGAAGTAGTTGTCATTAAGACATTATGTAGAACCAAGAGACATCACTGTTTTATTTGACTAAGATAATAGGATAGTTAAGACCTTTTCTCGTCTATCATCATTTTGGCTAACATTGTTACTCTCCTTAGGACTTGTTATACATATGCGCAGGTTTTAATTGGCCCATTTTCTTTTACTTGCAGGCGTGGTATAGGAGAGGAAAGGTAAATGCTTCCTTAAGAAACTATGTTGCTTCCTTAAGTGATCTAGAGGTTGCGTTGAGTATGGAAAGCAGCACCTCTGGCAAAAGCATCATACAAGAAGAGTTGAAGATGGTAACAGGCAAACTTCATGGCACAAATGGAGCTCGTATATTGAATGATAATGACAGAGAAAAGGGATTGCCCTCTTTAGGTTTGCCTGTTTGGTTATATCTTGAAATTTTCTTCCTTGTTTTGTTATCAATTTTGATCAGATGTTTGCCTCGTTTACCAAACACATGAAACATATTGTCATTTCCATGCCTTTTTTAAAGCTGTGTTCTAAATGCTTTTCTGTCACAACTCATTCTGCAAAACAGCACATAATAATAATTAAGTAAAATAGAATGTTTAGAAGGAGATAGATAGCAGCTAGTTCAGTTTGGCAGCTCATGGAGACCAAATAAGAGATAATTCATGAAAAGGATAAACATTTTGGAGCCAATATATTTCATAATTTATTTGCAGTTAGTAGCTTCACCTTGTTACGCATGCCATTCTGCTTGTCATGTCTATATTTTATCATGAGTGAGACTTGCAGCGCAGGTTTTTTTTTTTTTTTTCCCCCCCCCAAAGCAACTGACTATTTAAATATGTCTATGTATGTTCATGGAACTGATATTGTTTGGCCTTGTGACAGCTGACTCGCATCCTGTAGTACTACAATGTGTCTCAACTCCCACTAAGGGCAGAGGAGTGGCTTCTCCAAAAGACATTCCTCCAGCTTCCTTGCTTCATTCTGAAGAACCACTTGCTGCGGTACAATAAAGATATCTCCTAAGCTATTAAAATAATTCCTTCAGTTATCCTCTATAATCTGATGCCTGTGTGACCTCGAAGTGATACCTTGCATTTCCTCTAGTTGGAAGCATTTTCCAGTGGTTTAACACATCTTAAGCTTTTAGAGAAATTGTTTGTTCCACGTGGTGTGAGAATAGGAGGTGCTAAGCTCAAATCCAACCCAATAGGCACAATTTATATTGAAAAGAAAGACTTCTATCTATTTAATTCAAAGCTGTGTCGTGGGTCTATTCGCGTGCTCAAGACCGGAGGACTATTGTTTAGACAATATTGAAAAGCTATTCTCTTGCCGCTTAAGTTTTCACAGAAAACAGTTGTTCCATACTTGTATACGCTTCTTATTTTTCTTGATCATCTGCAGGTCGTGATGAAATCATGCCGGGAGACTCATTGCCATTTTTGCTTCAATGAAGTTCCTGCAGATGTTTTATTCTGTTCATCGTGTACAATACCAATTTACTGTTCACAGAAGTGCCAAGAGCAAGCTGGAGGAGAACAATTTTGTTGGAACCGAGCTTTTTGTCCCGCTCAAAACAATTTTTCTCCAGATCTTGCAAAGCATATTTCGGATGTTAGGAGTGCAAATTATACCAAAAATATTGAAAATGATAAACACTTCGAGCACATTCCTGAACACAGACATGAATGTGGAGGCACAAATTGGTCCGCTGTTTTGCCCCCTGACATAGTTTTGGCTGGTCGAATAGTAGCAAATAGTATGGAAAAAAGAAGATTAGCTGGGAAGATCTCTGTTCCTATAGAAAATTTTGTGAGTTCATGTTTCTCTTTTGTCTTGACTACGTATCTTTTCCTATTCTCAACATTTATGGAAGAGCTCATTGCTAAATCAGTTGAATTCTTGGTTGATAGGATTTTGCTCACCACTATGACAAAATCCCTCCAGATAGCAAGTTGGAGTTTCATATGTATGCAATTGTCTTGTCATTCTGTCTCCAGCGCTATTATAGCATGGATTTTCCATGCACTGAGTCTACAGTATCACAGGTATTCAATAATTTTCTTTTCAAAATCCCCTGTTATTTAGTTAGAACTTCGAATGATAGATCAAATTTAGCCATAGAATCAGTGCTCATTTCAAGTTATTATAACAGTTATGTAGTTGTAGAGTTACATTGGCATGCAAAATATTATGACACCAAAATGTCAATTGAAATGTATCACATCTCCATGACTTGGGAAATAGACTAGGTTTAGTCATTACAGCCTGTCTCCTAAGCAATCCATGTCAGAGTTTTTGTGTTTTATAAATTTTTGGTGATTTGGTGCTTATTTATGGTAAGAACATTAGAACAGACTTTCAAAAATGTCTTTTTAGCTATGTTAGAATGCATGAATATATTGCCTTTTATTAGTACAAAAGGGGGTAAAATCAGATAATTTTGGTCGATATAATCTCTTTACTTTCTTGAATGAGCTCTGTGATTTGATTTTGCCATTTATCCCTAGTGAGTACAGATATTCAGTGCATATTTTTGTCTGAATACATAACACCATAAATTGTTGGTGTGGATTGAAAAAGTGTTCTAACATAAAAGCAATAACTACAATTTAAATAATAAGACCCTGAAGTCTTTATAAGCCTGCAATTGATAAGCCTTCAATTGATGGTAAACAATCAAGAATTTTGAGTTTGCATTCCTGTCTAGTCCTGGAACGTCTTTCAAAATATATCAGGTCTGGTCATATTTACACCCGCATACCGTCGAGACAGGTCAAATCCTCAGATGATGAGTACTAGCAAAGAGGCTAACGTCTTGCCTAATTAGGTGTATAGAAAACCTGTAGTACTATTTGCCTTTTGTAAGTGTTAATGCTGATAGCCACGTACTCCATTTTTTCTCTCATTTGGAAGGTAGAAAATGTTGGATGTTAAATTTTCTGCTAGTTTTATTTTATCAAATTACTGTCCTTACAGTTCATCTCTTTTACAGTTGGTTCTGCTAATATGCCAAATTAAGGTCAACTCGATGGCTATTATCCACATAAAGTCTACAGATGAAGCTGAGAAGTTTAAGAAGGATCAAAAACTTTCTGCAGTTAATAATGTGCTTAGTAGCATTGAGCAGGTTAGCTTGAAAGCTCGTTGCTATTATTTTAACTTACGCAATTTCCTAGTGCAGCTATCGGTTTAAACCGAAGAACTACTCAGTGATGAAAATATTTAGATATGTTCACCTTATTACTCGTAGCATGAAAAGCATCCAAATCTTTATTTTTGCATTAGAAACGGACTTATGCAGCTCATGGCATATTTTTCAGTTGTTACATGACCCTAATTCCTTTGGTCCCATTTCTCCTTACAGGTTAGGGTTGGCCAAGCTATTTATCGCACTGGCAGTTTGTTTAATCATTCATGCCAGCCAAATGTTCACGCTTATTTTCTTTCACGTACCCTCTTTCTGCGTTCAACAGAATTTGTACCTGCATGGTCTCCACTTGAGCTGTCATATGGTCCTCAGGTAATATGTAAATTGTCCTCTCTTACTATATTAAAGTCTGACCGCTCCAACCTCCCTCTTCACTTTCTGGCATATATGTTTGTTTTGTAGGTCGGCCAGATGGATCTCCTAGAGAGACAGAAATCA
Organism: Puya raimondii; assembly: GCA_016920855.1. Lineage (NCBI taxonomy): Eukaryota > Viridiplantae > Streptophyta > Magnoliopsida > Poales > Bromeliaceae > Puya > Puya raimondii. Next base: position 51,880,545 of record JABWPP010000050.1, on the reverse strand, counting down.
CTCGAAGAGCAGTACTACTTTACATGCCAGTGTTTAAGTTGTTCAGAGTTGAATCTCTCAGACCTCGTCATTAATGCATTTCGGTGTCCTAAACCTAATTGTCTCGGTGCAGTGGTAGAAACCGCTCATCAAAAACAACTACATGAAAATTTTGTTCAACTATCTGCAAAATCTTATGTTTGCAGACTCTCATTGCGAGTATGCTACTTACCCTTTTGAAACAATTCCAATCTCATGTAGCCTTAGCTCTTAATGTATAGTTCTTTTGATGATTTTCTATTCTCTTTAAGAGTCTTGCATCTCACTAGGATTCCATAAGCGACAAAGAAATTCAGAAGGTGGCCCACAAATTGCTCGACAAATCTGGCGCCTTCTCCCATATCGGTCCTGCATATTGCCTGAGTTGTGGCTCACGGCTCAATTTAGATTCTGCCATTGCTACGTCTAACAATGCTTTGTTAAGTATCAAAAGGTATGCTTTTCTAGATCATCCAGAGTCCACCTTTCTGTTAGTAGATGTAAAGATCTTTATAGATACATTCACAGGTTAAAGGATTCTATAATCCTGAATGATGGTATTGGAATCTCGAATGCATTGCATTTGCTTGATCTCCTCAAATCAGTAAGGCATCCATATGGCAGGCTTGTTGCTCAGGTAAGTTTTTTTATCATGTTAATCTCTTATTATTGAATTAACGCATAATTGTGGGCGATTTTGTTGTCGCTATTTAGTTTTGAATTTTTATTGTGTTCATTGAGTTTTCATGACATCAGTGACAGTGTAAGAATTTTAGTAGTTCGTGAGTGTAATGTTTAGGATGTAATTACTGGCAATGAGAACTTATACTGTGGGAAGGTATTGAAGGCTTTTTAAGTATATACTTTAATAAATGTATTGCAATAATGCAGGCTGAAGACTATATAGCAGAGGCCTTTGTTAAGATTGGAAATCTAGAACCTGCAGCAAAGCACTGCAAAGCATCGATCGAGGTATTCTTTTTCTTAAATCACTTAACATGGTGGTAAATTTTCCTAGTAATATTCCAGTTCCAACACCTAGAGGCTGAACATCAATTATATTTCCATGTTGGATGATTTAGTCAGTTACTAGGTGAGCTAGTTTATCTATTAACTGATATTCCATATATAGTGTGATCTGACATTAGCCTTTAATATCTATATGGCCTAGTTTGTGAGCTACTACTGTCTTTGCCTGGTTTTCTTTCTTTTCTGATGAGACTCCCATGCTTGCTCATCACTGCTATCTCATGGTGATTGCTTGTCTTGGAGACAGTTCTTTAAGTCCTTTCTGCCAATTATTATTATATGCAGAATCAAGAAAATTGATGTGTGAAATTATATGTTAAATTTGAGTATAAAATATTCTATATCTTTATTAAGCACTTTCTAATTGAGCTTCCTAACTTATCATCTAACAGATCCTTGAAAAGCTTTACCATGCCAAGCACATTGTCATCGGACATGAGTTAATCAAGCTCGCAACTATTCAGCTGCACTTAGGTGATGGCACCGGCGCTACAGATAGCATAAAGCAAGTCGAGGTGATATTTTCACTTCATTATGGGCCTCATGTGAACAAAATATTTCCATATATTGGTATCCTGAAGGAAAGATGCTGTTAGCATTGCTTCACGTTTGTCAGTATGAGCCATTCTACTTCCGTGGTCCAACAAGTTCAATTTGATGAGATATGGGTCTGATTTGATCTGTGTCGTTGCCTACCATATAATTTAACATGATAGATCTGCAAGATCTGGGAGGAAACGTGTCAATTATCAAAAGAATTACGTGTTGCCTACCATATAATTTAACATGATAGATCTGCAAGATCTGGGAGGAAACGTGTCAATTATCAAAAGAATTACGTGGAAACTAAGCCAAGCCAAATCAACAAGCGATGGGTACTACAACAAAGGATTTGTTCTCAAGCTAACAAGCTAGCTGTCGTCATCTGTGACATAAATTTCGCTCATCGATCAGAAGTAAAAGACAACAGACAACAGCGGCATACAAATTGAATGTACAAGGTGGGGGGCTCACAGATTGAATGTACAATGTGGAGGCTCATGAAGCTGCTGATATTACAATCTCGGCCCACGCTAAAGGAGTATCTTTAAGAACTGCTGCTGGCAATGTCTCGATAGCAGCTTCCAATACGGCAGTTATAATCTGCATGGATGGCCTCTTAGTCGGTTCATATTCGAGGCAGAGGCTTACTGCATTGCAGACTATGGACAAGGTTTCAGGCTTGACATTTTTAAGTTCCGGATCAACCAGCTTACTGGTATCTTGTGGATTGCCCAAATATTGTAGAGCCTGAAACAACCGATATAAACTAATGTTCAGCAGATTTATATAAGTTAATGAGCTACATGCATCTTAACATACAAATAATATATACCAAAAAAAAAATTTGCTAAGTTTGTTTTGACTAAATATGACAAGGACACAAAATGTTTGCTAAGAAGAACTAATGACGTTTGAATTCTTAATTGCGAGGAATTGAAGGATCTTCAAAAAAGTAAACTAAATGACATTTAATAATTCCCGTCAATGGCATTGTATAACACGCCTAGACAATTCCTTCCAGATCTATTGCATACTTTTTGCGCTTAAATTTACTGCTTCTAAAAAAGATAATGCAAGCCTCTTTTAAACAACCTTGAGTTCTAAAGATAATGCAAGCCTCTTTTACCAACCTTGAGTAAGTAGAAACATCCCAGCGAAGGATAAAACGACTTTAAAAGCAGAATAATTCATTTTGAAATATCAGGTCTGCGAGCAGGAGCTGCAGGACAACGAATATACTAGTTATTTACTGATTGATGTAGCATTGGTAACTATTCACTGCAAGGATTCCGTTGCAATGATAGCAACTTGTCCTACGTGAAGTTACATTAAGTGAGATAATTTCTTTTCAGCAAAGGTGCGTCAATTTGACATCAGTAGAAAACAGTTTTCAGCTAACTGTTTCGTTTATGGTTCACGATGAAAAGAAATCACTTACCCAGTCCACCAAGCAACCTCGCTCCTTGCAAAATGCAGGTCTCCCACTAATCAGTTCCAAAAGAATAACCCCGAATGCAAATGTGTTAGCCTGCACATCCATATATCTCCTTTGACGAGAATCAATATAGCTGTGAAAAAACCCTCCATTGACAACGCAAGCAGTGTTCATCCCCGGTTTTGAGAGTATAGTTTTCCATCTTTCAAAGTCAACTAACTGCAAGATAAAGATGGAGCTAAGCTCATGGTGAGAAGGACCTGAAGAGTTCCATATACCACCGTGCATAAAATGAACAAAGCAATGCACCCAAATTATAATGATCAATATCGTGATTTAAAGGTTTTAATTAACAGAACGCAATGTTATGTCATGATCATATACTAATGATTGGAAGTCTAGAGTACCAAAACTAAGCAAACAAGTTTTGTGATGGAGAGTAACTTCAAACAAAAACAATAAACAGTTCAACAGATGAAAATAAGGTAAATCAAGGTCATAGGAAGCATAAGTAAACATGATAAGGTCAGTACATGATCTACAGGAAAAAGAACGACAGTAGTTTCTGACTCTCATGCTAAGTTGCTAGACCAAATTTGTATAGGAAACATCATAAAGTAGTTGGACTTGCCACTTCATTTGTTTACATGTTTCAATATTATGACCTCAACCATTATATCCAAATTCATGCTATTTGACCAAGTATATTTCCAATTTTGTGCAGTTCTGGCTATCCTTGGGGCTTCATGGTATCAAGTCAAATATTCTTATTCAGTTTAAAGTATACACATTAGTCAAGCAAGGTATAGGTTTGAGACTTTTTTAAGTCATGAGAACTAGTAAATCGATGTTCTCTGGTTAATTATTTCTTGAAAAAACTGACCAATTAAGACAAAGTTAAAAAGCTTAAACAATCTATTATTTGTAAACAAATAGCCGTACTTTCGGAGAGAAATCTTCGGCAAGATATACTGCACTGGAAGTTAACTCTGCTATAGCAAAAGGAGGCTGCAGTTCAGTATGTAAGTATCTCAGCCCATAAGCGATACCGAGAGCAATTCTCATGCGCCTAAGCCAGGACATTTGGCATCCATCACCACCTAAAAGAAAATAAAAAATTGACGGTTGAAATTTGTCGAAATAGCCAATCTCATATCACAAGCAAGAGCGATTTCTCTTCTTTGACTTACAATGGAGGTGCTCACAGAGTGTCCCGTTAGATGCATATTCAAGAACTAGCATTCTTGAAAATGGATTGCTTTCTTTGCAGTAACCTAACAACTTTGCTATGTTTTCATGATTTATCCGGGCAAGATCTGCTACCTGAAGCAATAGTATAAAAACATGCTTAGTTAAAATTTGTTGTACTTAAAAAGATGAATGTGACGAAATGATTACCTCTTTCTGAAAGTAAAGCTCAACAGAGCTAGTCCAGCAGTCTTCTAAGATGCGAAGAGATATAACTGCAATTTCAGGCCCAGCCTTCATAGTGCCTTTGTATACTACAGCATCTGGAGAAGACCCAATTATGTTGCTGAAATCTTCACAAGCTACTTCAAGCTCCTGACGGCTTATTTTCAACACACCTTTCAACAAGTCTTCATCTACAAAATGCAGCAAGTGAATTAATGAGCCAACAGTATTCTCCAAATAGTAATGCAATATGAGAGAGAGAGAGAGTCATGCTAGTAGTAACTGATTGGTATTACTGTCTGATCCTTCCAGCTTGTGGTTCTCCTTGGAAGAATGACAGGGGAGGATTTCGATTTGCATCTCTTTGCGGCACCAACAATATATGTAATAAGGAAAAGAGCGAAAATGGTTCCAGTAGTTATTTCCAAAATCAGAAGCCATAGTGGCTCCTTTCGCTTATTGTGCTTATGCTTTTCTCTGGGATTACTGTATGTTTCTTCTGTTATTTGCTGTCCATTTGCACCTGAAAAGTAAAAAGAAATTCAAGGTTCAATTCCACATGACAATCTGAAAGGAAGATATTGATATATGATCCATATATCTAACACACAATACAAATCTTAGATCATGGGAAAGAATTAACAATTGTTTCTAATACCTATAAATAAGTGATAAAAAGAGTTTGTATTTGAAGCATGTAAATTAAAATAAATTGGAAGCCTATGCACATTTTCGAAAGTAGCAAAACCTCAATAGTTACACAGTCAGTGGTTTGCATAGAGTGTAGAAGGTATGGCTCAACCATTCCAAAAGGAGAACTATTGGATAACACATAATTCAACACATTTTTGTGTTCCAAATAAATCCATTTTTGCCAGTCAAAAAAAGTATGGATAGACTTTTGACCTCACACTACTTTGCTAATAGATGGGACATTATATTGTTAGTGATCGACAGTTTTGAGAAAAGTTATCTCACATTTTTTAGCAGAATGATTCAAGTAATCACCATCGTTGAAGCAATTTCCCTCGAAGCTTAATCTGTAGAAGAAGGCTGTAGAATATATTAAATTCAGATAAAACAAAGTCGTCTTAGATGTTTAACCAAAGTTTGTACCTTGGAAGTCTCCTCAAGCATTCAGGTATTTCCCCAACAAGCATATTATATGAGAAGCCTGCATCTTTCAACTGAGATAATTGGCACAAACCAGTATCCTTTCCTTCAGAGGATAAACTGAATGAATAAAAACTTATTAGTTAAAATCCAGAGCAAGTACATAATCAAATTGTAAAGTTTTTCGCAATCAGCTGGTTTAAGTATCAGTTGTCTTTCAAGCTAGAATTCCAATTAAAAGATCTTACACTTCTCAGAAATGGCAATGCACCAACAATTACACTACTATGATCAATATACATTCCATTGTACAATAAATAATTTAAAATTTCTTCACTGGCAATCACAGTAATATGAGAGAGAGAGAGAGAGAGAGAGATGATTTTGAAATCTTTTCTACTATCTATCACCCTTAAGCATGAAGAAAATAAATTTGATAGCTATAATTAGAGTCTCTCGTCCTCCATTTGCTTTCTATGTTGATAGTTTCTAAAACAAATCAAAATCAAACCAATTTTTTTCAAAACTTTCCAACACAAAACCGAGTCGGTTATAGGATGAATAGATCAAAATTCAGGCTATCAGTTTAATTTCTATTTTCCTCATCCTTACTTGTAGATCTCATGAATGGACCATCTACATGCCTAAATTTGAAGCTATGAAGTTTGCTATCAGCTAGAAAAGAGTAAAAGATTACAAGCGGGTCTAAGGCCTTTAGTGCCATAATAAAAGCTTTTTGGAGAATCTTCACGATTAGGAGGGTTGTTCAGGATATTGAAAATATTAACCAACAGAATACTTGAAGCTAATGTCAAATGTCACGGTTATTCCTTAAACTTCACTTCACAAATACCCAGCAAAGAAGATCACATACCTCCATGAACCGTTGTTTCCAGGGATAACTCCAGTTAGCATGTTTTTGTCCATACGCAGCTCAACCATGCTCACCAGTTTACCAAGCTCAGAGGGTATAGCGCCGGTTAACATATTTGAGTGAAGATCTCTGAGAATAATTCCAGTAACAAAATACATAAAAACACTGGAAAAACTCGAAAAACAAAAAAATAAGAAGGATAAATCAATATAACAGTTGTTTCCTACAATTTTAAGATGCTGATCAAGTCACCAATTGCCGCAGGGATGGGCCCCGATAGTTGATTTGAACTCAAATTCAACAGGGTTAGGCTTTTCAACATGCCAATTTCTTCCGGTATTGCTCCAAGAAGCTCATTGTTATTCAAAATTCTGCAGCCAAAAAAAAAAAGAAAAAAAAAAGAAAGAAAGAAAGATAACTTGAGATGCTCATAGATCAACTTCCACGACATAACATCGTCCACGATAACAATGTTAAAAAGAATTAAACAGCAGCTAAAAGGCACGCATACAGTTCTTGCAAATAACTAAGAGATCCAAGCGCCGGTGTGAGGAATCCCGTCAACGAAGAATTGGGCAAGTTACTGCGCAATCCATAAAACGTATCAAATCTCACAAAATTCAGGCAAAACACTAGGTTCTTGAGCAATTAATCCTAATGACAATACATCCATAATTTTATACATAATCCAAAAATCTGTAAAGCACAATTCAGATCAAAATCGATTCAATCCACTTCTTACATGGAAATCACGCGATTCTGAGGACCGGAGCACATGACGCCGAACCAGCCACAAGGATTCGCATCTTGGGCATTCCAATCGGATAATATCGAACGAGGGTCCTCATAGATGGCCTTCTTGAACGCGCTTAGCGCAGAAACTGCGGAATCAAACAACACCGCATCACCAAATCATCTCCATCCACATAAATCTCGTTCGAGAGCTCTAAAAGTCCTCAAAAGATAACTTAAAGAGGACAAAAATCGAGAAAAAATCCATGAAAACTGATTCAAAAATTCCGATCGAGATGAAGAGAAAGAAAAGAGGAGCGTACCCTCGTCGGGATCGGATTGAGAACGGGCGAAGAGGCACCCCCACGCGAGCGCGAGAAGCAGAGGGCGAAACCCTTGAATCCAACACATGTCTCCGCGATATAGACGCGGAACCGGAGCGGATGCATGCACGAAGAAGAAGAAGACGACGACGACGACGCACAAAACCCTAAACCCTAGAGGAGAAACGAGAGCAGAGGAGGAGAATTGGTGAGAGGAGCGAACAAAATAAACGAGGAAATGTTCGAGAGTGAAGCGTATAACGTGTATCAGAGTTGGTAAGAGAGAGAGAGTGTGTGTTTTTTAAAAAAAACAACGAGGAAGAGTGAGAGAGCACGGCATGTTTTATCGCCTGTCGAAAAATTCAAAAGAGGGGAAAAAAAAAAGAAAAAGAAAAAAAGGTAAAAATGTAGGGAGAGCCCTCAGAGTATCAAATTTAACAAATCCCTTTGATTAAAACACCCTCAACTTCTGACTTTTCACAATTTAGTAACTTCAGTTAAAAAATTAAAAGGCTTTATTAAATTTAAGAATTTTGATTATTTTTTATCAAATAAAATTAGGTTATTTAATGATTAACAAACAACCAGAGAGTTTTTACATTTAAAATAACTTAGTTAGGTATAAAAATATAAATAAATAAATTGGAAGTTTAAGGGGTCAGGAGACCCCCCAACTATAAGCAATTTTGAATTGGGTTACCAAACTTTATTTTTTATTAATTAAAGTACGTTTGGTCTGGTAAATAGAAGAGTTTGATAAAAATTGCAGTTCATCGTCGTACATTGACGGTTAACTAATTTAGATCTGCTAAACTTGATAGAATAGTTTTTAAATTTAATAAAACTGTTAACTAATTTAGATTTGCTAAACTTGATAGAATAGTTTTAAAATTTAATAAAACTGTTAATTTTATAATTTAAATAATTAAATAAAAATGAAAGAATTATTTTTTGTTTCAACAGCTGCTATTCGATTAATGAACGGCTAAAATTGATTAGAGGCTGCTAGGACGGTGATTTACTTGATGGTGATATATAAGGGACTATAATGCAAATGTGTGATCTCAGCTAAATTTAATATTTTTCTCTTCCGCTTAATTACGTGTTTATCCATATCCAGGTATGTTGATTTTTGAGGCTATGAAATGTGTGTTGGACTTTTATGTCAATTATTATTATGGCGCCCATTCAAAATGAGTATGTTTTCACATGTAATTAATTATCATAACTAAGTGAACCTCATTTAACTCAGCAATCACTCTTATTAGTTAGCGGTGGATATTTCAGGCCAAGGATTCGAACTTCAGTTTGTGCATTCATTCGTAGAGCGTTTTGAACCTCCAACTTTGCAAGAAAAAAATATTTTTTTTATACAGAGTTCTTAGACTAGAAGCATAATAACTAAAAAGGATCTAATACATTTATTTATCTAGGCTTTCGATTAGAAAAAAAAGTTTGAATTGGAAAATTTAATTAATTAGTTTAGAAATTCTATTTTGCTGTAACAAGAAACTATGATAGTTAAGAGAATGTTATTTGGTGTTTCTTAATACTCAAACAACCAAGCTATGAAATTTGGGCTTATCACACTAGCATTTGGCACGTGCCGTGCACGCGAATGGTAGGCACCTTTGTACATGCCCAAAATAAGAATAAGTTAGATATTTGTTTTGCTAGATGTTATTAATTGCTTTTTATGTCCACGTATATGTATATATATTCATATGACCAGTCAAATGTAGTCATTAATTAGCAGGTATAACAACCAGCTGTTAGATATTAGATAGCCATCCTCTCCCCTCAAAAAACATCATAGTATTCAAAGATGAGAACTTTCACTATCAGAAAAGTCTACTTGGTACAACAGCAGCCAATAGTAAACAAACTGGACCAGATTCTACCAAGAAATTCATTACTTTACATAGAAGTACTGCTACAAAGATTATAGTACAATGGTATCTAATAAGCTGATAAACACAGTATTGAATATACATATATGAATAGGACTATCTAAAGTTGGTGGACAAATTTCTACTCCTTTACTGTTTCATATATATATATATATATATATATATAGAGAGAGAGAGAGAGAGCGCGCGCTAGGTTTTTTGCTTTTAGAAGCACAGTTTATACTATATAAACCAAGGTCAATATATTTGATTTAAAATTTTAGTATCATATCATCACTTTTTGTGAGACTTTTATTTTCAACTGTTGATTTCGAGCCCTTTCGATCACTAGATAAATGATATCAAAAAATTATAAAATTTATTATCTAGGTACTTCAAATATTTTAGATCAAGTCTAACAGAGCTGATCATCAATTCGAAAATTTTCGAATTGAAAACGGCTTGATAGCTCGGAGATCACCGTATTTCTAAAAACACATAAGCCAGACTCTTTATATAGAGAGAGAGACTCTCTCTATACATGTAGAGACTCTCAATATATATATATAGAGAGAGAGAGTTCGGCTACTATGCTATTAATAGCATCAAGTGCTTGGTGCTACCACGTTTTTCGCCGTTAGATTTATCCGTTTGATCATTTTCACCTGTTAGATCATACTATTCAACCAACCACCTATTCAATCCTAGGAGATCACTATCATCCTAATAGCACATATTTTCATCCAAAGACCGAAAATCTAATAGCATCAATGACTTGGTGCTATTAATTGTATAGTAGCCTAATTCTATATATATATATATATATATATATATATATATATAGCTGAAGTCCAGTTAATTATATCTATTTTTACACCTCCTTTAACTTTTGGTGAAAATGAATGGATCTATCCACAACTTAAATAATTGTAGAGCGAAATTGCCTAACAAGATGGTGAGCTGACAATACAATTATTCGATAAAATTAACCCCACCCAAACCAAGTCCCCACAAAAAAATAAAAGTAAAATGATCTTCAGATCTACATGTTTCTAAAAGAGATTTATATTGGTTAATAGCTTCATTATCATATTCCTTACGAGTTATAAAAGTCTCCCCTTCAGTTTTAAGTAAAAAAAACTGAAACAGACATAATTTCAGAGTCCAGCAAAAGAAATTTTCATGTAATAAAAAAAGATACAAATGTTCTAAGATAGTTTGGCTTAAAAGGTACTAATGGTATGTGGTAAACATGGATTTGATTCTAAGATAAACAAACAAATAAACAAACAAGCAAACATAAAAGGACAATGCTGTGGCTGGAAAGTGAATTGTTTAAGATGGTTTTTTCAAAAGGGTTGAATAATCTTCAAACAAAAGCTTCAGACCACTGGGTCCCTTGAGTGGATGAATAATCAATAGAGAAATTGCTATTAGGTTCCAATTCACACAAAAAAAGCAAACATCTTGGACCATTTAATTTGTATACTTGTGTGTAATGGAGAAATATAAATAGTGGGCACACAGGAGCCTCAACTTGCAACTGCCCCTATTCTATTCTCTTTGGTTGTATAAACTATGAGAGCATTATAGCTAGATTTTTCTTATTCTTTTTTTCTCGACGCATGTAGCTGAAATTTGCATTCGTTGATCCTACGATTTTAAAGTGCTGAGATTATTCTCAATTTAAAGTTTTTTCTTTATGTTTATTCAGATGGTGGGAGTTCAACTAGATTGTCATGTCTTAAAAGTAGTGCGTCTCTCATGTTGTACTTCCACTTAGTTAGATCTTCATCTGTAATTTCAACTGTTATATTTGGATACAGCTATATTGCACCAACCAAAGTTTCAAACTTGCATGTACCTGGATATGAAATTCAGTTGAAAACACCCCCTTCTAGGTTGGGGAGCCCTATCCTCTTCTTGCCCCTTGAGATCAACACTAACCCATGTGCCCTCATGGGAACAGGGCTCTAACTTTAGTTTGTCCTTTCCTGGGCTTTCCTTGTGACAGCAACAAAAAGTTCCAAATCATTTCGTCATCATTATCTCATCCGCTGTTCATAAATTAACAGGAAAAAAAAAACTGCTTATGTACTCTATCGTAAGTTGTACATCTTACAGTTCACGATCTAAAATATTAAGATAAGTGAATAAATCTTGACCTTTTGAAGATTAGAATGTAAGATTTACAAATAAAAGTAGGCGCATATGTAATATTGCTTAGAAACGAATATATTTTGTTTATGATGTGATTGGCACATTTGTAGTTTATAGCACGGAGGAAAATAAATTTTGTGTTATTATCAACGTAGCGTAATCTTATCATCCACCCTCTTCTAGTATTCAAAAAGTAGACCGAATACTAGTTTGATTTGTTTACCTACTTCTTAAGAAACATCGACTATAACAAGTTTTAAGAACCTGAGTTCAGAGGATGCATCATGGTACACCTATTCTAAATGTTTTAATTATAGTTGAAACTTCTTACTAATTAGTCTAAGAAATGGTTGCTTGCGACCAATCATTTCATTTTCTTATTTTTTACAGTAAAATACACCATAAAATACAAAAAGATTTTCTGTGCACTTCACTGAAGAAATAGAAAAAAGAATGCACAGTATGAACTCGTAGTCCCACACAATCATTCCATTCTCTGTTCAAAGAAGTAAAAACTAATTTATGTATCACAGATTAAGAAAAGATAAACTGCAGAACTTGCCCAACAGTATCATTTTTCACTTGCATTGTCTCAACTAAAATTTCAGGAACAAAACCAAGTATTCTTTTCTCTTCAATATCTTCACTTAATGACTTCTCCATTTCATATCTTTTTGGGTTGAGAATAGAATTGCACAGTAACATATTTTTCAATCTCTCAGAAAATTTTATAGCATGTAAATTGCTAATTATCCTGTGAAAGTTCAATGACTCTATAGGTGCAGTATGCGACTGTGTGTGGATATACACAAACAACAGGAATTTTAGAGCTTCTTTTTCGGCCTATTTTCCGAAGCTCTTTGCTCCCACATTTCCACTTGCTTTATTCTATCATCTTTCCTCCTCTGCAGCATCTTCAACTCTGCAGGCTTGAAAGGAGGCGGCAGCTCACAAGGGCCCGAATCTCGCATAGAGCTCACCATCGAGTCCATCATGAACTTCCGCTCGAGCCCTTCTGCCGAACAAGCCATGGACTCGGCGCACAACTCGATGGCATTAGGCGGCTTCGTTGGTTTGTATCGCAGGAGTTTAGAGTACTCGGTTAGAAGGTGTAACATGTAATCGTAGACGTAGTCCATCTTTAGATTCTCTTGGATGAAGTCGCTCGCTTCCTTTCCCATGCTCTGCACCTGCAAAAAAGAAGCAACATTCTTAATATCATTATGCAAACCTTGCGAAGCGACTCAGCTATTGTTTTTGTAGCAGAAGCAAAATAAAGGAGAGTGTTGTGAAGCTAACTACTGCAACATGTTTAGTATTACAGCTTTAGTTACACTACAGAAACATGAGTATGATGTACATGTCAAAAATTATTAGCAGTGGAATACAAAGATAACTCTCTCAATATGTACTCGTGAAATATATATAGCTTTTCTATGTTCTACGAGAATGTACAAACCATCATACTCTACTGAAAAAGTTTGAAATGGTTCTTCAGTATAAGACGTCGGCGTAACACAAATTTACCTTCTGCTTGTGAGAGTTGCCCCAGTCCACTGCGAACTTTATCGACCTGCATTTGTCTTCCTCCCTTATTGGCCAGTAGTGCTGAACCGGCATCAGCCCCCTCGTAAAGAAGTCGTAATAGTTCGGCTTCACCAGCAGCGTCAGCGAATCGCACGCCATAATGTACTTCTGACTAACTGACCATGCCGACCCTTCGATGTAAATCTTGTATCTGCAATTCATTATTGCCCGTAATTCATGATTCTCATCTAATGTTTCTACTCAAGTAATTACTTTAAAAAGGAGAGTAAGATGCAGGTTACCTATGAATGCATTGGCTGGCCAAGTTCGACTCCTTGAACCCTCCATTAGTCTCTTCGAGCCAATCCTACAAAGATTTTAGCAAAATCAGAGATCTCTACACGAGTATATTCACCGTCACAAGGCACAAGAAGAGACATCGAAAGGAAGTAAAGTGATCAAAAGTCGAACCAGCTATATAAATAGTTTCAGAGATAAGAACATGTTAAGTTCCTTAATTTTTTTTTCTTTCTTAGGCACTACTAAAAATGTTAAAAGAAAAATGAGCCAAAACTGTGCTTTGATTATAAGAGACATACTACAGGGGCAGTGGCGCGGCTAGAAGTACCTGAGCATAAATTCGCGCATTCCAGTCATAAGAATCAGAGACATTACACTTGAGCAGCTGCTGCCGCGTCTCGGCCACCGCCGGATTCCCCTTCCAATACGCATACGGCTCTCGGTCCATCCACTTCACCTGCTTATTCCCTTCCTCTATCTCCTTCCTCAGCTCCTCCCACGGCTTTATGTTTATCTCCGGCCTTCCATCATTACACAACCCCCACTCAATCAATATAACAACTCGGAAAAGAAACAAAATAAAAATTATTACAAAGCACCTCTCGATTAGTTTCCTTTTGATTAACACCTCTTAAATTATAAATATTTCGATTATGCTAAATTTAACGCGATGGCGAGTCCCTCAATTCTAAGAAAAATAAAAATATATAGAACTGAACATGAAGCATATACTCTTTTGATTCGACTATCCAATCTTTCAAAGTTTGATTTCAATATTTAATTTTTGGTTAAATTATAAAATACCTTTTTGTAAATATCCCTTTTTTTATTTTTCCTTACTGACTTCTAAAAATCTACATTTTATCTCCTTAAAATTTCAGAAATATATTTAAGGGGTATGGCGTTAATAGAAAGGGCATAATAATCAAATTACCCTTACTTATTTTATATAAAAAAATTAATTTTTTAATATATTTTTATCATTTTGAAGTGCATTTTCGATATAAATTATAAAAAATGGACGGAATAGTGATGACACTCTGACGGAGGGAGATTAAATACAACAACTTGAAATGTTAAGGGAGTAAAATATAAATTTTTGAAAATTACGAGTAAAAAATAAAAAAGTGAATATTTATAAAAAATTTTTTTGTAATTTAACCTTACTTACGTGACTAGTGGAGGGTGTATATCCTACCCCAAAGGGGTGTACCACTAGTATTTGATATAAGTCATTTACTAAGATTTTCAATATAAAATTTGCTCTCAAGAAAGAGAAAGAATTACCAACCACCCCCAGAAGGACCAATCGGGGAAAACGATGTCGAGCGTGGACTCATTCCCGCAGTACCGAAACAGCGGCGGCGGCGGGACTGCGGCGGCGTCGACGACGGGCCAGTCGACGCAGTCGAACATGAGGTCGATGTCGGGGACGCGGCCCGGGTAGCGGCGGAGCAGCTGGAGCACGCCCCACAGCGTGAACTCGTCGCGCGACTGGAACGCGCGGCGGTAGCGCTCGACGAAGGCGCGGCCGCGGAGGATCACCAGGCGGAAGTTGGCGGTGCGGCGCGCGCTCTCCACCGCGGCGCGCGTGATCCCCCTGGAGCGCCACGGCTGCAGGTCCTCGTGGATCCACCGGAAGTAGGACGGGCACTGCTGCTGCTGCGGCTGCGCGGGAAGGGACGCGGAGGGTACTTTCGTAATTTGAGCAGGCGGGGAGGGGCAACTTTGGAAGGTCGAAGATTCGTTTGCGCGGGAGCAGGAGTACGGGATTAGCCGTGTGGGGTTGGGTTCCCCTTTGGGTTCAGATTCAGATTCGTGTTCAAGTTCAGCTCCAGAGTCAGATTCGGATTCGGATTCGGATTCGGATTTGGGCTCGAATAGTTCAGGTTCGGAATCGAGTTCGGGTTTGGATTCGAGTTTGATAGGGTTCACAGAGGCGGCCGTGGCAGCGACAGATTCGGGTTTGATGGGGTTTGCGGCGGGGGTGGCGGTGGCGGTGATGGTAGTGGTGGTGCTCAACATAGTCTGCCACATAGTAAGAATTCAGTGATCAAAATAACAGAAATAGAGAAATTAATTTGAGGCAAATAAAAGAAATTTCAAACAACATAGACTGCCCTTGGAATTATTTAAAAGCAGGACTCTAGGATCGACACTAATATCATATTACCTAAAAAATTGATTTCATTACAAACAGTTCAAACTTGTTAATTCAGAGGAGTCACCTCTTATAAAATGTCAAAAAGGAAATTGCTATTACTTGTGGCAAATCGCACAAAACTCTTCAAAAATAGTGTAAAAAAATATACTTTATCCTACTAAGTATAGAATCAACCCTTCATTGCTTCCATATAAATATGGTCATGAAGTATCAAAATTTATTATATATTTTTGGATAAATTTAGACCTTTTTTTTTTTCAAGTGGCTTCTCCATAAAAGAATTTGAACCATTTAATCATTTTAAGGAAGTTGGATAACATGCTCCAATCACTCATCATAAGAGTAGTCCATTTATGCCAAGCTGTGTGATAAAGTCAAGAGAAGTCGCACACTTTTTTCTCTTCTTCTTTTTAAGCTTGGGGCTATTTATGTGGTCACATGCAGATGTGGTCTCGTACTACTCTTTTCCCCACTTCAACAAAATCTTGCAAGATTTGTTTTGCAGGTCCTGTTTGATTTTTTCAGTAAAAGTTGATGAAACCTTTTTCCGAGTTGAAAATAATTTTCCTTATTTTTGATTTGCCGTATAATAAGTGAAAAAAAAAACTATGTCAATTTTTTTTTCATAAAAAATTATTCTTCACCATTAAACGTAAAAATCAAACAGCCTCTTAATCAATAAAACTTTTTCTCTTTTTCAACTTGTACGAAGATCACGACATTTGAACAACTTCACATTAATCCATCCCACAACCGCTTCTGCAGCAGTACGTTGATATATTCGCAAAGATAATATGAAAGATTTTTAATTAATTGGTGTATATATATATATGCGGTTCGAAAGTTTAAGAATATCACGTTATATTGGCCAACGTTATAAAGACTCAAATTATATTAGCTATGTATAAATAAAATTTAATCAAAATTGAATAAAATCTACTGTCACTCAGTGTTATGTGTCACTTCCTAAACCATTTTCCTGACTTAAGACATGGTTTAAAATTACATTACAAAAAATACTCATTTTTATAATTTAAAATACTCAAAAAATTTAAAAATATTTATAAATTCAAAATTAACTTCATACTCCACCTTTAGCTTTGAAGGGGGGGAAGTGTAATGTGTCACACTTGCACCACATCATCAATAACAAGTCAATCATATCTTTTTTTTTTTAAAAAAAATACAATAATTTTTTTTTATAATTATGATGAGACATATAACCCTAAAAAGAAATTATTTGATTCGTTGGTGATGCTACGTCACCAATATATTCGGTGCATTCTAGATACAGTGACGTGACAAACCTATCCTAACTATCAGATCTAGAAACCTTAATACAGAGACAGGGCAATTTCGTAATTTAATGCAAAGCGAAGGTTCCCTTCCTAAGCACGGGGAGAAGCCGTACGACACGTGGCGGCCTCTCGGTTGAGCTGTCTCGTCCAGGACAGCGGTCGGTATGACACATACATGTAACCGAACCAAACCAATTCATTCATAAATGACTCGGCATTTTTTGCACATATATTCCTGCATATGTAGAAAATTTTGTAAAAATCCTTCTTTGGCAACCCTTCTAAGGACGTTTGTGCAATTTCATAAACTTGTAAGGGTATTTTTGCAAGAATGCGATATCTCTCTCTCGCATTAATGGTGGTGGCAGGTGTGGACTCCGGCGACCATTTTCCATAATTTAGACACTATAACCAAAAAAATTTAAAAATATATTTGTAAAATTAATCCCCCAAAACAAGAAGGGAATGTACATGTCTCAAATAATTAACAATAATTTATAAAAAAAAGACAAAAAAAAGAAAAAATGAAAGAGTAGTAGTACTCACTGACGTGGTGGTGATCCAGCGGGCTGAGACAATCGCGCCGAGGAGAAGCGCGAGAAGGAAAAGAAACGCAGCGCTTCTCCACTTCTTCGTAAATCGGCGACTCATCGCCGCCGCCGCCGCCGCCGCCCTCGTCGCCGTCGCCATGGATGATCTGGAAAATCACTTCGAATTTTGTAATCAAAGCAAAGATTAATTCTCAACAAATATGAGGAATATGAAAAAAAAAATAATAATAATGACTTTTTTTGTGTTTGTTGTTTTACCTTTTCTTTTTGCTGCTACTCTGCTCTTCTTTTGTAGAGAACACCTCTTCTGTGCGTTTTTATTATTACTATTTGTATGATTTTATGGCTCATAATTAAATAGTGTCTACAAGTGAGGGGTTGCTTTTTGTCACGGTGCGAGGAGAGGGGGCCCACATGTAGATGTTAGCTACCATTTCTTTTTTTCTTTTTACAGCTGTTGAGCACTTTGGAGAGCCAAATTAACAAATGGTTGAGGAGTACTGCAGGGGATTCAATGTCCGAGTGCATATGTGGAGGTTGGGAATGTGGAATGCACTTTCTAAATCCGTCCCTATGTGATGGGTTTAGATGGTCTATGATCGACCGCAATATAGTAAATACTGACGCTTCAAGAAGTGTTGCCATATGAATTCTATATTATATTAAATTAATTTATTAAATAATAAAATTTACTATTATTTTTAATTTTTTAACGTTTTAAAGCCAGAATTTCACAAAATTCAAAAAATTCTGACACTTTTAAACACCAGAATATATTTTACCGACACTTGATATAAACGTCGGTACATACGCGACGACTCTTCATTTGCCGACACTTTCAAATGTGACGCTAGAATTAGGACGCTTTTAAGTATTATTAATTTTTAAAAAAAAATGTTTTTGAATATTAATTTTCTTATAATGTCTCGATCCGTCGAAAAAACATGACTAAAAAGGTGGGGAACCTTTTTTGCCCCGGATCCATCCCATTTGCATGAAAAAAAAATTTAATGGGGAGCTCTTCAGCGACGCTTAATTGAGGAGAGCTCAGATCCGCTGTCATGTGTCAAAAAATTTTATTCAAAAATTAATTTTTTAATAAAATAAAAAAATAAATTTTAGTATTAAAAAATATCCAACACATTCTTAATTAAATGAATATAAAATTAATATATAACAGCAGATCAAGAGCCTCCTAATAAGATATTTTTGAAAAGCTTCCCACTGAAATTTTATCATATTTGCATCCCTGGTCTAGGTACGGTAATTAGGACCATAGTTTGATCGATTGATCATCTATTATGGTAAGCGACTGTTGACTAAAGGGTTCTCGGTTTGTTCCATGTGATTACTTGGGCTGAGTTCCCATGAATAGTTAACTTTTCTTAGCAATCCTTCTAAAATTATTACTGTAAGGGCATGTTTGATTCATGATTAAAATTGAAAAGAGAAATGAAATTGAATTACTTTAGAATGGAAAATAGAATGATGAATCATCCAAAAATATTTGGTTCATTATTGAAATGAAAATCGAAATGAGCCTCTATGATTTTGATGGAGGATTTTGATTAAGAGAGATGAAAGGAGAGAAGGGAGGTGTTTATAAGAGAGAATTTTGAGTAATTTACTTTGGAATGGATCAATTCTGGGTTCAAAATCAGATTGGGCCATAAATGGATTTGGTCATTTTCATTCCGAAGTGGAATGGAAATCGAAATCCGATTCCTGTGAAACAAACAACATCTATTGGAATCGACGAATCCCATTTCGATTTCATAGTCTAAAATATGTGAACCAAACATGCTCTAAAATTCCAGAAGCTTGAGACTCAAAATTATTTTTATTGCCTAGATGTTAATACACAACTAGGAGTCGAAGTTTTGAACACTAGATTTGCTTTTTTGAACAACAATCAACTATTAAGACTTTATTTCCGAGCTAGGAAAATATGTGGTAGTTGATCAATCTATTTTACAACTAATTTTTGTGATCTTTCGCAAGCAGTTTCTTATTACACAATTTTTCCGTCCTTGTTTATGAATTCGAGCATCACTCATTAACTTGTTGGTATGAGAATAAGAAAGATGGTAACCAAACTAAATATTTACAATCTAAATTAGGGTGGTTTGATTGTAACTCTAATAGTTTTATTTAACCATAATTACTCACAATTTTGTATATTATGATTTGAATCTATATATAGGATGTAGAAGGACTTGAAAACACTGCAAAAAGCCTCTCATAAATGCAGCTCAGTTGCATTTGCTACCTTGCAATTCGAAAAGTAAAGCACATTAATTCTGCTTAATTTTTCGTTATTGTATTATTTTCTAGAGTACTCATTATTAAAAAGAATAGCAAAGTGTTATATTTTTATAGTTGATAGATTAATAAAATTCAAATTGAGACATGCATCGAACCATTTCGAGAATATATATATACACACCTTAGAAGGTTTTGTCATGTTTAGCCCACATTATAATATTTAAGTCAGGACAAAATGTTATACTTTGAAAATTACTGGTTAATTTCTCTTTTTGCACCACAGATGGGGCTTTTTTGAGGTTGGGTCCAGCTAGACTTGAGTCTATAAAATGAGGTGGCATTTTATATAGTAGTTACTTGCACCTCACAGTTTATGTTTCAAATCAATCAAATTCACCATTTAAAAAAAAAAGAAGAGTATAATAAAAAATTTTAGAAAAATTATGTTGAGATGGATGAACCCTAGAAGCACAATTTGAATAGCTAGAAATATGATAATATAACTGAAACAAAAGAATTGAGAATATTTTCTTGTGTCTATTATTGATCTGAGCCCATTCTCTTATATAGAGAGAAGAAAAAAAACTTTACATGGAAGGACATGTTATACAAAGAAAGAATTAAAAAAAATAGAAAATAAGATATACATGGTAATAAATATGACATATATAGTAAGAACTAGGCTGGAATACTATCAATAGTATCAAAGGCTTAGTGCTATTGATTTTTTAGCCCTTGGATTGAAAAATATGCGGTTAGGATGATGTGGACCCCCTAGGGTTGAGTGGGTGGTTGGTTGAATAGTATAATCTAACGGGTAAAAATAATCAAATGGTTAAATCTAACGGTAGAAAACTCGATAGCACCAAGCCCTTGGTGCTATCGATAGTATCCCAGCCGGACTCTATATAGTAACATATATATATAATATATGGTAACATATATAATATATATATGGTAATATATATGAAATAAGATACATGGTAATAAATATGACATATATAGTAACATATATATATATAATATATGGTAACATATATAATATATATATGGTAATATATATATGAAAAAATATATATGGTAACACCCTCCCGCAAACTCAAGGTGAATTAAACACCGAGAGTTTGGTCAAAAGAAATTGATGTCTTTGCGTAGTATGAGACTTCGTGAAAAAATCAGCAAGCTGGAGACGAGAAGAGACAAATGGTAAGGCAAGGGTGCCGTTAAGGTACTGATGCCGAACAAAGTGACAATCTATTTCAATGTGTTTAGTGCGTTCATGAAAAATCGGATTATTAGCAATTTTGATAGAACTTTGATTGTCACAATATAGAGGTGTCGGAGCAGAACAATCAATGCCAATATCACCAAGAAGACGACGAAGCCAAACAATCTCAGAAGCAGCAGTAGACATAGCACGATATTCAGCTTCAGTACTAGATTTGGAGACAATATTCTGTTTCTTAGCTCGCCAGGAAATAAGTGAATCACCAAGAAATATGCAATAGCCGGTGGTAGGTCGGCGATCAGTATGGTCCCCAGCCCAATCCGCGTCAGAATAAGCTTGAAGCGTAAGATTTGAGGTGGAAGAAAAGAAAAGACTCTGGTTAATAGTGCCTCGAAGATACCGGAGAATGCGAAGAACAGCAGCATAGTGAACAGAAGTTGGTTCTTGAACAAACTGGCTTACTATATGGAACATAGGCAATATCTGGACGAGAGATAGTGAGATAAACAAGAGCTCCAACTAACTCCCGATAGCGTGTAGGATTTGGAAGCGGCTCACCTATGGTAGGAGTTAGTCTCTGATGAAGCTGCATAGGAGTACTAACTGTGTCATTATCAGTAAGACCAGCCCGAGAGATAAGATCTGCTGTATACTTTCGTTGAGAGAGCAAATAGCCTTTAGAACCATAGGCGATTTCAATACCTAGAAAATAACGGAGAAGCCCGAGGTCTTTCATCTCAAATTACCGTTGAAAGTAAGACTTGATAAATTGTATGAAATCGGGATCATCACCAGTAATAATCATATCATCAACATAGAGAAGTAAAGCAGTAATACCACGAGGAGAGGAGTGAATGAATAATGCATGGTCATTCTCACTCTGACGAAAATCAGCAGCAATAACGGCAGTCGAGAACTTCTCAAACCAAGCGCGAGGAGCTTGTTTAAGACCATACAACGCTTTCTGAAGTAAACAAACATGGCCGGGTGGATGATTTAGGCCAGGAGGTGGTTGCATGTAAACTTCTTCATGAAGATCACCATGTAAAAAGGCATTTTTAACATCAAGTTGATATAACGGCCATCCACGAGAGGCAGCAACAGCAATAAGTACACGAACAGACGTCATTTTAGCAACTAGAGCAAATGTCTCCTCGTAATCAATGCCATGCTCTTGAGTAAAGCCGCGAGCAACTAAGCGCGCCTTATAGCGATCAAGAGAGCCATCAGATTTGGTCTTAATTTTGTATATCCATTTACAACTGATTGGAGTCTTTTCTGGAGGAAGAGGAACAAGCTTCCAAGTACCGGTCTGGTGAAGAGCCTTAAGCTCCTCAGACATAGCATCTTGCCACTCAGGAATGGCAGCAGCTTGGCGGTATGTTCGTGGCTCCTGATAAGTATGAATGGTAGCAAGAAAGGTATGAAATTGCGGAGAAAGAGAATAGGAGGTAGTACAACCAAAGAACCTTTTAGGGTGACGTTCCCGAAGGGGATAGCGACGCACAGATGTCTGGGGATCGTCGGTTGGAGCTTCGACGGAAGGACCATCACAAGAGGCAGGTACTTCAGTGTCATCTGCAGAAGAAGTGATAGGAGAGACAGAGTCCTCTTGGAAAGAGGAATGTATTGGAAGAGAATCAGTCAAAAAGGAAAGATCAACATTAGTGGACGGAGAAGGTGCAGTGGCTGGTGCAGGTTGAGCATAATAGGGAATGTGCTCGAAGAAAATCACATCACGAGAAATCCGAAGACGTTTCGTGTTGGAATCATAGCAGCGGTACCCTTTATGCTCAAGACTGTACCCTAAAAAGATACAAGTAGCAGATTTAGGAGATAATTTAGTTCGTTCATGAGGAGGTAGCAGAACAAAACAAATGCAGCCAAAGACGCGCAAGTGATCGTAGAAAGGAGGCTTGGCAAACAATCGCTCACTAGGAGAAACACCTGAAAGGACACTAGAAGGCATAATGTTGATCAAGTAGACAGCTGTATTGACAGCATCAGCCCAAAATTGTGCTGGAACAGAACCATCAAAAAGAAGAGATCTGGCAGTGTCCATGATATGACGATGCTTTCTTTCAGCAATCCCATTTTGCTGGTGAGCATATAGGCAAGAAAGCTGAGGTAAAGTGCCTTGACTTGCAAGAATTTTTCTGAATTCATGAGAGGTATATTCACCACCAGAGTCTGAACGAAAGATTTTAATATTTGTACCAAACTGATTTTGAATCATAGAGGTAAAACTTTTATATATTTGCAAAAGTTCAGATCGATTGCTCATGAAATATATCCAAGTAAAACGAGAATAATCATCAATAAATATCACATAATATCGATTGCCAATGCGTGAAGAAATTGGAGCAGGACCCCAAACATCAGAGTGAATTAATTCAAAAGCCGCATGAGAAATAGAAGTGCTTGCAGGAAAATGTTTAGTAGTATGTTTAGCTAAAGTGCAACCCATACAACTAAACTTATTAGAAACAAAAAATTTGCCTAAAGCACCACGACGAACTAAGACATTAAGATGTTCAAAGGAAAGATGACCTAAGCGACGATGCCACAAGGTAGTACTAGAGGTGGGAGAAACAGTGGCAACATGAGCGGAAGCATTTTTCAATGGTAGGTGCAGATGATCCATATAGTACAAGCCATCTCGCTTATAGCCCTGTCCAATCAAATTCCTTGTTCGACGATCCTGTACACGACATGAAGAGGAGTCAAATGTCACCGTGCAGTCATGATCAGTAATTTGGCTAACCGATAAAAGATTTAAGGAAAGCTTTGGTATGTGCAAAACGAAAGGTACAAAAAATTTGACAGAATTGCTATTAGTAGGTAATAAAGTACCATAATGAATAACAGGAAGTTGTGTACCATCAGCAGTGAAAATATTAAGTGGAGAGGATAATAGAGAAGGTGAAGAAAGCAATGACCCATGAGGAGTCATATGAAAAGAAGCACCTGAGTCTAAAATCCAAGAATTCTTAGAAATACCTCCAAAGCTAGGTGTCGAAAGAGATCCAAAACCTGGTGGCGTTGATGATGTCTGAGGACTGGATCCTGGCTCTTTGGGAGTAGAGCTATTCAGATTGTTTTGCTGGAGTAGCTGTATGAGTTGAGAGACTGACCATTCCTGATAATTAGAACCAGATAATTTGACATCTAGTTGCGGGAATTGATGGGTAGAAGATGCCATAATAATAAAAAGGAAATAAAGAAGTAGAGTGGACAAATCTGAAGGAGTGGCGTGCTACAGAGCAGGCTTGCCAAGCCGAAGGGTCGAGTTGATGACTCCAAGTAGCTCGGTTAGGCACACGTCGTGATACGATACACGGCTACACGGACGTGATTATGTCGATCGCCACCCCAGTCAATGACTCCAGGTGGATCGTGTCGTCTTTGAGCGTAGTGCTGATCTCGAACGAACAACTCGTCGTCGAAAAATAAACCCTAGAAGGTCTCTGATACCATGAAACAAAAGAATTGAGAATATTTTTTTGTGTCTATTATTGATCTGAACCCATTCTCTTATATAGAGAGAAGGAAAAAGACTTTACATGGAAGGACATGTTATACAAAGAAAGAATAAAAAAGAAATAGAAAATAAGATATACATGGTAATAAATATGACATATATAGTAACATATATATATAATATATGGTAACATATATAATATATATATATATGGTAATACATATGAAATAAGATACATGGTAATAAATATGACATATATAGTAACATATATATATAATATATGGTAACATATATAATATATATATGGTAATATATATATGGAAAAATATATATGGTAACAATAACATCACTGCCGCATTTTAAACTTTCTTTCCATAAAATAGACAAATTACACACAACAGCTTGGAACGGAATAAGTTTGGCTAATGGTAGAGCTAGGACTTTTTTTTCATTCTAACCCTTTAAAAATTTATAACTGGCAAAATGATCTTGTAATAAATTTATTTGGTCAAATAACTCTATTTTGTCGAACTTAAAAAAATAATTGATAGGCGGCCAATTATTTACCGTTTTTAATAGAATTTAGAAGACGGTGAATCATTCATCGTTTTTTTTTTTTCTTTAGAGACGGTAAATGATTCACCGTCTTTTTCTTAAAAAAAATTAATGATTGATTTACCGTTTCTTTCTATTCCCATATAAAATCTTAACAACCACACAAAGATTTCAACAAATCATATATAATCCTAACAATTTAAAATATCCTAACAACCTATCTATATAATTTTAACCATCAAATAAAAATTTTAATAATATCCATACAATCTTAACAATCTCATAAAAATCCTCGCAACTTATAAAAAAAGAATAACAATATGAAAACGGCGAATCATTTACCGCTTTCTAAAGGCGGTGAACGATTCACCGTGTTTCTCAGATTACTTAACCAAATAAAATTTTGAAGAAATTATTTGACAAATTAGAAATTTTAATAGGATTATTGTGAAAAAAAGTCCGTAGAGCTGCTCCTTTATATAAAATAAAAACCTTTTATGGACTTGTTTGGCGCGGCTTCTGCAGCTTGAATCGCCATTTGCACCATGCTGCAGTGATGGAAGGCATGAACAAAATGATCCAAGCAACTGATACTTGAAGTGAAGTGACAAAAAATTGCTACTGTACCTAAAAAGTCGGACTAAATACACCTTCAAAACTCTAGAAAAATTGTAGAAAGCTATTTATCAAAGCTCCTGTCGCAAGGAGGGAGGTTGGTCCTTGTTAACTCTGTGCTCACGAACTTGCCAATATATTTTTTCTCGTTCTTTAAAGCGCCCAAATGGGTAATCCGGCGGATTGAAGCGGTCCAAAGGGCATTCTTCTGGAGAGGTCAGGCCTCGGTTGCTGGGGGACACTGCCTTGTTAAGTGGAAGAGAGTTTGTCGGAGTAGAGCGGAAGGGGGTCTAGGGGTTAGAGATCTTGAGAACATGAATCTAGCTTTACTTGCTAAGTGGTGGTGGAGATATTTCACAAACAAAGAACACCAGTGGGGCCCTATAATCAACGGCATGTACTACACACGAAGGAAGCCTCTCCGAGAGGGGGCATCGTTTAGACCGTTCTCAGTTTGGTGGCGGGGAGTTTTAGCAACCAAGGAGATATTT
The DNA here is from genome assembly GCA_016920855.1 of Puya raimondii. Taxonomy (NCBI): domain Eukaryota; kingdom Viridiplantae; phylum Streptophyta; class Magnoliopsida; order Poales; family Bromeliaceae; genus Puya; species Puya raimondii. The sequence continues at coordinate 51,854,541 of JABWPP010000050.1, read as the reverse complement.
AAATGTGGGGTGGAGTTCTCAATTGGGAACGGACAGATCGCCAGCTTTTGGAATGACATTTGGAGCGATCATACGTCCCTACGATCCCTGTACCACAGTATCTATGATAAGGTCGCGAACAAAAATATTACGGTTAGTAAATGTTGGGGGAGTCTGGATGGAGGTGGAATAAGATTTTCTCCGGGTTCAACCCATGCTCCCAGCGCGAACGTGATCTAATCTCGCAATTCAAGCAGGAGATCACTGTAATATCCTTGACCAATAGACCTGACGAAGCTAGGTGGAGATGGACCGGATCGGAAGCGTTCACAGTTAAATCGCTATATAATTTTCTGCAAGATGGTGGAATTAAGGATAGAAGATTTGGTCAACTATTGAAACTAAAAATTCCACTAAAAGTCAAGATCTTCGCGTGGATACTCCTACAAAGAAAGCTCCTCACTGCTGAAAATCTCAGGAAACGCGGGTGGACAGGCGACGACCGGTGTGTTTTCTGTCCGACTGAAGGCGAGACGGTCGACCACCTCTTCACCGGATGTGACTACAGCAGATCTCTTTTGCAGGGTTTGTTACCAAACAAGGCAGCCATCCGCGACTGTAACTCCGTTACGTTGCTCTGGGAAGGGAGTAGAAGCAAAATGGGTGCGCAAGGAGGAAAGGAACTAGTAACTATTGTCACAACGTGGTGGGTAGTCTGGCTGGAACGTAATAGGAGAATTTTTCAGAAGTGTAAACGTCCGGCGAATACATTACTAACAGAGATCCGATCGCTCCGAAGCACCTGGGGCATGTTAAGATAAGTTTTTTTTTTTTTTTTTTTTTTTTTTTTTTTTTTTTTTTTTTTTTTTTTTTTTTTTTTTTTTTTCACCCCTTCAGAAGCCTTGATGCTTCAGTTTGTAGCTTAGTTCATCTTCTTTATGAATGAAGCGGTAGCATGCTACCTTTTCTCAAAAAAAAAAAAAAAGTCAAAAAAATAAATATTATTTTTTTTTGTCATAATTTTTATATTTTAGATAAAAAAAATGTAGAAAATAAAAGAAAAGTTTTTTTCATAAAATTTGAAAAAAAAATTAAAAAATTTAAAAATATTTTTTAAGATATTATTCTAAAAATCAAACATCCCCTTAAAAAAATTTGGATCAAGTTGTAGTGGAAAGTAGGGGTGGCAATCCAGCTCACTGTTCGCGAGCCAGTTCGTGTTCGGCTCGAAATGGGCTCGAGATCGAATCGCTCGTTTAGTAAACGAGCCGAACAAGAGCTGAATTTTTCAGCTCGTTTAATAAACGAGCCGAACACGAGCTGGGGTCAGCTCGCTCGTGTTCGGCTCGATAACAGCTCGAATACATATATTTAATATTTATATTATTTATATTATTTATATTTATATATAAATAAATAATTATATATAAAAATATAAACTTTTATTATTTGATTTTTAGTCCAACCTAAATATAAAGCCCAACTCAAATATAAAAAGTCAATTTATATGTAAAATTTCAACTGTTAATCAAAATCTAATGGGTAAGATCTCATAATTTTTTTTTATATATATATCATTTCTAATTATTTTAATTTGTTGTTCGTGAGCCAGCTCGTTTTCGGCTCGTGTTCGGCTCGTTTATTAACGAGCCGAACACGAGCTGAATTTTTCGGCTCGATACTTAAACGAGTTGCACCAGCTCGCTCGTGTTCGGCTCGTTGACACCCCTAGTGGAAAGATGGAGCTAATAGCCTCACCCATTTGGACGATCTAGAGCCACTTCTCCAATGACCCAATTATATATATAATATATAATATAATAAGAAGTATAATTTTTTTTTTTTCTCCTTCTTGTGTAATGCGGGAACAAACAGTTAAAAAGAAGGTGGATTGTTATCCGTCCTTCGCTTTCTTGAAGAGGAGAAGAGAATCTTGAAAAAGCAGGAAAATTTGTACGAGAGCGCCGGCCAATTTGACTACGAGCCATTGCCACCACTTGAAGTTTTTTTTCCTTTTTTTTTCCTCCCCATTTTTGTTATTTTAATTTGTTTTTTTAGTACTCTTACAATATCACTTTAAATTCATCGCAAACCAATTAAATGTTAACTTATATCATACTAAGGCCTATTTTGCTGAGATGGATCTATTTTGATGCATCAAAGTATCTAAAATTCGATATTGCTTCGGAGATTCTCTCATCTGGTGACGATTGTTATCACTATTTTAAAAAATTGAAATAGAAAAACTCTTTCTAACATACTTTATATTTTCTGAACTCTGCAAAGTATTAGAGCGGGAGGAGTGTTTTGGCTAACCATGCCCGACAAAATTAGATAAGATATAAACATAAAGTTAAGGACAATTAGATGGTAAAAACAAAACTATCTTTGCTAAGTGATAATTAATTAGGCTTGTAATTATTCCCATAAAAAGGTTTAAGCTCAAAGAGAATCTAAAAACTATGACAAATATTTTGAAATCTCAATCTCCAAGATTGAGCACTATTTTGGAAAAGAAAGGGTGGGCACCAACCACTGAATTTCAAAAGCCAAAATCATGCATATGTGGCCCTGGCACAGTACTGCACACCAAAATCCATCAAATCACTATGGAAACATCCCATTAAGAATCTCACTCTAATCACACCTATATAAGAAGTCCACTTTATCTGGTAACATGAGAGATTTACTGGGTCTAAAACATTCATCCCCACAAAAACACAAAAAGAAAAAAGAAAAAAGAAAAAAAAAAGGCCTCTATATAAGGCACTAGAGGCCCTCTTTCCCCACCTTTGCTAGTGATCATTTTTCCATCTGAGAAAAAGGCTTTTTCTAAAAGCAGTTCCCCCCCCCCCTAGCATCTTCAAATGGCACAGGTAAGTAAAAGTAAAATTATTTTAAGTATCAGATCTTGTTAATCAACAATCATCTATGGTATTATTAGATGTTGCAATTCATGTTCCTCACACCTGTATATTTTGCCTTAAATTTAGCAGAAGGTGGTGCTAAAAATTCTGGCGATGAACGACGAGAAGACGAAGCAAAAAGCCATAGAAGCAGTCGCCGAAATCTACGGTATCTTTGTTCTACTAACTTCTATATATATATATATATATATCATCAACTAGCATACTTCATAGTTTCTTAGAGAAAGAAAAACTGAATTTAGGAGGAAAAAGTGGCTTAGTAAATTTTCTGAGATGCTATTGGTATTGAAGTTCCAAGAGAGTCTTAAAATTTTCGTTCAAACTTTTCAAATTCATCGCTACGGTTATTCAATCAATATACAACAATTTTAAAGTAATAATCCCATGAAATTTGGATTCCATGGTTTCGATTGAAATTAATAATACGATCACGTAATTTATCATTATCGAGAAGAAGAAACTATAGAATGAAGTTTTAGTGGTTTGGAACTGTAGGAAAATTTTGGCACTTTACACATCACTCATAATAAAAGGATAACAAATCGCACACGCAAAGCCTTTAAATTTATTGATGCATAATAATATAGGTGTGGGTCACCTCTGATCCCATTGTTTATTTGATTTACAACTGTTATTTTCCTAATGATTTAATGATTTTATTTTTACTGGAGACCTATTGCAGTATCAGCTTTCTAATTGGTGTGATTCCAATTAGTTTTTTTTGAAACCTCATGCTAATTAGCATAAGATTTTGAAGCTTTCCAACTATGATAGATGCAGAAGCTTCAAGTTAGAGTTTTTTTTTTTTTTTTTTTTTGAAGTTCTACTTAAGTAGAGTCGAACTTAAAACGACTAAAAGAACAAGATTTCACATCTGAAGAGAAAAATTCAATGTGAGGTGGCTTATCCCTTTGATACCTAATATACTAATCAAATGAACAAACATTTTTTTACATATCACTGTAACAGAGGCAATGTTACTTTGCTGCAGGGATTGATTCAATAGCTGCTGACCTTAAGGAGCAAAAGATGACCATCATAGGTGAAATGGACACAGTGGCAATAGCAAAGAAGTTGAAGAAAATTGGAAAAATTGATATAATATCCGTCGGACCGGCGAAAGAGGAAAAGAAAGAGGAAAAGAAGGAAGAAAAGAAAGAGGAGAAGAAATGATACAGCAATTACACAATTACTGCAATGGGCACAATGAAGGCTTTTTTTCCCCACTCTTTTTCTCAAATAATCTGAGTGTTGTTGCCTTACCTATGTAAAGCCACTATGAATAGTTTTACAAATCAAGCAATACTACAACTTGCCACCATCTTGTCATCCACCAACTTAAGGTGGCAAGAAAATGCTGCATGCCTCTGATTCCACAATCAAATTTACACAAACCGTCAGAAGCAAAGGATGAAGTGCATTAGCTTTACACCGACAATTATACAGAATTGCTGTTTTAGTAGAGCTGTTTCCAAAAAAATATTTCGCACCTTTTCACTTCCAAATTCCTCAACAACTTGGTATAATGGAAGAGAAAGATGCAAATTGGTGCTTCGTTTGAACTCAGAAGCGTAACAAAAGCTCAAACCTTTCGTCCGTCAAATGGCTAGCTCCTGCGTCTGTAGCTAGCAAAGTTTCAAAAGCTTGAATAAGAAGAAAAAATCCGCTACATCTCATGTAGTTTTGGTTCATGCATCTAGCAAAAAGACTAGTTGGAATATTAGGCGCACGCACGCTTGCTTGATGTCACGCCCTCACCAATTGTACGAAGCATGATCAATCTGATGGAATTAAATATAGATTTTCAATCACCAACACGTCATGATTTGGTTCGATCTTTGTGCTCGAGGAATATGAGTCAACATAAACTTGCTTGGAGAAAGCAACACATTAGAGATAAAGGAGAAAGCAACACACATAGAGATAATAAACTGGTCATCAATCGCCTTCAGTTGAGGTAGCAGCTGTTTTCTACCACAAACAAAAAGGAAAAAAGAAAATCTATAGCTATCATAAGATCAAAGAGTAACACAACTACAACACCCACAAATAGTCTACAGATTTCTTGTGAACTCACCTCTTCAACGGTAATGATTCATCTGATAAGGGCCTATACACGAATCGCAGGAATACAGTTCGTAGAAACTTTTTTTTAAAGAACTGTTTGTATGTAAATCCTTTTTCCAAGATAACATGATTTTCTTCATTGCGATGTTACCATTATCTCTGAAAGCTTATCATGATGATATTGTGAAACCACTTCAACCTGCACTAGAGTCTAGAGTTTGGACCACCATGCATAAGAATATTGAGCACAATGTATCATGCTATTTCAAGATGGGCATATCTACCTGCAATTAAAGGTAATTTGGTAGAAAGGCCGATAAAATGATTATGCCGGTGACATCATGACATATATTGAATTATATATGCCATTGTTAAGTGCTCCTCTCTTCAAGCTTTTATCATGCCTTTCAAACTGAGGTGATGTCTTTCTCTATATAATAAGCACAAAAGACCAAACCAACCATTTGAAATATTTATATATATATATATGGCTACAATACAAATCATAGATTACAATGTATAATGAGCTTACCACCAAAAATGAATATTCAATATAGTGAAAATCCTTGGCTTAAATAGAATGAGTTCTAGAGGCAAAAACCAGGTAAAAAGAAAGAAATCATCTCACAATGAACAATGTAGTTGAATTTTCAGGGGGGCTCCACAAAATTATGTCTAATCCTTAAGCCTCCTCCCATAGGTCACACCTAAAAATTAATTAAAAGATAGATTCTGCCAATTTAGCAATAGCAGTAGCATGATATAGGCGACTTTCCCGTTGAGATTCACACCTAGTTTTTAACAATTACTATAACCTTTGGAGGAAAAAAAAATAAAATCACTTAGCTATGAGCAAAATGAAATTTCGAGTTGCCAATGGATTAAGTAAAATAGCATAGGGAGGAGCAGGATGCTTAAAGTAGATATTTAATTTAGGTCGATTGTTTGAAAAGAATTGTAACAATCCAGCCCACTAGCACTAACAACTCATTGGATCCTAAACCACCGGCGCAAAATGCTTAAGTCCAGTTATTAGTTCTAGTGTGCCCGTTACATATAAGCCCTTCACACTCTCCCATATTATACGATATTGGACTATTGGGGTATCACAAGAACCAATTTCATTAGTGATCTACGTTATATGGCATGGACTGCAGAACATTCAGTAGTAGTAGTCTTCACTAGAAACAAATGCAACAACAAGTGATCAATGCATCAAACTTTTCCATTATGTGTATGTTAGCACAAAAGTTACATCGGCTCCTGTCGACGTGTGAATAACTTCTTAAATAATAAAAACTGGAGAAGCTTTATGAATAATTAATCAACCAGAGACATTTTCTGGTTCATGGTCTACTAAACATAAAAAGAATCAGACTAAAGTACAGATCTTAAAGTGGTTTTGTTTTTCCACCTCCTGCTTTTGCGTTCGGAGACTGAAACTTAGCATCTTCGGTATCCCTTGAACCTCGACGCTAGATGAAGATAATGACCCTTCTCCACCATATAATTGATTACATGGTTTGCCTCAGAAGCCTTGCCAGCATTTCGCAACCTCACCACCAAAGAACTGTATACCGAGAAATTTGGCGTGCAACCCCTGGAGTCCATATCCTTCAACATGGAGCACGCCTCATCAAACTTACCAGAGATGCAGAGCCCGCGAATCATTGAATTGTACGTGTACACATTTGGCAGATGCCCTCGAACGATCATTTCATCAAACAGTTTGTGAGCCTTCTCGAATTCACCAGCCACTACATAGCCTGTTATCATAACCGTATAAGACACCACATCGGGTTCGCAACCTCTCTTAACCATCTCATCAAAGAAGTATAGGCATGCATCGAGATTCCCAGCACGACTGAGCCCATCGATCAAGTTGGTAAAATGAAGCACGTTCGGGTGGCAACCAACATTATTCATATAGTTCAGCAGATTAAGGGCGGCGAGCGGCTTATCCCCTTTTCCGAGGACGTGAAGCAATAAATTGTAAGTATGTAAATCAGGAGCAAACCCATCCTTACCCATCTCATCCAAAAGCCTATGAAATTGATCCAATTTACCCAACAAGTACTTGGCCCGCAGAATCACATTATAGGTCAAAACATCCGGCGAGTGCCCCTCGAGAAGCATTTTCTGGTAAACCCATTCGACCAATCTATACTGATTCACGGTCAGGAGCGAGTAGAGAATCGCATTGAAGGAATGCTTGAACGGTCGGTAATTGAACGTCTTCGACTTTATAAATCTCTCGACCAATTTCCGAGCCATGCCCGCCTCTCCGCACGTGCAAATAAGTATATTGAATGTCCGCGCGGTGACAGGAAGCCCATTCTCGGTCATCTCTTCGACCAGTCGCCACATGGCCTTCAACTCCTCCGACTCCGCGAATATCTTCAGAGTGAGATTGTAGATGTTAGCGTTGTGCTTGTAGTTCTCTTGCTGACCGGACCAAGAAAAGAACTTGTACGCGAGTTTCGCGCACCTCGCCTTGTTGGTGCCATTAATGGATATCAGAATGCGGAAAAGCACTTCCCTCACGAGAACGGCGGAGATTCTCAGAGGCAATTCGTCGAGCGCCGTCCGGGCGTTAAATCCCGGACCATCCTGCTGGAGAGTTTCCAATATCTTATCCGCTTCAGATCTTAGACCCTCAAAAAACCTCTTTTTTGAATCTAAACCGCTACCATCATTGGTTTCCTCATCGTTTCCCAATCCATCGGGAGAAAATCTAAGAAGCGCTTCGGGGGGTAGGCGTTCAAAATCCGCTCTTTTACAATCGACATTCGAAGTAAACCCATTAGGGTTTTCGCAATGAACCCTAAAATCCGATCTTTCTTCGCCATTCGTCTTGGAACCTTCTTCGTCTTTGGGGTGCCCACCGCCGCAAAAACTCCTCGAAGGGTAAAGGCGTGGGCGGCGAGCGAGGAGGAACCCTAAGGCCCTCGAATTGATCCAAGGAATTGGTCTCATGGTGAACGAAACCCAAGCAATCGCCCGTCCTCATACTTGTAGGGATTCCGAAGCCCTAAATAGTTCCGAGAAAAACCCTAATCCCAAATTGGAGAGTTCAATAAGCTTCGCTCCATGGCCGAGAGATCTCCCAATCTCCATTAATGGAGTACGAGGAAAGCATCTATTATCTACAAATTAATTATTACAAGAGTGGGTTAATTGCGTTGAGGAAGCAAAACCCGAGAAGAGAGAGATCGAACACACGCGATGAACTAAATTCTCGAAAGAGAAATCTACTGTGTTTGGGGTCTAGGGTTTAAAGGGAGACGGATAGGTAATTACTCGCCGCACCGGGTGCACTGTACGTCCATGCACCGGCCAACGTTTACTTTTAACTGAAAATAAAAAGTATGCGTTGTATTAGTATTAAAAAATAGGATAACTTCAAATATCATCTCTGTAGTTTCGTACTTTTTCACTTTAATGCCCTGTGCTTTAAAACGTATCACTTTAGTATATGTGGTTTGGTTATTCTCTTTTTGTTATCTTTTCGTTAATTTTTTCGTTAAATTAATAAGAAAATTAAAACTACAGGATAGTAAAGTGAATATTCGATAAATCATAGGTGGGATATTTGAAATTTTTCTGTATAATTTAACGAAAAAATTAACGAAAAGATAACATAAAAAGAGAATAACCAAACCACAGGGTACTAAAGTGATACGTTTTAAACCATATGGTACTAAAGTGAGAAAGCACGAAACCACAGGAGTGGTATTTGAAGTTATCTCTAAAAAATATAAGTTTGTTTTATAGATAATGATAAATCTAGTTTGATTATAATCATATAATTTTGTTAAAAAGTTGTAGCATACATAATAAAACTAATTTATCTATCAAATATTTTAAAATACAGTTGTTAATAAAGTTTACAATTTATAATAAATATAATAAAAAATCATCTATTCAATAGAATTAGTTTAAAATTTTAAAATACATTAGTTAATAACTTTAAAAATTATTAGAAGACAAACTTAAATATAAATTTATTAAAATATATTAAATATAAAATTGTTGAACAGAGCTAAAATTTTTATTTATCATTTTATATGGAGAAATAAATTTTATCAATGCACTCTGATATAATCAGATAAACAAAATAAAATATTCAACATCTTTACCACATTAGCAATTTTAACGAAGCAAATAACTTACTATCTATTCCTAAAAAAAAAAAACCTTACTATCTATTCCTCACGTTGCCATGTGGTGTATTCACATCGGCCGGTTCGAATTCAACCACATCCATATAAGATGTAGAGTGAGATTTATCCTAATAAGTTAAGAATAAAGATATATTATATATTTTTTATTAGTTAAAAAATATATTCCCTCATAAATATTTTAATAGATATTCTAATTCTAATCTCTATATAAAAATCAGAATATTTTTAAAGATCCCAATAATCTATAAATATAATTTCTTTCTCTCAAATTTTATATCTATGAGTATTTACGAGAATATACGAAAAAATAAAAATTTCCTCCTCTCTTCTTTCTTTCTAAAATTTTCACCAAGAGTTTCGAAATTTTCTTTTTCTAAAATTTTCACCAAGAGTTTCGAAATTTTCTTTCTAAAATTTTCACCAGGAGTTTCGGAATGTCAACATAGAAGAGGCGTAATCCTTCTCTTCTCTCTCTTCTTTCTTTTTAAAATTTTCACCAGGAGTTTCGGAATGTCAACATAGAAGAGGCGTAATCCTCTTCGCCGACCGATCTGATTTTAATTTCTAAATATGTTGGTTATCCAGTTTATAAATTTTCACTGCCCTCTAAGTCCAACACCTCAAAAAAAAAAAAACACAACAACCACAGCACAGACATGTTTGGAGTATATGATATATTAACAACATATGCTCACTTATTTCACTGTATGATAATAAACATACACAACAAATAGCACTCACAACGTGAGCTAAGCAAACGACCACAAAACGCACACCATACACACAACAACAACAAAAGCTAAAACGAAGTACACAACATCATCTTATTCCACAAGTCCATCAATATAAGGCCAGATGATCCATTTGCCGTTAACGGACCTCGGATTCCTGCTTAGTTCCTTCCACAACATTCGCATTCGCACCTGCAAATAAACAAACCGAGTCAACTGAACTGTTAACAAATAATCGATTGATTCTGCTGATGTGTTGGCATATATGTATTTAAAATGCGCAATAAACATACCTTTAGTACCGCTTACTGGCGATTTTGGCGATTTTGAACTGGTGCCATTGCTGCCGATGAGGGAAGTGACCGCTCCGCGTATCTTCTCCATCATGGTCACACCTCCCCTCCGCTCGTCAGATATTGTGGATCCTGTCACCTCCTCGCGTGCATTTTGTTCAGTCTCTCCTCCTGGGATTACCTCCTCGCCCGCCATACGTTCAGTCTCTTCTCCCGGGATTACCTCCTCGCCCGCCATACGTTCAGTCTCTCCTCCCGGGATTACCTCCTCGCCCGCCTTACGTTCAATCTCTTCTCCTCCGCTCCTCCCCTCGGATCCTGAGGTCACCTCCTCGCTCGCTTTATGTTCGATCTCTCCCTTCCTCTCTGATCCCTTCCTTGTCGGCATTGCGTCCGATATCACCTCACTCAATGCCTTGTGCTCCTCCCCGGGCTTCAGCTTCTCCGCTATGTACTCCCTCACCGACAACCCCTTATCTTGGTTCCCCGATCCCTCCTCGCCGGTGGTGGCCGCCGCCCCGCTGCCTCCCTGCGGTTGTTGCACTTTAGCCAGCACGGCAGTGCCCGCTCCCGCAGCCTTGTCGTACGCCGCAGTGCCCGCTCCCGCAGCCTTGCCGTACACCGCAGCGCCTGCTCCCGCAGCCTTGTCGTACGCCGCAGTGCCCGCTCCCGCAGCCTTGCCGTACGCCGCAGCGCCTGCTCCCGCAGCCTTGTCGTACGCCGCAGTGCCCGCTCCCGCAGCCTTGCCGTACGCCGCAGCGCCCGCTCCCGCAGCCTTGTCGTACGCCACAAACGCGATCTTCTTTCCGTACTCGGTGGTCCCAGCTGCAGCGGATTTGAGCTTCTCCGTGTAGCTCTGCTGGTTCTCTTGCTTCTCCGCTGCTTCTTGTTTCGATGGCTCCTCGGGAGAAAACTGGTCATGGGATCCGGTAGGAGCAGTTGGCGCCGCCGCTTCTCGAAGATCTTCAAATTCGACGTCGCGCTCCTCCTCATCTCCTCGCTTCGATGGCTTCTCCGGAGAAAACTGGTCTTGTTGACCAGTAGGGTCGGCGACCGACATGGCCTCGAAGGATTGTATGATTGGCGACACAGATATAACCTCACCACCTGCTAACAATTCAACTCGTTATTAGAAGGAGAAAAAAAAATTCAATCTATTATCCTTCTTCCTTAGCAGTACTCGATTATGCGAATGACAAAATACAAAATATATGTATCATGAATAACTGTTCCATTGAATTTCTATTGGCCGAATTAACTGTATTTTAGGTGCGCCCCTTTTGACCGGTCCTATTGACATGTATTTTACACTTTCTCAAATAGGGCATACTCCTGTTTAATAAAAAAATAAAAAAAGAGTACCTCTCGACGGCGGAGTAGAGGAATGGGGGGCCGCAGGGTCCTCTACGGTTGATCCCACAACGTCCCCTAGCCTTACTTTCTCCGGTTCTTCGCTCTCTCTTGCCCTAACTTTCTCGGGCTTTGTACCCTCTCGGCCGGTCACAGCAGCAGGAACAGTGGCAGTGTCATACACTACATTCAAATTAACCATCACAGAACTATAAGGAAAGTTTTCAAAAGAGTATATCATAATTAAACATAATTACACCATTATTAAATATTATATTAAAAAAGAATATGTTAATCTAAATAATCCTTTTGACATGAAAATTAATCGCCAAGTTTATAAGAACGTACTAGGGGCGCCATGAACCTCAGGTTCGGGATCCACTAGCTTATCTTCGTCGTCCTGTTGGTATCCTCCTTCCTCTTCGTCCTCTTCTTCCTCCTCATCCATGTCGCGATCGAGGTTGCGTTGGTGTTCGTAGTCATGGCCGTGATCGTGGTCGTCGCCGCCACGTATCTTTTTGGTGACAGTGTTCTTAAGCTTCTTCACCTTCTCCTTCATTTTCATAGTAACTGGTTTCTTCTCGTGATGCTCTTCCTCGCCTTCAATGGCAAAATGAATCGATGAGTACAAAAAACTAAATTGAGCTTTATTTGTTAATTGAGCTATTAATTGCATGTATTCTTCATAGTTAATTGTTGTAGTAACATATAGGTATATATATACGTCTAAATGCATGCGGAAATAATTTGAGTCCAAAACATTTGTAGATATAAAAAGTATATAATAATGTCACGTTTTTTACTTGAAATTATAAGTATAAATTGCGTTTTAAACGTTAGAAACTACTAACTACATATGCATATATCAAACATGTTTTACCACTTCATCAAGAAAAACCATGAAACTTTAAATTTTTAGTTAAAGTAGAAAAATTAGAATACAAATCATCCATTTATTTATATGTTCCTAAATATGCAAATAACTTTAAAAAATATTCACAAAAGTACTAAAGGCCGTGTTCGAATGTCGGAACAAAATATCGAGTAATAATAATGAGATTTTCTTTTATGCAATTGAAAATAAAGGGTTTAATTTTGGCCACTTAAAATATTAGTATCCATTTCACTTGCAGCAATAATTTAAGGGCCGATATATGAAATACTTTTTAGATATATTTGTTCACACTCATCATTTATCAAATACTATAATTATATTATATTAAATATTTATACATCCAAATAATAGTAAAAATAGAAATACTTGCTCTCGAGAGCTTAACAAAAAAAAAACATCCTTTTGTAGAATTTGTTTCTATATGACATTGCCGCATCTGCCATCAATCATACTAAGGCTAAAATTATTATACGAAAGTGGCGCGGGCTTAATTTTCAGGTGCTGTATTAACGGTGCAGGTATTGGGGGTTGTTGGCTATTTATTATTGGACTAAAATAGGTCCAACTTTCTGCCCGTGACAATAGACCCAGAAGATAAATAAGTTGAATTGGATGAACCTAATAAGTTGAGTGGGAATGTAATCCACAAAAGACCCAACGGCAAGAGGCCCAACAATAGACCCAACGTTCAGGTGAATTAAGTCAGATCGAAGCCTGCGAGTGCTATGGCTGAGCCCTTAAGTGCAATGGGTGCGCCCTTCCTATCAGGACGTGTTTTTGAAATAGTTGGTTAGCACTTACGATCCACAAGGCAGATAGAATGGTCTTACATTAATAACTATTTTAATATATATATATATATTTTCTGAGCTTACCGGCGTGTAGCCCGGGACGGTTTGGGTCGTCCTGGTATGCACGGCCATGGGCGTGACCGAGGGGAGCGTCGGCAGATCTAACTTCTTGCATTGTTACGAACTCGCGAACTTAAGATTGAAATTGAGATGTAGAGAGAGATAGCAAGCTCTAATTAGTTAGAAGTAAACAAGTGCAGAGAACGAAACAGGAGGGGAGTGATATTATAAGAGGAAGCGTAGGATAAAGTTTGCGACGCTTTGTGCCAGCTCAGAGTACACGTGGAGGCGTGAGGACGCATGTTTGAGTGAACTAGCGACACGTGGAACGTGCGTGGCTTTTTAGCCTCTCAATCTCGAGAGTTCTTATTATTATTTTTTTGATTTTTTTTTATTGTGGGTTGGCATAATGGAGTGTTGCCGTGTCCACGTTCGGTCCAATAAATCGGTGGCACGTGGGCACCGGGTTTCCGTTTTTTTGGACAAAAATACAATTATTTAAATACATTAGCATAATATTTTTTTATTTTTTTATTTATGAATGTAGAAAGAGGAAAAAGGACAAAGCTGCTTTAGGAAAAAAAAAGAAAAAAAAGGGGGACACGCATCAAAGTTTGCGCAAGCTGTAGCTATCGTAAAACAGAAGAGTGGAACACGTAAACAGAAGACTCCTATTTTATTAATTAAATCTAATAAGTCAGATTACTGCTTTAAAATTCTTTTTGATAATTTCAACATGAAGATGATCTTGGCCAGTAACATAAATTCATGTTCAGCCCCTCTCAACAATTGGGCCCTCAACTATATGTCGTTAATTAGTTTGTTTTTATTTGCTATATTGATTAAAATTTATTATATTTACTATTCAAAATAACCAGCCGTTTTTAGTGCAATGGCAAAAAGCTTGGTGATTGATACCCGAGATTCAAAATTTGAAGCCTAGTTTCTTCACATTTCCAGCTAAGTTTATTTATAAAAAAAATGAACGAAGCGGGTAGCATGCTATCTTTCTCTTGAAAATTTTACTATCTAAAATCAATTAGTTTTAAAGAATTATTATGCTTTAGAAAAAAATATCGGTTGAAAAATAAAATTTTAGAGGGCAATTTCAAATTGCCCACAGTTTGAGGAGTCTCCTGCAATTTTACCCACGGAGCAAAATGAGGCGGGCCCTGAAACCCGATCCAATTCTAAGCCCAAAATCAACTCTTGGGCTATTGCAGCCCAGTGAAAGGTGATCAACTTTATTATTATTAATATTATTTTGTTTTATAAATCGGTTTAATTTCCAAAAATTCGGCTCCCCAACTTGCTTCGTCCTCGACTCACCCAACCCTCTCTCGCGCCTCCTCAAATCTCTTTTCCTCTCGTCTCCCGCGCCGCGCGCCACCTCTACCTCCCTCTCCGGCTCCGGCGACTCTCCGGCGACCTCTCCGGCGACCTCGAGCTCCCTCAGGTACCTCTCTCTCTCTACGCTGCTTCTGACCTCCTCCTTAGGTCTATTAACGCGTCGCGCTAACCGGAACCTGAGATTCTCCACTGTTCGGAGCATAATTGTTTCAATCCTACGCCCTAATGGTTGTGTTGCACTGGTTGATCTCAATGTGTAAGTGCTTTGTAACGTTAAACATGTTTAGGGACTTCGAGTTAGTGGTTATTCGATTGTTCGGTTATTTAATCGTGCGATTCCTTCATGCTAAATTTCACCACCTTTGCTGCTTTCTACGTTGCTCTTTTGTTAATACTACATGGTTCATGATTTACTGATGTAATTGTCCTATCCTCATGGTAGATTAAGCTGCCGTAGCAGAAAACGGAAGTCAAAAGCATTCGTAATCGAGTTTTTTATGAATTCTTTTAAACATATCACAACAACTCTCTGGTTTGATCCTTCTTGGAAACTAAGTTTGTTTATGTGTAATAGGTTTTTTTTTTTGTTTTTTCTATTTGAATAAACTGTGATTTTAATATGTATAAATATGTAGGAGTGTTGAGGTATGAGATTTCCAAACCCTACTATGATAGTACTGATTTCATTTGATTTCACTTTCCTTTTTGGAATATTATCTTATATGAATTACATTAGTAATCGGAGGAATGTTTGTTCATTTTGTAGTTTTTTTAGTCCCGCCTTACTAGACAATCATATGGATTCTTTAATGTATTCCGTTCCAGCAACTTAAAGTTATAGTTTATATCCATCTATATATAGTTTAAATTTAAAGTGAAAATTTTACAAATCTATTTGTATTGTGCAACTACAAACGTTAGTTCAGTTTATGAGTATGTATAGTACTTAATGTTAAATTTCACTGGAAGGAAAGGTTAAGATCAGAATTATGTCGACATTAACAGTGGATGCACCCACAGAGAAGTTAGAGACATGCTTCTTTTTTTTTTTCTTTCTTTCTTTCATATGCTTGACTATATGACTAATATATATTATGTATGTGAGCTGGAATTTTGTTTTCTTCTCTGCCAGAGATTATTTCTTT
The DNA here is from genome assembly GCA_016920855.1 of Puya raimondii. Classification (NCBI taxonomy): domain Eukaryota; kingdom Viridiplantae; phylum Streptophyta; class Magnoliopsida; order Poales; family Bromeliaceae; genus Puya; species Puya raimondii. Next base: position 51,838,769 of record JABWPP010000050.1, on the reverse strand, counting down.
TTCCTATTCCTATTATTCCACTTGATATGCCTATAGAAAGTGCAATGCTGTTGACTCTTGCCCTGTTATTTCAGGAGGCTTTAATTTTGCTTCCTTGTATATGCTTACACATGCACATAGGATTATTGCAGTAAAATTACATCTATCATGAACTTTTAATTGCAGTCAACGCTTAGTGGTTCCTCATCAAATTTTCCTGATCTACTGCAAGGCCTTTCTCAACATCGTTTTCTAGTCAATCTGCAACTACTGTGGGTTTTCACTGCGCTGGTGGGTTGTCGTTCCTCCCTCATACTTTATTTGAGAAACGTGCCAATGTTTTTTTAGGAACAACTCCCCCTCTATTAGGTGGTCCACAAGGTTCAACAAACAAGATTCACGGAAACTTCAATATTCCATATCCCAAGTTCTCTTTCGTCGAGAGACACAACAATGACCGGTGTTCCCTCAGGTGGTGTTCCTCAACCTGGTGGGAGCATTTCCAGTGGGAGGTTTTCACCAAGCAATATTTCCGTTGCTCTGTCTCAGGTTTATATGCAAAATGCCTCTCAATAGAATAGCTTGATACACAGAGTCCTTAGCGACAGATTTTTGGGTTTGGCACAAATGTATTCCCTGAAATTTGATTCCAATTTGAATTTTTCTGCTCTGAGTTTCAAATTTAACCCTGAAGTGCGATTTCAATTTCAGTTTCGCCCCTAAATTTGACCTTGATTGCGATTTCATCCTCAAAGTTGTAACTTTTGACAGGGTGACAAGGTGCTAAATTGACACTTCTCAGAAAATAAACTAATGGAAGGGCTTGATTGCTACATAAACGAATTTCGAGGACTAAATTATTATGATTGCATTTATGAGGATGAAATTGAAATCTGGATCAAAGCTCATAGACCAAATTTGTAATTAGCCCTAGATAAAATCCATTTGAATAACTTTCCTTTTTGTTTTTGGATTAAATTGCCTTTTGAAATTATCCTCTTTTGGCTTTTTAATGCATGCTTTCTCCATATTCTCATTTTTTTCTGTAGATTTCACAGGGAAGTGCGCATGGGCACACAGGGATGACAAATAGAGGGGGAATCAATATTGTAGGTAATCATGCTTTTATCAGTAACATGAGTGGAATTGGTGGTTCAATATCTGGGATTTCCTCGGCCTCTGCTACTGCTGCTGGCAACCGCAGTACTGTTCCTGGCTTGGGTATATCACCCATTTTAGGTAATGTAGGTCCTCAATTGGCGAGCTCATTGGGAAATATTGTGGGTGGTGGGGCCAACACTGGAAGAAGCATAAATTCCGTTGGTGGTCTTGCTTCACGTGTAAACTTTGCAGTGAATAGTGGATCTGGGAGCCTCAATGTACAAGGATCTAATGGGCTGATGGGTGGTATGCTACAACAAGGCAAGTTTATCAACCTTTCTGGCTGTTGCAACGTCTCCGTATCTTTATGATATATCATAACTTATGTTGGATTAATCATGGTGATTGGATAATCGAGGAATTATTATGTCTCCTAGACTAGAAATATTAGCAGAGTATGTTGTAGGACTAGGTTATAACCCCCAGAGATTGCAAAAGGAAGTTCTTTCTGATTTGATTTACCTGGTGAATCTGATTTCGATGAGCTACTATTTTTTTAAATACTGTTTCCGTGAAGCCGCAGCTGTACCACTGTTGTATTATATTTTATAGCCCGTCAGATCTGCCAATTTGTGGAATGTTGATCTTTGTTGGAAACACACGAACCTTACCTGAACTATAGCCATTTTGCAGTTCTTGCCTAAACTTTTTATTCTACTACGTACTTTTAGTACATCTGTTAGAGCTTAGCTGTACTTCTTTACTTTTCCGATGGAAAATTTTACTGAGTAACAGAATATTCTACAACATTTCGAAGGAAACCTTTAAGTTCTAAGCGAATTTGACGGACCTTTTGAATACCGAAGTAATGAAAGGTTCAGCAACCCATTTGAAAATGCAATATAGTTTAGGTAAGTTCTGTACATTCTCATTCGATCTTTTATCATTTGCCGCAAAATTTTTACTTTAAAGCTTTATCTTGGATGTGTGTTTCATGAATCATGGTAGAAATTTTTAGTTCTGAATAGTGATTGTATTATTATGATTTTTTGAGGATTTTATTCAGCTACCTGAATTAACAGTCCCGCAAATGCTTGGAGTGCTTGGGAACTCTAACACTGCATCTGGTGGATCGTTATCTCAGAACCAAGTAAGAGGAGCCAACAATTCACCAAGTTCGATGGGGATGTTAAATGATGTGAACTCTAATGACAAGTCTTCCTTTGACTTGAATGATTTTCCCCAATTGACTACTCAACGAAGTTCGATGGGAGGTGCACAAGGACAAATAGGTACTTGATGTTTTATCTGGACTTTAATGTCTTCACATAATGTTGATTCAGAGACTGTCAACTGATCTTAAAGATGTAGGTTTGACACGGAAGCAAGGGGTCGGTGTTAGTTCTATTGTCCAACAAAGCCAAGAATTTAGCATCCAAAACGATGATTTTCCAGCTTTGCCTGGTTGCAAAGGTCATCTCCTTGTATAATCTAGACTTCGCTTTCTAATTTCTTTCATTCTTTGTCGTTTATGTCTACCTCATTAATGGGATTATAATTTTTCTATTTTTGGCATATCACTGTTCAGATATGGCTTTAGTAGCTTTTGACTAAATTGAATCATCTATGTCAAACTGTCTCTTTACTCCTTAGGTTTCTCCACTGCATTTGTTTGGACACCAAGTCTTTTCTCCTCCAACATCAACCCTTTGCCCTTGTGATAATTCTCCCTGTATGGCATATATATCCTACAAGATATTGTATGTAGGAATGTTTTTTGTTTTCCTATCGAAGATCTACAGGAAACAAAGGTCTCACTTTGTGTAGTTTTATAAGGGATGGTCTCTCTAAACACCTCTATGGTGCTTAAATGAGATATAATAGCTACTACTATCATAGTAAGAATTCGATGTTGCATAAGAGTTTTAGAGACTAATGGTCGCTACCAACAATAAGCTTATCAATTGGAAGAGTTCTAATTTAATATTATTTTTATTTTTACTTTATCACATTTTCACTCATATAAGAAGATTTGGGGTGTTCGGCTTTTAACTGAGAAATTTAGTTTCTGTGTAGGTGATAGCTCAGATTTTTCCACAGCTATGCATCAGAAGGAACATTTCCATGAAAATGTGCCTATGATCCCTTCACAGCACTTCCCTGTCTGTCTTTTCCTTCTTTTTTCCTAATGAAATAATTACTGAAGAGCATTTATTTCTCTCTTGTGCTCATAACTTACAACATGTTTTCTGCATTGTAAATGCAGATGGCAAGATCTACTGGATTCATCTTAGGAGGAACTTACCCATCCAACCATCAACAACGGCAGCAGCACGCTGCTACAGTTAGTAGTTCTGGGGTTACTTCCTCAACAGGAAGCAACCAAGATTTTTTCCAGTTACATGGCTCCAATCTTTTTCCATCCTCTTACGGAACATATCATTCTCTGGTAATTTATTCATCCAATGGTTATTTTTTGCAGCGTGCTAAGTGCTTATGTAACTTGGCTTCTGGAATAGTTTCTCTGCACCAGAAAGCAAAAAGTTTTGAGAAATCTTAATGATATAGTTTGGAACTTTTGCTTTTGTGGGAAGCTAAATGTGCTTTTGGGCCCTAAGAGCAAAAACTCCATTTGAAACTTCAACTTCTGCTTCTGCTTGTGCTGCATATTGTTTGATGCGGAGATTTTAGTGTAAAAGTCGTTAGCTCTACTCAAACAACACTTATGCAAAAGCTCCGGTCAACGTGTAGCCACAAAGTGACACTAATTGGTAATCATAAACTTGTATTGTGTAGATTCAAAATAGTGGGCCTTCTAGCAATGGAATGAGACCACTATGCTCTCCAAACCAAGTTTTTAATTTGGGAGCGTATGAACAGCTTGTTCAGCAGTCCCAACACCAGCATAACCAATCTCAGTTTCGTCTGCAAGAGATGTCTGCCGCTGCCCAGCCGTATAGGGAACAGAGTCTCAAGTCCTCGCAAGGGGCACAATCTGCTCCGGATCGATTTGGTTTGCTTGGTTTATTAGGTGTTATCAGGATGGGTGTCTCAGAACTTGCATCCCTTGCTTTAGGAATTGATTTGACTACTTTGGGTTTGAATTTGAGCTCATCGGATAATCTATATAAGACATTCCGTTCGCCCTGGTCTGATGAACCTGCTAAGGGAGAGCCAAAGTATTCCAGTCCCAGCTGCTACAGTGCGCACCCACCATCTCCACTACAGGTTTGATTTTACCTAGTGTGGTACTATAATTAGTCTTCTTCCCGTTATAGATTATGACGAATGTGGGTTATTGGATGTAGGAAGGACATTTCTCGAAGTTTGATCTTGGGACTCTATTTTATATTTTCTACAGGTGTGTTAATTTAGCAGAAATTTCTGTTACTGCATTTAACTCTGCCATTGTTCAATTAAAGTTTTCCTGCTTTTCTTTTTGTGCCGGTGCAGCATGCCTAAGGATGAAGCTCAGCTTTATGCTGCCTCAGAACTGTACTCTCTCTCTCTCTCTCTCTCTCTCTCTCTCTCACACACACACACACACACACACACACACACACATATAGATTCACTTCTTATAAAAACTGTATGAAACAACATTTGTTTGTTTCCATGCGGTCATTTTAGAGTTGTGAACGAACCTGTGTTGATTGTGATATTAGCTACTCAATTCTCATTCCATGATTCTCAGAAGTTCGCGGGGATGGCTTTATCACAAGGAGTATCAATTATGGTTTATACGCGTGTCAGAACCTCTCGTGAGGACCAACACATATGAGAGGGCATCCTATCATTGTTTCGATCCGAACTCATGGGAGACAATTCGGAAGGTTTGATGAGAATACTCTTCCTTGTTTGTTGTTGTTTTTTTTTTTTTTTTTTTTTGGGTTCGTTTGTTCATATTTACCTTATATATGCTTGCGCGAAAATGTTTGGAGAACCCCCTCAACTATATGCCATTAACCCCTCAATTTTACTTTTTTTACCCCATTGGGACTTTTTTTTTCTTTTGAGTTATTCTGGTTAGTTATCATTAAAAAATTGTTAAATTCTAATGGCTCTATTAGCCCATTAGTTGTTTAAGTGGTCTAGTTTTATTTACTACAAAGCGATTAAAACCATTAAATTTATCGATGAATTTGATAAAACATCCAATTTATTGGGCTAAGACCACTCGATTCCAAAAAATCAAAAGGTAAGCTTTGTCGATTTAAAAAAAAAAAAGAAGGTTGAGGGGGATCCATTTTACATTTTTACCTATATGATGCTAAATCGACTATGGCTGTTTACTGCAGGACAATGTTGTCATTTATTTTGAGGCAGTGGAGAAGAAACCAACACCTTCAACATTAACAAAATGCTTTGTGTGTTAATTGCTCTTACATGTTCTTTTTTTTGGGTGATAATTTATAGTGTGTTTTATTCGTTATTTTTCCTCCAATGTTTCCTTGGACTCTTCTTATGCGCTAATTGAAGTTGGTATTATTCTGCCAAAGAAATATCAAAATATGAGATGAGGAAAACAGAAGAAAAGAAAGATCAACTCACCCACATGAATAGGCAAGTGATCCTAAATACCTCTTATAATTAGGCATGATAAGATTGGTGAGTTTATGAAAAAAAAAAAAAAAAAAAAAAAAAAAAGTAAAAGATAAAACCAAACTCTTGACTTTTACCTGGTGTGTTTTTTTCCTTTAGTTTTGTTTTTGGTAGCTACATAGGTTTTCTTTTTCTTTTTCTTGAAAAGAAGTTTCCGCTTGGGTTAGAGTGCAGTGTATGTTGTCTCTTTTTTCTCCCTGCTGTTGTTACAAGTTTCTGCTATATTATGCCACCTAGAAAATATTCCATCATTGTAAGTTCATTTCACTACATAGAGTGACAAAAATTAGTTATGGGTTAATCTGGGTGGTTTACTTGATCTGGGACGCCACTCTTTTGACGCAAGTTTGGGGCATGATTCATTTTATTATCCCGACCAAAAATGGGTGATGATTGAATTATCGAACATAGATTCGTAAAATGATTCTCTATTTATTTTCGTAGACTCAGATATTTTAAGCTTTTAATTTTGTGAAATTAAATGATTTTAGCAAAATATCGACAGAGTTTATCAAGTTTATTTAGAAATTAACTAAATTCAATAGTTTTAATTATTTTAGAAAATAAAATTTAATAAGTTAATAGAGATGGATTTAAGCTCTTTTTTTTTTTTTGAATACACAAAGAAAAACTCAAATTTAGAAAAAAATGGAATCTTGTTTGCAGTGTGTAATCAAAAAAATAGACACATAGACTCAAGTTTTTGGGATTCCCTACAACTGAATGCATATGTGGGGTAAACTACCCAGTGGTCCTTTTCGTGAAACTTACGATTAGGTAGTCAAACTTTAATTTGTATTAATTGAATCCCTGAATTTTAATTTTTATTATTATAATCTGATTATATTATTCAAGTTATGATTATGATTAATTTTTTAGATAAAACAATAATGTGATAATTAATTGAGCTATCAATAAATAACACAGCATTATTGTTATCTAATTAGTTTCTCATCTTAGAAAAGTAATTTGACAATGGAATGAACAATGAACAATTTAAATTATTTTATAAAAGAAAAAATATTCATAAATCGAAGTTTATATTATTATTTATCTTAAAGTAAAGCACCAAACTGCTCCTTTCCGGAAGTTCAACAACTTTGCAAAGTCGAGCCACTCGGGGCTCGTTCGTCCGTCGGATCTTCATCGAGCGGGCCATCCTGCTTCGCGAACACACGACACGACAAGTGGGGAGAGAGGAGAGATAAACGCGACGGGTCGCGAAGTGGGCCCCACAATCGAGCGACACGTTTCGCAATTTAATAAGTCACGTGATCCCTCCCCGGTCTCCTCAGCGACAATCGCGCCTCTCTTCACGCGTCGCTCACCCGATTAACCAGCCACTTCCTATAATAATTTTAAAAATATATATAAACACTAAATTTTATAGGTCGAGAACTATATAATATCATCAAATAAAAAAACAAAAGTATTCTGTAATTATGTAAATTGTGAACTATTTTGAATTGATTATTTAATTTTTACAAATTTTAATTTTACTATTATTGATTTTAGTCACTCAATAATATTTTAATTTTAAATTTTAAATTAATTACTTATTTAATGAATTTAAAGTTGTGATTTGAATGAAATATGCTGATTAGATCTGTAAAGATAAACAACATATTCAAATTTTAAAGTCAAAGTATAGTTGACAAATTCAAATCAAACTAACTGAAAGTTTAGATAGTAAATTTAAATTTTAAAAAATTAGATAGTCCACTCAAGATGATCCGTAATTTAGATAAATTGTCTATATTTTTACCTAAAAAAATAAAAGCAAAAATATATTAAAAGAATTTTTTTTTTTCTTCGTGCACTCCCAAATGGGACCGTATTACAAGTCGAAGCCGAGCCGAGCCGAGTAACGGCTCGAGCTCAATGAGCTCGCGATATATGATGTGACTTGTGAGCCCATTTCGACGCAATTCCGATGCCATTTTAATTTAATAATAAATAATAATAATTTTGGGCCGAGACTTTTTTGGAGGCCCATTATAAATACCCCTCCCCATCGCCCCCTACGGGAGCGTTTTTTGACTCGCTCTCCGCGTGCGAAGTGGAAGAGAGAGAGAGAGAGAGAGAGAGAGAGAGAGGGAGTTTGAAGGAGTCCGATCTCTCGAAGCGAGGGCGATCCACGCGATTCTCTTCTCAATTTTCTGTTTTTTTTTTTCTCTGCGTCGTTCCCCTTTCCCGAGCTCTTCCCACTGTGAGTATTCGTCTCTTTCGCTTCGAATTTGAGTAAAAAACTATTAGGGTTAGGTTTTGTTATCACGACGTAGGGGGGGTTTTAGAATGTTTAACTGGGAGAGCCTTATTATCATCATCTCAGATCGATTTTACCTTTTTAATAGGTTTAATTCTTGTTGTTTGCGCTTGTTGCTGTAAATTTATTGCTTCTTATGTGTTTCCATCATATTGGATCGGATTATGAATCTAGAAGGATATTTGAGAGTTTATCTCAAAGATTTGATCTCTAGTATTGGTTTTTTCCTGCTTTTCAGATGTTTTAAAAAAGGTCCTTTTTCGTTTAATACTGTTGTATGGTAGTAAAGTTACGGTCTTTATGCCTTTAGTTGTAAAATCTGAGTGTTTTCTATTATAGTTAGAGGTGGTAGTTGTTGAAATTGTAGTATAATTTTGTAGGGGACGGTTCAGGAAAGCTCTAATGTAGGTCATAGATCTTTTGAGTATTCGCTTATATTTAACTCTTTAATTATGTCCGGAATCATCTCATTGATATTGTACCTATGACAATTAAAATATGCTTAGAATTCTAATAATAAAAGTGAAAGGTTGCAATTTTGCAGGTTGGTTGTTAATGCCTTCTCTCCTAGCAGAATTGCATATGTTTGATCACCTCCTCTACATTTTTTTTCTTCTTTCGCTTGCTTTTTATTTTTTCCCCTTCAGTTTTATGTCTAGTGTATCTCTTTTTCCTCCTGAAATACTTGTCTTTCTATGCCATGAAGTTAATTTTCAACTGCTTCATATCAAAAGAGCGGGCAATTGGGGTATAATCTCCACTGGTTGCACGTCCTTTAGGAAAAATCAACTCAATGCTAAAGCAACTCCATATGGTTTTTTGGGTTGCAGAGCCTTCAGTGCTAGAAAGTGAAACAAGCATCAAAGACTCTCTCGGCCACGTGTCCAATGGAGGTATTTGGCAAATCTATGATTGCCGAGCCAAGCAATGTGATTTTCTTGTCCAGTATTCTTAACACAGAAGGGCCGATCCCTTGTCACAAGTGTGATGTGAGATGCCAGAACGAACACATATTTGGGAACATGTACCGTTGCAAACTAACTGGAATCACACATATCTGCGATAAGAACTGTAACCAGAGAATTCTGTACGATAACCATAACTCTCTTTGCAGAGTGAGTGGACAGGTTTTTCCTCTTTCACCGGCGGAGGCGCAGGTGGTGAGAGGAGTTAGGAGGAGGCTCGAAGTTGAGAACTCCGAGGGATGTGCTTTTAAGCGCAAGCGTGATGCCCAAATGCACCCTTCTCCGTTTGAGAGGTCCTTTAGTGCGGTCCCTCCAATGTTGGGTCAAATTGGAGAAGGCATGGACATGATTTAGAGATCGCTAGTTCCTCTACTTATCCTTCTTTTTCTTCCTTTTTCCATCTTCTTCTACTTCTCCCCTCTCTTTCACTTCATTGGAATAAGAACTTCTTACTGTAGGCTCGGAAGGGAATCGGATGTGTTATGAACATGATGAGACACTATTGAAGCTCCTTTGTAGTATCAGTTAATTGGACATGTTTGCTGTAACTATTTAACTTTGAAACTCCTTTTCCATCTCCTTTTAAGCTGACCTGTGATTCTAATGGCGAGAGTTGTTCTCTGAGGAGTACCTTTAGAGTTACTCACGATTACTTCCTGTTAGTATTGTTAGTTGTCGTGTAGAGCAGCAACCGTTGGTACAATGATGTGATTTTCATTCGTAAATTTGACTTGATAGTCTGGTTCTGGATTAGTTATTTGTTTATTGTGCTGCTTTATTTTCTTCTTCTTTTTTTAATTCTAGTTATTAGTCCTGTTATTATGACTGTAACATTACTAGGTATAAATTAGTCACTGCATTCCTTTGTTTTTGATGGACATGCATAAAGATTGTGTCTGATCCAAGTTTCCTATTGCCTTTATAATTATCTAATGATGATGTGTGGTACTCAATAAAACATTCTTATGTTATGGATCTTATCTGTGATACATGGAATGTATGTATTTTATGAGAGGTGTTTCGAAGTGGCAGGATTTGCTGGCCCAGTCAAACATACTTATGTATGGTTTGTCCTCATACTGTTCTTTCAAGTAGATTGTAACTAATTGGTGCTTATTAATGGCTTTTTATGTTTTTCTCATATCTATGTTTCTTATGTCGGTTTTTCTGAAATTTCAATTTGTTTTGCAGGAGCTTCGAAGCACTATAAGCCGAGGAGAATTCTAAATGCTTTTCTTAGTGACTCTTTTATTGTTTATACTTGTAAGGAGTTTAACCTGATTTCTTGCATTTGTAGGTGTGGAGTTATAACTTGTCGGATGGCCTTATCACAGCATTTGGGAATAGTCATTGTTCCTCTGAGACTTTGTTCCCTTGCAGCTGTTCATCTGCTTTAGCAAGAACCTAACCTTAACTGCATTTTGAATTGAAGTACATGAGAACATAGTGGATTATAGAATTTATAACTGAGCTTTGCAGGTGAGTTGATCTGATCAAGCAGTCTATATTCCAAATAATTTCTTTTGTTTTCTTGGGGTTCATTTTAAAGAATACATAAATTCATAGGCATTCCTTGCTGTGCTGATTCTTGACCAACTCAATTGTCTAAAGTCTTTTAATCGCTTTAGGATTCGGCTTTAAACAGTACGATAACCACCTACTAAGGTTGTTTCTCTTTCTAGAATTTGAAGTTTGCTTAAGCCTCTTGTTGCATGTACCATTGCATGATAAGCCAATGGCATGATTTGGAGACAAACTGAGAAACCTTATTTTCTTTTGTATGATATTTTAACTGTCTAATCTCCTTCTAAGCTTCACATTTGCTACCTTCAATTAGCCACCTTATATTTTTGTTGCCGGAGCTGCTGTTGTCTCCTACAACATTTTGATTTGTGCAGCCATGTTCTTTTTTTGTTGTGTGTTCTGAAAGAGAGCCCTTCGTGTTACTGCTGCTGAAAGAACTAGCCTGGAAGTGTAACAGTAAATCCTTGGATTTTAAGAGTATCTGGTGTTATACATTAGTGTGCAGCATGCGTCATATTTCAGTAAATTACTTTCTAGAAACATAGAAGACACTAGCCCATAAGGCAGAAGTCATTAGAGCCAGGTATGATGAAGTAGAAATGCCATTTCCCTGTCTCTTCATTTGCTCACACACTAGAAGTCCAACAGAACTTTCGGTGCAAATTACGTGACTACATTGATTGGCTTGTGTAGCGCAGATATACAGTGATACTACTTATCTGATTGTTCTGCTTGCATGTGTGAGCTAGTTTTTTCTACTAAATGATATATAAAGAAAAAAAAATACTTTTTTCTTTTCTTTTTCTTACATGTCTTAGTTTTGTTGTTCTACCAGATTGCAATGCTTAGACCCCCGAACAGGGGTTGCAAGAAAGCTCACATTTCGCTCAGTTTTGGACAATATTCTGTAGAATTCTCGACTGTTCCTTTCTAACTCAACTTCAGACTTAACGGTGCACGTAGCAAGAATTTGAAATCTATGTGGTAGAAGATCTGTACCAAGAATGTATGTTCATGGAATAGAGCCCGCCTTGTTATCACAAATTATTTCTACACATCTTTGATATGGTGAAGTGTCATCTGCGTCGACTTGCGGTTAAACTGGGACTAAAGTGAGCATATCTACTTTTTGATTCCAAGATATGAAGGTTCTGAGCAAACCATATCGTCGGAATGCTGATCAGCTTCATGAATCGCCTGCAAATTTTGACTGCTTAAGGTGGTGTCCGAGGCGTGTATGATATTAATGTTTGGGACATTTAACTTTGTATGATCTCTTCTGTTTTTTTCTTTTTTTTCTTGTTTCTTTTTTTTTTTGTCTCTCAGTTTTCCTCGACGCTGTTGTTAATGTAACTCTACAAGCAACGTGTTATCAAAATTGCAAGTGGTTGTAAATTTGGCGAAGAAATATTTTTGGAAATCAGAAAGAAATGAATATGCTCTCTCTCTCTCACGCCCAGAGTATGGAAGTATAATTTTGGACGGAAAATGCCTCCTTTTTTTAGAGTTTACTGCTACTCATTTGTCATAACTGTACAAATTTGCCAACATATAATCCATTTGTCGAGAAATATTTTTGTGAAATCGGTACTTGAAGTGACCTTTTTTTTTTAATTAACAAAAAGAAGAAAATATTGTACGTTTATTATAATCTACAATTTCAGCGTGATTCACGTCCATCTATTTTACTGTAGTTTGCTAATTTGCTAATTAAATGTGATGAGGAGGGAGAGAATGTAAGCGAGCCTCGTGTGCAGCTACCAGTAAAAAGAAAAGAAAAAACGGAAGAAGAAGAAAGAAATGGTGGACGCAGCTTGAGAGGGGAGGAAGTGAAAATGGACCTCATCTTCGCCCCGCTCGTTCCGTTCCAGTTTACGGGGAAACCGGCGAGGAAGAAGACAACCTCGCTACTCCACCATCCTCCCCACCGCCTCCGCCTCCGCCTCCGCCCACCTCCCAAACCACCAACGTTCCGACTCTCCGCGGCCGCCTCCTCCGCCGTCGCTCCACCTCCCGTACGTAATCCCCCTCCCCCTCCCCCTCCCACCCCCACTCTCTCTTTCTACATCAACGCCCGTCTCAATTTCAACAAAAACCCTAACACGATAATCGAATTCAAGTCGGCGGAACTGGAGCGTCGGAAGCACGAGCTCCTGCGCGCCGTCCAGGACACGCAGCGCGGCCTCTCCGCCACCGCCGACCAGCGCTCCGCCATCGAAGAGGCCCTCGTAATCTCCAACCCCTCCTCTCCTCGTCTCTACAATTCTCTTTCCTTTTTATCCACAAAAGTACTATTCCATGCGCCTCGTCTCGTTTCTTTCGATAGGTCTGCGTCGAACAATTCGGCGCCGGTTCGCCGGTCGATCTCTCAAAGCTGGACGGCACCTGGCGGCTGAACTTCACTTCGGCTGCCGACGTCCTCGTCCTCTTCGAGGCCGCCGCCAGGCTCCCCTTTCTTCAGGTCTATTCCAAGCTCTGCTTATGGAGTTGTTGCTTAGGCTGATGCTTTGATGCTTGGGTTTCAGGTGGGGCAGGTCTTTCAGAAGTTCGAATGCAGGGATCGCTCGGACGGAGGAATCGTGCGCAATGTCGTGCGCTGGAGCATCCCCACACTGCTGGAGGTAATGCCATTTACGGATTGCCACTACTTTTGAAGAATTTGGGAATCCTCAATTGGATGTAGAAATAACAGTTTGGCTTGAGTTTCGTAGTGAATGTGTGATGATCTGGCCTATGATTGATTTATATAGGAGCACGAAGGTGCGACGTTGCTGGTCTCCGCGAAATTTTCTCTCGTATCGAAGCGCAACATCTTCCTTCAGTTCGAGGAGGTACGCTTCTTGTGCACTAGAATCTAGCATTCTTTGTCTTTGGTCATAAATTATACGCAAGCAGATTTGTTATTACTGTTTCGTGTATTTAAATGGATGCGGCGAAAGAAGTTGTGAACGGAGTGATTTTATATGAGATGTGAACAAAGAAACTAGTCATTGTTATTATTCATTCTTCTGGTAGGTTGCTGTTGAAAATATCAAAATAAGTGAACAGCTGCAGGCATTGATAGCTCCAGCCATACTTCCTCGCTCGTACATTAGCCTGCAGGTAATACCAGAGAACCTTAATAATTTCAATCTGATTTGTGTTGAACGGCAGCGCATAAGATCAAAATTGGTCCATGCCGATATGCCGTATGCAACTGACGCAGCTGCAACATCTGATGCTGTTGTAATAGTGATGAGACGCTTTTATCATGCAGATATTGCAGTTCCTGAGAACGTTTCGAGCTCAGGTGCCTGTGAACGGTCCAGATAGGTATGTTTATTCTGATTTGATTTATATCCGAGTGCATTTTTAGCAGTAATCTCATCCCGAGTAAATCGACTAAACTGCAGGAGATCACCTGGAGGATTGTATTACCTTTCTTATCTGGACCGAGATATGCTTTTGGGCCGCTCTGTCGGGGGAGGCGGAGTTTTCGTTTTCACGAGGGCGCAGCCTCTTACATAACCATTTGCCCATTAGCCGAAAACTGAGGTATCTCGAGGTAAAGAACAATTGATCATAGTGAAAATAAAGTCAAGTGCAAATATAGATTTTACTGTGAAGACTCTCAGAAAAAGGACGCTTTCGGATTAGCATCGTATTCACATTCATATCTTGATTAAATGTACGTAACACATTGCACAACTTTGGAGGTTGGAAATTGTTTTCATTTTTCATACATGTATTTTAGTTTATTTTCATTATCATTTGGCTTTTGGCCTTGTTTTATAATCATTAGGATCTTGTACTTCTTACTGCTCTGCTGTACTGAAACTCCTCATATTCAATATTACACAGTAGAGATGCTATATTCACAACTGTTTTACATGCAGATGTGTATACGCATGCGCGTTATAAAATGACACAAAAACTAATAGTTTAATTATTTGGACTGCGAAGGTAACCTGTTACATCTAAACATAGTTAATTATCATTATGTTTATTATCATGAGCTAATTAAGTAAATGCAGCATTGAATGTGACTTGCCGCCATCTTGAATATGAATATGCCTCTAAAATAGTAAAAAATTAAGGAAAACAAAATTCAATCTATATCCAATTTATATTTAATTAAGGTGCGTAGTCTATAGGTTGGCAATGACGTCAAATATTTGTCAAGCTGTATATATAACATATTTAATTCTGATTATTATATAAGTAATTTAGTTGGACTCCATAGTATATATATATATATATAAAAGAAAAGGTCATATAATAACAAAGTATGAATCATCATTTTCAAATTGTTTTTTTACAATCAAGGTCTAAATACATGTGAGGGAACAGAGAGAGAGAGAGAGAGAGAGAGAGAGAGATTAAGGTTGATAACCACAACTCTTGGTATCTGATAATCAAGCAAATGCCATCACCAAAGCAAATCAAATTACAAGCATTAACAATCTTCCAAAAAAGCATTATAGCTCTCACAGTACAACTCTATGCAAGTTTACCAATACCCTCAGACCAAAAGGATACAAATAACTAAGATCGTGTTATTAATCGAGCCGCTTTTATTATGTGTTGATATTTTAGCTCTGTTAATAACACCACGCTCACTCAAATCATCGGCAGCAGTTCACTCAAATCATCCGCAGCACTTCTTTGCACTTCACATCATCCATCCTAGTCATTAGCATCCAAGCTCTGCTCGAGGCCGGCGGATCGGAGGGCGGCAGCGAGGCGGTCGGAGAGGGCGTGGATGTGGAATTGGTGGGCGCGCGCCTGCGCGGCGGCCTCGGCCTCGAGCTCGCCGAGCTCCGCGCAGAGGCGCTCCTCGGCCTCCTCCGCCACACGCAGCCGCGCCCGCGCCCGCTCCAGCTCCCACCGCCCCGCCGCCTCCCCCTCCCTCGCCTCCCGCAATTCCCTCTCCAGCTCCGCGTTCCTCGCGCGCAGCTCCTGCAGCTCTACAACGTTCCCGGCCATGGGAATGTTATGCGGGAATTTGGGTGCGTATACTATATATGCGCTTTTCTTGGAGGGAGTAGCTGTTTCTTTACTATATATAGGGGGTACGGAACAGGGTGGGTCTCTAGTGTGTCCCGGTTCAATGAACCGAGCCCGGAAGATCCGGCCGTCAGGGGTGTATGGCACCTCACCACGTCGCAGAGAAATTACTGTGGACCGGGTCCACCACGTAAGCCAAGAACCTGTCAAGCGCATTATTAGAAAACTAAGGCACACAGGTTTAGTTAATATATAATTTCTGCAGTTTCTCCTCTCGTGAGAGGAAAAGCGATCGCAATATAATATTTTTTTTTTATATATATTGTTTAGTTTATTTTTGATCCAATATCATTATTTAGTCATCAATACTAACAGCAAATTAGCTTCTGGATTTCTCATTAGGAAGTTAAGTAAACGGGCTAAAAAAAAAGGCCAAGTGATTGATTGTGGGAAAGCGAAAGAGAAAAGACTTTTAATCTTCCAATCTTCTGATGACACCATGCTAACCATTATGGTCACTAAACATTATTTAGAGGATAATTCATTGGAAAAAATAAAATTGAAATATTGAATTAAGAAGAGAAAAGTAAATAAAAAATCGTAGAAATGGAGAAGAACCAATCAGATGCCGACACTCTAAATAGATGGTATGCTATTTTCTTCGTTCAAATTTTTTGTTTAGCTGAAAATATGAATTAACTAGACTTGAAACTTAGAATTTTCAAGTTCTTTGCCATTTACGCTGGTTAGCATTAATTATTTATTATTGATATATAAAAGTTTACGGGATGAAATTATCGATTATTTTTAAGGATCATCCAAATGATATGGATGAAGGATCAATAGATTGGTCGTGTATAGTTTTATCGATGAATTATGTATAAAAAAACATTATCTACTACAAGGTGACGAATAAAATGAAATATTCTTAAAAGTCCAGGGGCGAAAGAGAAATATCGGTATAGATTTAAATTTTAAAATATCAAATTTAAAAGTTTGAAAATTAAAATAAAACTTAATTTAAAACTACTAGTTCAATTAAAAGACAAAAATGCTGTGGGCTGGAACAAATTAAATGGACTAGGCCTTTCGTAGGCCCATTTAACATTACTGGGCCGGTACACACAAGTGGCCCATGTGCCCACTTAGCTATGTTCGAATATGTTGTTGTGCTAGGCCTTATTAGGCCCTGCTAAACAAAATGATTTTTCTTTTTGTTCTTTTGGGTGTTAGAAAATTGATTTTTATGAAAAATTTCTTTTCAAATTTCATGAAATTTTTTTTTTCTAAATTTTTTATCTAAAAAACGAAAATAGTAGAAAAGAAAAAAAAATTATTCTCAGAAAATCGATTTTTATGCTTCTAACCCCTAAACACAGAGACAATGAACCCTGCATTGGTGGGCCTCACAAATATATAAATTTTTTTAACAAATAAATGATCGGATTTAGTAAATTTATCATATATTTATCAAAATTTTATCATTTATCTCGAACTCTCTAATGACTTATAAAAATAAAAAAAAAACAAAAAAAAAACTGGGCTCTGCACTGTGGGGCCCAACATGCTAGTTAAATACGTATTATTAGATGCTGTTGAGATAGAAAAGTACAGTAACTGGATTTAACTAAATCCACCAAAATCACGAAGAAGGGTAAAACAGTAATTTCACCTTAAATCTAGGGTTTCCCCTCTATGAAACCCTCTCCCTTTATATATACCCATATCAAACCTCTTTTTTTCTCCATCGTATTTCTCATCCTCACAGCCGCAACCAAAATTTCTACAGGTTATATATATATATATATATTTTTTTTTTTCTTTTCTTTTTCATTTTCTTTTTTTTTTTCTTTTTGAGAAAAGATATGATGTTTTTATTATTATTAGTTTTATTAAATTTAATGCAACGAGCAATGAATCAGGCAGCCCCTTTGTCCCAGTTAGAAGTGATATTGGAGGTGTTGTTTTGCTCGGAGAATAAAAATCAAAAGCTTTTGCTCTTCAGATTAGCTGAGAGAAAATTTGCTTTCTCTTTGAAGCTGGTCTAGTAGTCCTAAGCACATTCTTATTATTATTGTTTCAAACAATTTATCCCAATTTTTTTTTTTATTATGAGATTGGCTTTTTTTTAAAAAAAATCTATTTTTGGGTTGAAATTTTAGTTGGTTGGTAAAAATCTGTTTTTTTTTTTTATGAATAAAGGTTGTGGTTTCTTTTTTAATATGGAAACTTTGAGTTGGATTCTTGATAAATAGAAAATCGCATGAGAATCATGAATTTTTTTAATTAGAACAGTTTTATGAGTGCTTTTACTTAACAATTCTAATGATTCTCTAAAACTAACGAATTAGACCAAACATAATCAAATCAAACATTAGTGTATTGTAAAATCCTGTAGATTTTGCTACTAACATTGAACAAACTATATGTAATGTATTTTTCTTTTTCTTTTTTTTAAGAATTTTCTATAGCCTTTTCATTTAGAGAGTAGAGCTTTACATTAAACATTTATATGGAAAAGATAGATAAAATAAGTGCCCAATCTAAACTTGAAGATTTTTAGAATAGTTCCCAAATCTAAGCAAATTAAAAACACAGAAAATATATAGAATGAGGTCCCCAAATTTAAAACAAGACAAGGCCTCGAAGTCTATAGTGTACAACCAAGTTTAATTAAGTTCATAAACATTTAGTTTGGAGAAAAAAGGTTTAATTAAGTTCATAAGCATTTAGTTAGGGGGAAAAAAGGGGAAAAACTTAAAAAAAGTGGCAACTCTAAGAATTCCATTTTTTTTTAAAGCTCATCTCCTACTAGAGTAAGGTTAGATTAGGTTGATGTCACTACAAAAATAAGTAACATGCAAGGACATTTTTTTTAATATTTAATGATATTTAAAAGCGTCCTAATATAATCTAACGTCATATTTGACAGCGTCGGCGAATGAAGAGTCGTCATGTATATATCGACGTTTATACCAATACCGACGTTTATGCCAAGTATCAGTAAAATATATTCTGACGTTTTAAAGTTTATTATTTAATAACTTGGTTTGATATAATAGAGGGTTCCTATGACGATCCTTTTTGAAGCGTCGGTATTTGTTATATTGTAGGGACGTTTCCTCCAAGCGTCGTCTAAAAAACGTCCTTATATTAAATTTTTTTTGTAATGTGTACCTCGTTATTTGGTTATATTAGGCTGATGCACATCTAACTTCAGCATGTTTGACTTAGCTTTATTATTAGTCCGATCTCGTGAGTTCGTACGAACGATGTTTGTGATTGTGATTTACGATTACCAAACATGCCCTAAAACTTCGGATACTGTAATATTTAGGATGAGAAGGTGCCATGGAAGGTATTTTATTCGATACAAGTACTTTGAACACAAAAGCTTAGACATCAATAACAACAACACACCTTACCTTACTTATATCCTAACAATTAGAACAAGAGGGTATTTTATTCGATACAAGTACTTTGAACACAAAAGCTTAGACATCAATAACAACAACACACCTTACCTTATTTATATCCTAACAATTAGAACAAGAGTAAAAAGAGTTAAAAGATCAATTTGGCCAGAGTAGACCCGTGCATTCATTCAATTAATCTTTGTATCAATCCGACTGAAGAGTCAGCGCCTCGCAAATGGCAGTTATGTAGCGCCGAATGGCAGTTACGTAGTGCCACGGCAGCAGGTGCTTTGGAGATGACTCTAAGTTGTGAATCGGTGGCGGTTCCTTTGGAGTCGGAGGCCGATATGGGTTCGGCCTTAGGAAAGGCGGCAAGTCGCCTCGACGGCCGAGAGATGGTACCCGTGGCAGTGGGGACAACAGAACCACTGGTGGCGCAAAGTAAGCGGACGATCGTCGTAACTTGTTACCTCTTTCTTCATCTGATGCTGCTGTAACAACCGTCAGTACTAACGCAAACACGAGGGATTGAAGTAGAAGGCTTGTTGAGGGGATCCTCATTTCGCCTCTCCACTCCTGCGCCCTCCACAGCTCTACAATCTCAAAGTCCTGCAACTGTTGTATATTTATAGACTGATTAGTGCGTGCTTTGCAAATTTAAAATACTTTGCTTGTAATTGAGTTTGAGTATTAACAACTACTCTGAGCATTAGTTAATGTTGCTCGTAGTTGACCTCGTATTAGTAAATGCTGTTGCCACTGTGTGATTAGTTACCTAATCTTTGGCCGCTAAATAAGCTTTGGTCAAATTTGTTTTGTTCCGGGGAGTGTCTTTTTCTGATGGTATATTCCAGAATGGTTTTGTCACCTACTACTAACATGTAGATGAGATTCTCACTTTTTTAAAACTAGTACATGGTTAGAAAAATGTAGTGGTTGAGTGTTTGTAGGGTATGTTTCTTGTATTTGTAGTAGAAAATGGAGAAAAATTGCGAACCGCAGGTTCAAACCACTTCATTAATTGTCGTTTTTCCGAACCCAAATTTGAACGGGAAAGGACGGTTTTAGTTGAAGCTAGATTGGTGCGGATTGGGTTCGGAGACTCTGATTGAATGTCTAACACGTTTGATTTTGATTACGATTTTTGTGTTAGATGTGCCTCGAAATTAGTAATCGACTTTAGTTTTGGGACTGTGACTCGTCGACAGTTTTACGGTGCGACTAATTTGAAAATTAAATTGTGAAGAAAAAATGATTGTGTGATGAGTAGCGAAGGGTTCGGACCAATAGGTCCGAGCCCGTATCCACACCACTGGCCAGGGAGGCGGTACGGATCAGAGCCAAAATTCGTTAAGAGTTTTTCTTTATTGTTTTGCCCTAGATGCGACATCTTATGACGCATTGTACTACGAACTTTGTATTCATTTTTTTGATAGTGAAGTTCTCTCCTCCCTCGTTCGTGATTTTTTTTTACAAAATTTTTTTTCACGTAAATCTGTGTGTTATTTATTTTTCTGCTTGTAGTTTGTCTATTTTGTGTTCGTCATTTTTATTTTTGTTTGTGCGCTCGTCGTAACATTTTGTAATGGAATCAAACTCGATATTAAATTTCAACCCACAAAAAAATTGAGTCAAAATATGTGGCACGTTGTATGGTCAGGTTGAATTTATCCTTTTCAGCAGGTTTACTTTGACACTCATGAATTTCTAAAACCATTGGGTCTGAGTTGAACTTTAGAATTTTCGGCATTGAATATCACTTTCGTTGCCGGTTTCTCTAAAAACTTTGCTGAATCCAATCTAAGTGTCAAACAGACCGCGACAGTAAACTTAAAATACTTTGAGCTTAAAATTTAAAAACGAAAGGAGTAGTTGGTGTCGGCATTGCTAGCTAGTATTTTATCTCTTAAAGATTGTGTAGTCCACGATTGAGTCATATTCGAAGTGGCGTGAGACTGGTTAAGTCGAGTCACAATCGAGATTCTAAATACTGTGTCTATATATTTTTAAGTGAGTTTATTGCGTTACTTATGTATTTCTAACAGGTCGGACTTCTAAGATTAATGGGTAGTGTCAATAATCCGACACATCTATACTGTCTATCTATACAATCTATATTATAACATTAAACTCCGTCTCTTCTTAGTTCGATTTACCAACCGAACATTTTTGGATCTTAAACTTTGAAACTTGGGGTCAACGGTAAACAACTATTAATTAACCTTATACTAACTACCGAATTTCATAATACTAACTACAAGCTTAATTCTAAAGGATGGTAAAAAAAACTATAACCTCTTGAGATCTTGTTAAACAAAGTATGGAGACACTCTCACTATGCGTATTTTCTCTTCTTTTTACTAATAACTCTTTAACTTATATAATTTTTAAATTAATTAATTGTAAATTAAAGATTTTATTAAATTCATTGGGGTGACTCCATCTAGATTAATAATTTATTAATATTTGGTAAATAACACTATAATAATTAACGACAAATAATTGATAAAACACATCAGTACACGAGGCGGACAGATACACTTGGTACAAACAATAATTTCTCGTAGTTGGAGGACTCCATACCTTCTTATTAGGTAAAAGCATACAGAACTTATCTAAATTATAGGCTATTTCGAATCAACTATCTAATTTTTTAAAAATTTGATTTTACTATCTAATATTTTAATTTGTTTGATTTAAATCAGTCAATAATATTTTAATTTTAAAATTTAAAATTATTATTTATTTTAATAAATTTATAGTTGTGATAATCGTATGAAATATACTAACGAATTTAAAACTGGCTGACTTAAATTAAATAAATTGAAATGTTAGTTAATAAAATCAAAATACCGAAAGATCGGATTGTAAATGTAAAATGGTCCATAGTTCAAAACAAGCTCTATACTTCCTTACATTTTTTTTTAGTTCATTGCTGGTGGTTGCACGGCGGAGGCGGAGGCGGAGGCGGAGACGGACGCTTCGGAGCTGATCTGAAGTGAGGGGGCTGCGAAAGCTTAGGAGCCGGTGGAGCCGATACTGGCTTCCGACGAGGGTTCGGCCGTGGCTTTGGCGGCCCAAATCGGCCTTGGTGGTGGCAGCGGTGGCGGCATTGGTATTGGTGGTGGTGGTGGTGGTGATGCGGCAGTGGCGGCAGCGGAGGTGGCGGCGAAGGAGGAGGTGATTTGAGGGCAAATGGTGGACACAGCGAAGGTCCCGGAGGCGAGGTAATATCTTCAGCATTTGAGAGGCCAATTATTGTGACTACCACCAATGTTTGGAGCAGAAGGAGGGGAGAAAATGCCATATCTCTCCGTCTCAAGAGATATGTATCTAGCTAGCTAGCTACTTCACTAGCTAAACGCTCTCCTCATACACATATATAATGCAGGGACTTAGCATTTCTCTCTCTGCGTTTGGGTACTGTAGTGAATAAACGAGTAGTGTGATGAGTGGCAATTTGGGGATTTAGTACGTTTGAGGAACCGCGTGGTGCGTTGGTAACATTGCTCGGAGTTAAATGCAGCTGCAATGCATGGGGAGTAGGGAGCATTGCCATGTGATGTGAGCGAAAATAATTTGTACTTTTTATGAACGCCGTGCATATGCATCACTGCATGCCTGGGACATCGGTTTTTGTGAGTTTCTCTTAAATCTATCACATGTCTCTGTGCATATAATTTTTTAAATAAAAAAACGTAAGAAGATCTGTTTGACGATGTCAAAAAAAAAACAATTTGTATCCGCAGTGAGTTTAGCCCTACTCTGGGCTTCTACTCAATCTAGTGCCAGCTAGTCACAAATCGAGCACACGGATATATATATATATATATATACACACATTAGGGTTACTATACTCTTATAAGTATAGATCTTTTTGTACTTATAAATTTTCGGCCTTTAAATGAAAGGATGTGTAGTTAGAATGATAGTGGTCTTCTATGGTTGACTGGGTGGTTGGTTGAATAGTATGATTTAACGGATAAAAATGATCAAAATGATAGATCTAACGGCGAAAAATTTATAAGCACCACGCGCGTGCTTGGTGCTTTTAAAAGCACCATAGCCGGACTATGTATATATATACATATATATAGTAAGATCATTCCAAATTCACAAGATTATGATCAACTTTTAAAATAAAACCATCTTAGAGGGTTAATTAAGAAGGCTAGGGTACTTTAGAAGCAAACAAAACTATTTACTTCTGCATTATTTTCGATGATGAGACAATCAAATTGACAATCGGCATCATTAAACTTAATTTATATATTTTAAGCTTGCTAGATTTCGAATTTTATAATTCACAATATCATTTCTGATCTAGTATTCAAATGGTCTCAAAACTGACAATGTCTAATAGTTAATATAAAATAAATTTAAAACTATTTGATCAGTAAATAATAATATTGAATATTTATAAAATAGTATAGATCATATTTAACGATATCGATTATCGATTCGAATATTCCAGGACTGAAAATGAAGAGAAAGTAAACGGATTATAGCCTAAAAATTAATAGTACATTACAGTCCATACATTTGACCTCTCTTCACTGCTGATAATTGCACGGCGGCGGCGGCGGCGGCGGCGGCGGCGGCGGTGGCGGTGGAGACGGATGTTTAGGAAAGAAATGAGGGGGCTGCGCAAGCGTAGGAGCCCGCGGAGCCCATACCGGCGTCCGATAAGCGTTATGCGGTGGCAGACTGCGGTGGCCGTGATGGTGATGATGATGGTAATGAGGCGGCGGCGGCGGAGGTGATTTGAGGGCAAATGGTGGATGTGACAAAGGTCCCGGAGGCGATGTAATTGGTCGTCGATCGCCTAAAAATCTAGGGTTGCTTCTCTCTTCATTGAGATAAAAAGTAGTGGAAATAACCTCTTCGCCATTTGAGTGTCCTGTAACTATCAATATTGTTGCTGCAGCAATCACCAATAATTAATGTTTGAATCACAAGCAACGAAGTAGAGAACACCATTTTAGTTATTTTCTCCCTCTCTCTATTTCCTTACATGTGTATAGTAGGGAGAAGTGTATGTGATAATATAGATATATATGCATGGGATCAAAGCTTTTGAACAGGACTAGTGTAGTTAAGGAATGGGGTGGGTGGTTTGGTTTGGTGATTAATGCACCTTTGACGAACTGCATTGTGCATTGCTGCTTAATTTGACCTGCGTTATTTTATTGCTTGGAATTTAGCGCAGCAAGGAGCAGAAGAAAAGGTTTTCTTTGAAACAATTATTATAATACAAAGTGTGTGTAGAATACCATTAATATCTCCAAGCCATTGGTACTATTAGATTTTCGATCATCGGATGAAGGGATGTGCGATTAGGATGATAGTGACCTTCTAGAATTTAGTGAGTGATTGATGGAATAGTATAATCTAAGGACTGAAAATGGTCGAAGAGATAGATCTAACAGCGAAAAATTTGATAGTACCAAGTATTTGGTGCTATTAATAACATTATAACCAGACTATATATATATATATATATCAAACTAATTATATTGTACTAAAAGAAGAGCTTAACTAAAAATAATATGGTGCTTGTATATTTAAATAATATATATATTATTTTTTTATGAAATGTAAAAGAAATATTTAATTGACTATTATAAATTTTATGTGAATTTAATTGTATCAGAAATGAACTTTTAGTTATGGAGAGAGCATGGCTGAACGGTAGTATGGGTGAGAACCTAGCCTACTGTGAATCAGCTTATTCGCCGCGAATTGATATTCTTTGCTTCTGTAGTGGTAGAAATTGGTTATGTGTTTTTATCGAACCAAACATCAAATGATTTATTCCGATATTTAAACAAAACGCAAAAATTTATTACTTATCTAAGCTTTAGCCCACAGTTGTTACTGGACACTGAATTTGGCCCAAAAAGAAGTTGGGCTTTTCTTGCCTCTTATTTTATGATATTGGGCTTTAGAGGCTTGAGCCCGATCCAAACCGCTTGAAGCTTGATTTGTTTTTCTCAATTTGATCATACCTTGTTGCACAAAAACTACGTTATAATTACTTAATAATTTTTTCATAAAATTTTGATTGAATATTTATTTATCTCTCGATATCGTTTTTCGGTAACGTGGATTGTACATTTTTATCGCATATAACTCAACAGTGAATAATGCAAAAAAAATCAAAAAAGAAACAAAATTCGTTTCCCACATAGCAGGTGGGGAAACGAGTTATGATAAGAGAGAATGAGAGGCGTAGTCGTAAAGCGAAATGCAGAGCAAAAAAAAAAAAAAAAAAAAAAAAAAAGGCAACAACAGCAAATCTAAAGCTGCCGCCCACCCACTTTTGCCCTTCTTGCTACCAAACCTTTTTTTTTTTTTTTTTTTTTTTGCCCCTTAATTATACACCCAAAAAAAAAAAAAAAACACTAACTTTTCCTTATTTATACATCCACACCCAAAAACACACCCAATAGGATAATTATTGCTTGCAGAGGCTGTAACCGTTGTTCCAGTATTTCTAAAACCTTATCATAACTTTTAAAATTAAAATTTAGTTTATTCAAAAGTACTTAATTTATAAATAACTTTTACAATATTTTATAAATTGTACAAATTCAATAGTTGAATTTCAATTTTGAAAATATAATTCATGTTAACCTTCTCGCAATTTATATTTTTTTCACCAATTAAATACCATCACGTATCTTGATTTGTAAAGTGTTATAAAATTTATTTAAATAAAAGTTTTAAAATTAAAAATGAAAATTTTAAATATTATAAATTATATATATTTAATGAATTATGCTACTATATTATCAATAATACCAAGCACTTGATGTTATTGAGTTTTCGGCCATTGGATGAAAGGACGTGCGGTTAGGATTATAGTGATTCTCTAGAGTTGAGTGGATAGTTGGTTGAATAGTATAATTTAACGGGTGAAAATAATCAAAAGATAGATCTAACGATAGAAAATTCGATAATAGTAAGAGCTTGATAGCCGAAATCGTATTAAATCTTTATTTTAAAAATATTAACTAAAAAATAATGAGGTGCAGACCATTCAAACACTCAACATTGTTGCATGTGGGCCCCAAAGAGGGTGTCATTTGGGAGTTTATTTCAAAGGTCTCCTATTTCCCCCTCCTCACTTCCCTTACAAGCTAAAAAAGAAAATGAATATGAATAATAAATAAATAATAAAGATTCCTTGCAAACACACACCGCCCCACTTTTCAAAAGGGAGCATCTCTTTACATCTCATTCCAGGCGTAAAATTAAAGTTCATTTCATGTGGATTTGATCCCTCCTTCACCCCCACCACTCCCCATTTCAACGTGTCATCGTCTCCCTTTATTATATTATCTAACCCCCCCCCTCCTCCCCCGCTCTACATCCCCTCCTCCGCTTCGATCCCCTCCTCTGCTTCGATCCCCTCCTCCCCGTCGCCTCGAAGGTGAGTGAGCTTCAGATCTAAGGTTTCCGATCGATCGATCGATCGATCGAGCTCTCCTTTTGTTTCTTCTTCCGATTTTGTTAGTTTCTATGGATGGTCGTTTGTGGATATGATTGGTGTTCAAATCCTCGGGATCTAGTGTTTGATCCTTCCGTTTTTGCTCCTAACTTGTTGGATTCCTCTCTTTTTAGTGTTGCGCTTGGTTTGATATGGTCAAATAGTTGAATAGGCGTGGAATCGGACGGTTTCTTTTGATAATAGGGATATAAAGTTATAAATCGTTATCGATCGATTAAATTAAGAAGGTTATGATCAGATTTCTAAGGATGTGTGATATTTGGATGATCCATTTTGTGATATTTGAAATAATTTTCTGTGGATTAATCTGCTGATTGCCGAAGTCATTTAGTAGCAGTGTTTAAATCTTAGTGTAATTTAGACTCTTAGATACTGTGATCTCTCACCTGTTCATTTTTTTTAAGTTCTATGTTCCCTGTCAACTCTTGTACTTGTTGTGTGTTTAATTGCATTGCTGCAAAGCCATGAAGCCTCCACAGGATTTATCGATCAAAGGGATGTAATCATGAAGCTTGGAATTCAATTAGGTTTAAATGACGGACCTAGTTACATATTTTGATGTTTTGATTTTGTGGATAATTGCTTTTGTTTTCTCGTCCCTAAAATGAAAATAACGTTATATCTTAACATCTTGATGGTGAATTCGTTCCACTCCGTCTCTCTTAGAAGACTAATTATTGAAAGATAATTAGTGAGAGAATTTCTAAAGCATTCCCTACATACATGCTCTTTTTGTCTTGTAGTTGCTGCTTCTGTAGCTTTATCTCGCTCTTTCATGCTGATAAATTTGCTCAATATTAATATTCCACATCACAAGACAATCACCTTTGTATGAAGAAAATTTCCTACGGCATATTGTCGTTACTGATTCATCTTTAGTATAGAATGTTCTGCATTTTTTTATAAAAAAAATTCCTGTCTTGAATAACTCTTTTCTATTTGCAAAATTCTGTAGTGATATCTGCCGACAGGTTGATTAAAAACTATGGCGGAGGCTGAGGATATTCAACCCCTCGTCTGTGACAATGGAACTGGGATGGTAAAGGTAAGTTTTGGGCCTTTTTTTTAACCTGGATGTTTTTCAGAATATTGTGAATTGCGGTAAAAATATCTGGAACTTATGTACTTATATTTGCCTTTTCTGTAGGCTGGCTTTGCTGGAGATGATGCTCCACGGGCTGTTTTTCCAAGTATTGTCGGTAGGCCACGCCACACCGGTGTTATGGTGGGGATGGGACAAAAAGATGCATATGTTGGTGATGAGGCCCAATCTAAGAGGGGTATTTTGACATTAAAGTATCCTATCGAACATGGTATTGTAAGTAATTGGGACGACATGGAGAAGATATGGCATCATACCTTCTACAATGAGCTTCGTGTAGCCCCAGAAGAACATCCAATCCTTCTTACTGAAGCCCCTCTCAATCCTAAAGCCAACAGAGAGAAGATGACACAGATTATGTTTGAGACATTCAATGTCCCTGCTATGTATGTCGCCATTCAGGCCGTCCTCTCCCTCTATGCCAGTGGCCGTACTACAGGTACACTATTTTGTTTTCTTTTCTAATTCGCTAATGCTTTTAATCAGCTTCATAGTGTCTGCATCTGATGACTTTTTTTTTTTAACATGTGTTGCTATGGCAGTTTTGTTTTCACTATTTTATGGTTAAAATAGTTCTCTTCTCTGTTTGGAAATTTTTAATTCTTGAAATTGAGTTGTGAGTAGGAAAGGTACAAGATTCCTGTACATATAAATTTCTTCTGATTCTTACATGTTCCTTCCATCTTGCAAGATATGTTGCTTACCTATACCTATGATCTTGTGATTGTTGCTTGTGCTTCTCATCAGTGTAGCTACAATTGTTTTGCTTTACTTTTGGCAGTCGTTATTATTGGTGAATTTTTTGCTTGCTTTATTTTTTGTGTTATTATTTTATCCCAGTTTCATGCTCTTATGTATCAAATAGTGCTAGCTGAAAGCAGTAGTGTATGAATATTGCCTGTGCTGAGAATACATCTGGAAAGTACTTCAAAATTAACGTGTTAGTAACTTAGTATTTGCCTTTTTCTAAACTAGCAGGCCAGATATGTTGCTTTACTACTGTTAGCAGATCTTGGTTGCATACTCACATTCTGATGTTTTCCCTTCTCACTAGGTATTGTGTTGGACTCTGGTGATGGTGTCAGCCACACCGTCCCGATCTACGAAGGATATGCTCTTCCACATGCTATTCTCCGTCTTGACCTCGCTGGTAGGGACCTAACTGATGCACTGATGAAAATCCTAACCGAGAGGGGATATTCATTCACGACCACTGCCGAGCGGGAAATCGTGCGTGACATTAAGGAGAAGCTCGCCTACGTTGCCCTCGACTACGAGCAGGAGCTTGAGACCGCGAAGAGCAGCTCTTCCATTGAGAAGAGCTATGAGCTGCCCGACGGCCAGGTCATCACTATCGGGGCCGAGCGGTTCAGGTGCCCTGAAGTGCTCTTCCAGCCGTCGCTCATTGGTATGGAAGCTCCTGGAATTCACGAGACGACCTACAACTCGATCATGAAGTGCGACGTGGATATCAGGAAGGACTTGTATGGGAACATTGTTCTCAGTGGTGGCTCCACCATGTTTCCAGGCATTGCTGACCGTATGAGCAAGGAGATTACGGCACTTGCACCAAGTAGCATGAAGATCAAGGTGGTGGCGCCTCCGGAGAGGAAGTACAGTGTTTGGATTGGAGGGTCGATCCTGGCTTCCCTGAGCACCTTCCAACAGGTAATGCAAAGAATGTTGTTAAGTATTCTTTCAGCCTTAACAATTCAGTCCGGGAAGTTTGTTCCACATAACACTCAAATCCTTTCATTAATCTACCGACTAAGAAAAATGTTACTCAAATCGTTAGCGACCAATACCAACTTCAAAAAAGAACTGCCTTGTCAACGAAACTCTGCACAATTTTGACACGACATTGTTTTCCATAATTTGGACAAATCGAATGACCCAATTGTTCAGGCAGTATACCTGTTAAAATTGAACCTCTGCTGGAATTGGGCAATAGATTTAGAACTTACATGTAACTAACTATCAGTTTTATGAATTACCGCTACGTTATATTGAGAGATGACATTTGTTTTGTGCTACAGATGTGGATATCGAGGGCGGAGTACGAGGAGTCCGGTCCGTCAATTGTCCACAGGAAGTGCTTCTAGATGATTTCTATGCGTTACTTTTTTTACTCCCCCTGCTTCTCTACTATATCTGGTGATGGTAGGTTGATGGAATGTGAAACAAACGTTCGCTTGTTGGTTTGTGTGCTCTGAGATTTTCCATTTCACTTTTAGTTGGCGCATTTTGCGTTATGTAATGTAATATGGCTGTGAGCTATTAGCAAAATTGTTAGCTATATAAGTTGTACGTAGTTTGGATTGGTGAAATTCTATTGGTCCTTCGCGTGGGTTTCTTCTGGTCTCTATATCTTGTATGTTGCATTTGAGAGGAGCAATAATTGTTTATTCTTGATACCATCTTCTATTTCTGCAACTCTAGTTTTCGTGTTTAGCCGTACTGCAGATGTGTTTTTAACTTGATCATTGCTCTGATTCCGAAATTTGAAGGGATCTTGTGATTTTGAACTGAGCTGCTAATTAGATTAGTATAAAACTATAATAAATGTATATTCTTTTCATATTTGAGTGTGGCGGTGGAGATTGTGTTCCAATATGACTCTTTGTTCTGAGTGGCTGTAAAATCCAGCGCGAAGTTAATAGAATCTGCGAATGCAGTACGATTCCACGCTCCTGCAAATTGTAGCATGATTTTAGGATAAAACGCCTCATTACGACCAAGGTTGTTTGGAGCTTAAGATTTTTCTCTTTTTTTTTTTTTTTTTTTTTTTTTTTTTCCTTGTTGGTAACTTGAGCTTATTACTCGTAAAAAAAAAGTTTAAACTTTACTCGGACAAAGTGGCTACGTGTCACTGTCACCGCGTCTCGCGCTGCTCCCTCTGTGCCGTGGCCCGAGCCTCTTCTAATTCCCATGGCCCTTTTTTTTTTTCTTTTTTTTTTTTCGGTTTACTCGCCCTTTCCCCAAGCTACTCGTAGCCTTCATTCAAAACCATTATATTACAAACTGTTCATCCAATAATCCTATTAATTTTTTAATATTAAATTTTTAAATAAAAAAGTTATAAATTTATAATGAAAATGGGTAAGATTTGCATTCTTTTAGAGTGCACAACCTAAGGACTTGATAGTTAATATTCTAAATTCTAAATTCAAAATATAACTATTTCATATTTTTAATTAAATTTATTTTTTTAAAAAAGAATTAAAGCAGAGAGCTTACTACCTCTTTTTCTCTCTTATAAAAACATTTTTCTCGTATTAAAGGGAAACATAAGTTCCCCTGCTGCTGCTGCTATTACTACAGGTGTTTATTAATATTCTTACGACTGCTGTAAAAACACTACAAGACATCGTTAGCACGACTTGTAAGGGTTTTCGTACTACAGGGGAAGCCGCAGGGGACTGGACTTTAATTACTTGTTCGGTAGCAGAAACAGTAAAAACCCAGTTACAACTTAAG
Source organism: Puya raimondii (assembly GCA_016920855.1). Classification (NCBI taxonomy): domain Eukaryota; kingdom Viridiplantae; phylum Streptophyta; class Magnoliopsida; order Poales; family Bromeliaceae; genus Puya; species Puya raimondii. The sequence goes on along the minus strand of JABWPP010000050.1, from coordinate 51,807,838 downwards.
ATTGAGAACCAGTTTCCACACCACAGGATCGAGGAAAACCCTTCTTCTTCTTCTTCTTCTTCTTCTTCTTCTTCTTCTTCTTTTTGGGTTTGATCTACTATTCTACTACTACTACTGCTACTACTACACCAGGTTCAAAACATAACAGAACAGAACCCCAGAAAAAAAAAAAAAGAAAGAAGAAGAAGAAGCAAAATTAGATCAAATAGTAACAAAAACAATTCAGGAGGAGGGTGTGATGACGAGTTGCAGTTGTTGTTGATGATGCTGATGTTGTGGGTGATAGGGGGCGCGGCAGGTGGGGCAGGAGGCGCGGGCGGCGAGCCAGGCGTCGACGCAGGGGGCGTGGAAGGCGTGGCCGCAGGGCGCCAGCACGCGCACGCGCTCCCCCTCCGCGAACTCCGACAGGCAGACGGCGCACTCGGCCGACGCCGCGGGTGAGAACGCCACCGGAGGAGGCGGAGGCGCAGGGGCGGCGGCGGCGGGGGACTTGGGGGGTTGCTGGGGTTGTTGGGGTTGGGGACGGCGGAGGCGGAGGCGGAGGAGGAGGAGGAGGCGGGCGGAGGCGTGGAGGGAGAAGGCGAGGAGGGCGGCGCAGAGGAGGACGACGAGCACCGTCGCCATGTTCACGTCGAACTCCTTCCCGCTCGAGTACGGCCCCCACTTGCTGCCGCTGCTCCTGCTGCTGCTCATGCTCATGCTCAGAGGTGGAGGCGAAGACGACGACGAAGACGACGAAGAGGAGGAGGAAGACGAGGTGTTGGTGTGGCTCGTCGTCGGAGTCATGGTGTTGGTGCGTGTGTGTGCTTGTGTGGGAAAGGTGTGTTTGATGCGTGGGCTATAATTAAGCTCTCCTCTTCTCTTCTCTTCTCTTCTCTTCTTTTCTCAGGGTGTGGAGAGAGAGAGAGAGAGTGAGAAGCAGAGAGGGTTTTGGCCTTTTGGGGCGTTTCAAGTGAGGTGCTTCATCAGTGGGGACTAACTCTGAGAAGGTGTCCGGTTGGAAAAATTCTAGAATGCACCGGATATATTGATGACGTGGCGTTTCAAACCAACTAAATAATTTTTTTTTGAAATATATGTTCCATCATGATTATAAAAAATATTTTTATTATACTTTTTATTGAAAAGAAGAGATGTGATTGGCTTGTTATTGATAACGTGGTGTAAGCATGACACAGTAAACTTTCTCGTCCGGTTGGGTTCCGAATGGGTACCAATTTGAAACCCGATTTTTTTTATTTTTTTTATTTTTTTTTTGGCCCTTTCGTTCTTTTTGTAGGCATTACATGCCTATGTATATTGCAGTGACCACGGCAACTAACATTAATAATCTATTAATTTACCGAACTTAAATTATCAATCATCAGATGTCCATAGAATGTTTACTGTGTCATACTTGCACCACATCATCAATTTTGAAAGATAAAATATTAAGAAGACAATTCTATTGATTGGAAACGTCATGTCGGTAATATACTAAACTTTTTCGAGAACTAGGGCATGAGGCAACGTCAGTACGGTCTAATTGAAGTGCAAATATAAAACAAACTTCCTTTTTAGGGTTCCCTATAAAATTTATTCCTATTGTAAGTTGTTGAATATCGCTATCATGTATTCTAACTACTATACACCAGCAAATTACTGCCAAATGACACCAAAACACAATTTTTAAAGTTTTTTTTATATCTTTTTATTTTTTATTTTTACATCACTTGAAGTTATAATGTTTGATGGTAATTAATTTACTGTCGAGTTAAAAGTTCTGGATGCTGCTAAAAAATCTAATTTTTTTTTATAGGTTAGATGGTGAACTATAATCCGGGTAAACTACAGAATAATAATTAATTATCAGCACAGTAAATTTTAATGTTCTGAACTTGTACATGGTCGTGATTCATAATAAGAATAATAATGCTCATACAAGTCAATGAGAGTAAAGCTTTTTCTTTTTTAGACGCAAGTATAAAGCTTTTCTTCACTTGCAGTAGTATTCGAATATCAAAAATCCGAACTTCTCTCAATCTTGGAACGAATCTAACATATCTTGCAATTTCTAGAAGGGAGTTCTGAATTCTCTTTATTCGATTCTGAACCGATTTGGAAGCTTTTGCCCAAAAATAGAATCTCCAGAACAAAACTTCAGTGAGACGGTTCTAATAAGACACTGTCTTATTCACAGTTTATCATCTAAATTGTATAAATTTTAAACCTATACGAACAGCAAATTAAGCAGTGTTACATTAGAGATCGTCCCATTCCCTACCAATTTTGTCTTCACTTTTCAAAATTAATAATAATAGTCTAGACCTTCCTCGTGGCGATTCTTGAGAGGTTTGCAGATTTAGATAATCATTCGAAAAGTGCTTTTCACCAACCAAAGCTCTAATTAGCTATTCCTGAATAGTAGTAATTTGCACTTCACTTTGTAATGCTTCCTCACCTGATATTTCTTATCAAAGCAATTGGAAGTGGAGTACAACTCAGCTGAAAAAGGTCCAATAACAAAAATGAAAATTAAATTTTTTTTTTTTTGAGAAAAAGGTAGCACGTTACCTGCTTCATTCATTAAATAAGATGAATTAAGCATACAAAATGGAAGCAGTCAGGGCCTCCGGAAAAAGAAGAGAAAAAGCAGAAGTGGGAGGCGAGAAGGGGAGGAGGGGGGAATAGTTACTCAAACAAGCTCATTCCACGCGGTTGCTAGTAGTTTAGCTCTATCCATGACCCTAAAAGCGTCTGGGGGAATTTTTCGAAAGATAGTGTTGTTTCGATCCGTCCAAACAGCCCACCAGATTGCTGATAGAGTGGTTAGGTTTTTAGCTCGTGTCGTAGTATTTGGGGTGTCGGCGATGCTCAGCCAAAGTCCTCGGGAGTCTCTTGGAGAGGCATCTGGGGCGTCCAAAATATCCGCACCGAACAGTAAAAATCGAGTGAAGACGCAATTCCTGAAAAGATAATCGTAGCTTTCCAACTTATTTTAAAACAGTTGTTTTCAAGAGAAACATATTTAGTAAAAACAAGTAAAATACGAATGAGTAGAAATTTAACGGCTCCAATTAATCTTTAATGCTTCGTTTAAATAGAGAGATCATGAGAGAAAATAAGAGAATATAAAAAGAGTGAAAATTAAGAAAAAAAATTATTTCTTCCCGTTTAGATGATAGAAAAAAAAATTCTCATAATTTTCTTGTTTTAATCTCATTTTATCTCTGTCCAAATAATTATTATTCTTTGCTTTGTTTGTTAATAATTTATTGGAGCCTAAGTAAGTTATTAGAGATCTAATTAGTCCTCAATTTAAGCAATCCTCGCGTAATCAGCTTGCATTTCCAAAGCACATATTTTAATAGCAGGAAACGGAAACCCATGACCAAGTTAATTATTTAATTAACATCCCTGGCCCCATTAATTACTCTAGTTGCATTCACGCCTCTTATTAACTATCATTATTCCCATCTCCCATTAATATCTTTAAATCATACGAAACGTTATGTCAAATGATGACATTTTATTGAAAAAAAAAATCAAAAAATTGATATTGCCAAAGTTATTTTTAGAAATATCAAAATCAAAATAAATACATTATATTTACTCATAATTTAAATTTTTTATTCTGATTAGAATTATCAGGCGATGTTAGAGTAGTACTTTGTCCCGCATAGCATTTAGCTCTCAAATTTTCGGCTGGTATTCATACCAATTGTGACGGTCCGATCCGCTAGCAACAATAACTCGTCGGGCCCAAAATGCATTAGCTCAATTATTATTATTAACGTGGAGATCTCATATATTCTAATCAAAATTAATTTTTCATCCCATGTGGGACTATAAGGGCGCTACACTGTCAATATCAAAAGTAATTTAGACAAATATTAATTTCCAAATAATATAGTAAAGCGTTGAATATTCGTAATTAGTTGTGTCTATGTGTGACTCACAGATGCAGTTAATCACGCCACAATTTAGCTAATGAACGCGGTAGACATTTTAATATCTCGCATTACTTTATTTATTTACTGAACTTAATAAAATTTAATATATCTGATCTGTGCATAGTAAACCAATTTCCGTAAAGCGGAGCCACCCCGCGAGAGAGTCTCGTGAACAGTTGTGGCTAATTATTCTGGAGGAGAGGACCACTGTGCATCAACACTGCAGCTTTTGCAGTAGTAAATAGGGGCATATAAGGGTGAGCCCCTTTTGATGTTCTTATAGTAATGTTTACCGCGAAACAAACACACCCTTGCTCCGATCTCTTTTGTGCATGCGCTAGGGAATAGAGAGCACAAGGAAGGGAAAAGAGATTAAAAGAATCGGAAAGAATTATTGTCTAAATCAGGTGTATTCGTGCGTTATATATATATATATATATATTGTCGACAAAATATAAATCACCGTAGCCGTAGGAGTAAGTACAATAAGTGTTCTTTATATACCAGGTGTGAGCAATAATTTTCCAAGAAAAAGCCAAAAAAAAAGAGAGAAAAATAAAGAAAAAAAAAAAGCTGCTAAGAAAGTGGGCTCAGCGCTTATCCTGTGCACAAGACGTACGCATCTTTTAATAGCGTGAAATGCGTATGCATGCGCGGACGAAGAGGGTGCATGGCGGTGTCATATTTTGCCTGCGCTCGGTTGAGACGCTTGCGTTAGCTTCTGTTGTTGCTTTGTGAGATTTATGGGTTCGTTTTGTTCCTTTTCCCTTTGCAGAGGCGTGGTGAGTGGCCCTGCTTTGTTTGTTTGTTTGTTTTGTTTTTTTTTTTTTTTTTTGGGTGTCCTTTTTCTTTATTTGTTTAGGAATATTATTGCTGTGGGCACGAAGAGACAGTTTGGATGGGAGGTAAATGGGGCGGAAATGCTTTGAATTTCTTAAAAATTTAATTTATAGATTATTGATATATTGGTGGTATATCCCATTATCCAATGCATCCATTGAAAATAGATCTGAATAATTAGTCTCAACTCTTCGCTCATATGCATAATAATTAGTAAATATTAGATAACTCGAATGGTGGATACAAGAGTCAAACTTAAAATATTATATAATAAAAAAAGTTTAAGATTAGCTTTGACACTTTATCATTTAAAAGATTGATTTAATAGATAAAAAATTTTGATTAACTATTCTTAATATATATTCACGTGGCATTCTTATGGTGCATGTATGATCCACTCAAAGTCTTTTATATTATTATCAATGCCAACACGTCTACAACACACAACAACAATAATATAAAGAATATGTAGCAATATAAAGATTCTGAATTTTGAAATTTTCATTATAAAATGTTAAAAGTGCGGCGTATGAGATGTATTTATAGATCCGGTGCGGGCAAAATCTATCGCCCACGAGGATTGTAGCTGTTTGAAGGCCAGTTAAGAAAAGGAACGTGGGCTTGAGTGAAGATTTTGGGCCAAATCCATAAACGCTTGTACGACTAATACGAAAGCTTTTAAGGCCCATATTGGACTCTCTATACGGCCCATAGAGGAAACCGGGGCCCATGACCCACTAATCCTTACATGAGATCAAATGGAAAGATCATCAAATCAAATCCTCATCTATTAAAAAAATCCCACCTGCACCGACAACAAAATATATGATTTAAGATCCCTTGCGACAAGACAAAAATTCTGCAATCTAAGTTAAGATTAGGTATAAAACGTGCATTGAAGAAATTAAATATTTCTGTAGCTCATTGCTAATTGATTTATTTGCACAGTAAATAAAAAATTAGTGGTCAGTTAACATGATGTTTTCCTTTGAAATTTCATAATTTTTATTTTACAGATAAGTAATTTTAAAATAAAAAAAAAATTCATGAAATTTTACTTTGTATAGAAACTAAATCGACAGAAAATATTTTTTCAGCCAGAAAAAAATTTCAAAAACTTTATTATGTCAAACTAATTTTGAAAATTTTATTTTAAGAAATAAAAACATATACTCTCAAGTAATTAAGTGGAAAATAATTAGCTGGGAGCATTTCGAGGCTGGTCACTCTCCGCAAATTCCTCTCCTTGCAGCTTCTGGAGTTTCCTCCTTGGACCAAATCTAACCCAAAAAACACATCTTTTTTTTTTACTTTATATATTTTTTTTACTTTTCAGAAAAAGAGAGGGGATCAATGCCATAAGATCGAGTTTATTCAGAATTTTACTTTAGAATTGTAATTAGTAGTTTGTTTTTAAGGTTCTCTTTTACACACCAAGTATATAACCATGAATGAGCAAAAGAGAGAGAAAGGATTGTAAGGAAAAAAAATAAAAGGAGAAAAAGGAAAAGTTGAAAGAGAAGTGGGGAGGCATCTTGGTCAGGTACTGTCATGTACTCATATGTTGGCCTTTATTATTAGTGTTTCTCCTTCTTTATTCTTCATTGGTAAACATGTAGGGAGACCCCTTAACTATAGATTATTTAGCACTAGGCGTCTGAACTTGTTTTTTATTTTATGGACATTTCTTAATTTTGTTTTCAATTTAATTAGAAATTTTGATTAGTTAATCTGTTGTTTTCTAAGATTTTATGATTTTAAGTGCTTTTTCAGCTGCAAAAAGTGCCAAATTTGTTCAAAATTTATGACCAATAGCTAACAAAAAATAAAAATGGTTCTCAAATTCTTAATAGAAAAAATTAAGGGATCACTTCAAAATAGCTTATAATTTGAGTGGGGTGTCCATACATTTTTTACCATTATTGTTTATTATATATATCTTTATCGTATGTACTACCATGTGTGGAACGACATGGGTCTCTTTTTGCACTAGTGCTGTGGTCTTTTCTCTTTTTTTTCTTTTTTTTTTTCTTTTCATTTTTTTTACCTATTATATTAAAGTCTCCATTGATGGGCTCAGTTTTTTTTTCCCCTATCTTCTTTATTGAAGGAAATGGACATGTTGGTCTCTTAGATTACCTCCATTGAGGAACACTTAACCCTTAGGTAAGTAGTTTTTTTTTTTTTTTTTTTTTTAATTTGTACTCATGCAATTGTCTCAAAGCTTTTTACCTTATTATGGTAACACATGTTTCTTTGTGTGTGGGATTTAGTGCTTTGTTTTCCCTCTACAGATGCACCTTATTATGGTAACACATGAATCTTTTTCCCCACTTTTTCCTTTTCTTTGTTCAAACTGTGTCATGAGAGTAACCCACCCATCCATAGTACTCTGCTTTGGGCCTCCACACTTTACTCTTCTTAGCTTTAAGATAGATGATGATTTCCTGTGGGTTTAAGGATTGCAAACAAATGGGTCACCTACTTCTTGTTTTTGTTCACTGATGGGTCTCTGCCACTGTTTCAGATGCATTTACTTTCCCTTTTGAATCCATTCATGTGTTTTACCCCTCTCGTACATGAAAGTTCATAAATAAACACATCACTCACCCATAGATCTCACTCTTGCATTCTCTTATTAAACAAATGAAACCAAAAACTTCAAATTGGTATCTAAATTTCATTCCTCTCTATTTTTTCAATCAATTTTAACTCTGTTTAGATATAATCTTGACGGTAGGGGGCAAATGGCGAAGGATTACCCGGGATCTCCGAAAACCCAGCAAATGTTGGAGTCGAAGAAGCAGCGGCTCACCTACATCTTGGCCGTGAGCGGGCTCTGCGTCGTGTTCTACATCCTCGGCGCATGGCAAAACTCCGCAGTCCCCAAAACCCCCGCCACATCCACCACCATCTCCAAAGTCGGCTGCGACTCCTCCCACCCACTCCCCAATTCGCACTCCCAACCCACACCATCCTCTGCCGCCTCCTCTTTTATAGCTTCCGATCCGATGCTCGATTTCGAGGCCCACCACAAGCTGGCCCTCGACGATTCCTCGGCCTCGGTCGGGACGTTCCCGGCCTGCGCTCTCAACTTCAGTGAGTATACCCCGTGCCAGGACCGCACCCGGGGCCGGCGATTCGACCGAGCAATGCTCGCGTACCGCGAGCGGCATTGCCCGGACAAGGATGAGCTCATCCGGTGCCTCGTGCCGGCACCCCCCAAGTACAAGGCCCCGTTTAAGTGGCCGCAGAGTAGGGATTACGCTTGGTATGATAACATCCCTCACAAGGAGCTTAGCATTGAGAAGGCCGTTCAGAATTGGATCCAGGTCGAGGGCGACCGGTTCCGGTTCCCCGGCGGCGGGACGATGTTCCCGCGCGGGGCGGACGCGTACATTGATGACATAAATGAGCTCATTCCTTTAACCAAGGGGAATATTAGAACTGCAATTGATACCGGATGCGGAGTAAGATCATTGATCATAGTCCCTTTGTGTGTATATATAGAAGATTGTGATCTATTTGTATAAATTCTAAGGTGTTGGGTGTTGTTTCGTCTTTCGGAGGTTGCTAGCTGGGGAGCTTATTTACTGAAGAGAGATATCGTGACAATGTCGTTTGCGCCGAGGGACACGCACGAGGCGCAGGTGCAGTTTGCTTTGGAGAGAGGAGTGCCGGCGATGATCGGAGTGATGGCCACGCAGAGGATGCCGTATCCGGCTAGAGCTTTCGACATGGCTCATTGTTCGCGGTGTCTAATTCCTTGGTATGCTTATGGTAAGTTCTTTTGTGCTTTTGGTGAAGTCGGTACATTTGTTATCTGAATTTTCGTATTAAATCAAAACCAATATTTACATTTCTCCTTTCGTAAGTGTTCCTTAGGCGATGTATATAGGGTAAGATGTTGGTTTTCAATACTTATTGAGGGAATTTTGGATTGCTATATATATATATATATGTACATATTGTGCTTTTCCCTGCATTTTACGAGAAAGGTACACTTTACAGGAAATCTCATTTAGAGCTTGTTCAGAATTTGTGGTTAAAAAGTTTTAGACGATCAACTTCGTTTGTGTTTTATTGGCTGTTTCCTACTGTAGTGTGATCATAGGAGAGTAGAAGAAAACTAGGGAATATGAAATGTTTAACATACCTTTTCGACATGCCTACGTTCTTTCCATCAGATGGACTGTACCTTATTGAAGTCGATAGACTTTTAAGGCCGGGAGGCTATTGGATTCTGTCGGGTCCGCCGATCAATTGGAAGAAGTATTGGAGAGGTTGGGAGAGGACCAAAGAAGATCTAAAGGAAGAGCAAGACAAGATCGAGGATGTCGCGACGCGCCTGTGCTGGAAGAAGGTGATCGAGAAGGAGGATCTTTCGATTTGGCAGAAGCCCGTCAACCACGTCGATTGCGTTAAGAGCAGAAAGGTCTATAAAACCCCTCACATCTGCAAGAACGACAACGCTGATGCCGCCTGGTATGGAAAATTCTCACATGATTCGGTCCGTCTTTAGTAATGTAAACACCTTAAACTAGAATCGGCCTATTTCTCAATGGATTGATGGGCTTGATAGGTACAAGAAGATGGAAGCTTGCATAACTCCAATGCCGGATGTGAACAACGAGGAAGAAGTTGCGGGTGGGGAGTTGAAGAAATGGCCGGATAGGGCGTTTTCCGTCCCGCCAAGAATAACTAGAGGTTCTATTCCAGGGGTTAACGCAAAGAAATTCGAAGATGACAGCAAGATGTGGAACGAGAGGGTGGCACACTACAAGCGGATTGTTGCCCCTCTATCTCAAGGGCAGTATAGGAACGTGATGGACATGAATGCAAACCTAGGCGGATTCGCCGCTGCCATGAATAAGTTTCCGGTCTGGGTAATGAACGTGGTCCCTGCCAATTCGAACCACGACACACTTGGTCTGATCTATGAACGCGGGTTCATCGGCACATACCAGGACTGGTGTGAAGCTTTCTCGACATATCCAAGGACTTATGATCTCATTCATGCGGACAATTTGTTTAGCATTTATCAGGACAGGTATGCAAACAATTTCTTTTTACCGTCCTAATCAGTTTCTGTGCTTAATCTAAGATTTATTTGCTAACTTAGCTGTTAATTGAGTACGCATTTGATTAGATAATTCTAGAATATATGTAATGTTGTCACTCTTTGGTCTACTTGAATGTAGATAAGCAAAACACTTCAAATCAAAATTCATTTGATGCATCATATTGTACTCCTTCATTAATCATATAACTAAAAATTGACATCCTCGACATGCAACTAGTCCTGATGAATTCGCCGATCTTTGTGATCTTCATACTCGTGCATGTACTTTATCATCCGCCTCCTTCTCTCGGGGCAAGCCACTGAAGCTATTCGAGAAACTAATTTTTATATAAAGCAAGTGCTAAACAAAATGATCGCGGTGCTCCTTTTGGATAAGAAAACAAACTTTATACTTGTTGTATTCCTTTTCTTTTTTTTTCCCCCCTGACCACATGCATTTGTACTTCTCAAAGTGATTCCTCTTTGTATTAAACGATCTTCTAACTATTCTCATCAAGACGCACTCTTAAGCTTACTGAATAATCTTAAGTTTACTTACTTTGGTGTTTTTACCCTAACCTTTCAATCCATTTACCTTCGCGAGGATCTCACTATCTTGAATATTCCTAGGTGCGACATCACATACATACTCTTGGAGATGGATAGGATATTGAGGCCGGAGGGAACGGCCATAATCCGCGACACGGTCGAGGTCCTGACTAAAGTTAAGAGCATAACAGATGGAATGAGATGGAAGAGTCATATCTCAGACCACGAAAACGGCCCTTTCAACCCCGAGAAAATTCTCGTAGCCGTTAAGAGCTACTGGACTGCGGAGGCCTCCACAGAGCAGTAGCAGTCGACGCTTTTCATCGCCCGGAGTATCTTTCTAGTTATTAGTGCTATCCAACGTTGAAGCAATTTTGCCGTCGATGTGTAGCATTAGATTATCTGTTTTCTTACGTGCCTTTCGTTTCTTCGTCTTCGAACTTTTGTTTCGATTCGATGTATCTAATTCTTTGAGACTCAGTTGTAAGAAAAGGAGCTTTGAAATGGTGGGTGTGAGGGGGTTAGTGAGATACTAAAATAGCCGTGAAGCGCGGAGCTTTGGGACTTGTTGTTTGTGCTCATCATGATCAATACGAGTATTAATTTATGCAGTAATTGAGATGTGTATGTGCTCCTCTGCTCAGTTCTTGCACTACTTCCTCCTGCACGTGATATTTTTTTTTTTTAATTGCTTTGTTTTTTGGTGGATCGAACCTGACCTTTTGGTTTCTTCAATTGATTCATTATGTGTAACGATCCAATCCGCTAGCAAAAATAACTTGTTGGGCTCAAACCATCGGCTTGAGCCCAAACCGTCGGTCCAAAGTAACCTAACTACACATACAGCCCAAGATCATCAGGTGATGTGGGACTGGTCTCACTAGCCGCCTTATCATTTAGATCCTAGTTCGGTCGAAACTCATGTCACATTTTTTACTGGTGATTGGCTCTGATACCAAATGTAATGATCCAACTTATTTACAATAATAACTCCTTGGGCCCAAACCACCGGTCCAAAATTCGTTTATAATAATAACTCTTTGGACCCAAACTACCGGTCCAAAATACTTAAGTTCTGTTATTATTACTAGGGTTCATGATTTGTTATATATCCAATTACAATTCTCTTCTCATCTGACATAAAAATATTGAAGTGTCACATTCTGACTCATAGATTTTAAATTTGACTCGACCCGATGTGATCGGACTTAGTCATTCGCAACACGGCGGAGATTAAATAGCTAAAAAAACTAAGCTCTCCGAGTCGGGTCGGGTCTGGACCATGTGAATTTAATCAGATCCAAAATAAGGCTTAGGAGTCTGCATCCGAAAAGAAAATAAATAAATAAAACAATATAAAGCATCCTGGGCTCTACGTGGCTTATCATAGTCCAGTGACCATGGAAGCAAAGTAGCTATTTCTCATGATTAAAGTTAAGATACCTTTTAATTATAAAAGGTTTATAATTGCTTTGGTGCAACTTTTGTTCAAATCATCATTACAATCCAGCTTCTTTTTCCCTTGAATTATAGAGCCGAGCAAAACAATAGTTCATGTCATTATGAGTCAAAATATTTATTGTCTCTCTCTCTCTCTCTCTCTCTGTACAATTTATTCTTATTATTTTTTCAAACATTTCTGCATAGTTTGATTTTCGTGTGGTGCACGAGATTAAAGCTAGGATAACTTTGCGTAGGCAAAGTCTCTTTGATTCGATAACATTAATTAAAATTTAATAAGCTTCATTGTTCTAATTGACTCTTTCATTAAATTTAAATTTGGACCAAATATTTCAAACTCAAAGGTCAGAGCGTTGTACAAGTCTCCCTTATTGAAGAAGGTAAGTCAAATTAATGCTCGGAAGCAGAAAATTTAGACTTTTTTTTATTTTAGAGAGAGAAAGATAGCACGCTACCCGCTTTACTTATTTCTTTTAGAAATAAACTTAGCTGGAAATGTGAATCAACTAGGATTCGAACTCGGGACCTCGGATACCAACCACCAAGCCTTTTGCCACTTGCGCTAGAAACGGTCGGTAGGAAATTTAGACTTGAAGTGAAAATCTATGAGCAAATTGAGTTAGAATACTTTTGAAAATAAATAAGTTCATTTATTTTTTGCAAATTTAGTTCATTCTAGTATGGTATGAAAAATTGAACAACTCTAGCTTTGTATCTATCAATGTAAAGCTGAATCATAAAATAGCCGTTAGAGGGTATTACTCGTTGATTTAATATCAAATTAGATTTGCTTCGCTCAATCAATCGAAGGTATGGTGCGCAATAACTTAGATGTGACCATCCAAACGAATAGCTACTACTTCTCGTTTCATAAGAATCCAAACGAAAAAGTTATGAATCAATTTATCATATAGTAGGAAAACATTATAATTATTTATTCCTTCGAAACTTAAGAAAAGGCAACTATTTCATGCCTCTTGAGATACAAACTACAAAACGCTGTTGTAAATAATAAATCTGAAATATATGCATCTATTTCTCTAGCATCCAAAGTAGATTCTTATAATTGTTTATGGCACTTGCTCATAACTATAATTTCAATACATGTAGAAACCAAAATCTAAGAAAAATTCTTATATTTGATCTTAATATACATAATAATTATCTAAGCACCACAAGTTATGAAATTGAAAAAAAATCTAATTTTAGATCTGTTGGAATTAGAGGGCAGCGAAAACTTACAAACTGAATAGCCAACGTATTCAGAAACTAAAATCAGGAATTGCTTGTTTTACTACCACATACGTACGTACATACTTCATGCACGAACGTGAAAAAGGCGCCAAACGCTAACTAACTCCGCATATATACGTACGTACATACTTCATGCACGAAAACACCTAGCATGGTGATGATGGTTATGATGATGATGGTGATGATGATGGTGCTCGTTGCTTACGTCGGCGGCTGCTGCGGCACCGTCGATGTCGCGACGGATGACCTCCTCGACGTCGCGGAAGCGATCGATGCTGCAGGGGATGACGATGGCGCCCTTCTGCTCGAAGCCGAACTCCCTCTCGGCCTCGGCCAGCATCGCGGCGAACAGCGGGTGGCTGAGGTGGCCCACCGGCACGACGAACCGCCGCCGCCGCTCCCCCGCGGCCCCGACCCTCACCGCGACGCACCCCCTCGGCGGCAGCATCGGCTTGTGGATGCGGAAGTGATCCCACATATATACGGAAGAAGAAGAAAAGCGAGTTTAGAGATTAGATATGATTGAATTGAGTTTGGTTGGAGTGTGATTGGATTTATTGGAGAGAGAAGGGCCAAGGATCGGAGCTGGAGCTGGAGATGGCGAGGCGAAAGAGGGTGAGAGAGGATTCACAAAGCGATCTGGGAACGTTGGACATGATGTTTTCTAATTTTGGACCAAACGTAGAGAACTTTTTTTGTTGTAAGGAACAAAGTAGGATTATTATCGATGAGCAAAGAGATTGGGAGAAGAGGTGGGGGAATATATAGAGAGGAGGAGTTTCCGAGTTGGACTAGGATTGTTGAATTTTTATGCGTGTGATTTGATTTATATGTCTCTCAAATGGCCAGCTATATAATCTGTTGCTTTGAGGATAAGTTAGAAGCGCTTTTTCCAGAAGCACGCAAAGAGAGAAACGTGGGTTGAGTTCATATTTGGGCGAAGATATTTAAATATCAGCATTTTATTGGCTACTTTAAACTTTTATAAGATGCTCCCCAGTTTCATTTAATTTTCTATCAAAATATATCGAGTCTAGTTTCAAGGAATAGTGTTAAATATTAAAATATCACCATCTTCAATATAGGTGTCCCAAATATTGATTTTGAGTTGAATAATATTACCATCTAAATCCTATTTTAGGCTCATTTTAGTCTAATTAAGTTCCAATCTAGTCCGATTAAAAACATTACGAAAAAGGATAACATTTCATCTCCTGGGCTCCTGTGGTTTTTCTCGCAAGGCCCACGTTTTAGTACATCATGCATTTTTTGAACCTTACATGAAATATTCCCTCTTACATGCATTCTCTACATAAACAAAAAGTAATAGGAAAAAAGTTTAAAAAAAAGTTAAAAGTAAAACTCAGTTACTATACCAAATAACATGAATGAGAAAAAAAAAAAAATGATAGGAATTTCGATGAGTAAATCTAGCGGTGTTGTTGTCTCGTATTGCCGCCACGCATCGTCACACCATGCAAAAACTTGGTGTACCCTAAAAAGCTGAGTTTGCCGTCGGACGGCCGTATCCAGTCGCGAACCATAGAATAGGCCGCGGGGGAGAGGTTCATTTCCTACACACAAACAGATTTTACTCAAAACTACTGTAAACACTAAATTCATCCTTGTGAAGCATTGCGGATTGTTCGAGAGTACCTGCGCGAGTTCTTCAATCGTGATGACTTGATTACCTTCCTGCTCAAAGAACTCGAATGCGGTGGTCGCTATTTGTTCCCACCCTTCCAAGGCCTCGAGCTGGTACGGGCTGATCGTCGCGGCACAAAACTCCTCAAAGTCCATTCTCCGGTATGAAAGTGGCTCTAGCTGGAATTTAAATCATGTGTTTACATATCAATTTGGTTCATTTTGTATCAAAGGAAAAGAATTTATAGTTTCAAGCTAATAAGATGATTCTGCAGTAAATCCAAACTTTGCCCCCCAATCTCTAAAGAGATTTCGCAGGTGGGAAAGCTCTGTCTCACTAGACAATCCTTCTACCAACTATAAAGCTAGTAGCCGATATTATTGAAATGCTCAGCTAACAGTCACCGGCACAGGCCCATGTTTTCTTAAACTCCTATCACAAAAATGCAAACTTTCTGTCCTACTTGCACCATCATGGTTGACTTGATGTGATAATATTGGTGGACTGGGGCCGCCGATACAAGAGGATACTGTACAATTATGTATACTCTCTCAAATCGGCTCAACACTTTCTCCCTTTGGTTGTCGAGAAGTTCACAAGAATATAGATAATAAGTAGCCACAAAATCAAGTCCTTGATATCTGGAGCCAACGTGTTTCAAATAGCACATTTCTCTCATCCCTGCTAAAATTATCTGTTTTTCCCAATTATGTCTGCCTAGCTTGATGAATGTCGAAGATAGTGTTATGGAATATCATCATAATGTAATTAAATTAGTTATGAGAAGATAACAAAGAAATAACGTGCAGCTAGCAGCATTTGTATGCGAAGTTAATGGATACTACCAGCGAAATTGACATGTGATATATATTATATCCATTAGCTAGCTATACATAGGGAAATGATGGCATACCGAATGCAAGATGTCAAAAACCCTCGACTCCTTCATTGCTTCGGTTGCATTTTCTGCAAGTGCCTGCAAATAATTTGACTACACAATAAGCAACCGAGAAGTAGATCACACACTACAGATGTTTACCGTTTAATATTGCATACTAAGTTCCATATGAAGATGCGAGTACCGAAAGTCGAAGGACTAACCATCCTAAAATTTTCGAGGGAGACACGGCCATCTTTATTCGGTTCCAGCAAGCTATATTGCAATCTAATATAGACAAGCTCATCTTCTGGTATCGCTTTGGACAAGGCCTGCTAACAAAAAGAAAGTAAGCCACCAAGAACAGACTAAGAATATCAACATAAAAAGGCAATAGTAGAAGAAGACAAATGATAATACAGTTCTATAATGAATAGAATGTTTAATTCTTTCCTGTGCATATCAGATTGTTCAAATCTCTCGATCCCACTCTCTTATTTGATAATATGCATTTCTTTATCTAAACACGGACATTTTGCCAAGATAGATATATGCATATTAACATATAGAAGCATGCTAACAATATAGTATAATATGATTACATTAACACAGGAATAAAAGCACAGATATGTCTGTATGAATATCTAAAATAGAAAATATACAAAAGAGAATAACATTGCAACAAAGCTAATAAATGACAACAGGTTATTTCTCAATGTGTTTCCTTGCAGATAACACATATCAGTAATGTGACTTCCAAGGCAAATCCAGATGTAAAAGAGCATCTAATAGGCAGCTCAAAATGCAATTATTGTCCAAGGAGAATTCAGATGTAGTTTTAAATCTAAGAATGAAAGTCAAACCTTCAATGCTGCACGCTTGAAAGGAGTTGCACGAAGATAAGCTTTAACTAACTTATAGATAAATATATCAAGAGGGACTTGTCGCTGCTCATCTCGCAACCAAGGGTGAGCTGCCGTCACATAAACAGAATATCAGTTTCATCCCAACAAACAAATTAACGAATCCCAATGAAGTTATCTGAAGGCTTTTTCTTTTTCTTTTCTTTTTTTTTCAAGAAAACACTTCTAAGAAAGGTCAAAAACAAGTTAAACTTGCACAGGGTAGACATTGAAGACTTGTTTGGATGTCGGAACTAGTCATCTGATAATAATTGTTCCTTATGGAGATTTTCTTTTGTTATTATAACCTCCGAGTCTGGTTTTGTTCAGGGCCATGTAATCCTGATTTTTTTTTCAGGATAACACATTCCACATACAAGGGGAGTTACCATATCCCACGAAAAATGACTGGAAGGTCAAATATACGCCCCATCAATCACTACCAAACCCCCCGACTAAACAAAAGAAATATGTTGATCCAAACAGGCCCTAAAACTGCTGAAAAGCTCCTTACAGAAAATATTAAAAAGTTCAGGAAAAATTACCTAGAGCCTGTGCAGCGGTCATTCTTTTTCTGTAATCTTTATTTAGAAGCCTTTTCACAAAATCTCTAGCCTCTGGAGATATGGAAGGCCAAGGAGAATCATCAAAATTAGGATCTGCTCTCAACACCGATCGGAATATTCCAGATTCTGTCCTTGCCCAGAATGGTCTACTACCACATAACAAAATATAAGTTATAACGCCAACGCTCCAAACGTCAGCTTCCATGCTATATGACCTATGCAGGACTTCAGGAGCAACATAATATGCACTTCCAACAATGTCATTCAATCTTTCATCTGCAGGAAAGAACCACAAGTTTAAAGCTTCCAACTAGACAGAAGGATACCACAACAGGAAGAAACGGAAATAGTTAGGATTGAAAAAGCATTTTATAATTAACGGCGGGAATAAGAACTCAGCAACATAACTATATGGTATATTTTAAGAGAAAGAACAAGAATGTATATAAGAAAGAGTAAAAATCACTACACCTAAGAACCTGATTCTTACTTAAAAAAAATAAAATAAATTAATAAGCAGAATGTGTAGACAGCCATTAATACAGCTTGAAATATAAAACTATGGCCAGAAATTACCTGGTCTTATAAAATCAGAAAGACCAAAATCAATAAGCTTCATAGGGGAATTTTCTTCTTTAGTGCCGAATAGAAAATTCTGTTTGAAAGATAGAACGAAACAGAAAATCAGCAAAAACAAGTTACACTAAGATCCACATAAATAGTAACACATGCAATATCAATATACAAATACCCCATGAATCAGACCTCTGGCTTTAAATCGCGGTGTACAACGCCCTGAAGGTGACAAAAAGCAACTACACTCAAAATTTGCACGACAATAACTTTTGCATCTTCCTCCAAGTACCTTCCACCTCTATAACAAAGCACAGGGATATTATACCAGGATGCTACATGCATAAGAATTCAACATAAGCTTTTAGGATGGAAACATCTAATACCTGGATAGAATTCTGTCTAATAACTCTCCACCTTCACACAATCTGATAAACACACCAAAAAAAAAAGAGATGAAAAACTAAGATTTCCCTGACACTTGCAATTAAAAGAAAACTCAATTGAAAGAAAAATACACGTGGACAATTAGAATGGTTTTTTGTCAGCAGGAACTACAGCATAAGTCTTTTAGTAACTGATTTTGAATCTGATCATAAAAGTATATCATCTTTAGTAACAAAAACAGCACATGCAGCTATGTCCAATTTTATAATAGATAACAACTAACGAATAAAAGATACCTTCTAAAAGTTTTTGAAAAACCAAAAAAGGATAAGACAAACAAACATACTCCATGATTATGTAGACATTAAGGGCATCCTCACATGCATCATAAAATTTGACCAGGTTTGTATGCCCAGACAAGGATTTCAGGATCTTCACCTCCCTACGAACATCTTCAATAGATATTGGTGTTGTCATCTGACAAGAAAATAAAAGTAAACATGATTGAAGATTGAAAAAAAAAAATCCTCATACAAAACACAGAATATAAAGAAGTAAAATAAATCAGAATGCGCAATGCAAGACAACAATTCAAGTAAAGAAGTTTAAATGAGACTAGGTGGCCTTAAACCTCAACAAAATGCTGTCTCACAGTACTTGAGGCTCACGCATGATGCTCTACAAGGTGAATAACATGTATTATGTAGAGAAACCAGTGCCAGTGAGCATCTGGGGGCTTATTTAAGTATATATTAAAGCTCATTGGCTATGGGCTTCTCTTATTTTCTAGCAAATTGAAAAAGATTTGGATTTTCTCGTTCCTTCATTGTACAATAATATTTGAATCACTGCATCTTCACTTGTTAAGGCTTTGATTCTACAAATCTTTGAAGTGCACAGATCTTTTCAGTCTATTACATACACATTGAACTGTTAAGAAGAGGTTTTGTGAATCTTTTACAAATTGACATTGGCACTTCAAACAAATACAAGTGTACAATTTGATATTATGTTACAAGATCCCCCACTAATAAGAGTGGATTAAAAAGACAACATTGTCCTTAATCAAATTCCCGAGTTGTCAATAACTATAAAAAAATATATATAATATTCCAATCATCTATTCTCAGTTAACATGAACAAAGAATTGGACTGAGTCTTTACTTATTTACAGTACTAGAACTTTAGCTGTTTTACATAAGAGTTAAAAGACAACGAAGATACGCATATATAACAAGCCAAAGATTTTGGCTTCACACACAAGTAGAACAGGAAGAGGACAAATCAATAATTGGTTGGAACATAATCACATAAACTAATTTCTGATTTTAAAAAAACAAAAGAAATTAATAGAGAAAGAAGATTCGAGAACGACGGATTGGGAAGGGGAAACAATAACAACATCGAGATAAAAAATGTCTTCTCTCGCACCTTGGCTTTGGAGATGATCTTAACGGCCACGTTGTGGCCCCTGATCTCCCCCTTCTTCGCCCTAGCCGAGCACGTGTGCCCGAAGTGCCCCCTCCCCACCTCCTTCCCAATCTCGTACTTGGCCCCGAAGTTTTTCCCGTACCCAAAGCTCTTATCCAAATCCCTCTCCCCCTGCGGCCCCGCGGCGGCGGAGGCGGCGGAGGCGGCGCCGGCGCCGGCTTCCTCGGGGATCGGGCCCTCGGGGGGCCTCGGCGGGCCCTGGCGCTTGGCGAGCGAGGCCCTGATGTGCTTCGCCGGCGACGGCGGGGGGAAGGGGCGGCGGAAGAACCGCCGGGGGGTGGACCTCGCCGGCGACGGCGACACCCCGGCGGGGAGGGGGCTGGCGCCGCCGCCGCCGCCGCCCCCCCCGCGCGGGTAGGGGCTCGGCCAGGGGCTCGCCGCGGCGGAGGAGCGCGCCGGGGTCGTGCCCCTCGACCGCGCCGCCGCCGCCGCCGCGGGGGACGGCGACGCAGTCCGCCGCTGGTCGCGGAGCTCGCCGGCGGAGGCCTCGTCGTCTCCGGCGCCGGCGCCGTCGTACTCGACGGTGGCGATGTTCTTGGCGTAGCACTGGCCCATCTATACGTATACGTATACGTCTACGTATCCCCTCTTCTTCTCCTCCTCCTCCTCTGGGATTGGGATTGGAGAGAGATCGGAGGAGAGAAGAGGAGAAGTTGAGAGGGTTTTATAGAGAGCGTTAAAGAACCAAAAAAAAAAAAAAAAAAAAAAAAAAAAAAAAAAAAACAATTTACGGAGATTGGGTTTAGTCAGAGAAAGAGAGAAAAATATAAAAAAAAAAAGTTGAGAGAGAATTTAAAGTTGCTACAAAAATGGAGCAGATGAAGAGAAATTGAGAGAGAGAGAAAGAGAGAGTTCAATTTTAATTTAATTTAATTTAATTTTATTTTATGGTAATAATACTGTTTCTTTTTGTAGATATAAAAAACGGGTGTGTACTCGTGTGTGGGGACCGCCATTGCCAGCTCAGCTCATGGTGGGGCCATAGTTCACGGAATAGTCGCTGCTGTACACGTGGCGTGATCTGGGTGGAGATAAGGCTGTTTGCTGTAATGGGAGCTCTTTGGGCCGCAATTTTCGGTCCACGCCCTCGGCGTTGTTCGAGATGGTCTTCGGGGCGACGGTTATTATATCATGAGGTTGCGAGGAGTAGGAACCTTTTACCTGCACCTGGTGTATTCATCAACCTCATGAACCGTAGCAAATATTTAATGTTTAATATCCTAAAATTAAAATTTATTCTGAGGACTGAGACCTACATATATTAAAAAGATAATGTATATCAAAGCGCCTGCATTTAATATATATATATATATATATATATATATATAAAATTTTAAAATTTATCATCTGAATATCAAATGATTTCCAAAATTACCAGTATAAAAATATTTAAAATTTATAATGTTTAGTATTTAGACCTCTTAAATATATGAAACACAACTAGTGAGTTATATTCTCATGTCAAGAACTCTAAGATCTAAGAATGAATGAAATAATTTTTTGTCATAAATATTTATTTTTATTATTTAGTTCACCATACTTTTATCTCTGGTCAAAACTCAAAATTCGCAAATATTGTAATAGACTTTGGTCCATCCTAGATCGAAGTTAATTATAGAAAAAAATAATAAAAATAAGTAAATAAACGTTAGGAATTTCGGCTTCTACGTCATTACTTAATATCAAATAAATAGCACAATTTTAAAAAACTTTAGTGTTATAGTTATAGAAACAAACGTACATGAAAGTCTAGTTTAATCTGAACTTCATTTTTCCGAAAGGTGAAATAAGGAGAGATGATACAGTTTCATGGCAGTGGTGTATGAGATGTATTCCTACACCTGGTGCAGGCAATACTTTCCCAGTGAGGAAGAGCGGGATCCACACATGTGGGTCCCACGTGTCACAACTGGGCACCGTGAGATGAGAAAGCGTAAGAGCGGAGTGTTTCGGCGCGTGTGCGTCACCGTGTGTGCGTGTGGTAGTGGGGACAGGTGATCTACCGCTAATTTGTGGCACCATCATCATCAGCGCCGTACACTTGTGGTGTGCGGATGTGATAGCTATACACGCATCACGCAGTAGCCGAGCGCTTGATCAGATCTCACGGATGGAAAATAAAGTGAGTGTAACGTTTCTCTACCATTTTTAACTTTTATTAAAACAGACACAAAAAAAAAAGACATATTTTTATTTTGCTGTTGTGTCCGTATGCGAGAAATTCAATCCTTCGCAGGTAAATAAAATTATTTTTATATATTATTAATGTATCGTAGTATGTCGAACGTAGTATGTCGAACTAGTATGATATATGCAAATCAAAATATTAGATTTTTAAATAAAAATTGTATATAAAACTAACGATTTTATTTTCGCTTTAATTTTAACAGTATAATATACGTAGTGATAAATGAAGTATAAATAAAAACAAAGTAAAGTAAACACTAGAATTCGAACATTTTGAAATAGTTATACTCCAACCGCACTTCTCCAAAAGCTTGAATGAAACCAAATAAATTACAACTTAAATTAATCACATTATATTATTATTTTTTTACATGGTAACCTTCCATAACACGTTTTTTCATTTGAATTCTTGGACTTGCCCACAGAAATAAACAATGGCCAGGTCCACGTCTCATTCAAATTTGTCCACAATGAAATCTTATTTTTTTATTTTTTATTAAAAATATAAAAAATCGAGTTTGGTTAAAGGTTTTGTGGCTTGTGCGACATTGTACAATCAAATGCTTTAATACATGCATGTCAACGTTTAGGTGCCTCATTGACTCGGTTAATTAATGACAAAATAAATAATAAAACAGTAGCCTATATATTATTCCCAGATCCTAACAATTCAAAAGCCACATTATATTTCATTTATATCTACTATTTTTCTTTTAATTAAGTTTTAAAAGGCACAAAATCATCACACTGATATTTATTGTATTTTTATGGACCTTGAATTTGTCAAAGTACGTACACCTAATGCTTGTTAATTATTTTGCTTCTCACCATAAGAAATGGCACAAATTAATTACTTAGATCATCCTAGTTAACTTTAAGCAGTGGCCCTTAATTATACCAAAAATTATCATATCTATATGCCATTTAAAATGGGAACTTTGGATTAGTCAATTAAAAGATATGTGCTTGTCATATTAAAATATTGCGTCAACCAATTTTCTTATTGACTTTTAAATAAAAACACACATGCATTGTTTTCAAGTTTAAGATTAGCTACAAATTAGTTAAGTAGACCATAAAGTTTGACCAGCCTAAATATAAGACCATAATACGTAACATAATTTAACATCATGCTTCAACAAGCTTTGAGTTTAGCTTATTAGTTGAAGAATTAACACGCTAATAAATCCAAACAAATATATATATATATACTGAATGAAACAGGTTTAACAATCAACAGTAACTTAATTCTACGCATAATAAGTTTAAAAACAAGTTTCGATATTGTGTTTAAGTATAAAAATGTACTATGATTTGGGATGTAATTTGTGTTACATGAATTAAATGTAGTCCGAGCTAATTTATACCGACCACACATATGCAGCTGGGCTAGCTCCATTAATTCCTGGAGTTGGTTCGACCCACCTTCTGTGTCTTGTCCCCCTCTCCCTACCTAAATCATCTCTCGGCGCATTGATCGATGAACGTGCATTTGCTTAATTGTTTCCTGTTTCGCCCGGATTCGCGAACAGGTTCTCTACTTTTAAGTAGCAGTAGATGGACAATTTGATTATGAAATATCTAAAACTTGTACAGTAACGAAACTCATTCGTTCGTTGACAAGTCGCGAGGTCTTAGAACTAACACTCGAAAAAACTCCGCTTTACTCCGAGAAGAAGAATGAGAATAGAGAGAGACATGTAACCTACTACTGTTACATGTCTACTTTTCTGTATACACGGCGTACGTGTAATTAATACAATAATAATCTTGGTTTTATTTGTATAATCAGATCATCTTCGCTGCTCATCAGTTGGTGGGATTCTTTTGACAACTTCTGGAGGATGATCTGCTTGCATTACATGTGTCAGTGGGAGAAGGTGAACATGATAATGTAGTTTGTGGCTTATTAGTTCTTAATCATGCAGGTGTAAAAATTATATAAAAATTATGTAAGAGTGGACATTTTGGCTAGTTGGATATGAAAAATCAGTCAAATTAAACTCTTTTTTTTTTCTAAACAAATATTTTAGTTTCTGAGTTGTGAGTTTATGTTGGAAATGCAGGTTATTTTATTTTCTGAAATTTTGAGTTTATAGGTAATATAAATGAAGATCCCCTGGTGTTGTTTGGTTGGAAAATGATTTCTACCAAAAATTTGGAAGTTCACATATCCTTTCATAGGAACTGTGTGTGTCACAATTTACTTTACTAATAACATGTAAATATCACTAATTATTGCTTTAAGGGACCATAAAAGAGGGGGGACACGCAAAAAGGTTTTTCTAATTCCTTTTCACTTAAAAGGAGTGGTTTTGGTACCGAGCATTTTGAGAGACTAATAAATGGCAGTTACCGACCGTCCTAGCGCAAATGGCAAAGGGCTTGGTGGTTGGTACCCGAGGTCCCGAATTCGAATCCTAGGTGATTCACATTTTCAGCTAAATTTATTTCTAAATGAAATAAATAAAGCGGGTAACGTGCTACATTTCTCTCAAAAAAAAATAATAATAAATAAATGGCAGGATAAGTTACTCTTTTTTCCCTATATTTTTTATGATTCCCACAAAAACATGATTGTACCAAATCCACCAAATGGATTAAGGATTAAATTTGAATTATGGATACGGTGATCTAAATTCAGATAAAGTGTTGAATATAAAACACTAAAATATTATTTTCCGACAGCTTAAGCTACTGAAGAACGGCGGTTATTTCACAACATAGTAAAACATATATTGGTGAAGAAAATAAGACTTAGCAAACATTCAAAAACAAATTAAAAGCTGAATATTTTTTATATATCGCAATATGCTACTCTATAGTCAGTCAAAAAGTAAAGCGACAAAAACTTTTTCAAACCAGGGTGATCACTTCTTTAAGCCTCCCATCGCAATTATCTCGATACCTATCAAAATAAGAATCTTGGTATGAAGGGTTAATTAAAGCAAAAAAGAGAATTTCTCCTTTAGGTTTCCCTTTCCATTCGCTCGGATCTCTTTTCGTTTCACTCCTTGTGTTTAGTTGGCCCAGGAAACCATTATCACTACCTAAAGAGCGATAATCAACTGTTATCTTCCTTAATCACTAAGCTTTTTATGAAATTCTATGAAGCAAATTTATCAGAAAAGGGGAAAATACAAACAAAAATATTCGTAATGGAGGAATGCAAAGATTAACATGACAGTTCTGACATGTAAAAGTAAAACAGGATCCCTTTTCAGAAAGTAAAAGCGACCGCAACAACACATCGAATCTATTAACCTTTAATAATCAATCCATACATTTCAATAAGTAATAGTGTAGCATACATCAAAACTTATGAAGATAACAACTAATCATTTAAATTCCTTTCTCCTCAATGCGTTCTTGGTAGTTAGCAACTGAAAATGTAACCTAGCCATGGGTACTGAAGCAGAAGAACAAGACCCAGCTCAGAGCTTTCGGCTGCTAGTGAAAAAGACAAGCAGAACTAGAAAGCACTAACAGGGCACTTCCAAGTAAAACCCGCTCGCAGTTATTTTGAATACTTTCCTAAATTCTAAGAAAACAAGAACCAATAAAGGCAAAACAAACTGTTTATCAATTGCAAACCTTTTCATCAAATATAAAGTTCGGTAGGCAAAAAGAAGCTTCCAATTTGCTTAATTGAGTGAAGAGATACCATGTTTCCAAATAAAGGATCTGCGATTAGATTGCTGAGGTGTGAAGCTAAGTCCGAACATCTCCTTTAGGGCCTTTCCGGGTTCTAAGAGCCCAATTAGTCTTGCAACGAGAGAAGCACTTTCTCGGATATGTTCGAGGTCCTTGGTCTCGGTCCACAGTCGTTGGGCCAGCTGTAGCCTCCTCTGCTTGGAGTGCAGTGAAATTCCCCACTTCGTGTAGATGCTCTCCCTTTCTCGTGGTGTTAGTCTCTTCTGCATCTGCCGAGTTAGCATCACCCTTTCACGCCGAAGATTTTTCATGCTGCTAGCGGTGAAATTCAGGGTTAGCTAAAGGTAGATGTTCGTATTATACAGAGATTTTCTCATATGAACCTCTGCAATATTCTCTATTTACATATTATACCAGTGAAATTTACATTCTAACAAATGCCCCGGAGAAACTTACTTTCTTAAATATATACCAGAAATCGCATTTCACAAGGGTATAATGTAAATAGATGATTTTACAGAGATATATACGTGTAGAAGTTTTTATGTAGATTAGTAAAAGTTTTTGCAGAATAGCATGCACCTTAATGCAAGAACAGTATTTGGACCACCAAATGCTTGGGCTTTATCCAAGCTTCCCCTAGAGTGAGTACTTATCAAAAAGGATAACCGCCTCAGCTCGACTTCCATGTAAATCGAGTCTGCAGGATCACCTTTGAAGAGCAGGAAAAAGTAAGTTCTGTGGACTAGAGAGACATTGCATGCATGCCAGAGCTCAACGATTTCTTGCTGCTTTCTTTCGAATTCTAATGGCCATCTAGAAGGAGATTGCGTAGGGTGTAGCACTGGATCCAGGACTACGTTCTTAGCGGACCCTTCAGGTCGAAATTCTTCATCAACGTTCTGATTCAAATTCATAATAGGAGACAGCAATTGAAAATGTCAGATAGGCTCCTCTTCTAGAAGAGGTCTAAATATTTGGTCTCGTTGGTCCACTAAGAAGAAAAATTATAATAATGATCAAAAAGGGAGAAAAGCATGAGCTCATACTTTACGGTTATAGCATGAGCATAATATAAAAGAACAAGGAAGTGAATTATTCACACCTGACCAGCATCGAGTAGATTCCGATACTGAACCTGAGCCATCTCCTTCAGCTCTGTGGCAAATTCACTGATGGTAGTAAAATTTGCCTCAGAAGCATTCTTACTCCCTTTCGTGTTGTTGATAGAAGTGCTTTGTTCAGAAATAAGAGATTCTTCTACTGAAAGTGCTTCACTTTCAGCATCATAATTCAATGCCAAAGGCCTTCTTTGAAGCCCTTCAGGTCTTCCAGGGAAGTCCTTTAGACATCTAGTTGGTGGCGTGCAATTATTCTGCTCCAGCTCTTGGAACCAACTAGGAGAGGTCATTAGTATAGACCTACAACTTTTACTTCTTTGCAATGTTAACCCTTGAGATTTTGACAAATCTCTCATTGAGGACGATTGATGTGATCCCTCAGGTGTAGCTCCGATAAGATTGTTCAGACCCTTTCTCACACTCTCCAAATGCTGCTCTAGTGTGATAGGGGTCATATTTAGACATTTCAAGTCAATCTGCGTTTTAGCTTTTGTTCTATGGTTTTCGCGGTTCATACTTCGTCCTACCAAACTACTGCCCACTTCAGTTGATAATGAATTTGAGCATTCACTTATTCCCGCGTCAGTTGTCTCGACGCAGCGCACTTCCTTGCAGAAGTCCTCTGATCCTTCAATAGAGTTTCGACTGATGTCCTCTTCACTCTTATGCAGTAGGACTTCAGTATATGCAGGGCAATTCAGACGGCCAGCAGCAACTTTTGATGACCTAGTTGTCGAATGCTCATCTCCACATGCATATGGTACGAAAAGTCCAGGTGTTTGAGAAGAAGCCTCCTACTCAAACAAAGAAAAACATTTTGGTATGCACATACAATAATTGAATCAAAACTACATACAACATATACCCATCGTCTTGAAGCACGTTCATCCCCAACACCTCTTAGTAAATCCTCCAGCCGAGACTCAGCCAGATCTCTTTGCTGCATTAACTCCTTTATTTCTTTCTCCAACTGTAACGTATAAAATATAATATAATGTTTAGCACAAAGATTAATAAGAACTTTGGCATCAGATTTTAATGTTAAAATTAAATCTGCGTAAACAGTATCAGCTGCTCAATGCACACAAATATGGCAAGCCTCATTTGTACTGACAAAAATGCTATATTAGATAATTTGCTGTACCTTTCTTATTTGACCATCTTTCGCCTTCAACAGCACTTCAATGTTTGGAGAAGTCGCGGGATATCGTAGCTCACTCTCCAACCTAGCAAGTTCTCTTTGCAAATGCTTAACTAATGCCTTGTCAGACATCACTACATTAACTTGAGCATTGGTAATGACTTCCTTTGCACAGCTTGCAAATAAAAGAGTATTTCTAGATTGCTCGATATGGGATCGCGCGGGACTCATAGTGCAAATAATGGCAGTTCTTGCGTTACCTCCTAACGAAGGTTGCAGTATGCGTGTTAGCTTCGAATCTCGGTATGGTATATGTCCGTTTCTTCCCTTGCTGTAACAACCAAGATAAATAAACCACATCCATTTGTATAATAGGTGGTGCTTAAAAGTTGAAAAATGGATCAATAACAAAGAACAGCAAGAAAAGGTACGGACTTCAACAACCTTAACTTACGGATGACGGTTCCCAATGTAAGTAAACTTCTATTGATGTGGCAACCTTCTTTCAGCCTGGCACCAACCGACAATGCCTGAGATGCACGTTCACTCCCAGCAAGATCAACAAAATTCTGAACCCAAAAATAAATTAGTTTCCTACACTTCACCCTTTCGGTATACGATATTCGACGACAATATGATATGACAATCTTTCTTACCACACTGGCCACAAGTGCGCTTGAATTGTCCTTGCCCAAAAACTCACGAGCAGAACTTTCAATAGTCTAAAAGAATCAACAAACAAGAAAAGTATAATTAATCCATTCTTCTATTTCTTCCCAAAAAATATGCTAATACTTTTTCTTAAGCTCAACCATCAAATCAAAGGGGACAAACCAATCTAAGTATCTGATGAGATCTCGAGCTATTTTCATTTAGTAGAGTCTCCCCGACTTTCCTTTCAGCTGCATAAAAGGACAATTGTACAAAGATGAGAGACTTTGTTCCTTCTAATAACGAACTTTCTCATTAAAATTCTCCTGAAGTCACCTTCACACACGGAAGTGAGCTCCTTAAGATGGTTCCAGTCCCTTAGCGTCTCCTCTGTAAGTTTCTCTATGATGGTTCCTTTCTACGAAAGCAATTGCTTAAGAAAATTAACAGCAGTATAACCCAAAAAAAAAGCCAGTGAGGGTAAATGCTCACCTCAGGATCATCCAAAAGCCTAAGGGGAGTATCGTCTGTACTGAGAAGATCCTTTACAACTTCATTATAGATCTCCATTGCTGCGAACTTTAATACAAATGCTCTCTCCTCATGCTGCAGAGTAGTACCAGTTTAACAAAAGGAAGAGAAAAACAAAAAAAACTGGTATTCACGAATTCCGGCCTTATTTCAAAGCAGATATTGATGTCACTGTACCCTACGTATGTATTCATATATATCTGCCACAGTATACTCAGTTATTCCAGTCATTGTGTACGTCTTTCCACTGCTTGTTTGTCCGTATGCGAATATACTTGCTGTGGCAAAGCACACATACTATCATTACTTTTTCAGTCGAAAAAAATGAATGCCGAAAGGAAAGAGAAGTAACTAGTCTGATTACACTTACAATTAATACCACTAACTACTGAAAGGGCAACTTCTTTAGCTCCCCACTCATACACCTCTATCGTGGTGCAATCAGAACGGAATACCCTGTCTGTCATCCAACATGGAAATGAAATAGCAGAGATTTGTAGGAAGTTAACGTCAAAATAATTGCTTCTGAAGAAAGCGGAAACCACTTTCCGAACTTAAACACTATCCTATATTTATAGTCCTACTAGCACAATATATTCCATCAAATAAAAAAAAAACACTTATGGATCTCAAGTATCTCCAAAGCAAGACAAAGAGCTTACACTGTTACACATCACTGAACATTGGAGAGACTATCACATCTAATGCATTCTAGCACATGCGCATTAAATAGTCCAAACCCACTCATTAATTCCAAAAAAAAATAGCTGAAACCAACCAAATGAAAATTGTGTCTTTAATTGTCGAGCAGGGAACGACAGCACACTAGTCTGAAATTTATATATTCAATCATCTAATTATAGACATGAGACCAAGAAATCAATACTGATGGGGCTGAGTACTTACCAAATGAGTATGCAGCGGGAAGCAAGGGCCGTTCCGGGAGGCTGCTCCTGAAAATGATGGTGGTGTCATTGATGCACTCCCAATCGGCGGGCTCGCCCCTCGCGACCTCCTTCTCGCTCAACGGCCTCAGCCTCACCGACACCAATATATTCTCCATCTTCCCACCGCCGCCGCCCTCGACACCGGCCGCCGCCTCGAATCCCTCCGCATTCTCACACCGCGCCAGCTCCTCCCCTCCGACCGCCCCCATCTCCCTCCTCCTCCTTTTCCTACACCGTGTGCATAGCCTTCATTACTAACAAAAGTCTCTTTTTTTCTCTCTTTTTTTCTCTCTCCCTCAATTCCTCTCCATTGTGTGGCATCGAATTAAAGATAATTCATAGAGGAGGGACTGTTGGTGAGTAGCTGTTACGGGTAGTGCGAACGTCGTTGCGGGACGGTACATGACAACATTGGGGAATCGATTAGTGGACCCCCAATATGATCAGATCAGTGGTTAAGGTATCAATCTCATTGAATACTGGTAAGCGAAGCAAAGAAAGATCACAACTCATCACTCTATCACTTTCTCACTCTCGCATGTGTTCATTTCTTAATTCTCCAGTCACTTTCAAAAACCCCAAGAAAAAAAAAATAAAAATCAAAACTACAGCTTCCTCATCTAGGGTTTATACGCAATTCATAGATCTGAGACAATAATACAAAGATCTCAGCACGAAATCATCGCCAACTACAATTGCCACTACTAGTATCGAATTCGATCAAAATAAAGCTCATTAGTTCGCTTTTTTCCAATCGCGAGGGGGAAACGAAGGGAAAAAGAGAAGTGTTCTTACTCAGAGTGAGTAGTGCATTGTCGTGTTTAGTACGAAGGATTCGAGCTCCGCCATGGACGATCGATCTGGGAGAGATCTCTATAGAAGCGAGAGCATGAGGGGATTGAAACCACCCACGATCACCTCGTTGCCTTTTTTGAAGGGAGGTGGAGGAGAGAGAGAGAGAGCGGTGGGGGTTGCGGGGCGCTTTCTCTCTCTAAGTTCCCTCTCCCACACGGAGAGAGAGAGTGTGTACTACATATAGTAGAGAGAGAGAGAGAGAGAAAGAGCCGTTCTTTTGGCCTTCGCTTTGGAAAAGAGAGAGAGAGAGAGAGAGGGGGGATTAGATTAACGAGAGAGAGATGGAGTTAACTGGTGTTTGTGTTTGGGATTTTCTTTCCCTATTTGTTCACAAATTAATATCCATTATTATTACATATTACATACAAAAAGTCAATTTGTTATTTAAATTGCTTAGCATATGCAATTACTGTAGTTCTTGCTCTTATTCATGCTTCTGATCTATTCCGTAACCTATAAATTACTTATTTATTCAGTTAAGTCGTCTTAGGTTCTTTCCTCTCTCTCCTCCGTCTATATTTTGGACTTTCTGAAAAAATTGTCTTTTCGTCAAAAGCTCAAATAGGAATCTGAAGTTCAGATATAGCATTTTTGTATTTTAAATCAAAATAGAATTCGATAGATATGATATACAATAATTAAGAGCACGAATATAAAAAGTTATGTATTTTATAAGTTGTAATTGAAAGAATTAATGATTCTGAAAAGATTATTATTTGATTTCTTAAGAAATAATTAATTTTAACTTAACATCATAAAGTACTGAATAATTTAATTTTATTTTATTTTTAAAAATCTCTAATAGAGTTATGAGAGTGCACTGTACGAGATGTACACATCTTGTGTTTGGGTTCGGAGGAGAGGGAAGCGTGGGGCCCGAGCTGTTGTCGGTAGTTGCGGTCGGTTTCCGCTCGGGAAGGTGGGATTCGATGTAACGGGCGTGTGTCACGGTCGCCGTCGCTGACGCGTGGGGCCCACACGTGGCGGTGGTCCAATGCGTGACGTCGAAGCGTTGCACCGAGTACTTTTTCTTATTTATTGTATAGAGTTGAAAATTCAAATTCACATTTGACAGTAAAATTCAAATTCATATGTGATAGAAATAGATTTCATATATGATAGAAATATATAGAAAAATTCAAATTCATATTTGATAAAAGTAGATTCAGATATAGATCGAACATACGGATATAAATTGGATATTTAATAAATATAGCAAAGAGTTATGTTACATCTTAAAAATATAGATAAACCAGTTTCGAATAATCCAAATCCAAATCTGAATCTGATGCTGAATCCTAATCTATATCCAATAATTTTTCAATTCCGAATCGGATTGGATCGATTGGATCTGATCCAATCCCTAGCTATGACACTACAAACCTTTGGGCTCCAAAAGTAAGGAATAAATTGCATATTAATAGAAAAAGATTAAATATTAATAATAAGAAGAATAATAACAGAATGATGTTCTATAGCTAAGATAATTTGATCTCATCGAATCTGAATCAAACAATGTAGTGATTACTCCTAATTATGTGGCTCTTATATATCCATTAACTTGGGTGCCCCAAAATTGCAATGATCAATTTTGGTTGCACCATAAGGCAAGGATTTAGATGATCTAAAGTAATCATTAAGTACATCACTGATCACGCGAAATTTATAAACAATTTTTAGCAAAAAGAAACTTGTTCTCTGTTATAGAATTGAAAAGTGATTACTTCAAACTTATTAAACAATAAATGACTTAAAATAACACAATTTATTTACATTCCGAGCGGAAGCAAAGTATCAATGACTACGAACTCGAATCTCGCTAAATATTATTAGAAATTAACCAACTAATTCACACTAAAAGCCGATGAACTGCAGCAGCAGTGGCTAGACATCAAAGTTGGCGGTTCGATTCCGGACTGGGGCTTGAACTGCAGAAGATGAGTTAGCATACAGACTGCATATGGATGAGCGAATTAGAACCGGAGACATGAACTTTTGCTGTCCTAAACCGCCGTTTTCTGTAGCTGCAGGCCGCGAGAGTTGCACTGATGCACTGCCCTCTTCTCTCTCTCTATTGCGTGTTGTCGATGAACCGAGTTTGAGTTTCGTGTTAGGGCCATTGTCGTTGGTCTTGCGACTATCACCATCATCTTCATCTCTCGCAATTTTTCGTTTTTTTTTAGGCAGACCATTACTACCACCACGGCTACAATCGCCGCAATCTACGAAGTTCACTACAGAAACATAATTACTTCCGTCGCAAAGTTCACCACAACTGTCAATTCTGGCAATTTGACGATCACTTTTAAAACCGTCGTCGACGTTGCCAGCGCCACAGCTACCGCCTCTGCGACTATTTACAACCTCGCGCTCTTGTATACGGTCCCTGCCGTCACGATCATTTGTTACAGGTGCCTGATTTTCCACAGAGTGATCGCCTCGCTCGCCGATCTTCCGGTTAACCGTCGAGAGTTTCTCCTCCAGATGAGAGGCCAATCGCGTTAGCGAAATCCTGGAGCAGTGATCTAACACATGATGCCATGAACTCGGTCCCGGATTCTGCTTCGCTATTTTCCTTTCATCGTTGGGTACGTCATTCGGACCGGCGGATTGCTTAACCAGGCCAGCTCTCTTCGCTTCCGAAAAGCGGTCTATGTGTCTCCTTACAGTAGATTTATCACTCGTCCACGTTAAGAGACGATCGTTGACGAGAGGAGAATAGCTTATGAGGCAAATGTCGGCGTCGCACAAAGTCGAGAGCTGGGAAGCTTTCTTTACGAGCCCCTCTCTTCTGCTCATAAGGCTGCGAGTTTCCCTACTAGTTTTCTTGGTACTTTTAGTTTTCTTGATACTTTTTCCTTCGGTGGAATCCATGCTGATATATGAAATTTATATAAATATGAAAAAGTGATGAATTAAAGACACTAAAAATAGCATGAAAGTTAAATAAAGAGTATAGGTGACATAATATACGAAACATAATAACACCACATCAAATGTTGGGTTCGTGAAAGTGACTCGAATACAACATCCTTAATTGGAATTTGAGTCGGATTAAGTGGGTTCAAATTTGGAAACAAAAATTGGAAAATTTATTTAACCCACTTTGGAATACATGATTCGACCATCCCCACGTGGCTAAGATGCATATTATTTGTTTTTTTTAATAAAAAAATGCTAAGGCTACTCTTGTTCGAGCTTTAAATTGTTAAGGGGAAAAGATTTATTGCTTGTTAACAATTTACCTTCAACTAAATCACTTATTAAAAAAAAGAAATTAAATATTGAAAAGAACGAAAATGTTCTTCTTAAGATGGCGAAAATAAAATTTAGATTGCAGGGTATATAGAGAATTTAAGAATATCAAAAAAAAAGAGAGAAGAAAAGTATAGATATCGAAGCAAAACACTATGAAATAAAAATTCAGTATACTAAAATTAATACTAATATAGCTATTTCACTGTAATTGAATTTGATCGAATTTAGTAATTAAATAACAATTGAATTCAAAGTCAACTATGTACATCATCCTTTTCGGGAAAAAGAATATTTCTAATAATGAAAAAAAAAAGAATTATAATAATTAAAAAAGAGAGAAAAAGCACTTACAAGTTAAAAAATAAGAAGTTCACCAAATTTCCAGAAAAAGTAAAAAATATATATATTTACAAGCCGATCAAGCACCTCTTGAGTATGACCTCCAAGTTGCTTTTCCACAACACAAAACTAAATATTTTTATGAGGGGGCATGTTCCTTTTATAGAAAAATTGTAGCAAGTTATTTTTTTATTTAAATTTTATCTCATCTCATACTTTTTTTAAAGGAAACTATATATATTCGCATGGTTTCCTGATTTTTTGCAACTTCATAGAAGTTTAAATTTTTCCCTTTTTTTTCCAGATAAGTTGTTGATAAATTTTCCCCCCAGAAAAGTTCCTACTAATAATTTTCTGTATAAGTGCTAGTATTATTAGTAATACTTAAATTTGGTACTAATGAAGTTTAACATAATAATGAAAAGATATGTATACAACATTTACGAAGATCAATGCGTGAAAAAGGATTAATGGAGATAAAGATAATTTAGTGTAACTTTTAATTTAGTTAATTGGCATGCGATAAATTTGATAACTTTTAAATGAAAAAATAATTTACAATGCGTGATCTGATGTGACTTACAAAAATCAATTTGTTTGAAATTTTTATTTGTATTTAAACTGTCAAAAATAGATAAATAACTCTCACAAAACTCAAATTATTTTATCTCAAAATGTAACAACAATCACATTGGAGATAAACATATCTTTTTAGCATGAGATTAACTATAATCTCGATGATTTATACGCTATTAATTTTTATCTCTTCACATCTTCCTGCTTATACAGTTTAAACATTACTAGATTATCTAAAACTAACTACCAATTAAGGTGTTTATCCTCTTTACTAATTTTTTAAGTACTCGAAGTTGGTCACTTCCCGAGTAATTGATCGAGAACCCTCACTTTTAACGCATCAAATTAGTGTTTTCCAATTTGCGGAATTTTAAATTATATGCTATTCATAAGTAATAATAAAAGAACAATGTTTTGGTGAAAAAAATTTAAATTATGAAGAGATAAACATGGCTTATATTTTCAAGTTTAAAATCCAATAATAATTGAATTGTTCAGTTTCTAAAATATTATGAGATTAATTTGTTTATAAGTAAAATATTGTTCATAAAAAAAGCCCCAAAATATTTACTTTAGATCCCACGTAATGTTATTCTAATTATGAGTTTTGTTTTTATTTTTTATTTTTTATTTTTTCTCTTTCTGAGTTTGTCCCTAGGCTATTTAAATCTCAAACTCTTCCTACGTAGTAGCCACATATATTACAATTAAACACACGGGTGGAATTTCGGATTTTTAATCTTTTACTGGATTTTCTTATTAATAATTGCTAAATTGAATGACCTACCTCTTATGAATTAGTAAATTAATGGCTAAAAAATTACACTTTTGGTCCTAGATAATGAGGCGTATG
This sequence comes from Puya raimondii, assembly GCA_016920855.1. Taxonomy (NCBI): domain Eukaryota; kingdom Viridiplantae; phylum Streptophyta; class Magnoliopsida; order Poales; family Bromeliaceae; genus Puya; species Puya raimondii. The sequence continues at coordinate 51,772,186 of JABWPP010000050.1, read as the reverse complement.
ACAATTTATTTTTCAAATTATGAGACGTGTAATACTTTGGTTTGAACTGTTTAGATTGTGGCATTTTAGGTGATCAAATAATAGTGATGTAGTACTTTAGCTATATTAGTGACGCATTATTATTTGATTAATTAAATTATTTTGTAAAACTTGATTGTAATAATTTATAATGCTTAAACTAAAAATTATAATAAATTAAATTAGGAGAACCAAGATGTGTCACACACTTTATAGTTTGAAGACCACCCTAAAATAATTGATTCATATAATCTTAGTCTAGAAATACTACATAAATTGTTTTAATATATCAGAGCTACAAATCTTCGTGAAAAGAAAAACATTATCTGTACATTCGAAAAGTGTATAATTTTTATCCTTCTTTATTTAGGGACTCATCTTGAATTATTATATTGTCAAATTATTATTTAAAAAATATAATTTTTTAAAATAAAATTTTAGGATGAGAGGGTATAAGTTTTTTTTTTTTTTTTGTTCTTGTGAAAAATATAAAATGCTATTTTCATTTACATATTATTATTTTTTTTAACTCAAATGAGTTTTTTATAATTTTTAAATTATTTTCTTTAGGGTTAAGTACCTTTTTATTATATGAAAAATGCTCAGCACTCACCCTCCTCCCCTTATTTAACCAATCCGATGATTTTCCACCCCCACCAGCTAAATTCCATCGCATGCTCGTTACCACTCTCCTCACCCCCTATAAAAAGCCGGCGCCGGATTCGCATTCGTCGCCGACTTTAACCTCCCCGTTCAGGCGAGAGGGGGCGGAACATGAGATCCGGCGCCGACTTCTTCGTCCTCTCCCTTTCGCTCTCCCTCCTCTCCCTCATCCCCACCGCCCACTCGCTCGGCTTTCGCCCCCCTCGCCTCGGGAACGGCGCCTACCTCACCCGCGAAGAGCGATGGCTCGATCAAACCCTAGATCACTTCTCCCCCATCGTTAAGTCTCTCTCTCTCTCTCTCTCTCTCATGGTTTTTGATTCTCGTTGAGCGATCAAATGTTTTGTAGCTGGATCTTTTTTAAAAAAAATTGGTATCATTTTCTTTTTTTGACTCTGGATTACAATTTAAACGTTATCTGTAAAGAATCCCTAAATTTCGCCATGAATTTTTATACCTGATCACTGTGTAGCTTGTGAGACGATTGGTTCGTAGTGGGAATAATGATGTTATGAAGATTATGGTAGTTGATATCATTTTTTTTTTTTTTTTATTGGTTTTTGATTCGTGCTGAAACAATTTAAACGTGTTGTGCAGCTGGATATTTTTAAGCCTTTTCAGAGAAAAGCATGGAAATTTGAAGGATCATCTTATAAATAATCCCAAAATTTCCCCATGAATTTCGAGGAATTTGACACGAGTTCATTCCCTTTTGATGCTTCATCACTGTTTATGTTATCTTCATAGACGATTCAATTCGCTGTAGAAATAAATGATATTTGATCGCGAGTGAAACCCTTTGATCCAATTAACGGGGTTTCTCTGGTTGAATGCACAGGATCATCGCCAATTCAAGCAGCGGTATTACGAATTTCTTGATTACTACCGAGTTTCCGATGGACCTATTTTCTTGAAGATATGTGGCGAATCCTCTTGCGACGGAATTGCCAATGACTACACAGCTGTGAGTATATATGTGATGTCGTATTCTTGCTCTGAGTGACATGTCTTCTTTTTCCTAACGAACACAAATAATCTCTCTTTTACGGATCTATAATTTTTAGTATCGACACTGAATTTTTTGCTTATTATCAATCTAGCTGTGAGTACACAAGTTCTTTGATATGTCTCCTCTCTTTTTCAATATTCGTAAGTCATAACCCTATTAATCCACCTAAGGATTTCATAATGGGAGGATTTCATAAATTTATGATTTCACAAAATTATCATCATTCTAGCAATGGAGCGATTGGTGGTGTAAATTTGTTCATAATTGTGAGAAATCTCTAAATGATGCAGGTTCTGGCAAAGAAGTTTGGTGCTGCTTTGGTTTCCCTTGAGCATCGATATTATGGGAAGAGTTCACCTTTCAAGTACTTGACGACAGAAAACCTAAGATTTCTGTCCTCAAAGCAGGCTTTATTTGATTTGGCTGTTTTCCGCCAACATTATCAGGTACCTCCAATGTGCTAGAAGCGTATAACTTTCTTTTCTGATTTTACTATTACACATGCATATCATTTTTTTTGAGAGAAAGGTAGCACGCTACCCGCTTCGTTTATTTCTTTTAGAAATAAACTTAGCTAGAAATGTGAATCAACTAGGATTCGAACTCGGGACCTCGGGTACCAACCACCAAGCCCTTTGCCACTTGCGCTAAGGACGGTCGGTTACACATGCATATCATTATTTGTTATTCTTGTAGTCTTTGACCTATTATTATCTTCTTTAATTTCTGCTAACAGTTCTTCCTAGATTTCTGAATTTATCTACTTCTATTGTATTGAAAGGACTACTTCAACACAAAGTTCAATATTTCAAGTGCTATTAGTTCCTGGTTTGTATTTGGTGTTTCATACTCTGGAGCACTCAGTGCCTGGTTTCGCTTGAAGTTCCCCCATCTGACCTGTGGGAGTCTTGCAAGTTCAGGAGTTGTCCTTGCCGTTTACAACTTCACCGAATTCGACCAGCAGGTTCATAAGCTGAAACTGCCTTGGGGGCATTTTGATTTCACTTTGTTATGTTAATTCTCCTTTCCTGTAAGAATATGAAAGCCCACAATTTTGCATTTTACCCCTTTAATTTGCCGGTAATTTTTCTGCAATACCATCTCTTTCAGATTGGAGAGTCAGCGGGTGCCGAATGCAAAGCTGTGCTTCAAGAAATAACTAAACTTGTTGAGGAACAACTTCAATCTGATGGAAGATCTGTCAAGAGCTTATTTAGCGCTTCTATGGTGCTCCTTTCCTCATGGCAATTCGTTGTCTTTGTTTACATGTTTTGGTTTTCTGCCTCCTTAATTACTGCCCCTTTCTACTAGAATGGAATCTGAAGTAGGTTATATAAGCCAATTGAAAAACTAAATGGCATGGTCAGGCTAACATTGCATCTGTTGTTTAGCAGAACGCTGATTTGTTTACTTACTTTTTTAGCTATAATAAGAATTTTTCCTTCCGTTAATCATGACATTTAAACCTAAGTCATTGAGAAAACCCCTGTTTTGCTTATCATCTCTTTCTTGTTTTCTGCAGCTAAGCAATGATGTTGACTTCTTATACTTTTTGGCAGATGCTGCTGTTACAGCGGTACCCACTATCGACGCAACCTAGTATAACATCTGAAATTTATTTTTCCAGTAATAACTTCTCGGATTTCAGTTTCAGTATGGGAACCCGGATGTTCTATGCTCCCCTCTTATTGATGCCAAGAAAAATGGTGAAAACTTGGTGGTAAGCTCCTCTATTCTTTCACAGATTTACGGTTGACGTCCTAAATATGTTCTTGTTAGAAGAAATTATTGATACTTGATGCTCTGACAGATTTTTCTAATGATTCTTCGATACTATGATGCCTACATTACATTTTTTTTCCGCCAAACTTGGCAGCATCTTTTTCCTGATTGAGAAAAATTGAGAAAAATTAATATAGATTTATACTTTAAAGTTTAAATTTTAAATTTAGATTTTAAATTCAAATATAAAGTTTTAAATTCTGGTTCAAATTTAAAATTTAAATCCAAATTCAAATTTTGAATTATTTTAAAATAAAATTTAGAAAAAAAATATTATTTGCAAACTGCAAATTTTTTTTGTCAAACAACTTTACAAAATCATTAAAAAAAATCACTTTCGAACTAGACATCCAAATTCTCTACAGCTTTTAACCAAAATCAATTCTCGAAATCAAAATCAATTCTGCAAAAATCACTTAGCCAAACAGGCCCTAAGACTCAATTGAAATTCGTCAATTTTGTTTTGGTTTTGCGAGCAACGATTTATAGTTTTCATAGGCATTTCAACATTTAATTGTCTACTAACAACTGAGTTTTTGCAGGAAGCATATGCTCACTTTGTTAAAGATTACTACATTGATAGTTTTGGTACTTCGGTTTTATCATACGATCAGCACTATCTGAAGAATACAACTCCTAATGAGACAGGTGATATGCTACACTGGTTTGATCTTCTTTTCTTTAACTATCAACAAGTTTTGGGTTAAACATATTTATATTACAACTTTAACCAAGGTTTGTTGATCAAATTTTCATTGCTAGACGCTCGATTGTGGTGGTTCCAAGTTTGCACTGAAGTTGCATATTTTCAAGTGGCGCCTGAAAGTGATAGCATCCGTTCTTCAAAGATTGACACAAGGTTTACTTCCACTAAGTTTCTTCTGCTTATACAGTTCTATTTCAAATATTGGTACTCTGCATTTACAGAATAAGGATAAAACTGATATTAGTTTTTTCTTTCCCTAATAAAGTGCATCTTGTAGAATCTTGAACTAATGATTAAGCTAATGTCAAATATGTTTACATGGTTATCCTGGAAATCATCGCTATAGCATGGTTATTCTTTAGAATATAGTATATTATAAGAGAAGGTCAAAGAATCTACTTTAATAATCCATTTCTGGGTTTATCTTTGTCTTGAGGAAGAAGAAAGTGCCCAGTTCGTAGTTATCGTTATATTCCCCATCATGTAGATGTGATAACCAGTAGACTAGCGAGTTAGAAATCTTAGTTCAAGGCAATGAGACCTAGAGGGAGTGGGGGTGTGGTGGGGGTTGAATAGGTTTACACATGAGAAGTTCTAATTAACACTTATAATAAACTGTTTTTCACCTTGGTTGAAATATCATTAAGGCTATTTGGTTGCAATACGTTATATTGCTCTAGAAGTAGGCCAGATCTTGGAGGAGAGCTGTTAACAAGCTGAGTGGGATGGCCTCATTCAAATTAAGATTCAGAGCTCTGCTTCTATTCAACACAGCCAAACCTGATATTTTGATGCTAACTGTTTTCCAATTTCCAATTATGAAAACTGATTTTCTATCTTACAAATTTTCCTCATTACATGTTTAATGGGCTTATAACTTTTTACTTCTTGTAGGTACCATTTGGACCTCTGCAAAAATGTTTTTGGGGAAGGCATCTACCCCCTTGTAGATATGACTAATCTATACTATGGGGGCACCAGAATTGCTGGTCTGCTTTCTTGCCTTGTCATCTTTTCAGCAAACTGGTTTCTTTTTTATAAGTAGCTCTTTTGGTACCAACTTTCTCAGACTGGGATTATATTTTTCACAATTAAATAGTACGTATGCATTAAAGGATCACACCTTATTGGGTTCCAAAAATCACTTCATCCATGAATATTTACCTCTGTACTATTTTATGTCAAAACATCTGGTACTTTGTGCTGCATGATATTACGAAACTACCCTGGAGATATTGTTAGAACCACTTATATGATCATCACCCTTCTACACTGAACAATTGCTTAATGATCAATAATAATATGGACATCAACAAATTGAAGGTTGTCATATTGAAATGAGGTATAATAGCTTAGACGAAGCAAAGCCATCACCAATCTTGGATTAATAGAATGTTTAGCATGCAAATTTTACAATTACAATTCTGGTTTAATATGTAAAATTGCCTCTTTGGAGTTCATTAGAAATTGTCAGTAAGGACCACTGCCAACATCAGAGTAAGGTACGAGCAGCCATTGAACTTGCTTGTATCTGTTTTGTACTGATATCCTGCTTTCGAAGTGTATACTGTAACAAAGTGATTCTGGCTGGAAAATGAACATTTCAACATATTTACAACTATCTGCTTTACATAAAATCATTACAAGAAAGAAGTCTATTTCAGTTGAGGGGGGTGTATTTTGTAAGAATAATGGAGATATGCTTCTCACCAATGTTAAGAGTTAATTCGGCCATATAAGATATATAACAATACTTGTGTCCGGCAGTCGCTCACTCATGCTGTCATGCATAACTTGATGTTCTTTTTTAGTAGTTTATTTGAAAATTTGAAGTCTATTTAGATATGAATAAGTCACAATTTCTTGATGCTATTTCTAATCAGTTTAAAAATAATTATTAACTTGTGTAAAATGTGTAGGTTCCAAGATAGTGTTTTCCAATGGCTCACAAGATCCATGGCGCCATGCATCGAAACAAACATCATCAGAAGATTGTGAGTTTTCATAAGTGGCTTTGTATTTTCTATTGAGTGTTTCCTTTATTCTGAGTTGTACTATCAGATCTCTATCTTGTCTAGTATCTATAATTCTGGAGTACTTTTTCCGCTTTGCTTCTTGAACTTCACTTCTCAGATGTTTAAAATCTGCATTATTAGGCCTCATTTGGGTACGCTACTGTTTTCTTTTTTCTCCCCAGAACTCAAGTTCTGTATGATGGTATCTGCTGGTAGATGGACTTTCTCTCTTTTTATTATTGTTGCTTAACTTATGAAGTCGTCCTCTCCAAAGCAAAGTAAAAAGAGAAGCTACAGTAGATTGCAAAAGAATCATCATCAGCTAGTCCTACATTGTATCATTTGAGTTCATATAATGAAGTGTAACTAAATTATGCCTCAAATGTTGTATTACTTCCATTGCAGTATTAGTTTTTTGACTAGTTGAATATGATATAGCATTACAAGGGTAGGAACAGCCGAACAAGCATAGAACATGACAAATGCAAGCGAGATGGAGCCGTTTTTTGTGATGTCTTCATGCATGCTTCTCAAATGTTTTACTTGCCGGAAGCAGTTGGCATGTTTGCTAAAATAATTGTGGGTTTTATATTTTTTTTGTCTTTTACTAGCATTTTGGTTACATGTGCAGTGCCTTCTTACTTGATCAAGTGTCATAATTGTGGACATGGTACCGACTTAAGAGGATGTCCCCAGGTGCCTTTGAATATTGAAGGTACACTAATTCCCTTCCCTTCTTCAATACTAGATCTGAGATTCATTCAAAATCACCTTCTCTGACAATATACTAGGCAGTGGAACTCAAATAAGATTTAGATTGAGTAATGTAATCCTGGGGAATATTTTTAAATACAATCATTGTCACGCTGCATAATAGATTAGATTGTGTTTAAATCCTGTCCCTTTGCCATTTCTTACTTTGTTTGGTCATGTAATCCTGCTCTAGGTGATGCCACGAACTGCACATCTCCTGAAGCTGTGAAGAAAGTAAGGCAGCAGATCATTGATCACATTGACTTGTGGCTGTCGCAATGCCAAGATACAGGTAGGAGTTTGACCTGTAACATCAGAACGTTTAAAATGCTTACTCTAATATATATCCGATGGCTAATTTTATATTTTCCAAAACTTTTAACTGTGAAATTCATATAATTTTTCAAAATCTTTTTTTCCGCCCTTAATATTATCAGGTCGACCTTTACATGATTCTGTTGGTATATCATATTGTTCTTTTAATCTGCCTTTGATGGATTTTCAGTTTCTCTTTAAGTTGAAAGTGTGTGTGTGTGTGTGTGTGTGTGTGTGTGTATAGATATAGCGCGAAACGATCCGACTTTAGTTTTCTAAAATTGCAAGTGCTCAAGTTGGATGACTAAGGGCCCTTTTGGCCTGATAATTCGAAGAAGCGCCAACAACTATTTCCTCGACATTACCCCTAACAGCTTCTCGCTGCAGAGGCCAGAAACATAAGATAAATAAATACGTGAAAACTATGAGTTAATATATTTACCAGAGAAGGCTGTAAACATAGGGAAGTTTTTGCTGCATCTCAGTTTATTAACAATTGACTTTTCGGATTTTAATTTTCAGGTGATGATGACGAGCCTGGTTTGTTTCTGACAGGAAAAAGGATGGTTTCTGCTCTTTGACCTAATATCTGCGAGCTAATACCAGTATATTAACTTTCTCAGTTATGAGAAAATGTGTCTTTTAACTATGCCTGCATAGATAGCTTACATGCTGTGACTAATCCACGGCTCAATTGAACAAAAATGAATTTACTATTTTATACAGTTATTTAAAACCCCTGGTGTTTTACTTGCGAAACTATAAGGGGTTTCCGGTCATCTTTTTTTCATGCGATGATCCAGTTGTGTATCACCTTATCCGCGTTACTCTTGATGTTAATATTCAGCAAAAAACAAGTAATATATTTTCAGCTCAGATTTCATGAACCTCTGTGGCAATGCCATTATTCTTTAATAAGGATTTTTAGGGCCTTGTTAGTGTAGTCCTCTACTTGGTACTGCTGGAAGAAGCTTTTCGCCTTCAGTGTGTCAATGCAAGAAACGTATATCAATCAATTTATTAGATGTTATTGTGTTTTAGCGAGAAATAGTAGTTTAAGCTTATCTAAGAATAATCTTATTTCATAGGAATTATACTTTTCCCCTTTTCTATTATATAAATCTGAAAAAAAGACAACTGAATAAGAGAATTCCATTTGTATACCCTCAGACCACCAGTGCCTGAAAACTTTTTTAAAGCAAGAATCTGGAACAAATTAGGCAAGTGCACTTTTCACAAAGGGACAAAAGTTCAGCTCAATATAACTATAATAGTTGCGTTCATTTTATTATACAACATGGCCATTATAATCTACCGGCCAATACTTAATATACAGTGGCTAAAGCAGCAGTTTGAGTAACAAAATTAGCCAGGAAAAAACCCCAGTGAAAGCAAAAGCACAAGCACAAGAAGGTAGCAGTAGGATTCTTTCTACATTTTTTCAGTGCGAGGCCTCGCAATGTTTAGTAAGAATAGTTCTTGACATACATCTCTTGCTTGGCCTCCTCGGCCTCGCCCTCGCCCTCGCCCGTGTACTTGCCGAGCTGCGCCAGGGAGTTGGCCTTGGCGCGAACGAGCAGCGCCTTCTGCGCGGCCTTCACGTTCTCCGGCCGCCCGCCCCACGTCTTCAGGCACGTGTTCTGCAGCGCCCTCGCGTACGAGAACGACACGTGCCACAGGTTCTGCCCCTGGTTCATGGCGTTCAGGTTCAGCGTCGCCTCCACCTCCGACTGCCCGCCCGACAGGAACTGCAAAATCCGACAATTGCCGCCGTTAGTTCCTTTTCATTCTCTCGGGTGATCGAAAAGTTTTGCAAATATGTCCCTCCTAGTTCAGAACTGGTAGTTGACGGTTAGTTTTTGACGGTTGGATCTTGTTACATCAGTTTGAGATCGGAAAAGAGAGCTTGCCATGATGCCGGGGACGGCGGGGGGGATGCGGCGGCGGAGCAGCTTGAGGGTGTACTCTGCGACCTGCTCCGGGGCGGCCTTTTCCTTGCACTCGGCGCCGGGGGTGACCATGCTGGGCTTGAGGAGGATCCCTTCGAACATCACGTTGTTCTCCGCCAGGTAGTAGAACACCTCCGCCCACACCTTCTGCGCCACCTCGAACGTCCGCTCGATCCCGTGCTCGCCGTCCAGCAGGATCTCCGGCTCCACGATCGGCACTAGCCCGTTGTCCTGCGAAAACATACAGAGGAGTGAACACACAGAGAGAATCAGAGTTCAGTTCCGAAGATGTCAATGCAGACTACTAAGGAGTATAAAGCGCGGCGAACCTGAGAGATTGCGGCGTAGCGAGCGAGGACCTGTTCGGAATGCTCACTACAGTTCGCCTGTTCGGAGAGCAGAAGAGCGATCAGATCACTGAACATTACAATTCGGCAAGCTGAATAGGCTCGCTGGATAAAGAGAGACTCTTCGATCATGATCTCCGAATCCGACAGCCCTCGCCGATTTGGCTCGCTAAATTGGCGACTGCATACACTACTTGCAGGATGAAGTTTACACTTTGTATTCATTTCTACTGATTACAGTGGATGTAACAAATTATTCTGATGGTTTTTAGCCGTGAACTTGCAAAAATTGTTCCAAAAACAGCTTTTTCTCAACAGTAACTGTAGTAACTGTAATAAGAGTAAAAGAGAAAAAAAAGGGAGAAAAAAAAAAACGTGAACAATCCGTACCATTTGGCGAAGCGAGCTCCTTGCTGGTAGTAAGCGGCGGAGCGCGAAGCGAGGCCGTCGAGTCCTTGGCACCACGACTCGCCATTGGAGCCGGCAAGCGGAACGAGACCCTGCGATAGTATTGTTTAGAGCTTCTTCATCTGATAGGAAACGATTCAGAATTAGTCTTAACACTACATAATTACCTTGTCGACTTTAATGCCTGGCATAATTTTCTGCTCAAGGAGGACGTCGACGATCTTGCGGCCGTCGGTGGTGGACTGGTAGAGCGTCTCCTCGAAGAGGATGGCGCCGGAGATGTACTGGCCCAGCCCCGGCGCCGTCACCAGCAGCGTGCGGTACGCCTGCCGGTTCGCCTCCGTGTTCTCCAGCCCGATTGACGCCAGCCGCTTCCCGCAAGTCGCGTTCGACTCGTCCATCGCCAGAATCCCCAGCCCCGGCGACGCCACCGTTTTCTGCAGCCAGACGTCATGCATTAAGATCTCCTAAAATCGCGACACATATTAGGAGTAGGACTAATGTGCTATTAGGAGCACGGAGGTCTCAGTGCTCTCAAGCCATTTTTGATGATGAATTTTTTTTTTTTTTTTTTTTGGGAGAGAAAGGTAGCACGCTATCGGCTTCGTTTATTTTTTTTTACAAATAAACTTAGCTGGATATGTGAATCAACTAGGATTCGAACTCGGGACCTCGGGTACCAACCACCAAGCCATTTGCCACTTGCGATAGGGACGGTCAGTCGATGATGAAATTTTTGAATTGACGATTGGCTTCGTTAAACTTGATCTAGCATATTTAAAATATTTAGAAAATAAATTTTATAATTTTTCAATATAATTTATCTAGGAATCGAAATGACTAAAAATAGACGATTAAAAATAAAAATTTTACAATAGTATTAAAATTTTTGATCAGAGATATTGATCTTGCTGTAAATAGTATAACAAATTTTCTACCAAAATTTTATTTTATTTGAATACCTTTATACTGTTAAACATGTAAATGACACACATCAATCATTAAAAATTATTGATTTTGAACCCTTTCGATCAATAGGTGAATGACGTCGAAAAATCGTAAAATTTATTTTCTAAATACTTCAAATACGCTAGATCAAGTCTAACGGAGCCGATCGTCAATTCAAAATTTCTATCATCAATAACGACTTAAAAGCACGAAGGCTTTCGTGTTCCTAATAGCACATTAGTCCTACTGCATATATTAGTATTCATTAGATTTACGAGAAAATGCTGCATACAGCAGTTTTGACGAGCTCGTCAGCGTAGGAGGTGGCAGCACGAACGGAAAGGGATGCAGAGGCGGGGGAGCGGAGAGAGAGAGCTGCGGAGTGGCAAAGGGATTGACCCTTCACCCACTCCGACTTGTCGATGACCGGCAATGACTTAAAAAGCGACGCCGACGCCATCGAAAAAAGAAGGTGATACAGAGAGAGTGTAAGAAGTTACTCTCCTTTTGAATGCTTATGGCAAGTGACAATGCAGTGAGCTCCACTTCAATTTATAGCCAGAGGAGATGGGCCATTTGAGGCTGGAATGAACCGGCCAATGAGGAGGTGCCAGCTGCGCAAAATGAGTCTGACGTGGCAAGTTATATTGGAAGATCTAAAGAAGCATCTGGAGAGACCGTGCTGATCGTTTGCACAATTTTGAATTGATTCGTGTGGGCCTGGCTCGTGCGAACCGTATCTGATCAACGGTTTGGGTTCATTTGAATTTCGCCAAAGGACTTTATGTTTTTGTTAATTATATTTTTGGCTTTTCGTGGAGATATATATATATATATATTTTTGGAAATATTAATAATGTATTGATAGAATACGACATTATTAGATTGCATAAAAGGACCCATAATTGGTGCACAGGAACAAATAAAAAAAACACTCAATATAAACTATGCTCAATTGTTTCGTGTGTCCAATTGTAATTAATCTGAGAATTCTTAAGCTAACCTAGAAAAAATTAGTAATTAAAAGCAACAATTTTGTTTAGGGATAGGTCTACTGTGTGTTTTTTTTTCCTTTTCTTTTTCTTGTCCTCTAATTTCATCCTTTAAAGTTAGAAATTACCAAATTTATAGTATCCCAATAGTAAAAGAAAATAGTTAGGAATTGGAACAATTTGAAGAGAATAGGATATGTTCTTTTAGGTTTTGAGAGCTACATTGAATGATTGTGAGGTGTGAGATTTTTTTCTTTTTTGTTTTTTTCCCCTTCCCCTTTCCGTTGCTCTCTTGATTTAAACTTTGCGACGGACGAAGATATTTGCGCAAATCATGAAGATCGAGACCTCCGCAACAGCAACAGGTGCGCGCCACGCAATATACCAAATCCAACCTCCGCTGGGGAACTTAGAGTTTTTGAGGTGCCACAAACTTGGTGACAAACTAGGTTGTCTCTACCTCAATGGTTCTGCACTGCTGCTCCTCCTCATTTCAGGTGAGCTTTCGTCGCGAAAAATTTCGACCGTTCGTCAATCCATAGTTACCTCAAACTGTCAAGCATTTGAGCACAATAGTGCAACATATATTATTTACGCCAATTAAGTAATCTACCTGAGTATATGATTTACTCTCAATTGTTTCGCATTATCTACGTGAATTTTGTTGGCTTAAATGGGCCAGCATCCTGCCCTGTGGCGGGAGGTCATGTTAGACTGAGTCATGTTCGAAATGGTGTGAGGCTGGGTGGGTCGAGTCATATTCGAAGTGGCATGAGGCTGATGGGACCGAGTCACAATTGAGATCCGTGGGCGCTGTATCTGTACGCTTTAAGTGAATTGGTTGCATATTTCTAACAGCTCGAGCTTTTGGGATTAATGGTTAGCGCCAACGATCCGACAAATTTTTCTCGCAATGGCGGTAATCGGTGCTCTATCTTTTCTGAAACATTCCTTTCTTTAGCTTCATTAACTCAAACTAGTTACTGTGCGGAAGTAAATCAACTCTCTCATTAGGATTTATCGCATTTTATTCGATCATCTTCTGAGAGATGACACCAATAAGATGTTATGTGCCATTGAAGCTTGATAATCTTTTGAACTACCACTCTAAATTCTTAATTATTCAGGGTTAAACCAGAATTTAAGAAGAACTACTTTGGTAAAACAATTGTTTAACAAAATGAAGTTATTCTGTAGGAATCCTGAGTATATAAATTCATATTACTGCGAAAATGGGCCGGATCACAAGCTGAAGTTGGTGGGCCAAAATCTCACTATGGGGGCCCAATTATGTAGCCGGCCTACTAATCAATGTGCCCATATACAGCCCATTTACATTCCTAGAGGGCGATACTACATAGCAAAAAGGCCCTTTTGGAATAGTCCATATATTATAATTATCTAGGGGTGTCAACAAGCCGAACACTAGCGAGCTGACTCGTTTAAGTATCGAGCCAAAAAATTCAGCTCGTGGGCTCGTTTATTAACGAGCCGAATACGAGCTGGCTCACAAACAATAAGTTAAAAAGATTAGGAAGGATATATATACATAAAAAATAAATTTATGAGGTCTTACCCATTAGATTTTAATTTAATGGTTGAAATTTTACATATAAATTGACTTTTTATAATTAAGTTGGACTTTATATTTAGGTTGGATTAAAAATCAAATAATATATATATATATATATATATATATATATATATATATATATATATATATATATATATATATATATATATATATATATATATATATGTATTCGAGCTGTTATCGAGTCGAACACGAGCGAGCTGACTCCAACTCGTGTTCGGCTCGTTTATTAAACGAGCTGAAAAATTCAGCTCGTGTTCGACTCGTTTACTAAACGAGCAATTCGATCTCGAGCTCATTTCGAGCCGAACACGAGCTGGCTCGCGAACAGCGAGCTGGATTGCCACCCCTATAATTATCCCCGTTAGGAATGCAAATAGGACAAAACCAGAAGTGGGAGGATTTTTTTATCTCCTGCTTCATATTCTTGGTTGGTCAGGACAAGTTAATTTTTACCTTATTTTTCGCTCTCATTTACCACTTTATTCGGAGGGGAATGAATTTTTGGCTATTGAAATGGATTGAAAGATGAAAGAGGTCTTTAGTCTCCTGCCCCAATTTCTTCAAATGCGACCGGCACGGTCGCATTCGAAGCGGATTGGGATGACTCCACCGACCTGGATCCATTTGCATTCCTAATGCTCATATTACAACTTATTCCAAAACTTTTCACTTTTATACAGTAATTCTTTATCTAGATTTTTTTTTTCTTTTCTCATAGAACGATCAATTTACTGAGTTTGTCTAGTTTAGTCAACTTGTGTTAGAGTTAAGAGTTGAAATGGCCATTTTATTAGAAAAACATCAAATGTTTAGCAACAGAAAATCTGCATTTAATTATATATGTATATATATAGAGAGAGAGAGAGTAGAGCTATTATGCTATCGGAAGTATAAAAAAATTGGTGCTTCCGATTTTTTGACTCTTAGATCAACTCTTTTGATCATTTTTAACTATTAGATTAATATTATTACCCAATGATGACCACTCAACTCCAGCGGGACCACTCAACCCTAACCGTACAATTCTTAATCCAAGAGCAAAAAATTCGGAAGCACCAACTTTCTTATATTTTTGATAGCATAGTAGCTCTACACTATATATATAGAGATCATGACTACTGTGCTATTAAGAGCACAACAGTCCTTATTCTCCTAAGTTTCTAACCACTCATTAAGTTTGATGGGTGGTTAGGATGAGAAAGAGAAGAGATACTGGAAAGAAATTTAAGGAGATGAGAAATTAAAACACCCAATTTCTTCTCAATTTATCTTCTCTCTTTTTTCTGATGGGTGATTAGGAACTTAGCAGCACAGAAACTGCTGTGCTCCTAATAGCACAGTAGCCCTGCTATATATATATATATATATAAATGTATTATATAGGAACTAAAGTGCAATATCACGATACTACAGGGACCATCCGTACATTTTAACAAGTGTGTTTGAAAAGTTTCAAAGTTGGGAAATTTACGCACCCCAACTACTCTCTCTTGTGTTACTTTACCGCTCACTCTCTTTCCACCTTTTTCAACCCAGCAGCGCCTTCGTGTTGGTGCTTGTTGCGTCGTATGTTCGTCCCACGAGTCCCCACCGAAAGGGATTTAAAAAAAAAGGAAAAAAAAAAATGTGGGGGAAAAACATAATATAAAATAAAATAAAATAAAATTCTTTTGAGTCTTTGACCTAAGAAGCTCTCTCTCGGTCCATCCCTTCCGCTCGGGAACCCCCGCGCCCATTGGAACGCAAACGCGGAGAGAGAGAGAGGGGACGAAGAGCTAGGGTTTTGCCCAAACCCTAGATTCCGCTGCGTTCCCCCCTTCGATGGATTCCGAAGCAGGGTTTCGCTCCGGCGATGGCGCCCTTCCTCACCCGATCGAGCGCCCCGGCGAGGAGTTGCCGCCTCCGCCTCCTCCTCCTCCGCCTCCGCCTTCGCCCCCGCCCCCGCCGCCTCCGCCTCCGCCGCCGCCGGAGGCGACGGAGGAGACGGGGCCGAGCCATCCCGAGGGCGGGGAGAACGGGATCGGGGCTCATATGATGGACGACTCGCAGTTCCTGGGCCCGATCATGGAGGACGCGGGCCGAGATGAAGCGGCGGCGGCGGCGGCGGCGACCGGCGAGGCGGAGGCGGCGAGTAACGCCGTCGTCGCCAAGCGGAAGCGCGGCCGACCGCCGAAGGCCCAGGGCGGCGCGAAGGCCCCGCCGGCGAGGAAGAAGGAAGAGGAGGAGGAGGAGGTCGTGTGCTTTATTTGCTTCGACGGGGGTAATCTCGTGGTCTGCGATCGTAGGTTAGGGTTTCTCCTCTCTCTCTCTCTCTCTCTCTCCACCATATCCTCCGATTAAGTTTCTTATCAATGTTTTGAAAGTGTTGTAGGGGCTGCCCGAAGGTTTACCATCCAGCTTGTATTAACCGGGACGAGTCGTTCTTCCGTTCGAGGGTCCGGTGGAATTGCGGTTAGTTAGTTTATGCATTTTGTGGTCTCAATGCTGCTCACCTCCATGTTATCGTTTCCGCTACTGTAATCTGTAGTGAACTGTGAAATGAGTGCCATGTTTGAGTTTTTGCAGCTCCACTATATCAGTCATCGAAGAAAAATTGCTCTACAATTATCGCCTTTTTGGGTATACCCCATTTAGCGCTTCACCCGCTTCACCCATTACTAGTGCTTGCGAGCTCGGGCCTTTAAAACTCTTCATTTTACTATCCTCTTTTCTTGTTCTAGAATGCTGATTTGCTAGAATGTAGTTGGTGATATTATGCTGTGTGTAAGAGTACTGATGCCTCTGCCAAAATATACTAAATCGAGCCAACTTTAAGATCTAATTGCAGATTGAACCGAAATCTGCAGATATTCCGTAGTCCTTTGTAAATACATTGACGTCAAATATATGCAATACATTGTTATTTTCCTGTTCAGTTCTATTTTTCTTTCTGTATGATCATTATGTTCATGCAGATGCACATTTTCTTAATGTTCATTCAGAATGATGCTTCCCCTGAATCAGTTTAAATGAAAGTACTCCAAGTTCGATTTGTGACCAAGTAACAGAAAATGTCCTTATCCATGTGCATCTACTGGATGAGTTTTGTCCTCTTCAGGCATATAAAACTTGGATTAGTGTACTTCTCATATTGGGTTAATAGTTCATTTTCTTTCAGAAAATGGAAATTATCCTTGGGCAAGCTATTCAGAAAAGTAAAATGACCCGATAAAGAATAGCACTTAAGTAAATCCACGCATCTAGAAATACGTATAAATGTCAAAGAACTATTATAGTTGATTTTTTTATTTTCTTTTTAACTGTGAAGTGAGTGAGCTTTGTATTTTAGATTTTGTACTGTCAAGATTTCAGAAATTATTGCAGGTCCTTAGTTTCCTAACTTTAATGTTCTTTGGAATATACTATAGTTACTACTGTTGCTTGGAGTTGAGAAGTCACTAGATATTATTGTACTATTCTCTGCTTGGAGTTTACAAGTGATGATAGTATTAAAGCATTTCTGCAAATGGCAGCAAGTTGTAGGATGAGTATTTTGATTTAAAATTCCAATTCATAACTGCCCTTGGACATGCTTCTTTTTGAAGTTGTTCTGTGTACGATGTGCTGACCTTCTGTTTTATAAGCACCAAATCTTGCAGTGCTGTACATGGCATTTCTATATTATTATTCAGCTTAACTTTGTGCTGTTGCAAACTATTATCATTTCTCCAATGGTAACTATAATCTTCTGATTCTTACAAGTGCTTGATACTCTTTACCTTGCATATCAGGTTGGCATTTATGCAGCATGTGTGGAAAGGCTGCTCAATACATGTGTTATACCTGTACATACTCTTTGTGCAAAAAATGCATTAATGCAGCAAGGTTTTTTTGTGTTAGAGGGAGCAAAGGCTTTTGTGAGACTTGCTTTAGCACGGTAATGCTGATAGAATCAAAGGAGGATGAAAAGGAGAAAAAGGTCTGCCTTAACACAGTTTTTAAATAAGTTTTTTATTACTTGAAAGTTGAAATTCAGTGCAAACTTTTAATTGACTTTTTAATTTGATGATTATGTACATCTGATGTGGATATTTGTTGAACCAATTTTGTTTTTCTGGCAGGTTGTAGTTGATTTTGATGACAAGAATAGTTGGGAATATTTGTTCAAATTATATTGGTTAGATCAGAAACGGAGGTTGTCGTTAACATTGGAAGAACTAAGTAATGCCAAGAATCCACGGAAAATCTCTGGTGCTTCTCGCAATGAGCAGGAATCTTCTGATGAATTATACGATGCTAACAATGACCGAGATGTTAGCTCTGATAGCTCTCCAGGAAAGCGCAGCCGAGGCATTTCTTCGAGGAAAAAGGTTAGGAAACGTCCCAAGAATCGTGTTGATCATGGAAATTCTGCCAAAAGTGTAGAAAATCTAGTCACAGAAGTTCAAATTTCTCTGAAGAAAGTAGAAAGTGACAGGACATCTATGTCTGATGATGTTGAATGGGCTTCACCGGTGCTTTTAGAATTTGTAGGGCACATGAAAGGGGATGATAAATCTCCTATATCCCAATTTGATGTTCAGTCTCTTTTGCTTGAGTATATAAAGCGAAATAACCTTCGTGATCCACGTCGAAAAAGCCAAATAATTTGTGATACAAGACTTCAAAACTTGTTCGGAAAAACCCGCGTTGGTCATTTTGAGATGTTAAAACTTTTAGAAGCTCATTTTCTTATGAAAGAGCCTTCACAAGTAGGGAACATCAGCAACCAAGGGGGAGTTTCTCATCTTGATCCAGGTCAAATGTATGTTGAAGAATATGGTGATATGGCAACAAAGTTGTCTTCTGATAAGAGACGGAGGAATCGGAAAAAGATGGAGGAGAGAGAGCCGCAGACTAATCTTGACGACTATGCTGCTATTGATGTGCACAACATTAATCTAATTTACTTGCGCCGTAGCTTGATGGAGGATTTAATTGATGGTCATGATGGTGACACATTTGGTGAGAAAGTTGTTGGCACTTTTGTGAGGATACGAATTTCCAATACTGGACAAAAGCAAGATATATATCGCTTGGTGAAAATTGTTGGTAAGTTGTTACTCGTCTTATATCTTTATATAATGTTACCTGAGCTTACAAATGCTAATAAGTAATGGTTTTCTATGCAGGGACTAGCAAGGTCGCAGAAAGATACAAGATCGGAAAGAAAACAACCGATATTGCATTGGAGATATCAAATTTAGACAAAAAGGAGGTTGTTACAATTGATGCTATCTCAAATCAGGAATTTACGGAGGTTGGGACTTGGTCATCTTATATTCTTGCATTTTTTTTTTATTGCTTTAGTAACATTACCATTAACATGTGAATTGCGTTGTAATCGTTTATGACTAAATAGCTGTACTGGTTTTCTCTTAGCATTTGCCACTGCGATTAGTCACTGTCTTTCTGCCATTTGTTTTGACCAAAAAAAATTTCTCATATGAAGAAGCGTGTTTCTCGTTAGAAGAGGATCCCTTCTAGGAGGTGAAAATTCATTATTGATTGCATGTGTTAGTCATTGTAATGCTACGCTAGTAGTCTTGTTTGTTCAAGGGGTCATGGGAATCCTCTTAGATGATTTAGTCAGGATATCGTTGGTGTAGTAGACTTACTGCTACAAGCTGTCAGGATATTGTGTTCAAACTCAGTTCACAAGTTTGAATAATGTCACCTTTTCGCAAAATGCTGATTAGATAATTTTGGGTAGCAAGGATGACTGTTATGGGCCTGATCTTCTTTCTGAATTTTGAGTTGAATACATCAAATATCAGAATAAGTTATCTATGCCTCCTTTGATTTGGTAGCTTATGCTTCTCGAAAGGTGTTAAGAGGTGCTGTTGTTTCATAATTTTTCAAGCTGGCAAATGCTGGTGGTACTTACTGGCTGATGTAGCCAACTTGACATGGCATGTCTTACTCATCATATGATAGTAATTAAATGATGTCAAAAACTTATTGTCATTCTTTATTTGGATTGATGAATCCTTTTACATTTCTTTCCCAGGAGGAATGTCGGCGCTTGAGGCAAAGCATAAAATGTGGTCTGCTTACTCGACTAACAGTGGTAATGCTAAATGTTGTTGAACTTTTGTTCTTTGCCCTCAACTTTATATATGTTATGCCTCCTTGACAAAGCCTCCCCCCCCCCCCCCCCCCCCCCCCCCCCCCCCCCCCCCCCCCCCCCCCCCCCCCCCCCCCCCCCCCCCCCCCCCCCCCCCCCCCCCCCCCCCCCCTAATATCTTCAGGGATATATTCAGGAGAAAGCTCGGATCCTCCAATCTGTTAGAGTTAAGGATGTAAGTACTTCTCTGGCATGTTCTGATTACTTTTTGAAGAAGTTCAACTAAAATTGTCTACTTTGTGGAGTTTAATAGTTAGATAGAAAAGTAGAATCTTTTTTTTTTTTTGAAATATAGTTTTCTTATTTTTAGCCCTATTTGTTTTCAGATAATGGAAACTGAGAAGCTGCGGTTGAGTCATCTTCGTGATCGTGCAAGTGAAACAGGCCGTAGAAAGGAATATCCTTTTTGTTAGCAGCATACCCTAACAGATAAGGTTTTATTAAGTATTCCTGGTATGTTGGCTGTCTCTCAAAACTAATTACACTACTATCTACATTACATTATTACGATCTGTTTAGATATGTCTTTCAAGCCTTTTTTTCTTCAAATTCTGGTAAAGCATGAGTTAGTTGCACATTATAGGTTCATATACTGCTTACTGCTATTCTCAAACTTCAGTCGCTGTAAAATATTTCAAATAGAGAGAATATTGGTGTAATAAACTTTGTGCATGCATGACTAACCCATGTTTTCTGAAATGAAGCTAATTCACTTTTATGGCTTCTAGAGCAGATTTTGACAATTTTCATTGATGTAATGCAAAATGATTCTAGACTTTATCTTCTTTCCTCTAATGCCACATGCTCCAGCACTTGGCTGGAAATGGCTTCACATATGTTTGATGTTTGGCTTCTTGAAAAATAGACCACCAACTTTATTTTTCAAAGTGATCTTGGTGAAAACGTAAGTTCAATAATTGAGTGATCCTTAACTGCTTTTCACGCTTAGAGAGTGTGTAGAAAAGCTGCAGCTTCTAGCCACACCAGAGGAACGCGTGCGTAGACTTAACGAAGTTCCAGAAATACATACTGACCCTCATATGGATCCAGAGTATGAATCTGCTGAAGAAATAACAGATAAAAAAAGAATAGGTATTTAATTCCTCAATTACATAAAGATTTTGTAGTTATCCTCGAAAGGATCTTCAAATTCGGTTTAATGGTTCGTTGTGCAGGTAACAATAATATTAGCAGGTCAAGGGAGTCCCGTAGGAAGGGAAGGGGACCACTCGCCTCAGGCAAAACGGTAGGTAATTCAGATCCATTCACTGTTGTGGATGACAAGGAGAAATTGCCATGGAAACAAGATACAGATTTCAGTCGGATGAACGGTTGGGATACTCCGAAATCGCAGACCAGTGTAACCAGTCCAGAAAGTAGCGTCACAAAACCAGCACATGGTTATGGTGTTGCGCCTATAACTCCATCACCAGTATCTTCTGCATTTTCTATTCCACCAGACATTAGTGAGAGTGATGATAAGGTGTGGCACTACAAAGACCCCGGTGGAGTCGTCCAGGGACCTTTTTCTATTTCCCAGTTGGACAAGTGGAGTAATTACTTTCCACGTGATCTAAGGGTGTGGCTCACATTTGAGAGGGAAGAGAACTCTTTATTGCTGACAGACATCCTGCGAACATTCCAGAAAGATTCACCTCGTATAGCAGGTAATACAGGTGCTAAAAGTGAAAGTGCTTGGGGAGGGAATGACTACCGTAACACACACCAAAACAATACTATGTTCTCTTCCACCGGTTATGCGGGTACAAATACTGGTACTTTAGCTAGTCGGTCCACCAACTTGTCTGACCCTAAAGTGGAGGCTAATTATGCTCAGAAAGGAAGGTTTGGTGCTTCTCCACGAGGGTGGGAACCGTCCAAGGATGCTAATTCTTGGCACGGTCAGGTTCAAAATTATAGCGGTCCTGCATTGACTGCTCCAGTTTCTGCGAGAACAGATGGACCACCAGTGCAGCATGGTAGGGGGCTTCCTGGAGGAGATTTTAGTAGATGGAACAACGGTCAGGATTCTGGCAGTGTATGGAGTCCGACTAAATCTCAACCGTTACACCCTGGTAATCAGAGTGGTGAAAGCCATAATTCTAATCGGAGCAATTCAGGCCAACAATTTGCTTCTCAGTGGCCCAGTGACTCATACACTGTACCTTCACCAACCCCGCAGTTGAGTAGCAGAGATTGGTCGGGTGCTTTAAGCCCATCTACTGCATCGGCAAGCGGTTCAATGCCAATTTCTATATCTGGTGGGAAACATCAATCAACAACTGCCGCTATCAAACCCACTTTGACTGCTTCCTTAGCAGATTCTGCTGCAGCTGGGAGCTTGAATTCTGCTAACAGTGTATTGAAGCAATCTGAAAGAGCTCAGGGTGGGGGATCATGTTCCGAGTCGTCTGGTTCTGTACCCAGTATGACTAAAACAGAACAAACTGCTGAAGCTATCCAGAATCAGGACAAGATTGGTGCTTTCAGCGATTCTCACCTATCAACTAAGCAGGAAATTCCTTCTGAGTTTGGTGCTGAAAATAAATTGATAAATCAATCTGCAGTAGCTGTGGATACCCCCTTTAAGGACACGAAGAATTTTTTCGAGAGTGATTGTCCCAGTCCAACTCCAAAATGTAGGAGGCAGGATCCATCGGGAACCCAGCCTAAGGAAGTCGAAACGAGACAAACATGGCCTGAAGCAGATGATACCAAAGATATTAAATCTTTAGTCCCTGATCCGGCTTCTGTTGCTCTTTCACTTGAACTACCTGATTCACCTACTTGTGTTCCTTGTGAAGCCGATAGTGTGGAATTACACTCAAGAGCCACAGCTGAAGAGTTGGGAGATAGGGATTCCATTAGCATAGCCGATTATCTCGATAATTCTCTTCTAGTTCACCCAGAACCTAATGAAGTTGATCCTGGATCAAGTACTAAGCCCATAACGGAAACCATTGTGCTGGAATTGTTCACAGATCAAAGATCTGGAACTCCGAACAAGCAAGAACTTGCATCTCGGAAAGAAGAACCAGATTCCTCTTGTAATAATCCAGTATCTCCTGGGAGAGAATCGAGCTTCTTTAGACCTGAGCCTATACTAACTAACTGGGAAAGTCTCGATGATTCAACAAACACTAATTGGTCTTTGCCATCTCCCACACCAGCCTCACAGCCTTCTGGACTGAATGCTTTAGATGGTTCTTCAGCAGGTAACAACAAGAGAAAACTATTGGTTTAGTTCCTTAAGTAGTAGAATTTATTAAAATTTTTGCTGACTAGTGTTTATTAACAGGTCATGGGACGGGGGAGAAACATGTTTCTAGTTCATCTTGGAAAGCAACTCCTCAAAATCCAGAGACAGTTGCAAGGCTAGCACAAGGGAATGCAGAATCGGTGAACTCGAGTCTTAGCGAATTGAGGGCGCCATCGAAAGATACAAATCCTACTATCGGGTGGGGAGCATCTGTTCAGGGAAACCTGAATCTCACTTCTAGTTGGATAACGCCTGGTCAGGAGAACAACCCAATTTCCGGGTGGGGGGCAACGACTCAAGAAAACGCAAATAAGAATTTCAATTTGGAAGAACCAAGAAACCCGGCAATTGCCAATCCGACTGCTGGCTGGGGAACAGCACTAGGAAACACTAACAGGAGCTGGAGTTCACCGGTCGGCAATGCTGATAATTACGGCAACAGCTACTTTGAGAACAGAGATTTAGCACTTGGTGGTGGGAAATCTTCGAGGAGCAGGTCGGAGACTGGCGGGGGTTGGGGATCGTCGAGGCCGCCTTCGAAAGGGCAAGCGCAGAGGGGGGTATGTAAGTTTTATGAGAGCGGCTACTGCAAGAAGGGTTCTTCTTGTAATTATCTGCATCAATGATGTCTCTGCAGTAGAGATTTTGGTTTCCTTTCGTCTTTTGACCTTTCTCTCCTTGCTGTATTTTGTACAGTGTAATCACCGTATAGCCCAGTATGATACACCGGAAATCCTCGTGATGTTAAAACAATTAGAATTTTGTGCAGAAAGAATAGCATAGCGCATTCTTGTTACCGTGTTGCTGATTGTAATTTATTCTAGCACCCAAGATGAACGGAATCAGCAATCTTTTAACTGGTGTCATCTTTCTTCTTCTTTAGCACATAGAGTTCTGAGAGCATGCGTTGTTTGTGAATTTGGAACTCGAGAGACGGAAATTCTCGTCTTCTCAACGCGTGTTTCGATCTGAAACCCCTCCTCCGTAGGGATAGACCTTGGATGCTGATCCCCAAATGGTCTCAGAAATAACATCAGCAAGCGAACGGTTTGTTGTTAAAAATAAGTAGAGATAAGAGAAGGGTCTCACGACTCTTATCCTCTCAATCCTGCATCACTGCAAATTTGGCTTACTGGCCAAAACTATTCAGTTATTCACTGAACTGTTACTACTTCGACAAATGCGATGCTTATATTGATCGATAAATGTACCATATTAAGTCATCATTCCCCGACAAATTCGCCTCTAGATTTTTTTTTTTCCTTTTTTTTTTTTTACTATCACTTTCTAGGAAAAAAAAAGAAAAGAAAAAAAGACGCACAGGTCCCACAATATTGATCGCGATCGCTGTGCAAGAGAAAAAAAAGAAAAAAGGAAAAAAAAGAAAAAAGAAGAAGCGGGTAGTGCATCTTTCAGTTTCCCGCCACTCCCGCCATTTCGAATCTCGAAATCCGAACCGCCCATTCCATTTCCCTCGCCCTCCTCATCTCCCCGCAAATTCTCGTCCCTTCCCTCCCTCGTTCCCCTTTTTTCTCACCTCCAAACCCAAAAAAAAAACAAAAAAAAACAAAAAAGAAAATAAGAAAAAAAGAAAAAGAAGATGGTTCCTCCTCCTCCTCCTCCTCCTCCTCCTCTCAAACTACGCCAATCCTCAATCCACTCCTTCCTCCTCCCCAACCAAAACCCTCCCACTCCTTCCCCCGCCGCCGCCGCCGACGACTACGAGAGTCTTCGCCGCGAAACCATCCGCCGCAACCGAGAATTCCTCCGTAAACTCGGCATCGCCGCCACCACCGCCGACTCCAATCCCAATCCCCTCCCCTCCAAACGCCCCAAGAATCCCCCTCCCCCTTCCGTCCCTCTCCGCCGCAGCTCCCGCAAGCGCCGCCCCTCTTCCCCCTCCGACGCCGACGATGAGTCCCCCTCCTTCGTCGATTCCTCCGTCTACCGATACGCCTGCCGCGCCGATGCTCCCCTTCCATCCTTCCCCTCCCAAAACCCTAATCCCCCGATCACCGGTTTCAGAATCGTCGGTAAGGCGTTCCGCGATCCTTCCCTCGCCAGGATCTATTCTCTTGATGTGTTGTTCTCTTTCGACGAGGATCGGTTCTTGATCGCCGCGGGCGGGCGCGGCGGATTCATCTCCGTCTACGGCGGCGGTGGAGTGGGCAATCAGATCGTAGAAGGCGACGGCGACAAGTCGGAAATGGAAATGGAAACGGAGCTCCCTCTTATGAGCTGGAAGGGAAGCGGAAGCTGGATCTCCGGAGTGCGGTTCGTCGAGGAAACCCCGAGGCTGCTGCTCTCGAGCTCGAACGATGGCGGAATCGTAGTTTGGGATATCAAAGGGTGGCAGGCCTTGCCTTCAACTTTTTCTCGCTCTCCGCCTGTCGCGGCGAAGTCGACGGCGGGGCTGCATTCGGGCGGGATCTTCGCCATGGATCGGTTCGGTTGCTCGATCGCGACGGCCTCTAAGGACTCTTCCGTCGGGTTCTTCAGGCTCACTCCGGCAGGGGATTTGGTGGCGGAACGGAACATTTCCGGGCACCATTCGGGGGTGATCAGAGGTGTTTGTTTCAGGTAATAGATTTGTCTCCGAAATTATTAGCTTGTTTAATTCCGGAGTAGTTACTATGCTTTGCTTCATCTTGTAACATAATGCGTGCTACTCATATTAGTAGTTACTGTTGTTGTTGTTGTTGAAGTAAGAGGCTGCACTAGTGTGTTAATTTCTTTACAATTCCTGCTTCTATCTATCCAATATTCAGTATTCAGCATCAGAACTTTTGTTACAGAGAAGAGAATACTGTCGCAGACTGCGGAGCTGACGGTCGCATTTGTGTCCTCGACACAAGGTCGCCGTATCCTTGCAGTCTTACGGTCGAAACGCAACACGCGACGGGCATAAACACGGTAGAATGGTGCAAACTCGACGAGTCTCTGCTTCTTTCTTCAAGTAAAGATCCGACACTGCAGCTCTTCGATGTGAGAAACCCTAGCAGACCGCTCCATGTACTCCAAGGGCATGTCGAGTCGAGCACCGGGACTCGCCGTCAGATTTGCAGGCCTTGCTTTGTGGACGGTGGCAAGGCGGTTGCTACACCAGGGCAAGGGTCGAGGAAGATCTCGTTGTTCGATGTTGGTAAGGGTACGATGATAAGCCAAGGGATAATTGGGTACGATGCCAACTTAGTTACTTTCACTACTCATGCTGAGCAGCAAAGACTCTGGGCAGCAGGAAGATACATAAACCAGCTCTGTCCATTGTTGCACCGATGCTAAAATATTGGATAAAATTATCTGGTTTTGCTCGGCTAAACATGTTAAAGAAAATGACAGTATACTCGAAGTTTGCCTTGTTTTTTTTTTTTTTTGATATGGAATGTAGTATTGTTTTATGATCATGCTCCTAGAATCTACAGTTACCTGTAATCTTGTAGTGCCTACCATTTGCTGCCTAGATTTTGAAGCATGATCACACAGGCCGACGCTGGTTCTTGCAAGCCCAAATGTTAAGGCCCCACGGAGCCATTGTGAGGCTCACTGTGGCTATAGCCTATAGCCCCCCCCTATTTTTAAAAATTACATACAAATTTTTTATAGTAAAAATTAAAATATTACAAATTTTAGTTTTAGGGGGGACCAAATTGATTTTTTTTTTAATAAAATTTCTGTCATTTTTTTTTTCAAACCCCTTGGCTTTTCCCTTTCAGCTCTTATAGCTTTGCTCTTTTTTGAGCATATTATCGCCACTATCGTTAGTAATACGTGGTTGGTGAATCCGATAAACTCTTTTTTTTACTATCTGAGATCAAATTTTTTTTCTATCAAATCTAAATCTTGACCCCTCCAAACCTTAATTCCTGACTTCGTCCTGATTTTCATGGTTTTGTTTTGGCTTTCTCATTGCATTCCAATCTCTTCCTCATGTCAAAACAGCACATTTTTCGAATAGAGTGATAAAGAAGTAACTTTGTTGGCTCATACAATGCAATAGAAACCCCAATGCAAGAGGTCAATGCTGGCAGCATACAAATTTATCAATTAATTCAGCACAGTTGCCACTGAGTTTCTTCTCAGTTTTCCACAGGCTACACGTTAAGAGCCTAAGATCAAGAGATTTGCACGGTCGTGAGCCAACAGCATTCAGCTCAGTTGATGATTCTTCATCGGTAGGATATCCATGGGCAAGAACCCAAACTTCCATTGCTTCTCTAGCATAATTTCTTGACACAATTAGATAGAATAACGAGCAGTTCCAAGTCCCAGTTCTCTACATCTACATGAATTGAGATGCCAATTATGTAGTCTCTGTACTTGGGAAAAGAGTACTGAGAATGTATCTCATCGATGTGTGACCAACTCCTTTTCATATTTTGGTGCATAATTTTATGTACAAATTTGAGTTTACTATTTTGTTATTTGAAACTGGTTTTAATGCGAGTAAAAACAGGATAATAGGTGTTTAATTCAAGCTGTTCCAGTATTTGCTGGACGGCCGATAGATATGAGGAGTGACCGTCAACCATATCAGTGACATCAACCTGTTAGTTAACGAGAAAAAAAAAAAAAACAAAAAGTTGGTCATCAAAAGGAATCCAGGAGGATGTGAGAGAGTCCTGACAAAAATACTTACATTTTCAACCCCAGGAACATCAATGGCTTGAATTCCAGCCAAACCTTGCGTCAACAAACTACAAAAGAGAATGTACAGTAAATATCCAAAAATTGTAATGCCATAAGTGCCTAAAAAGTGAACATATCTACTTACCTCGCACGGAATGTGACCCCAAGTATCCAATCATTCGTGGAATACACATTTATAAATCTCCCCGCTACCATCTGCAGTGAAGCAAGAAAGAATGTATCACAAATGCTGCGGCATTATAATTAAGGGACAGAAAAAAGAAAAGGGGACAAAATTAGAAGACTGAAATAGAAATAAATCATATCGTACCTTTCTGGCAGGCTCCCACTGCTCGCCTTTGACAGAAACTGGTGCGCCAAGGAGCACAACCCTCTCAACGAGGCCCTCTGTTTGATAATATAAACTAAATAAGGAAAAAAAAACCATAAAATTTAAATGAATGCGAGATTATTATGAGCAGCAAAAAAGTACCATTATCTCCAGACTCGGCCAATTCTTGGAGACACTTGAATATAACTCGAGCTCCTAGTGAAAAACCGATAAGGGTTACGGGCCTGAAAAAGTTAGTGCAGGGAAGCATGTAAATTAGTTACCCTATACCTATATTTGTGCAGTTAAATAGAAATTTTTTCACAAGCATACCTGTTTCCCTGTAATCCTTTCAGCAACACTTCTGCGAGGAGCTTTCCTGCTTTATCTGCCCTGCAAAAGACACCCAAGAGAGAGGCTAATATAAGTTTCATCTCACATGCGATTGGATGCATTTGAATGCTATAAAAAGATTATTATTCTTAAATGCATCAAATAACATGAAACATCCCTCCATCCCTTCCAACACAAACACAAAAAAAAAAAGCATCATAACAACAGGCCACAAATGGCGTGCGTCAACCCCAGATGCAACATCCTGATCATCAAAAAATTGTAAGGAAAATTGCACATTGCAAGCAGTTTATTCATGCATAGCATAAAAGAGCAGTCATGCTATCCTTGCAATAATATGTCGTTGAGTTTGCAACGGCACCTATCGATAGCAATTGACCATTTGCTATCTATGAAATCTGTAGCAGCAAGCAGTGTAGCAGGCCATGCGAATGCCGTAAGGAGAGTGCTTAACACGGTCATCATGGCACCTCGCTTCATCACCTCCATCGTAAGTCCTACAGCAGTAACAAGTTATGACCACAATGAGATCATCACCTCCTCGTACTATATGCTAAATGTAGATATAAGTTTGAGAGAATTACTTGACGTGAGCCAATCCTGTATTGCTGTACTCACTGCAATTAAATTTTTAGATTCCCACTGAAGAGCATACCTGTCATTTTCACCAGATGGAATTAAAAACATCCCATAATACACCTACAAGGAGTGAAAAGTACATACAAAGACCACCACACCAAGGCTTCAATGATTGACGCCATTACTCAACAGTAACTTCATTGGTCCCTTTATCAAATTGCATCATGGATTAAGGACGTAAATGAGGAACAATATTCAATTTGCAAAACAAATGCAAGTAAATTGACTGCCCACAATCAACATAAACAACTTTGTAATTGAGGAACTCAATCGATTTGCTACTTGATTCGCTACAAGTCAGGATAACAATGAAGAGCATGAATAGACATACATACATAAATGCATAGATGCATACAGAATTACAGACATAACATATAAAAATCTGTGAAATACCTCTCCAAGTTATCTTTCCATCCCTCCCAGGGCCTCAAAAAATCTTCCTCCTCAAAAACAAAACCGGAAATCAAGATGCCAAGAGCTAGACGCTGAAACATAAAACATATTCGCTTAAAATCAGATGATGAGTTGCAAAATGTTAATAGCAATCTTTTTGAGATGAAGGGAAAAAGCAATGCACTTGCCTCATGCGATTGTTAGCCACAAAGAAATCCAAATAAAAGTTAGAAAAGGGAAACAACTCACACCCTGATTATGGTTGTCGCCAATGGGTTTGAACTCAAATTCTTTGACACTTCCCATTCGTCTGGCCATTTTGCTTCCTGTAAGTCCAGCGCCAGCAGCTGCATTTTCGAAAAATAAGTAATAGTACTATCAGCACTAAAGTATCATAGTTCACAAGTGCAGCGGCTGCAATGAAGGTCCCAATCAGATGGACTACACATCTACGATATGTAAAACTGGTTCACAACTCCAATGGAATATTTGATTCTAATTGTTTCTCTAAGTCATCAATCCTACTTCAAAAAGGAAAGTCTGAATTCATCTGCAATTCAAATAAACTCAGAAAGAGAAATCAGAAAGCGTGACAAATACATGACTACATAAATTGTGAAAGATTTTAATCTAGCTATCAACCAGTGGTTTCAGTACTTAAAAACGAAAACTTCCAACATAATAAATATAGAATCTAGATCATTAAAGCCGCATCAAATTTTAATTACTAATTCGCTAGTATCAGTAAAATGTGATTACCTTAAAACATTCTCTTAGGCAATGCAACATTTTAATTTGAGGATCCACTAATATTAGCTCAAGGAATTGATATCCCAAACTATTCACAGATTGTGGCTTTATTCTCAAGTTCCACCTAGTGGGTTCTAAGATATCTACAGCAATCATCATGGTGCTTAGAGATGAGCCGGCAATGAATAAGGTCGAACAAGAGTAAGGGAAGGGCCCTCTGGAAAATTAAGCATGTACATTTACCAATATAACCTATATTATTAGAACAAATAAATCAAGTTTGTAAATTCTCTACTTGTAGATTTGTTTGATAAGTATATCCATTAGAACAAAAGGTTAATGTTATTAAAAGAAACACCATCAAGAATTTGTCTCATGTGAGAGCCCAATAAAGAAAAGCCCACCTCCAAATGATGCTGCGACAGCAACAGAACCAGCAACAGATCCCGCAGCAGTAGCCATAGCAGCAAATCCACTGGCTCCAATAACAGGGACAAGCGTACCTAACGTGGGAGCTAAAGCACTAAATCCCGCAGCAATTGCTGGAGCAGCTAAACCTGTAAAGCAAGAACAAAATGATTCCTGACTACTGAGATTCTACTATTTTCTTTCAGAAAAAAACGGTAAATCCCTAAACCGAGAGTGCCATACCACCAGTGATGGCCAACAAGGTTCCTCCAGTCAATGCAGCTGCACCGATAATTCCTCCACGCTTCCATCTGGCCCACTTGCTTTTTTCTGATTCATTTTCCTGTGATTGTTCTTCTTCCTTTGCTGCAGCCATCGCAGAGCAAGCAACAATTATCTCAATTGCTTCCTACAAAGCCAACATTTGATTTCAGAAAGTGAAATACCACCTTAAAAAAAGGTGTTGTAAAGTACTAGCATGCCCTTGGCCCTTCTTCATATTGTGATAAGATATAAGTGCATTTTAACTGACTAATCTAGTAACAGCGTAGAAAATATACTTATACATGATTGCTTACCACAAAATAAGATATCTAGAATCAAATCTTAGAAGGATCAGACTTGTAGAAAAGAAATCTGCAGAACAAACCATTTTGATCCACTGCACATTGAGCCATGCAGCTAGCAATCGGAGAGCAACACGATGTCGTGCATCATAACCCTTCCTAAATCGAGAAGATTCCTTCCTGTCTTGAGGTGCATCAGCCACACAAGCAGAAAGAAGTTCATACAACAATACCACTTTCCGTTGGTAATTGTCTGGAAAATCATCCAATATCAACTTCTCAGAATGTATGGTGTCAACCTGATTAGATAAATCCACCTTTCTGGATAATCCGTCAGGATTGGTGGTTTCTGAAGTTTCAGCTGTTTCCAGTGTCATCTCAGAACTACTATCCACTGAATTTGAGCAGTTCCTTGGGCCTCCTTCATGTTCTTGACCTTGAAGTTTCTCTGTAGCTGTCCCATCTGAGCCAACACTAATTTCCAAGTTCATTACCATAGCATCAACTGCTTTTGTTAGAGCAAGTTCTTGATCAGATCTTTCTGAGGAACTTTCATCATCTTCTTCAAATATAATCCTTAGATACTGGCATAGTCAAAATAAGAAAAATTAATGCCCTACAAATTGCAGAACTGGATGAAGCAAGGCAGAATTTTGCAACAGGTAACCTTTCTCAGAACTTTTATGCCAATGGCATGATGGATTCTAAAATTTAAGACAGATAATCTTATACTTTATGGATTCATCAATAAGCCGAAGATGGTTTTCTCATGCCAGAGGCAACTCACTTAAGAACATAAATGAATGCAAACCACTAAGAGGCACTACCTGTCAGATTCAGAAACCTTATGACATTGTTTGTAGACAAAAGAACACACTGGTGAATGTATGAACTTTATACGTTTTTTAGAATCTTAGGCAACTATTATTTTGAGACCTTAAGTCCCTCACTGAAGGTCCAAATTGCATGGGAAAACAGGGCCCGGCATAACATGAAAGAACAAGATTCATCTTGCAAAAGAAATGTAACCTCAACTACAAAGAGTTACACCTATAGGGACAGTTAATGAATTAAGTAACATCAAAGAACAAGATATATCTGGTGATTAACCTACTTTTAAAATTTTGAATATTATGAACATGAATTTGTATGACAGAAAAGCAGGTCCTCTCATCACTTTATAGTATTTAAAGGATTCATTTAGACGCCGACTCGATTCTTGCGACATGAAGATCAAGATTCACCTCGCAAATGAAACAAAACCTAACAGCAACATTTTATGCTTGGCGACAGTCGATGAATTTAATTACGAACCAGCACTAACCAATGTATGTATAACCTTCCCTATTAGTTATTTTAACCTATTTCGTCAAACTCCAAAAATTACTAACATGAATTTGTATGACCAAACCATGCGAAGAACTAAAAGACGCCAACGACAAGTCTTTCTCGATTAATCTCATCAAAAACGAAATAAAAGAGGCTGGAGGAGGAAGGAAACCGTACGGGCCCAATATGATGCTTGGCTTCCGACGACGCGGCGGTCTCCTCCAATCCGGGCCACGCCTTCGGATCGATCCCCAAGAACCTGATACCAAACCCTAGAACCTATCAAAACGATCCAAAAACCAATCCAATCGGAGTCAAAGGAGAAGGAGAGAGATCGAATCGGAATCCAACCGTCACCTGAACACGGGGCGAAGAAGCCCTCGGGACTCGTGCGTCCACAGATGCGGCGCGTCGCCGTCGCCGTCGCGGTCGCCGTCGCTGCTGCTACTGGTGGCGGTGGCGACGCTGCTGGAGCTCGCGCTGCTGAATCGCTCCGGTGCCTCGTCGGCGTCTACGGCGGCGGAGGCGGAGGCGGCGGCGCCGAGGGGTCGGGACTGGTGGATCTGGGCCTGGCGCAGGGCGAGGGCGAGGAGCGCTCCCGCCGCGTACCTCTGCGTGGGGTTTAGGGTGGAGATGGCCATGGAGAGAGAGAGAGAGAGAGAAAGAGAGAGATAGAGAGGGGGTTCAAAGGGCTCCTTCGAATCGCAGGACGAGGAAGGAGAAACCCAACGTAGACGAAGACGAAGACTGTTTTGAGAGGAAAGGGACAAGTGCATTTATATCCTCGCACTGTTCGGAAATTGCTTTTTTTTTAAAAAAAAAATTTGAGACTAAAATTTAGCAAATTATTTATTTAATTACAAAACTTTTTTTCTTGCATCTTACCCCTCATCTTAAAAATCACTTAGATAAAATTTTGCTTCAAATTAAATCCTGCATTTTATTACTGTGTCAAAATAAACTTAACCAAAATGACTAAACATATAAATGTTAGTTTTAAAATTGAATAGATATCTTTATTACAGCTTACATAATATATGCAAACTTAAATAAAATAAATTATACATTATTTATTTTATATGATGCCAACTCGTTTGCATAAAGTTTTATACTCAAATTTTGATGATTATTAATTTTTTTTGGACCAATCCTATATGAGGATTTAAATTAAATGAAAATAAAATTTTATGCAGTCCGTGGTCCGGTTCGGCCCAGCACAACCTAGGCCAAACTGGGTTTTGCCAACTGGCCCAGAAGCCCAATACGACAAGGCCCGTGATGAGCCCGTGCTAATTCTGGATTTTAATATTTTTTTAAAAATTTCTTCCACGATTATAATTTTAAACTTTCAAATTTAATTTTTTTTAGAAAAACATCTAAAATTAGTTGAGTAATAAATAATAGTATATATTTGGTAAATCTAATGTAAAAAAAATAAAGATTAATAAGATATTAAAAAAATTAAATGATTCAGCTAGGTCATATTCCGACCGATTCGGTACAACATAGTCCGGATTAGTCTAGACGGAAGGTGTATCAAATTGGTAGATACCAAATCTAGAAATGTGATTCGGCACAACACAGCCCAGGTGCAGAAGTGTGCCACCACCGGCCCATTTCGGCCCTGAAGACACGACCAACATTGCAGTTCCAATGCCTAAGTTACATTTCTTTCTAATTCCAGATATAGCTGTTCAAGTGTTACAAAATTATTAAAATTATAAATTTTTTTGGGGACCAGGTTTGGAAGAGGATGCCCACCCAGGACGTGGATAAACGGTTGGTTATTCTAGTGGCTAGCTGGTGGACAGTCTGATTAGACAGAAATAATACGATCTTCAGTAAGAGCAGCTCGGATACTTTGCGTGTAGTCGGAAGAATTAGATGTGTTGTAAAGTTGTAGGAGGCTAACGTCAAATAAAAAGATTCTCCAAATGAACGAAGGACCGAATTAATTCTTAACCTTTTTTCGCTATCTTTCTTCTTCTGAGGCCTGACTGCCTCATCGTTGTAGCTAAATTCAGTTTCTTATTGAATGAAGTGCTATCTTTTTCTATATAAAAAAAAAAAAAAATCTTCCTACATAGTTCTCAATGATTAATTCTGTACCTATTTAAAACTCTATAAAGGGACTGTCTAAGAAAAAGTGGAACAGTAATAAGAAAGAGTGTGTTTACTATTTGTGTACTTATATGCTTTTTGATTCTCCATTATTATTTCTATGAAACTGAGAAAATAAGCGGAAAGCTACGTATGTTTGAAAGGTACTTTAAAAGATAATTTTACCCAAAAAGTCGCGAGTAAATTAAGATAAGTAGGTTCAAATTAACATCTCGACCAGCTAAAATACGAAAAAATAAAATAATCAAAAGCCACTAAGCCTCAGAATTGGACTTTTTAATGCCATAGAAGTGATAATTCTCACCAACCCACTATAAGTGTGGACTAACAATATCCCATTTTATGTTTCCATTTATTCACACAAGCAACATTGGGTAATGCAGGGAAAATTAGGTGGATCTTTTGGTGCACTCAATATTTATTTCTTTATGCACTAGAGAAACAGAAACCCAACAATTTGTAGTGGGGATATGCACATCCGGGCACAAAATAGAAAAGTGAGTGGTCCAATTTTGCTCTTATATATAGAGAGAGAGAGAGAGTGCAGTTTCTATACTCTTATGAGTATGATTTTTTTCATACTTATAAGTCGTTTTCAATTATAGAGCTTCCGAATCGATGATCCATATATACCGTTAAATATGATTTAAAGTATTTCAAACTTATATAGAAAACAAGTTTCATAAGTATATAATAGGTCTCAGTACTATATATATACATATACATATACATATACATATACATATACATATACATATACATATATATATACATATACATATATATATACATATACATATATATATACATATATATAGAGTCCGGCTATGGTGCTTCTGAAAGTACCAAGCACTTAGTGCTTGTAAGTTTTCTGCCGTTAGATTCACCCCTTTGATCAATTCCACCCGTTAGATTATACTATTCAACCAACCACCCACTCAACCCTAGGGGGCCCACATCATCCTAACCGTCTATCTCTTAATCCAAGGGTTGAAAACCTACAAGCACCAATTGCTTGGTACTTTTAAAAGCATAGGAGCTCAATTATATATATATATATATATATATATATATATATATATATATATATATATATATATATATATATATATATATATATATATATATATATATATATATATATATATATATATATATATATATATATATATATATATATATATATATATATATAGAATGAGGCTACTATACTATCTATAGTACCGGGGCTCCGGTACTATAGTTGCTTTTTCGATCTTAGGGTGTTCAAATCAACGATCCACACCGTTGAAACTGATCTAGGGTATGTGAAGTTCTTAGGAATAAAATTTTAGTTTTTTTCGATATCGTTTACTTAGTAAATAAATCATGTCAAAATGAATGGTGAAAATTGAATAATCCTTAAAATTTGAGTATAGGAGTTTCAAATTCAAGATCAAGGATGTTGACATTCATCTATGTAGTTTAAAGTATTTTCTATCAAAATTTGAATAAATTTAGATTCTTCTCCACCGTTAAACAACAAACTCGCCATAATAACCATTGAAATTTGACAATTTTGAAACAGTTTGATCACAAAGTAAACTACGTCGAAAAATTATAAAATTTTATTTCTAAGAACTTCAAATATTCTAGATCAGTTTCAACGGTGTGGATCGTTGATTTGAACACCCTAAGATCGAAAAAGTGACTATAGTACCGGAGCCCCGATACTAAGATAGTATAGGAGACTAGCTCTATATATATATATATATTGACCATACATCCATTCAAAAGGCTTTCTCCTTAAATGCTGGGTGTGATTGAGTGGCTCCAAAATTTTAAGCTACTGCTTGTAGAAACAGAAGCTTCTGGATCTGTTCAATAATTTTTATTCCCCCCTCAAAAAAACAAAGGAGGTAAAAATGGAAAATTTTTGTCTCAATGATAAGGAAAATCCAGTAGTGTACTTTGAGTAGTATCTTTCACTTGCACTTTGTTTCTGAAGTGGGCTAGTCAAAATGTTTTCAAGTTTTATATATTGAATATAAATATAAAAAATATTACGTTTTGATAGCTTAAGTTATTATAGTTTAAATAATTATTTTATATTTTATTTAATATGAAATCAGTGTAGAAAATTTTAAGTTTAAATCCCATCAAGCTGTAAGAAGAGTGCTGAACTTATATTAAAAATACTTCTTAAGTTAAAATGATTGTTCCATATTATATAACACCATGCATCATTTATGCATAACATAACACCTCCATATTATTAACATATTTAATTTTTTTAAGAGAAGAAGATAGTATGCTATCTACTTCTTTCATTTTTTAGAAAAATAAATTTATCCGAAAATTTGAAGCAACTAGGTCTTGGATTTGGCATTATATGCATATATATGTAAACACTCGCTTCGTATCATGTGAGGCTTAGAAAATTTAAAAGTATTTAATTTTTTCTGCTTTAATATTATAAAAGAGTCACCGGAAAAGTAAACGACTACTTATTTCTCTGGCGGCAGTTATCGCCACCATTTTATAATATTGGAGAGGAAAAAACTAAAAACATTTTGAAACTTTTTAGACATTTTTAAAAATATAAAAATAAATATGTCACGCATGCGAAAGCAGGACGTAATGACTTATATGGTGGGTGAGCACCACCAGAACACAGTAGGTGCTTCATATTCAACTCTTATTAATTTCTTATCCAAATAATTTAAGTTTCAAAAATTCCTATCCACCTTTTCACCTCCCTTTAGTTGCAACCATTGATCATTAGTTATTTGCCCTTCTTTGCTTGTCCCTTTTATTTCCATTCTTTATCAGAATCACCTTTTTCCCACCTAATGTATCTTCATGATGATTATGATAGATATATTTTGCTTATTTATTTTCTTTTCCCTTCTTCTCATTTAATTTATTGCAGGATTAGGTGCAAAATAATGAGCTCCAACATTACCATGGACCTAATGATTATTGTGCCTAAACAAGTCATAATCGCTGCAAATATTAGGATAATTGAAACTTATTTTTTTTTTTGAGATAAGATAGCGTGCTACCGCTTCATTCAATAAGAAAGTGAATTTAGCAACAAACTAAAGCAACAAGGCTTCCGGAAGAAAAAAAAATAAAAAAAAATGTAAAAAAGAGGGACAGATCAACAAAAATAAAAATAAAAATAAAAATAAAAATAAAAATAAAACTAGAAGGTAAGAATAAGGCCACTAAGCACAATAGAGATTCCACAAATTCCTACGGTTGCGGACGTCCACCAGCAACTGTCTCAACGAAAGCTTTTTCTGATAAAAAATTCTTCTATTAATTTCAATAGTGTCTGGATAACTACTAGATGTATAAGTGAAGGATAGCATAATATAAAGTTGGCTTAAATAGCTTCCAAAAGTTTTTCACCTTTTATTTCACAACCAAACAGTGACAAAAATGATCAATCAATTATTCATCATATTTACAGTGCCTAAAGCGACATGACTTCGTAAAGGAGTTCCTCAGCGAAACCTTTTTGAGATGATTCGACAACCTGCAGCTAAATGCACTCCACGCCTAAATTTTTTTTTTTTTTTTGAGAGGAAGGTAGCACGCTACCCGCTTTATTTATTTTGTATAGAAATAAACTTGGCTGGAAATGTGAATTAACTAGGATTCGAACTCGGGACGTCGGGTACCAACCATCAAGCCCTTTGCCACTTGCGCTAGGGACGGTCGGTTCCACGCCTAAA
The DNA here is from genome assembly GCA_016920855.1 of Puya raimondii. Classification (NCBI taxonomy): domain Eukaryota; kingdom Viridiplantae; phylum Streptophyta; class Magnoliopsida; order Poales; family Bromeliaceae; genus Puya; species Puya raimondii. Next base: position 51,734,041 of record JABWPP010000050.1, on the reverse strand, counting down.
TTTTAAAGCTCTGTGCCGATCAAAAACTTTTGTTTGTCCAAATATTAGGATCTTCCCAATTAGAAAGAATATATAGGAGGATTCAAGCATTTTGTAGAAAAAGGCATATCAGTGTGAACCTTTATCTCACCAACGCAATTCAATTCTAGTCCAAACTATTTGGTCTCGATCCGTGAAATTCATGTTTATTTCTTAATGAATTTGGACTGAATCTCTAGTTCATGTATCTAAATACGGTTAAAATTATTCTTTTACTCGATCTTTCACGTAACATAGTATCAAAGCTAGTCTCGATCCCTTAATTATAACATTTAGATCTATTTCTTTTTATAGCATTTAGGACCATATATAGAAGGTTTTAGTTTATCTACTTAAATCCAACCGATTATAGGGACACATATATATATTGCTTAGGACATTTTAGCTACCCCAAAAAAAGTTCGTTTTCTTTTACCTAAGCAACTAACTAATAGTCAAGCCAACATGTCAAATTTATTCCAACAAATTTCTCTGTACTACCTGAAATTGACAAAATTGGACAAGGTTAGACCATCTAATTCAACTAAAGTTGTTGCACCATATTGTTTTTTTTTTTTTTTTTTTTTTTTTTTTTTTTTTTTTTTTTTTTTTTTTTTTTTTTTTAAAAGCTATGCCAAGGTGACGCAATTTAGCATCACTTTAATAATTGCACAAATGGTCAACAAGAGTCTCCCAAATTAATTAATGTGTAGGAAAAATTCCACCAGTTGGATTTCCAGGGAGATTTGGTAGCAATTGGGGTGCATTAAGTCCTTAATTTTTCTAATCCTAATTAACTACAATTAATAGTACCCGTAAACCTTACTTATTGTCTATAATTTATATATATATATATTTATAAATTGTAGAAGCACTTTTCCATCCCCTCCTCCTTTCAACTATATTTATTAGTCTTTAAACAAAAGAATTAATATTTTATTTATTCTTTTCTATACACTTTCTCCCTTTGGCGCTTTAAAGTGTAGAAAATCATGTGGTGGTCAATGGCAAAAGAATTTAGGAAAAGGGAATATTTGAATAATCTCTACTCGACCCAATTTTTTTTTAAGTAGTTATTATCATAATTATTCTTTTTAAAAAAGTATCTAGATTTTTTTTTGCTTTTTTAGACTCCGCCATTAACTAAAATTGCATATTAAGCGTGGCACAGAATTGATCAAATATGAGACACGAATCGGGAGAAAAGGCAATAATTGAATATTCTACTCAACCCAAAATTTTACAAAATAATATAGGGTAAAATTCGATTTTACTCCGCTATAGTTTAGCTTATTTTCAATTTACCATTCTGTGATTTAAAAAGTTATATTTAGCTATCATGTACTTTAGCATTTTCTCATTTTGCCACCATGGGTAAAAAATTTAAACTCAACTACGTACCATGTAGTTTTGTTTTTATTTCGCTACAAAAACATATCAATAAGCATGGCGTCATTCTATGAATTTTAAAACATTCTACTTTACTAGCCTATTTGACACCAGATTTTTTTATTGAAACAAAAATAAAACTACAGAATAATTACATAAGAGTAGATTGTAGTTAATGTTTAATGTAAATATTAAAAATATCTTTCTTAGCCGTTTAAATTTTTTTTTAAATAATTATTTTATACAATTTAGTTATTAAAATAAAATAGAATATACTGGATTGGAGTCCCTCCATACTGAGCCTAGATGGGAATATTACAGAAGAGCCAAATAGAATTATATAGATTGGGCCAATAATTAAGCGATGATATATAGTTCCTGCTTCACTTCCACTAGTAAAACGCACAGTGTTTTTTTTTTTTTTTGAAAAAAAGGTAGCACGCTACCCGCTTCGTTTATTTTTTTTAGAAATAAACTTAGCTGAAAATATGAATCAACTAGAATTCGAACTCGGGACATCGAATACCAACCACCAAATCCTTCGCCACTTGCGCTAGGAACGGTCGGTCCTCGGAAGGTGTTATCTGCGTTATCTTGCGTATACCCTTATATGTCTTCGCTTCGTGCCAAACTCAATCATCTGTCAAAATGTCCAAAAACTCACCAGGATCATGACTCACCAACCCACGCATACATTCTCCAGGTGATCAACACTCTTCATTCTATTTATCTACCTTATTTTTTTAACATTATTCAACAACCCCACAAACCTATAAAATAGTAAAAACAATCTACATAACATAAGCAGCCACATGCAGCGCAATCTCGATTAATTAATTAAAGAAACAAATTAAGCAACAACTCCCCCAATTTCAAATTTAATTTCACATAACGTACACACAATATTGATACACAACCGCACCACTAAGGAAGGGTACGTGGTACATCGTAGCTAGCTAGCTAGCTAGCTACGTGTTCAATGGAATGAACAGTTGAGACGCGGCGTGGGGACGGCGGAGAGGCGGACGGCGCGGGGCGCGGTGAGCCCGAACACGTCCGACATGTCGAGCTCGCTCGGCTTCATGCCGTCCGGCAGGGCCCAGTCGAAGCAGTGCACCAGCTGCGCCACCGAGAATTCTAGTCCGTACAAACCGAGCTGCATTCCCGGGCACGACCGCCGCCCCGAACCGAACGGCACGAGCTCGAAGAAGTTGCCCTTGAAGTCGACGTCGAAGCTGTCGCCCCCCGCGGCGAACCGCGAGGGGCGGAAGTCGTCGGGGTCCTTCCACGCGGAAGCGTCGCGCCCGATAGCCCACACGTTGATCATGACGCGCGACTTCTTGGGGATGGAGTAGCCCGCGACCGCACAGTCCTCGGCGGTCTCGTGGAGGAGGAGGGGGATCGGCGGGTGCAGGCGAAGGGTCTCCTTGACGACGCATTTCAGGAAGGGGAGCTTGTCGAGGTCGCTCTCGTGGACCTTGCGGTCGAGCCCGACCACGTCCGCGAGCTCCCGTTGCAGGCGCTTCATGTCGTCGGGGCTCTTCATCAGCTCCGCCATCGCCCACTCGATCGCCGACGCCACCGTCTCCGTCCCCCCGAACATCACGTCCTGCTCAACTCATCAAAAGTTTGATCAAATTGAAACCGTTTATTTTACATGGTATCATAGCCAAATACTAGTAACTATGGACGTGGCAAAAAAGCATATTAGATTTTTTTTTCTTTTAATCTATTGGATTAAGTTGTGGATAAGTTCAAGTTCTTTGACTTAACAACCATTATTTTTCTACAAAGAGAAGAAAAGTTAAAAGGAGTGGTCGGTTTTCGCCACTTTGGCTTCAAAAGTAAGACACTATAGAAGAAATTTATCTGCTACACATCAACGCATGGACTCTCCCCACAACACAACAATTGCAGTGCTACTTTTTCTCTTAAAAAATAATTGAAGTGTTACCATCTTTGAAAGTAAGCTAATGAAAAAGGTAATTAATTAATTATTCATGACTCGGTGGACGTAAGTGGACTAATTTGTCTCTGTGGGGTGACAAATTAATAGTCACAAAATCTCAAAAGAAAAAATTATAATAATAGTAGTCACAAAATGGACAAGGGTGGGAGGAGAAAAGTTAAAAAATTTAACCTCTAGGGGAGTTGGTGGGGTGGAGAGGAGAATTGAAATTTGCTTACGATTTTGAAAGGGACGTGGTAGAATTTGAGTGATCTCTTAGAGTTTTTCAAAACAAAGGAGAAAAAAAAATTATAGGAATTAATATGGACTTCATCAATTTATACATGCGAGGGGCCACAAAGATACTTAATTGTATACTTAATTATTAATTGGATATTGATCATCTGGAACGCAAGTGATAAAGAGTATAATGGTTGGTATGTATTCGAGACTCTAAGTTCGAAATCTAATTATTTTATATGTTAAATTATTTTTATTTTTTAAAAAAATAAACAAAGCGGTTCCGGCCAATATTGTTGAGAAATCGCAATAACTTGAAATAGATATTTTACTTTGATTTTGATGCTAGTTTTGTTGTGTAGCCTATATCACCAATCACCAATGCCTCTACATTATTTTCGTATAATTAAGAAGCGATGAAAGATACAGCTTGAACTTTTAAATTTAACTCAATAATTAGCACTCGTTTTACTAGTTCGGGTCAGATTAAAAAATAGACTAATAAATTAAATTTATTGATGTCTCTCTCCCATAGAAATATTAATTAATACCGTATATGATAAAATAAAAAATGATCAATCATAATCCAAAAAAAAATCAACAACAAAAGTTTTACTTTTAATTTTAATTTTAATCTTGATTTTTTGGGATCTAATTAAACAGCACCCAGGCTTACGGGGCCTAACGCGCGTGTTCATACATAATCATATCCTCAAGCATATATGTATTAACCTATATATGTTTACGCTAGATACCTCGTGTCACAAACCCACGTTAAAATAAATGATATAAATAATTAAAAGGAGGAGTATAATTTAAACTACAGTATTTTTTGTGAATTTTAAAGCAAGAGCAAAAAATACATACCATGATGATGGCTTTGATGTTATCCCTGGTGAGCCTAAGGCTACTCTGCAGCTCATCTCCCTGACGATCCCCTCCTTGCTCTCCGTCTGCGGAGTCGCCGCCGCCGCCGAGGAAGGCGAGCATCTCGTCGACCATGTCGGCTTCGGCGTCGTCGGCATCGGCCCCCTTGGCGTTCTTCGCCATGTGCTCGTCGATGATCTTGTCGACGAACCGGTCGAGCGCCGCCCGGGCCGCCGCGAGCCGCTTGTTGATCCCCTGCAGGTCCATCCAGCTGAGCCAGGGGATGAAGTCCCCGACATTGAACGCGCCGAACAGTTTCGAGAACTCCTGCAGGATCGATATGAACTCGTCCTGGTTCTCGTTACCCTGCGTGCCGAACGCGGCCCGGAAGGTTATGTTCTTGGTGAGGTTGAATATAACCTCGCCGAGGTTGACGGCGGTGCCGCTGCTTCTCGCGACGAACCGGATCAGCAAATCGACCTCGTCGCGGACCGACGCCCACGACTCGGCGCGGCGGCGGCTGAACAGCTTCATGACGCAGAGCTTGCGCATCTGGCGCCAGAAGGGGCCGTAGTGCGCGAAGGCCATGTCGGCGCGGCCGTAGGTCAGGTACGTGATTGCGATCGTCGCGGGGCGGTTCGAGAACGCGCTGTCCTGCGCCTGCAGCACCTCGCGGGCGACGTCGGGGGTCGAGACCGCCACCGCGTGGAGGAATCCGAGCCGGAGGTGGAGGAGGCCGCCGTAGCGCTCCGCCAGCTTCGCGAGCCCGCGGTGCGTCAGCTGGTCCATCATCAGCATGTTTCCGATGATAGGCAGCGTGCGCGGCCCCGGCGGCAGCGGCAGCTTTCGCCGCCGCCGCGCTGATAACACGAACAGCACGGCCAAAAAGGCGAAAAAGAGCACCGTAGGATCGTAGAGCCACTCCATACTACTATATAAGTTCTCTTCTTACAAACATAGAGGGGAGGGGAGGGGAGGGGTTATATTTATATGGCTTGTAGCAAAATGTAGGGAGCTGGTGGAGAGGCAAAGTGGGGAAGTAAGAAAAATTATGAGACCATTTTACCCTCGTGTATCATTTGTTTTATTTTAAGTGAATTTAAGTGATCATTTGTCTGAGTTTAAATAATTTTGGCATAGATTAATTTTTAGTTTATAAATATTATTAATACCGTGACATGATCACGGGAGGCCCATGTATATGAGGTGGTTTGCACACGGAGATTATCTTATAAAAAGTGTAATACTGAGTTTACAACTAAAAAGGTGACGTAATGTCTACAACTAATGATCTAAGAATGCTTAGAATTCACTGGTGGCCATTTGGTATTCAGTATAGAAAAAAAGAGTGATAAAATTAGTAAAATAATTATAATAATTTTTTTTAATGCGGATAGCGCAGGATTATGTTTCATTTTAGGTTGTAAAATTAGCATTGCTCTTATTTAATTTATTAGAATGCCAGAGAAGGGATATTCTCTTTGCTGTTATTGGAGCACTGCGTTATTACGTTTCATATATTGCATGCAATAAGTCGTCGGTTGTTGAAATAAATATTAAAAACACGCAGTTTAAACTTTTGAAAAAAAATAATTATTTCGTATAATTTAACATGATTATATATACAAATAAGTCGATGAATTTGACAAAAATAAAGGTTCCCTTCACCTTTATATGAATGGCTGATAATATGATACATCTGGTTAATTTGTTGTTAATTATGAGAAATGATAACCCCGAAAATTATGTTAGGAATGTTACCAAGATCTGCTTCCTATTGGCTAAGAATCACAGGAATTATATGTGCTTAATCAGTCTCATGTGACAAAAGAAATAAAGGATTAAACATATATATATATATGTATATATATATAGAATCTAGCTACTATCCTTTTAGGAGGATGGGAGCCTTCGTCCTCCTAAGTTTTTAACCGTTCGGATGAAAAGATGTGCGGTTAGGATGAGAGTGGTTACGGTTAGGTTGATAGTGGGCCTTCTAGGGTTGAGTGGGTGGTTGGTTGAATAGTATAATCTAAAGGTTGAAAATAATTAAAAGTTAGATCTAACGGTCAAAAACTTGATAGGACAAAGGCTTCTATCCTCTTAAGAGGATAGTAGCCGGACTCTATATATATATATGTATATATATATGTATATATATATATATATGATCGAGTTTTCCACCGTTAGATTTAACCCTTTGATTATTTTTACCCGTTAGATTATACTATTCAACCAACCATCCACTCAACCCTAGGGGGCCCACATCATCCTAACCGCACATTTCTCAATCCAAGGGCTAAAAAACTAATAACACCAATAGCTTGGTGCTATTGATAGTATTCCAGCCTAGTTATATATATATATATAGGCTAGGGCTACTATACTCTTATGAGTATAAATCTATTTGTACTCATAAGTTTTCGACAGTTGGATGAAGGGATGTGCGATTAGGATAATAGTGGTCCCCGGTTAGGATGATAGTGGTCCCCTAGGGTTGAGTGGGTGGTTGGTTGAATAGTATGATCTAACGGATGGAAATGGTCAAAGGGGTAGATCTAACGGCTAAAAATTTATGAGTACAAATGAGTCTATACTCATAAAAGTATAGTAGCCGGACTCTATATATATATATATATATATATATATATATATATATATATATATATATATATATATATATATATATATATATATATATATATATATATATATATATATATATATATATATATGCATGGGATTGAATTTATTGGTCTAAATTTTTTTATTAGTTGATTACTAATTCATATATTATGTCCTTAATTTAATGTGGCCGCTTAGAGTGCATGGACCTACTTTTCCTAATAATTGCTATATATATAGATTTCGATATATATATATATATTATAAATTTATGTCACTTTGATTAGGTTGGACTTAAATCTCCCTACAAAGTGATTGAAATGTAGTGCAATGAAACGAGATGTTACGCAACAAAGCATAAGCATGTCCCCCCGAATTAAAATTCCTAAATTTACAGGAATTTATTTGGAGATTTTTTTAAAAAAATTGCATCTCTACTTAGAGGCAAATTAATTGGCTAGTTCTTAATTCAAGGGTTCGTCGAAATCATGGGCCTATTTGGCTATTAAAGTTCACTCCCCCAAAAAAAGGGTTATAAAATGCTTTTCAAAATACTTTTTGGCTAATTTTGGCATAAAATATTAATATCCTTGCTTATAAACCGGAAGGAAAAAAAAAAAAAAAAAAATTCCGATCTGAGCTCCAACGAAACCCAGAAATTGGGGACTTGCACAAATAGTGTCCTCCAAAGCCAACTTAAGGATAAAAATACATAGTATTTATATTTATTAATGATATCAAAGAGTTTCAAACCAAATTTAACCACATAATTACACAGTTTCATCAAACGCTATAGAAATTCACAAACTTATTGTTTCCACTATAGAAATTACAAGTAGAACTTGTTCTCCCCCTCTTGTCCATCTTTTCTCCAAAAACACAAACCCTTCGATAAAAATTTCTGGGAGCCGCCGAGAAACCTTTCTATCAGATTGGTCTTTTCAGATACCGAAGTGCATCTCAAAAGACTAGTTTGACAGAATTTTGTTTTGTTTTTTTAGTTTTTTTTCGCTGAACGCCCGTCGACTGCATTCTATCAAATCATTGGGCAAGTGAGCCTCGGCGCGGGGACGGCCCAGAGCCGGACTGCGCGGGGCGCGGTGAGCCCGAACACGTCCGACATGTCGAGCTCGCTCGGCTTCATGCCGTCCGGCAGGGCCCAGTTGAAGCAGTGCATTAGCTGCGCCACCGAGAGTTCTAGTCCGTACAAACCGAGCTGCATCCCGGGGCACGACCGTCGGCCCGAACCGAACGGCAGGAGCTCGAAAAAGTTGCCTTTGAAGTCGACACTGGCACTGTCACCCCCGGGCGCAAACCGTGAGGGGCGGAAGGCGTTAGCGTCCTTCCATGCAGACATGTCGCGCCCGATAGCCCACACGTTGATCATGACGCGCGACTTCTTGGGGACGGAGTAGCCCGCGACCGCGCAGTCCTCGGTGGTCTCGTGGAGGAGGAGGGGGATCGGCGGGTGCAGGCGAAGGGTCTCCTTGACGACGCATTTCAGGAAGAGGAGCTTGTCGAGGTCGCTCTCGTGGACCTTGCGGTCGAGCCCGACGACATCGGCGAGCTCCCGTTGCAGGCGCTTCATGTCGTCGGGGCTCTTCATCAGCTCCGCCATTGCCCACTCTATCGCCGACGCCACCGTCTCCGTCCCGCCAAACATCACGTCCTGCTCGATCACGCGAATTTAATAAATAGAGTCAAATTCTAAGTTATGCTAGTTCAGCTGCTGCATCATTTAAACTAAACCATTTGTTAAAATCAAACAAATTAATAACCGTGTTGATTCTAATTCACTTTTTCCTATCCATATTTAAAATTTAGGCAAACATTAGATTTCAACCATAGAGGTAATTTATAAATTGAATTCTTCGAATTGCATATCAAATTTTCTAATTTAATCCGATACTAAACCAAGTTTAATAGTAATGGGCACATTTTGAGTTAATAGGTTTCGTGCTCAAATATATTTGGAATCAGGTTCAGTTGTCCGTTTAAATGGTTAGTGCCAAAACTCTAGCTTTCACAATTTGTTGATTTGATCCGTTTGACTTAGTTCGATTTATTAGATTGAGTTTTTTAAAATTAATTATATAAATATATCATATGTACACACAAACAGCATATACGTACACTGATTTTTTAATTTGAATTAATTTAATTTTCACTTGGACCACTAGTGATAAAATCCAGCTTTACAGATACCGTATATTATTCAAATCCCTCGCACGCTAAAATGAATTTGATGTGGATATAAGGACATGTTAAATTCTCAATTGATTACTTGATTAATTAATTTAATTTTTTTTTCCCAATATTTCGTGAAGCTAAGTAATTGAATTCGTCGCCATTCGGCGGTGCAAATGTGGAAGAAACAAAAGAAAAGGACACAGAATAAAAATTATTAACACTCGCCCAAAATGAGTTTTAAAGAACTTATAATATAAAATACAATACGACATATACACGGGAGGTAGCTTTCAACGGGGTGGACTTTGTAGAAATACTAAAATCTAACGCAACCACGCTGTTGGATTGTGGGAACGTTGCCGGAAAGCAAAGAAAGTGATAGCGGAAAAATGTAGTACCATACAAAGTATTAAATATCACGACGCCGTGCGTTTTTTACTTAGAATCTGTTTGGCCTAGCTATAGACAAGTACGAACATGTTAAGTTAAGAACTATAATAATCTAATGTCGTATTTGGCTGTTCCATGGTGAAAAGACAAGCTGCTAAATGGTTGGTTTATATGTATGCGTGAACCTAATCATAAAGAAAACTCCGAATTAATTTCAGAACTGTATTTTTATATTTTGTACTAAATATTGGTGGTGTTAAAAAACTTAAAATTTTAAGTTCTGATTTATCTGTTTCCTAATTATGTAAGAAATACTCCTCATATCCATACTTAAAAGTTTTTTAATAGATCCAAAATATAAATTAACATAAGACTAAGAATCTGATAAAATTTTAACTCTGACTAATATCACGTGGAACAAAGGTTGATCTTCAAAAGCTTTAGTTACTACCACTCAGACAAGATCTAGAGTTATACTGCAATTGCCAAAAGTAGAGGATCATCTGACGGATGTTGTAAAGATTGGCTAAAGAATTAATGATTGATATTCGAGATCTCTTTGAAAACTTAGAAGAAAAAAAAAAAAGGATGAAACAGATGTAGCTAGGTATATACGTACCATGATAATGGCCTTAATGTTCTCCCGCGTGAGCCTGAGGTAACCCTGAAGATCCCCGGCGGCCTCGGCGCCGGATCTTCCGGCGGAGGGAGCGTCGGCGAGGAAGGCGAGCATGTCGTCGACCATGTCGGCGTCGTCGGCGTCGGCCTCCTTGGGGCTCTTCAGGTGCTGGTCGATGATCTTGTCGATGAACCGATCGAGCGCCCCGCGGGCCGCCGCGAGGCGCTTGTTGATCCCCTGCAGGTCCATCCAGCCGAGCCAGGGGATGAAGTCGCCGACATTGAACGCGCCGAAGAGTTTGGAGAACTCCTGCAGGATGGAGATGAACTCGTCCTGGTTCTCGTGGCTCTGCGTCCCGAACGCGGCGCGGAAGGTGATGTCCTTGGTGAGGTTGAAGACGATCTCGCCGAGGTTGACGGCGGCGGCGTCGGCGCCGCTTTTGGCGGCGACGGCGGCGACGGCGGCGTCGACCTCGTCGCGGACGGACGCCCACGACTCGGCGCGCTTGCGGCTGAACAGCTTGACGACGCAGAGCTTGCGCATCTGGCGCCAGAAGGGCCCGTAGTGCGCGAAGGCCATGTCGGCGCGGTCGTAGGTCAGGTACTTGATCGCAATCGTCGCCGGGCGGTTCGCGAACGCGCTGTCCTGCGCCTGCAGCACCTCGCGGGCGACGTCGGGGGTCGAGACGGCGACCGCGTGGAGGAAGCCGAGCCGGAGGTGGAGGAGGCCGCCGTAGCGCTCCGCCAGCTTCGCCAGCCCGCGGTGCGTCAGCTGGTCCATCATCAGCATGTTGCCGATGACCGGCAGCGGGCGCGGCCCCGGCGGCAGCGGCAGCTTTCGCCGACGGCGCTGCATCGACAGAACGAATACCAAAGCTAGCGAGAAAAATAGCATCACCACCGGATCCTGCAGCCACTCCATGCTTAATTAATTTCCCTTAATTTTCTTTTTGCTACGAAAGAGAGAGAGAGAGAAGATTCAGCGAATGATCAACTACTCCTCCTGAGAGAGAGGGGAGAGTGAGGACGTATCCATATATAAACAAAACAGTAGGGTAAAAAGTTAAAAAATAAAATGTGGAAACGAGTGAAAACGGACATTAATGGGGGTCGTTTTCTTAACTTATTTGTATTTCTTGTTTCTCTTTTTTTGCTTCTTCTTTTATTTTCGTCCTATCGAGATGCGAGATATTTCGGCCATTAAAACCAAAATATCTTCGATTCTTTTCTTCCTTTGAGTTTTATGCTTTTTTTAAAAAAAATAAAAATAAAAATATAACCAACTTATATAAACTATAGATCATTTTGAATTAATTATTTAATATTTTAAATTAATTTTTTAATTTGTTATTATTTGAGAGTTAGTCGAGAGCACTTTGACTAGCTATATATTTATTAAAGTAAATAACTAGTTTAAAATTTTTAAGTCAAATTGTTATTGACCGACTCAAATAAAATAAATTGAAAGATTAGATAGTAAAATCAAAATTAAAATAGGATAGCTGATTCGAAATAATCCGTAGTGTAGGTAAGTTTAGTATATATATTTTTTAAGTATTTTGTAATAAGTTTGCGCCTTTTAGCATAAGGTAGTAATTAATTGCCATTTCATAAAATTTATTTGTTACTTAATATAGTAATTTCGTGTTGTAGATGATGCATCGGATTAAATTCTTTGTCACCTGCCAAAAGTTTTAACTTTTGAACAAACACATTAAAAATATCCTCACCTTAGCTTTTTCTCTCTCTTCTCAAACTACAATATAATTCATTTGAAATGATGTGAGTGAAAAAATAAATATTCCTTGGAGCCAGTAAAAAGGGCGACTCACGTAGATTGCACTAATACAATAGTTCTCAAATTTTAATTTATTTTATTAAAACTTAAATATAATTAATTATTATGAATATAATTTATCAGTAGAAATATAATTTATCTATGCAATATAAGTATGATGCAAAAGAGGAAAGAAGTTATTGGCTACAACTAGTGCGACGCGTCGTCATTCATGCATCATAAACTCATTCCAAATATAGAAGCCATTAAAACATATCTATTTTGGATTCGGAGTTTCTTAATATAGATATTGTAAAAATCGTATTTATTATTGATTTGGGCAATTTTTGCTCCAGTTTATGAACAGTGTCAGATATTAGGAGGCTAATTTAGGAACAAGATATTATTTATCAGAAATTATATGTTGCTATCGATACCTAAGTACGTACGAAGTAAGTTGTTTCTCGTCGTTTTCATGTACTATTACTTTTTTTGAGAAAGAGGTAGTAAACTAACTGCTTCATTCATTATTTCAAGTACTATTACTAGTCTTCGAAATGTCACCTTTTATATGCTATTGTATTAGCATATATAATATATAATTTTTTTTAATTAGTTGATAAATTATAAATAAAGTTAAAGATATTATATAAGTCTAGATACAACAAAAGCATTTTCCATTTTTCCTAAATCTAGGATCTCTGTGTGAGATCGATGTATATGGCCGGTTGATGTATTGCCATCTGGCACATAAAATGCGGAAAAATTTAATTAGTTCATGCACACACTTTAAAAGTGTCAAATATTTTGCTCTTCTAGATTGTTTCTTAGAGAATATAAAATAATTATTTTTTCAAATGTTTAATTTACTAGGGAATAGTACAATCTTTTGCCCTGATATTATATTGAAAAATATAAAACAATTGTTATTAATATTTATACTCAATATTATTAATATATATAAATAAATTTATATATAAATATAAATGTGTGCTTTAATTATGTAAAAATTAACATCATATTAGTCAAAAAGTCAACAATACATAAGATAAACATTCAAAAACAAAACACATAATAACATTCTAAATTGGGAAAATTTCCTCGATGCCCTTTCAAATGTGTCTAATATCACAAATGCCCCTATAAAATTTGAAATATCATAAATAACCTTCTAAAATAGAAAAAAAATTAAAAGTAACCCTCGCACTAACTTACCGTCAATTTTGAATAAATGGCAACCAAAATTCCAACTTTACCCCTCTTGTCATTACCATCTTAAATAATTAATTGACTTTCAAATTATTTATAATTTTATAAACACTTTTTAAAATTTTATAAATAATACCTACATTTAGAGATAAGTTTTTATCAATTAAAAAAATATATACATAGTCCTAACAAATTAAGCTAAAAAAAATCTAAAAATTAAATTTTGAAAAAAAAAAACCAAGCAATTTTTTAAAAAAAATATCAACTGACTCATTAAAATGAGGTTAAATAGTTTATTCAAAATATAACCTAAATATATAGCTATGATGGAAATTTAGTTATTTGAACTAGCACAAATTTTGATACTTTGGCCCTTCAAATTTCAAAAAAAATTCACTTTATTTGAAAAGAAAAAATTGCATAAATTTTAATTTCATCAACAAAATAAGTTTTACTTATTGCTCTGTATTTTCTATCTTAATTTTTCATATAAAAATATTGTTAAATAAAATAGCAAAATGTATGTTCTACAAATTATAGTAAAATATCTTATTTTACAAACCACGCTGCAGTAAATTAATATATTTTACTTTGTATTTTGATTTTTTAAAAATAAATATCATCGTACTAAAATACTTTTGTATAAGATTTTAGAAGTTAAGGGTAAAATGGATATTTTGATCATATTTATAATAATCTAAATACTGTGGCGTTTTATAAACAGACGGAAGGTGACGGTAAGAGTATATTTGAAAGATAGTTGGCTTTTGAAGGAATATTTATGATATAAACAAATTTATGAAGGCATCTACGATATTTTTGAAGTTTAGAGGGTACGAATGAAATTGACCCTTCTAAATTTGTAGATGCATCAGTGATCTATATAGGCAACATTTAGGATGTATAAAACTGAGCACTAGATGGAAGCATTTCCCATTTGATTGGAGTTGATGTACGATGGAATTTTTGGATTTGGTGGCCTCTCTACCTACCCCAAACATCCACCTAACTTAGTTTATCCTTTTTTAATCAGGCCTTTTTGTGCATAATTGCTTCTTAGAATCTTAGTAAAACTTTTACAATTGCTGTAGTTACAACTGTTTACTTATTGCTTGTCGCAAGAACAATTAGTAGATCATCAAAACATCGCCGTTGGATAGATCAGCAAAAGTAGTAAAATGAAAATGCTATACATAGTCTCGCTTATGAGAATTTATCATTAATGTCCGATTTTATCGTAATTATGGTTGGGTGGAAAATTTGTTTGAGCTTAATCCACTTTTAAAGTTCTTGGAAAACTGATAAACAATATTGTTGCAATTTTTTTTACTTAAACACCGCTTTTGCACAAGTTTTATTCGGGCTAAGCAGCTTGACCTTCGGCGTTTATCACAATTTTAAAAACTCAAGTAATCGAAAGGAAACAATAGAGTTGTTGCTTATAACAATTTACCAATATCAAATTTTATTAGAGTAGTGGTTTTTAGTTAAAAATTATCGGAGCATATAATCCACGTTAAAGTTCTTGCAAAACTTATAAACATAAAGTATAGGGTTACAGCATTTACGTGCCTCGATCATGACTTGACCCAATCTGCGAGAAGCAAACTTGTGTCCTGCTCTGATACTATATGTTGGATCATCAACGCTAGCCATAATTACTGACCGTCCCTAGCGCAAGTGGCAAAGGGCTTGGTGGTTGGTATCCGAGGTTTCAAGTTCGAATCCTAATTGATTCATATTTTCAGTTCAGTTTATTTCTAAAAAAAAATAAATAAAGCGAATAGCATGCTACTTTTTTTCTCAACAAAAAATACTAGTCATAATTCTGAAGCTAATAATTAGGACAATCAATTTATATAAAGTGTACAGACACAGCACTAAAAAAAAAATATCGATTGTGATTTGACCTATTTCGACCTCTGTCGTATTAACAAAATCTCGATATCTCGATTGTGATTTGATCCATTTCGACCTCTGTCGCATAAACAAAATGATGGCAGACTAGTCTAACCACTAATAGTACAGATATTTGAATATTTGAACTTTGATTTAAGTCATGTCTCATTTATGATCTTACGGTTGAATTTTTGTTAGGACCCATCAACAATAACAACTCTCTCTTTTTTCTGAGAGAATGAAAGGCCGCTACTACTCTGCCTAAAAATTGAAAAAAATTTAATTTTCGAACTTAGAATCTCGAGTATCAATCAACCATGTAATACCTCCGCACCGCAATGCTTTACTTACTCGACAAAACTTGTTGGTGGCATGTTTATAGTAGTGAATCGGAACGGTTCTTCCAATCCAAAGCATCCTCATAAATATCATTTATTTATTTAGTACCTAAAAACACATGGGACCCATGAAAATGGGATTAAGGATTTAGGATTTTATTGTTCAGCATTCTCTATATTGAGCACCATGCAGGCCCCCCCAAATATTATGCTTTGTTTTGTTTTGCTTTGTTTTATTATTATTATTATTATTAATAATTATCATCATTTTACCTTTGCCAAAACGCGACAGCGAAAAGGAGAGTAGGAATTGGACCAAACTCCACATACGGTGACATGCGAGCTAATTATGAATGTGGCTACTCACCTATTTCCTAATTTTCACCTCCCTTTTGTTTGGGGAAAATGAAAGTATGAAGTAAGTGATTGATGTAGAGATTTTTATTAGACAAATCATAGGTGTTGATTCTCAATCTAATCTAGAAAATGAAAATAGACCATATAACCTTGTCACACATGGGATCAGCATGATGCCTTAATTGCGTCATACAAAGGAAACATTAAGTGCAACTTTAAAGAGTGTTTGGGATTAAATAGTTTTAACTTATTATTATTTTATAGGCATTAAATGGTAGTGGGTTTGGTAGCGTCATTTCGTTGGATGTAGTTAACAGTATAATATAATTAAAAATATAGTAATTATAATTATATGCATTTTAATTAGGAAGGTAAGTTTACTCTCTTTTTTTTGAGATGGAACTGCGGCCGATGTGGGTGTAGGTCCAACTGAAGCAGTTGAATTCAAATGTATCAAATCAAACGTTAAATTTAGATTTGCATGTAATTAACAACTACAGTGAAGTTAAAACTATATGCAACCAAACAGTCCCTAATTAAGATTCATTCTGACTCAAAACTGAATCTATGTTAAATCTGCTATCAATCCATCTCATCTGAATTATTGTATAAAAATATTGTAATTGATAAAAAAAAAAAATTATCATTACATGGATCAATGAAAATTTTTGATCCGGTGCAACACGCATCTTATGTTAAGAAGATCAAAATTTGCAACTACAGTAAAGTAAACCGAGAAATAAATAAATATATGATGTTTAATTTTCATGTAGATTAAGATGTCTCATGTTTTCTTTGTCGAACATTTTCGCTCTCATAAGCATTTTCATCCGGCAGATGTAACTTTTCAACCACTTAGATGTGACGGACAAAAATTGTACGACGTTCTTATTTTAGAACGATATTCATGTAGGAAAGCATTATAAATTACTATACTATTACAAGCATTCACATTACATTCACATATCATATTTTTCATTCTATCTTTTCAAATACAATCAAATTGTGTATGAATTATGTTTCTGTTTGGAACTTCTTGAACTGTACTGATTACGACGTCTTGAACGTACATGAAAAATTCTGTCCGTTCGGCGGGTCTGTGTGCGTGCCCGAACCGATCAAATTGGCGGTCTCGGAGCGTGACAATGTAGGAGGCTTCAAAAACTACATTTTTTTTATCATCCGGTTTATTATATATTTTTTGTATTTGAAAATTATATTTTCAAAGATGCTTACTGTTGGATTGCGATCATAAATTTAAGGTTCAAGGACATCTAAACCCTCTTTAGACAATATTTAGTATATATTGAAGTTAAAAGTAACCTAAATTTCCACACGTTTATATAATTTTTACTGTCCGACAAAAATTTAGAATTAATTCTGATATCATATTATTTAAAAAATTAATATAATAAAACACCGGGTTTGAAATATATTTAATTGGTTCGTGATTCAAACACTTGTGTTTAAAAATTCGCATTAAGAAGTACATGGCGAAGAAAATAACCTACATTAATGAGTCTAGAACGTTTGACTAGTTTTGAGAACTATTTTCGCTCTCTCTCCCAATCCTTAATAAAAGTTAATAAAAGTTCTAACGAGAAATTTCAAAGTAGCTTTATCTGGTTATTTTACTGGCAAAATATTATTCATTGTTTGAAAAAGTACCAAGATTAGTTAATGAAATATAAGATCAGTTCTCGCTAAACACTTCATTTGAAAAGTCTACACTAATGCTATAGTAATTATTAGCATGAATTTATTTTTCAAACCCAGTGTAGAAAACTGGAACCATCACCTATCCATCCCACTTCTCCCCTGAGGGCGAATTTTCGGCGTAAATCGTGGCTTGAACTTAAGTTTGACGTTCGATACCTCAAAATTTTGTAAGTGTTTCGCTTCAAACCTTTTCATAGGATGGATGAAGGATTTTCGACTCGTGGCACATGAACTTACAGATGCATCAAATACAAGCAATTACTAAAGTAAAGCATTGTTGACAGTTTAAAATCTCCAAAAGCAACCGAGGAGTTTGCGAACTAAATAAAAATTCGACTAGTTGTTTAGTGATCTGCAGTAACAATTCTCCGGGTTGAAAATGTCCTCCAAGCTAAGCTTCTGTTGCTCATGCTCTAAGATTGTAGCAGGCATAAAGTGGCAGCTGTGGAGTTACAATCTAAAACTGTGAATTGATTTGCATCTTAAAGTTCACTCCCAAACCTACCACACCCATAATGCCAGTTTTTTCCAGAAATAGTATCACACCTAACTCACCTCCATATTCTCTACATGAAATTAAATTTTCGACGGAAGTTCCCAAATTCCGAATAGTAAAACAAAGCTTGACAAATTGTTTCTGCTTCGCTGATTGACATTACGGTGATTTATAATGATGCTTTAGATCTTCTAAATGCAACTGAGTGCTCTGATGCTCAGTTTCAATGGTCATTTTCTGTTCTGATTCATCATTGCAGGTTCCTTGCATGCTCTCATCCGCATACTGATCTGATTTATATTATTAGTAATTATAATTTGCGAGTTCATTGTCGCGTCAAATCTACTTTGAAATCTCTTACTATTTGTATTGATTTACAATTATCTTCTAATCGATAATTCACCTACGGACTTTTTATGTTCCAAAAGAAGGGGGGGGGGGGGGGGGGGGGGGGGGGGGGGGGGGAAAAAAGAGGAAATATTTAATCAACCGAATTCCTCCTAAATATTCACAGAAAGGGCTAGTGTCTATAGTATGATGTAATCAAGTTATTCACTTAATTTATTTCAGAAAAAGTTGTTTGAGTCAATATAATAAGACCATAAAGTTCTATTTTTAAGCCCTTTCACTCCTTTAATCTTGCTTGATTTCTCTCTAACTCCGAATCTTATTTGATTTCGTCTCGTGTATTATTGGAGACCATGAAATTTAATATCTTTATTCTGGTAATGAGATACTGCTAATGAGATGAACTGGGGATTACATTACATTGCATTTAATAACTTAGTTAGCTATCTGTTATTAAGTGTTAACAAAACCACCAATTTAGTAAACTAAAAATCGGAATAAGCTATTAATCACAAAATTTGCATTCATCAGTCAAAAACTAATTCAAATTAAGACAGGAAAAGGCAAAGGGCTATAAATACAAAAAGATAAAGCTTAAGACTCTAGACCACGCATCATACTCAACAAACCAAACCAAACAAAACAAAGGAACACGATCAACTTATAATAACAATCAAAACAACTTAACTAGCAATTTAACTTACAATTAAGAGGCAATCACTTAGTTGCGATTTTAACTAACAGAGGTGATTCTTCAGCTTGTTCTTTTGGCTCATAAGATGATTTACAAACTAACATTCCACTAATAAAGGGCGAAAATTTAGCAATGTAGATGGGCAACAATACCATGATTCTAAGTGGCTAAAATTTGTGATGAGCTGCTGATGCTAACGGCGTTGATGGGCAGTAGATACTTGCCTTCTCTTTTGTCCTTTGAATGGGGTAGCGGATTTCGATGAATATCTCGCATTGCCGCCACTTCTGGCACTCTGAGCCTCTTTCTTTTTCATTTTGCTAAGGCTAGGCCGATAAAGAATCACCGAGCGGCCAATCTGACCGACAGCGACTGATCCAGTGGATTCCTCGAGTTGTTTTATCACATCACTCAACTCTCCCGGGCAGCTTCCGTGCACTTTAAGCTGCTTAGAGCAAGCAAGAAATCTTAAAATACTGACATTCAACAGCTAGTAAAGAAGCTGAAAGAATGACTGAAAGCCTAACGAGGAAGTTCGTAAACAAAGAATTATATTCCTGGAACTTTATTTCAGTCATACAAGATACGGACCTACACTTGCACTATTAAACTGAGTCATGCAAGTTCATAATCAAAATTCACATCAGGGATCGATACTGTGTTATGCAAGTGTATTAGCTATCTCTCAAATATGTCTGGCAGGGCATTAAACTGAGAACAATTGTAAGACTGCGTAAAGAAGAAGACAAAACGAATTTCTGTAGTCATCAATAAGTTTGAAATTTGGCATAAGCTGGGATGAAGTTCTTGGTTATTGTAAAATCTACTGTTAGCAATCTCTAGTTGGAAGATAGATACTACATTTCGCTTGATTTTTAGCCTGGTGTGACGATTGTCCGCATTATACTTGATTTCCCCACACATATAACTTCTTCATGTTAGATCGTAGCCAAACTGCTTTTATTGGACTTTCACCTGATTTTAGCCTTAAATTTATCCAAAACCTAAACGTATTACCTTATTAAGTCCAACATAAGCCAATAGCAACCAAATTCAAAATGACAAAATGTTGCAAAAAGTACCAAACATCATCTTTTGATCTAGCGACAAAATGAATCTTAAAATGCTCATCTTTACCAGATCATTTTAAGTCCCTTCACTTCCAGCTAGACACAACATAACTTTTTCCCTCACAGAATTTAAGGCATAGAAAATTGGCAACACGAGATAGGTAAAACTTAGCTCCCACAGGACAATTGACACAGAACATTTTCACAATAGCGCCATAAAATTGAAGCTCTTCTGTTAGGCACCGAACTATTATCATTCTCAGAGACGATACACAATCTAAGCCCGAGAACAGTGACTGAACATCAGGGAATAAGAACATAAACTACTAAGACTAAATCAACAGCAAGTACGATGTGCTATAGTTCCTGAAAACCAAATGCCGCGTGCTCATCGAGATATATATGATCTACCAACAAATACCCAAATATGCAATTTCATGGAGTCTTGCAAGCAAGTCACGCCCACCAGATTTTAAAAATTTAGGCATTTTATAATGCCGAGACAATGTAAATACAGCTCAAAATTCTCCAAACTACGCCCAAGGATGTATGTAGGTGATTAGTCTATCTACAGCATCTTCTTAATCCTATTGATAACGTTCAACAAAACACAAATTTTTCAATGCATCCACTACCGAAAAGGCGTAAATAGAGTAAATAGAACGATGCGAGCATGAAATTACCCTTAATTTCCCATAAAGCAACATAAACCCGTAAGAGAACAAAAGGAAAAAAAGCTAAAGAATCAACCTTGAGCAGCTCATTGGCCTCGAGGTTCTCGACGAAGGACGCGGCGACGGAAGGGGTAACGCCCGATTTCCCAACCTGCTGCGACTTGAGCTTCTTCCCGAGACTGTGCGCGTACGACGCCAGCTCCTTCTTCTCCTTCACGCTCAGATTAGGGCACGGCAAGCGCGGGAGCGGTTGGGCGGGTTCCATCGCTCGCGAAGCCTCTGGGTCTTCTTCTTCTTCATCTTCTTCTTCGCCGGCGTCTTCGTCATCTAAATCGAGAGGGAGATGGGAGAGAGATTGGGGAGGGGGAGTGGGGTGGGATTGGGTGAGGGTAAGGGTGGAGGAGGAGAAGGGGCGAAGGGAGTGGGAGAGGGAGAGGGAGAGGGAGAGGGGAGGAGGCAGAGGGGGGCGAAGGGGAGAGAGGAGGGAGGAGGAGAGGAGGGAGAGAGTGGGGAGGAGAAGGGAGGAGGGGCGGGGGAGAGGGAGGCGGAAGAGAGCGGTCGCGGCGGGGGATGCGGCCATGGTGTTCGATGAAATGCCCGCGAGAAAAATGAGAGTGATGAGCGTGAGCGGCTTTACGGGGGACCGGATAACACTGTGCTTGGATAAGCGATTGGGCTTTGTATTAAACGGTGGGGTACTTGAAAAATCAAATCATCATAGGCATGAAACTTCAGCTTCTGCTACTAGTGCTTCTCTGAAGCACTTTTATCAACAAAGATTTTCCGCATAAACACAAGCCAGCGTAGTACTTGTCTTGTTTTTTCCCAATAGGCTAATAAGGTCAACCAAACAAAGGGAAAACCATGAAAGTGCAACTCTTAAGGAACCATTTGGTTGCATATAGACAGTTGTAACTGCATGCAAATACAAATTTCGTATTTAGTTTGATGTATTTAACTCCAACTGCTGCAGTAGCAACTGTAAGAGTAGACCCAACTCCAGCAGTTGGAACTACGCCCAAATTGACCGCAGTTCGAACTGCAGCAGTTGGAGAGAGTAATTTTAAACAAAAGGTAAGCTTACCTCCTATATTATTTTTTAAACAAAAAATATATATTTTTTTTTACGTTGGAGGTAATCTCACCACCATATATATAAAATAATAAAATTTAAAAAATTATTTATCAACTATATACAACCAAACAAATTATTTATAATTGCAGCGCTTTCTACTACATCAAATCAAACAGGATGCATGTAGTTGCAACTACATGCATCTCTAACTACACTGTATTTGTAATTACATCTAAGCAAACGACCCCTAAAATTAAGGAAAAACTACAGTGGAATGACCCAAAAGAACGGCACGCTTTAGTACACATACCATTTTATATGTCGGTGCGGTTCAACATGAGCAGCACGTGCCCGCCGTGCTAGACCGTGCTGACTGACACGACAATCCTTATTTTGGATTACACCAAAGTTTAGATTACTGTGGAATGAAGAAATAAAGAAAATAAGTAAATTCATTCCATTAACCAGTTGAGTGTTGCAGAAAACCGAGACAGCAACACTTCACAACAGAACTATACATATAGACAAAAGAATTGATCACAAAATATAATTTGAATGTTCTTTGGAATGAACCTCTGAATACAACCAGCTGACTAACAAAGACAATAATTTGCATCCCTCAAACTAGTAGATATCATACTAGAAAACAGGAGCAACTTTACTAGCAAGCACGCGCTCCCGCTTTTCAATGTATCCATAAGGGAACCAACCTGCTTTCCCTCTGGATTCACCTTCCGCCCAACCATTATTCGAAACCTACAAATGATCAAGCACGCAGATCAAGTCAGCGGTTTTTAGTCTACGTGCTTATAGTTTTACAGCCAATTGGATTCTACTAACACTGACGAAAAGCTTGATTTTCAATTTTGATTACATGTGTTAAAATTGATAGTAGGAACCACAAGTAGAATGGCATGTCAGACATCTTAAACATCATAACAGGAGTACTTCTACTTTCCACAAAAACTAGTTAACATGGAATCAGCAACTTCGCAGCTCTCTGTCTGATAAGATCAGCTTGAGATGCAGTCGAATTTAATTGCTTACAGTACATTTCAAGCTAATCATCTAGACATGACGAAAGGCAATGGTTACAAGGAACTGGTTCCTGTTTTGCAGCTAAAAGATACTTAAGCAACCATGCGGAGAGAGTAATACCTTCCGTACAACAACATAGTCACCAACAGACAAGTTAAGCTCCACGAAACTTTCAGCTTGAAATGATTGTATAGCCTGCATAGTAGAAATGATAAGCAAGAACAGGTGATCCAAACTCGTACATTGGTGTGCCAGTAATTCAAAACTACTAACTAAATTTGGCTTTGGAGTTAATTTATTCACCTCAGCTAGGAAGTAAGCCACATTTTCAGATGAATCATTAACTGTTCGGTATGTAGACATGCCATTGGCCTCTTCATATGAGGGAGGTGATGGCGTAGAGTTCTCCATGACTGGATGAGGGGATCCTTCAATTCTTTGATGCTCTGGCACCACCTGTCAGTTGAAATAGAACAGTCATTCCGATAAACAGGAATACCATCATATTCCACAAAAGAGGACTATCAAGATAATTATTTGAGTACTTGAATTGAGAAAAGACTTTTCTGTGACTGAGATTTTCTGTGACTGAGAAGTAGTTGCACTATTATATACCTCTCTTTCAAGTTGATCGAGGATTTGCAGGATCCTCTGGTGGCAAGTTCGCTCAGATTCAACCTTCAAGTGGGAAACAGTTGCCAAAAACCCATGCATAAGCCATTAATATAAGTAGGAGCTATTATTACATATAAAACCCTGCAAAATCATATATATTGATGTATGCTCCTGTAGAATCTGAATTCGTAGATTCCTTACAGAAAAACACATATCTTAATTTGGGAGTCATCCAATTCATGAAAAAAAGTTTCTTTAGAATTGGCGAGTGTTTGTGAGTCTAGGATGGATGAAAAATCAAGTTCTTCAACGGCATATTTGAATATTAAAATTTCAGATGGGCAAATAAGTAAACACTAAACAGATGATTTTGCAGGAATATTTTAGTTAAATATCTTTGTTGACTATCACACGCTAACTAAATATCAAGGCAAAGACTAAATGAGTACCATCGCAATGAGACGCTGTAATGTCAGCCTTTGCTGTTGAGCTTCTACAGCTGTCATCGCCGCAACAGCTTCCTTACCAGAAACCATCATGGTTGACTTCAATTCTTCCAACTTGTACTCAGCAGCTTCTAACTTCACAATAAGATCACCATTTCCAGGTGCTTCTCTTACTTTCACTTGGCGCCTTGACACCTCCATAGCCTGAAAAGAATTCATGCTCGCAATATATAAATTGTTCGATATGCAGATTATAACAATAACTGTTGCTCAATAAAGCATATTTTGCAGCTATTTCATTTTTTCATCTTGCTATAATTTATACAATCAATTCATTGGCAGGTCTTCGAAGTTCAATGCTTTATAATATCCTCAATGGCAGGGGAAGTTTGAATGAACAAATGCACCAAGTACAGGCAAAAGGTACCAAGCTAAATTAGTGTAGAAGTATTGACAAAGGGTACATATTCCTAATAAGAGAAAAGTAACGAAATTTTGCAATCAGAACAAACCGCATAAAGGCCCTTTAAATGAAGTCAATGTTTTATGAAGGAACAACTATCAGATTAGAGAGTCTTGCAGAGAAAGTTGACCAAATATTATAAGATACCTGAGCTTCAGCTTCTTGCCGCACTCGGTCATATCTCTGTGCAAGGTGTCGAGCGTCCTCCAAAGGAGCCCCCACTACCATAGCTCTTAATGGTTCTGCAACCTGACATTCAAAAATAACCAGATGCTATGTGAAGATTCAATATTGCACTCACTAGTACCTATAAAAAAGCATAAAAAGGGCACAATGATAAAATCCATGTAAGTCATAAATATTAGAGCAAAATTTACAGGAAATAGGTCTACATATGTGATCTGCTTAACGGAAATAATAAGTCAATCAGAAAAAGTAATCATAATCACAGGAAATCATCAAAATAAATCAACTAATAAATTCTCCATTAGCAGGGCAACTGTTTTTGGCTAATACAACGAGCAAAGAGATAAGTGGCATGCTAGATCAACAAAGATGGATGATGATTCCACGAACAGTTTCTGCAAATTTGCACATCATATAAGCAGGAATAGCAAAGCTTCCATTGTGCACCCCAAAAAAAATTTGATATATTTACCTTATTAAACTGATCTTAAAACATTCATCCTCAAATTATTATATAAGCACAACTATTTGGACCAGCACACCTAAAGATACAGATAACATATTCATAATGCCAAGAATTCTTTCTATTCGTGGACTGATGCTAAAAAGGGATATTATTAGCAGTGTAACAGTGAGAAAGCAGATATCAGCAGAAAGAAAATGGCAGCTAGTGAGACCTGAGTATTAAGGGCTTTCAGTAGATTTCCGCGTTCCCTTTCCATTTGAGAACGAGCTCTTGCAAAATACAAAGCAGCTTTTGATAATGTGTTGCTGCTGGTGCAGGTGTTTTCAGCACCATATTTCCGACCATCCTCAGATAATTTATTACCTATAAGATGAAGATACAGGCATAAACAATAAGACAGAACAAATTGCACATGATTTTCATAAGAAGATCAACAGGAACATGCTGTCTGACAAATATACAAGCATACCTATTTCAACCTGTTTGGATCCGGTAACTGTATATCCTTCCACTCCGCGAACTATGTCTCTTTGAAAATGCTGAAAGAAAAAAGAAAAGCTTTATTGTATATCCTTCCACTCCGCCAACTGTATATATATATATATATAGAACTAGGCTACTATACTATTAATAGCATCAAGTCATTGGTGCTATTAGATGATAGTGGTCTACTAGGGTTGAGTGACTGGTTGGTTGAATAGTATGATCTAAAGGGTGAAAATGATCAAAGGGGTAGATCTAACGGCGGAAAACTCGATAGCACCAAGCGCTTGGTACTTTCGATAGTATAGTAGCCGGACTCTATATATATATATATGACCGATACCTCACCCGCACTGGAAAAAAAAAAAAAAAAAAAAAAAAGATGCTGAAAGAAAGAAAGCTTTACTGACCTTGGCAGCACGAGTGGAAATGTAAAGCTTTTCTAATTTTTGGTGTTGCTTAATTTCTTCATCTGTAAGCACACCATCAGAGCCTCCATTGCCTCCAAATTGCTTGAGAACAGCCTACAATGGTAGCGAATCAAAAATTGATGTCATGTGTCGTGTTTATTAATGTCTTGATGACATTGCTAAGACCCCTATAGATGATTGCGCATATAATCAGTCTACTTCTCTCCAGGCAAAGAGGAAACATGTAATTCCACAGTAACTTCTAGCGCTTCAAGTACACCTCTCGAGTTGGAAGGTTATGGTTCTAAACTTCAAGAGCAGCTTTGAAAGAAGATTACTGGATGAGCAGAAGATCATAGGGAATGCAGCAAACTACAAGAAAAACCAGAGTAGGTTGTCTAAAAGTTACTCTCACGTTAGACGCAAATTTTCGGCTCTTGAAAGCGTAACGTGCAAATCATGAAGTCTTCGAAAGTTAATATGTAAATTGTAGAATGTTGAAAGGGCATATCTTTTTGTAACACTTTTAGAGAGGTAGGTGCATGGATAAACAATTTCTTATGGGCATTCGCACATAACAATTTCTTTTTGTTCCGAAACTAAGAAACAAAATACCAGATAGAAAATAAAAAGAAAAAAAACACTAGCATATAGATCATATTAGCACGATCCAGTTAATATACAATCAACAAATAATCCTAAAGACACATGCCAAAGAAATGCTCCAAAAGTACTTTAACCAAATTGAAATTAACTGTGCCTCCCATTGCCATCTTTTATTTATTTCAAGGCTTCAACATGATATCTTGTTTAGATCGAAGCCATTGCTCACAAGATGTGTTCGATTTAGAGGAACTACCCAAGGGTTTTCGCTGCTAATTCCTATCACAAAGAACCATCGAAAGCGGCTAAGTCTCATATCTTACTTTCTCCTTCCGCATTAATGAAATTTCTCGGAATGGAACATCACCGAATCTAAAATCTACTTTAATGTAATTTCGGAGAACCAAGTGAGGCTTCGAGAATCTACCCCTGCCCTAGATAGGATCAAATTGGATCAAAGAGACCGAATCGGCACCAGAGACGATGAAAAAGGGGTCGATCTAAACAGGAAACGAAGGGGAACCCGATTATCGGGATGATCAAAAACCTGAGAAATCGATCAAAAGAAGGTAAAGAAGGTAAAGAGGAGGGCGAGGAGGGCACCTGCTGTTGCCGCGCGACTTGCTCCCGTAGCTTCGAGGCCTGCTTCCATATGGCCTCCATTTCCTCGCCGGAAGGGATCGAGAGCGAGGTGGCGCCGCGGAACAGCGGCGGAGGCGCGAGTAACAAGGAGTTTTCCGGCGAGAGGCGACGCCGATAGGGGGGAGAGAAAGAGAGAGAGAGAGAGATGGGTTGAGATCTGAAGGTGTGTTTTCGGGGTTCCCTTTTTTATTTTTATTTTTTTATATTATTACTTGGTTAGGGGGAAGAAGACGTGAAGGTCGTGAGGTGTTTGATGAAATGTTTTTTTTTTCCAGTTTGAAAGAGACTTGGGGAAATTTATTATTGATATACACGTATGCAGGGATTTGTGGAAAAATTTTAAAATTTACAGGGTATTTCCAATCAATCAAATAGTTTTTTTTGAAATTATCCATCCCACCATAATTATAAAAAATTATTTTTATTAATTTTTTTTTAAAAGAGAGATATGATTGGCTTGTTATTGATGATGCGGTATAAGTGTGACATAGTAAATTTTTTCAAAATTGTGAGAGTATATATCTAGAGAGAGAATATGAAATTAGTGGTATAAGCGAAAGTCGACGGCGAGGAAGGGTGGCAATGGGTGAAGCACGTCAAAATACGAATCCGGATCACTACAACGAACGCAGGCCGTTCAAAATACGATTATATTACTAAACTTTTAATAAAGAGGTTTTTATAACTGACCGTACTTAATACAGTTGATTAAAAGCTTAATGATTAAGAACCAATTCTCAAATTCAAAATTTAATTGTCTCATATTGCTAATCAAATTTATTTCTAAATAATGAACGAAGCCATTAATTTACTATCGTTTTCTCTTAAAAAAATAAATGTATTTCCTTCGATGTTTTCTTTTACCTTGGCGTAACCCCAAGGAAAGTGAAAAAAGAATCTTTGAAGGGAAGGAAGTGTGAAAAAAAGCTTGGTAAAACCACGCGTAGTCCATCCAAATTACAATTATCAAATAAAACTATTTTGGAATTAATTGCTACCCAGATGACATGATGTTAGAATCAGTTCTAGACCGAATTAATTCTCCGCATCTACGGAGTTTACACTTATTATTGAATCGGCTGATAAGTCATCGTCAATCTTATTCGTAGACCCCAGTTGGAAAGAATTTTGTAGGTAGACAGAGGACAACCATTTATTTCTGCATTTTAATTTTAATTTCAGGCCGTTTTAGGACAGGTTGGATGGTCAGATCGCCACTAGAATGCAATTCGTGCATCCATGAATTAGTCTGACAGAGGAAAACCTGGAATTTCTTTCAACAGTTGGTAAAAATAAATATTTGGGGCGGTCGCAAGCAAAGGGCCTGTAGCCTGTAGGCAACCCCAAGGGAGCAAGCAGCTTAATAATCATAATAATAATAATAATAAGAGCAATAGTAAAGAAAGCCAATTATCATAATTCATTTGTTGCGTACAAATAATGGATGCATAAAACAAGAACGAAATACTAATAGCAATATTCACAGGTTAAAAGTAACAGGGGAACCAGCATTTCCCCTCGACACTGTTCTTTTTCTATGTTATCTTCTGAACAATGTTTTTACACCTATAGAGCAGCATACCTATACATATTTGCACAAGTATTCACCTAGCAACATTTGAACCAAAGAAACCGAAAAGGTACCATTTGCTTGCTTTTTGAAAATGGCGAATAACTACAACACAAGGTAGAAGGAAATGAAAAAGATACCTTCTTGCGGACTAAAAGAATCAGATAAATATTTGATTATAGTAGATCGACGGCATGATCGGAGTTACCTGGGATGAATTGATGCATCAGAAAGCATATAAGCACGTAGAGATGATCGCATACATATATTTCTACATTAAAAAAAAAAAAAACATTCAGAGCAAGAGGATGGCACCCACAATAAAGGCTTGTAATGTATTATGTAAAAGTAATGATCCGATCATCAATCTTTGTGCGGCAAAGTGGGCATTCTGAGCAGGCAAGTGAACACGGGTTGCACACTGAGGTGAAACAAAATTATGTTATCTTCTTATTCTGGAAAGAGTAAACCCTCCAGAGTCAAGATATATTAAGGAAAAAGAAATAACTTACAGCAAAAATGGCGACAAGGAAGTAATACTGCAGCAGTCGGTGACTCGAAACAAACTTTACAGACAGGGGAATTCGTATCTTTGTCACATAGAGAGTCAAGTTCTTTTTCCTTCATCTCTTGGATTTTAGCCTGAATAAGAAGAATTTATTAGATCCTCCTCCGAACTCATATATCAGCATTTATTTGCATGTCTATATGCATGAGTGATGATACTATCTTTATACAAGACAAACTTCAGGACTCTCACTGATTTGAGATACATGAAACCACATAGTTCACTCATGATGGTCATTACGTAGAATCAACGCATGGTCATAATGTAAAACTTATCCCAGGTTCGGAAGTAAAAATATATGTGTAAAGGGCATTTGAACTATTAGCAAGATGTATTTTTATTATATATTTGTTCCTTCATGAGGTCACACGAAACACGGGATCAATAAAAAACTGAAATTTACCTTCAGACGAACAAGGAGAGGTTCTAATTCAGGACTTTTATGTCCTTGTGCATCTGCTGGCTTCATGAAATTATCTGAAACATGCTTCTCCTCAAGAACAAGCTCACCATTTTCATCTCTATTTTCCTTTTCATCATGTGTAACATCAGCTCCATTACAAGATTGCTCATTGACTTTCAACTCCGATATACCGAAAGCCCCTCTTTTCAATTTAGCAACAAGAACCCACATGCCTGCTAAATCATTCTCTAGGGCAAGTTCTCTTTTCTTTGCCTCATCAAATTTCCTCTTGTATTCCTCTTCTAGAAGCTCTTTTTCAGCTAAAGCGGCTTCTAAAACTGCTTCTCTCTGTTTCCTAGCCTGAAGCTCCATCTTCATATCCTCTATATCAAGACTAAAGCTCTCCGTATCATCATGAATTGAGCTACCAGCTTCTCTACCCCTACTGGCTGGTCGACTTTTTCTCCCTAGTTTATTATTACCAGCCCGAGAATGTGCCATGTCCTGAGCAACCACTAGTTCCTTTTCTAGTCTTGCATTTTCTAGTGAGAGCTTGGTAACTTCCTCAGCCAAATTTTTAAGTTCAACAGCGGCAGCAGACGCAAGTTCTTTGGCATAAGAAGATTCTTCAGCTAACTTCTGATTCTGGCTAAGTAACTCACGGTTATCCTCAACCAGCTTAAGTTGTTTGTTATTTAGCTTCTCGCTTTCAGCCTCCTGCAAAGGTATATCGACACAAGAGAACTTGCTTAAGAGAAAAGCAAGAAAAGGTGAAAAAACAGAAGAAGGAGAAAAATATCAGTTCCTTACGCCACTAAAAAGTTACTCTCATTTAAGTACTTGAAAAAAATATGATGATAAAAATGTGCTACTATAAAAATGATGATTAAAATGTACTACTACAAAAAATGATGATAAAAATGTACTTCTATGAAAATGACTGTGTACCTTGAAAAACTTCTAAGATAAAACAAAATGATTATGATTCATAATTCTAGTCAGTTTGAAAATTAGCATCATGCCAAAACAAAACGAACTAAATATCATGGGCTTGTAGGAATAATCTATAGTTTTATGTAGCACAAAGTGCCATGGTCATAGATAGGCCAGATAGCCCCTATTATAGGTGGGACATTTTGTCAAACTAATTTCTAAACAATATATGCACATGAAGATCAAGTCACACTAAAATCATGAGAAGTCAAAAACATGAAGGCGCAAGGGCTAAACAAGTGAGACCTGAGATTGAAGTTTGAACTTTAACTCGCTAATCTCATTAGACACAAATTGCTCAGGTGATGTGCCATCTTTTTTTGAATTTAGTTGTTGTTCAAGAAGTAGGATTTTCTCTTGCAATTCTTTGTTTTCCAAACACTGCAAGAAAAGAGAAGGCAAAGAAAGTTAAGAGAACAGAAAGTCAAGAAAAAATGGAAAATATTAATAGAACATATATTGCTTGTTGCCACCAGCTGATTGGAATATGTAGGGATGCTAATAATTTACTGGGGAAAAATGACTGCATTTTCTCTCCTCCTACAAAGCCTGAGTGAGCACATTTAAACCACAAAACAGGAAAAGAAATATATACGTACCTTCTGTTGTAGCTGTTCCTGTAGAATGCGATTATCAGCTGATTTTAACTGCATCAATAAGTAAAAGAATCCAATTATTCAACGAACAGTGCGTCCCTTATGATAATGAGAGAGCTTCGAGTAAAATAAATTTAAAAAAATTCTAATTCCTTGACAGCAATTAAAAAAGTTTCTAGGTCAAAAATAACCTCAAGCTCAAATCCCTTCTCATTGCATTGGGTCATTAACCTCATGACAGTCTGTCCACAAAAAAGTGCTTGTGTCAGGTAAATGTATCAGTATTGCAATACCAAAATGTTCTTGATTGAAAACATGGGCTAGGATGCTGTGTATGTGTGCTTCCGTTTGTGGCATTGTTGGGAAAACCATACCTGCTGCATATCAACCAAAGAAGCATTAGCCAACGAGGCTTCCCCACTCTCCGTAATCCTTTGCTCTAGGACCCTCAATTGCCTCCTCTTCTCCTGGATTTCAAGCTCCAAGTTCTGAATCTGTGGTGAGTGACAATTTGTCATGTGGGTTAATTAATATATCAATGAATTCTGACACCTTTCCATATCTAGTGTTTGATAATATAATGAAAGGAACCATTGAAACTATGTAGAGAAAATGTAGAAAAATTAAAAAGCAAGTAGACAAACATAACTCAACATAGTATGTCTCAAAAAGTATTAACAGGCAAGGGAGAAATAAATATCCAATGTAGAAGCTGAACTTAATTTTTAAGGAAGAAAGTCATGAGAACCTAACAAAAAACTATCCAGAAAGTTACAAACTAATATTTGGCCCATTCTCTACACTAAAAGACATCAATTCCTTTCAATTGGCGGCTCAAACTTGAGCATATTCATTCAAGTCCGGCTGTTGGCTTGCGTCCATGGGATACTAGACTAAGGCATCATCATAGACACTTCAAATTAGACTGGCATCCCAATCCATGTTTATTAGCTTAACACAGGCATGAAGTTGCTTCCAGTCAGATTCAAACAACAGTACCATAGCAGAATATATCTAAATTCAAAGCTCAGGCTTAACAGTAGGTCCAAGTTAAGACAATAAAAATAGAAAACATACTTGAATCTTTGAGCCATCAGGATCATTGACAGACTGCTCCACCAGTCGTTTAAGGGTACTGGTACTGAACGCAATATCACCAGCAAGCATCTTAACTTGCTCAACAAGAAGATCCATTTGATCAGATGCTGTAATCCGACCCTGAAAGTTGAAAGCAAAAAAGATTTAAGAAATCATAAAAATGTGAAAATCAGTATTTAGCAGTGTTTTGAAATTATAGCTGCGATTAGCACTTGAGAGATAAATGCATAGGCGGCAAGAAGAAATTGGTGTTCCAGCGCAGCTGTGCCTACTCTCTGGTGCTTCAGCAAACAAATGGTTTAGCAGCATAAAAGACAACAAGATCATACAGAAAAGATTGTATCCAACCAGATACAGTATGAAACCGAGTCGAAAAAGGTCACTGCAGGAAGAACATGGAAACAAGCACTAAGGGTACAAAATTCAAGAGGTCACCGGTGGTAAGCCTTACTTTTCAGCCAAATCTATAGGTTGGGTCTTGGAAACATAAACAAGGGCACAGGTAATATACCATAACTTTGAACAACGCAAGCTAGTAACAACAAAAAATACATAAAAATGTGAAATTCTAGTATGTATGTTGGGCACTGAGAGTATATTAAAACATAAGAGATGAATTTGGCAATTTAAAACATAAGCAAATGAAAGAAGCATAGTTTGAAAACCATGTATTGATTGACAGTTCTGGTAATAGTTTCCACCTGTAATGATTGTGTAATGGAACTGCTGATGGAGGACTGTTCTTCATCCAGCTTACTTGAAGTAAAATGTTTAACGTCAAGCAATTGGTTCGATGGATCTGATAAAGCTGAAGATAAAGAGTCTTTCAGCGAGCTCTCATCTTCAATAAGCAGCGGAGGAGTACTCTCACGCAAACTCTGAAAAAAAAAAAAAAAAAAAAAAAAGTAAATAAGTTTAGGCATTTTTCACATTCATACTGGACTGCATATGTTGTGTGACAAACATGAAAGATTTCGACACTTCATCTTACTATGCTTCCTCCTGCATCTCAAGTTCATAGAGTGCCTTTTATACCGTCATTTCCATTTTGTCATAATATATATAGAAGAATGGTAAGGTGCCTGCTTAATTACTCGTTCTCATCATTATAACTACTTTTAGCCCAACATACCAGTAGCAAGTACTATGAGCAGTACACTAGCACGTGTAAAAGTAAGTGGACATAGATGAGCATGTCTTTTGTTCAAACAGTTTGACACTTACTTCTTCCTCAATAGAATGGCGGTGCTGATGGTTGGGAACATCTGTCAAGACAGGAATTGTGTTCTTCGTAGAGACAAGTATAAGCTTTGTGAGGCGTTGTATTCTACTCATCAAAGCAGCTTTCGCTTCCTCTTCCTCCTCCAAACGAGATTGCATCTTTACCTGGCCCTCCTCAAGCTGCTCGTCAGAAAAGAGGATATATTACCATTTCTTATTGCTAACAACAAATTTGACAGGAATATATTCTCCCTTCTACTTGATGGTTGTAGTTATGCAGGAAAGGATATGAAAGAGAACCTTTTGTCTCAAGTTGATGATTTCTTCTTGATTAATCCCACCAAGCATTCCTCTCTTTAACTGGTTAAGTTCTTGTCTTAAGGATGATATTTCCTTTTGATACTTTTTAATCAGTGACTTCTCATCAATTATCTGGAATAGAAGATCAATTTTTTAAATAGCTGATAATTTTGCATTTTTAACTGGTGCTATGTAAAATTTCAGGATCAGGTATCCAATATATACCCGGTTACGTGAAGCATATATCTCAACCCGCTTTGCCCTGCTAGCAAACTTCAAGGTGTTATGCGTCTCTTCCATGTTACTTGATGCAGGAGTAACTGTGCAAATAAGCTGTATGAATTTGTTAGTATGTATCTTGTCTAACTGGAAATGGACGTACAACCAGAAGAGCAAAAATTCCACATGCAATAAATAAGGATTACAGAGGAAATAGGAAATGTGATAAAACACATCAGATACTTACTGATACATGCCCATGGCCGCTTAATGATGACTGCAAAAGGCGAGTCAACTTAGAATCACGGTAAGGTATATGTGATGCTTTCCCTTCACTTAGCTTTCCAATAACCTTCAAGTTCATAAAATATATTTAAATACTTTATAAAGTTATCTAAACAGATGTAGTATTGTACATGGGAAAGTTCAGCAATTTTCTATCTACTTGAAAAAAAAGGAAAGAAAAGTTATAAACTTATGAAAAAACATGAGGCACAACTTGTCGACCCTTCAGTAGCAAAAGTGATTGGCCTCTCTTTTGTTTTGTAGTAGTGAGTCCTGATCGTATGAACTCAACAAAGAATTAGAGCAACTATGAATGAAGCAGGTAACTTGCTATCTTTTTCTCCAAAAAAAAAGAAAAAAAAGAGAGAGCAGCTCAGATTAACAGGCTAATTCGACGGTCACCCAACATGAGACTCCAACTAGGAGCTGAAATCTTGTAAAACAGGGACAGCTATGAAAGGATCAATTAGGAGTTTAGGACTACATATAGTTTCATATGCCCAGCCATATATTGCTCTAGGGACACTTTCAAATCAGATTGGAAGCCAACGCCATTAGGAAAGCAGGCCAAATATGTGGGAGAAAGTTGGATTTTGACTAATGAATCTAACATGGACTTGCTAATTAAGAAATTTTGCTATATTTTTCTTTGCATCAAATCCCCATTAGGTTTCAGAACCCAAAAAAAAAAGAAAACCAATCACACTAAATATAAACTAGATGTTAGTATGATGATTGAATAGCTTATCCGACCAATTAAAACTAGAAGCTTCTGAACCAGCACCAAAAAAAAAAACTGTAATTCTATAAATTCTTTTGCTGTCGAAATTAGAATAAATTCAAGTAAACAAAAAGACATCAACCAAGATATGGATTAAATGGGAAGTCTAGAGCCTACCGTCCCAAGAGTTAACAGACTTTTGTTAATATAAGATCCTTCTTTCCTCCTTATTCCAGTTGTCTCGGTCTTGGAACTCTCAGATCCTGCTAGATCGATCAGATTCTAGACAAGTAACATAAAGAGTGAGCTAAGACACTTTACAGCGATTGTTGAAGAATCTTATGAGAAAGATATAGAGCATACAAGTTGAGAGTACATGACCCCATCATACTCATCTCCATGAGCACTGCTTTCAACCATCTGGGAGGATGCACAATAAAAGATAATAAAATCAAATGATAGACCTAGACATATATCACAAGATGGCACAAAAACATTGAACAAATACTAAAGACGGCAACAAAACTCTTTGATCCGCAAAAAACCAACCGCCCAGGAGATAAAAAAATTGCCGTGATGAAAGAATATAGATAACTAAGGTATTATGACAAAACAATTGAATGATTCACATAGCTAAAGAAGGTGGTTCTATGATTCACATAGCTAAAGAAGGTATTATGCTATTCTTCTTTCACAACAGTGAACCGTGATTGAACAACTTATCCCTAGAAGAACTAATCATCAAATAGCAACAATTTGTAGCTGTACATGGAAGTCAAAAGGTAAGAAAACCAGAAGCAATAAATTTGGGCAAAGCAAGTTACGCATAATTCAAAATTCACTAGTTCTACTATGCTATGCCGAAGACTGCTGACGTACCAAAGTGAATATTGTGTGACTCCGGCTACTGAACAAGTTAAAGTTGTTAGAACCAACATGGCGATGCTCTGCAAAATAAAAGATGAACTTTATATGGCGAAGTTCAAAGAAGAGCTCCAAACAAACTTCTAAGATACTAGATTGTAGAAAGTTAACAGAAAACTAATGAATACTAACTGTAAAAATATGAACCACAAATTACAGACCATACAAACAGTCATCAAAATTTTCTAATGAAACTGATATACTACTCATTCAATTTGGTTTAGCTTTCAGGGAATTTTCTACCAAATGAGAATTCAAAATGATATAGAAATTGAACTAAACCTAATGTAGTCTGGTTTGGTTTCGTTTAACTATTCAGTTTCGACGTCCATACTTGATGAAATTTTCTTAGCAGATTTATAATTATGGACCATAACATCTCATTATATAATAACAATGATACTAACAACAAGTAAACGAGTAATAAAGGATTAATTGGAGTAAAGGCCGACAATAATATCACCTTCACCAGCAGCAATGAAAGACAGTACATGTCCGGGGGATAAGACAACCTCCTCCTTTATGCCCTCAACATATGTTCCCTGCAAAATTCTGATATCATAAGGAACTAAAGGAACGAAGAAGACTAGTCAGACTTCTTTAATGTTCATACTAAAAATAATGATTCTTCGAAAAGCGGTCAAGAAGAAACTGCATAGAAACCGAAGTATTGACACATCCAGAAATGTTGACAAGCAACATGGGAAACTATATTTACAGAGTCTGTGCCTGGTTATAAAGAAAAATATTATTCTCAAGGTCAATGATACAAACCTGTGCATCTTCTCTAACACGCAAATTTTGGCCAGTAGGATCAAGAAGGTCATTTATCACCTGGAATAACAATCACTTTTTAGAGCTTCGCAATGAGGAAGGACATAAAAGAATGAAACTTAATATCTATCATGTTTTAACAACAGAATGATGATACCATATTCTACACCAACATGCGATTATCTAAACAGTTGGCCAGCTTTAATAAACACAAAATGCCATGCTTCCTATGCCATAGAAATGTTTGAATTTTTATCGCTAGATTTAAAATTTGCTTAACTTCTCAGACAATAAGGAATGTAAGCAGGAGATTCAGCACTGAAAAGAGAACCTTTTACATATGGTGAAATTATTTTGGAATGCCTACCTCGTTATAAATTTCAAGATATGATACACGAAGTAAGAACTCTCGTCCTGGAGTCTGCAGATAAAGTACAAAATAAACTGTAAGATTCATCCTCATAAACTTCTGAAATAGATCAGACCAAATGCTGAACAACATGATCGCAAAAAGATAGCATTGCAGCAATGTTGCAATTTGGTCATCCTTGTTAACCTAATTGCTTTTATCAGATTTAATGTAGATAAGTACAGCTTCCTGCCTACTCAATGTCAATTAAAAACCTAATGTTCCTACAGCCTACATTGTATTAGTCATCTATTCCACATTTCTGCTGCTTTTATATAACATGCCATCAGGTCGCATCCATATCTTATTACCTTTCTAAATAGATGGTGAGATTTCAGGTTTCAGGCTATGTCTGAACTTCTATATTTCATATTTTATTTCATATTTTATTTTTCTGAAAAGGAATTAATAGAATGCATTCTGATTCACCATATATTTTGATTGTAAAGTAAATCAACCTCTTTGGTTTTTGCAGAGTTTGTTTCAACTAAACAATGGGAAAATGAAAATATTTCATGCACTTGACATATTTATACTCAGTCCATACATCTTGTATTATGCTGAAGACGTCCTTGATGGCCAACGGAATTATTCCAGGACATCTTTGATCACCCTACAAAAATAAGAATATCAAACAAGGAAATAAGTCAAAAGCAGGATATATGCAATCAGCAGAATATATTTACATTCAGTTGAGATTTACTTTCAACTTCAAAGATAGCTACTGAGAAACATAAAGGCAAAAGGAAGTAATTGAATGAAAATGGAAAGCTTGATATATTACCAATCACTTATGGCTACAGAAGTAGCTGCTTCGGAAAAGGCAAAACAAAGTTTTCAGAATACAGAAAATCGAGAAGATGCATCATGCATCACACAAACTTGGAGATCAGTTCAGAAGGCAGAAAAATTGAACAATAACACCATGCAACTAATGGACAGATATAGGAAAATTCTAGAGTTCACCAATCAAAATTTGAACAGGTGTTATGGATAATTATTAGAGTTCACCAGCTGAAAAGGAGTGAAATCTTCTTTGAGTGGAAACTAGAACTTACATGCATTGTGTGAGTCTTTCCACTACTAGTGACACCATAGGCAAAAACAGTTCCTACAAGGTAAATATAGAAAAATAAGTCAGGCACTACTTCCAAAAGAATATTTAAGTTAAACAGCTGTAAATATACTGAACTTAAAATCTTGAATATTAAGTTAACAACTAAGTTAGCCTTTGAAGTTTTGCTTCCTAAAAGACATATTCTAATAAACAAGGAAATGCCTATCAATCTATCCCACACAAAGTTCATATGCTGTTTGCTATTGGGTACTCATAATCTAGTTCACGAACGGTTAATCCAAATACGTACTAAGCATAATTGCATACCATTGATGCCCTCCATTGCAGCTTTAACAACAGGGCGCGCAGCTACATCGTAGACCACCTGAGTAGCCGTAGACGGCCCGAAAACTCTATCTAAAAGGAGACATCGATAACATGAATAATTTGGAGTAAAATCAATATAAATCACATACTTGAGTAGTTAGATTGTAATAACAATGCACATCTGCATTACTATCAAAAATGCTGGCCGCAATAGAAGCAAGCTATTATCAAACTTGGACGAGCAAATTAGATCATGAATTGTCTTCAAAATGTCGAACAAGTGATAATTATCAAAACACAGCAAATCAACAAGAAATGCAACTATGACATAATAATTACTTAAAATCATGTGAGGAAAAAGCACGAAAAGGTGTAGCTCTATAGACGCATGAGCTTTATAGGATCCAAGTACCAAATGCGTAAGCCGTAGATGGATTATACTCGCTGCGCACCAACTTATCTCCATCCGCATACCACGCGATCTCATCACCACGATTGATCTCCCGCTCACTGCGCCCCACATTACCGACAAACAAAATTAGGCGATCCTCATCAGCGCCCCGCCGATCGAAACAACCACAGATCCACACAAAGTCAACTCAGATCCAAGCCCCTTACCTCAGCGGCCGAAACCTAATCGTGACCGAGATGCTATCCCCGTTCCTCGACGTGTCCTCAATGACCAGCTCGTCGGCGGGCGGGAGCACCGCCGCCGCCGCCGGAGCATCCGAGCGGCCGCGCGGCGGATCGGAGAGGGAGCGGCTCGGGGTGGTGGATCTCGGCACTCCGCCGCCATTGCCGTAGTAGTGGGAGGAGACGGAGGAGGGCGACGACCTGGGGATGAGCCTCCCGTTGTAGAAGGAGGAGGAGGACGACGAGGAGGAGTAGGAGGTGGGGGGAGGCTTGCGGTAGCCGAAGGGGGAGGAGCTCCGGCCCCGCGAGGACGAGGACCCCGCCATGGATGGGGTTGGAGCTGGAGCTAGTGAGGCGATCGCGGAGCTCGCCCACCACCACCACCACCACCACCACCCCCTCTTTGTGAGGAGGAAGGGGACAAGGGGAATAATGGGGATGGAGTGAAGTGGTGAGGAATCGAAGAGTCAGAGGTCACATGGTTTGTTTTATGGAGGTAGCAAAAAGAAAAAAGAAAAAAAACAAAATAGAAAAGGAGGGAGGAGAGGAAGAGAAGGGAGGAGAAGGAACTACTACTTTTAAAAGCAAAATGTGGTTTTAGAGAGAGAGAGAGAGAATGTGAAGAGATTGGGGGTGTGAGGAGGAGAGAGAGAGAGAGAGAGAGAGAGGAGACTGGAGAGGGAGGAGAGAGTGGCCGAGGATAAATTATTACGTGCACCTGGTCTACTTCTAAGCCGAGACTATAACTTTGGAGATTGGAGGCCCCTCAACTATAGGATATTTTGAACAAACCCCCTAAACTTTTGACCCTTGTTTTTATTTAAGTTAAAAATTCTGTTAAACTTTATAGTTTGGTTAGTTCTTACTAGTTACTTAATCCAATTTTATTCGCTATAAAATCGCTTAAACTATTTAAAGAAACTATACCCATTTAAAAGAAAGGTGGACCATTCAAAATTACAAAAATTATATTTTTTTATAATTATAGTCCATAAACTTTTTACTCTAACCTTAATAATTGTACTTTGCGAGACTATCACGCGGTGGACCGGGTCCACGAAACAGTCTGCGGGTGACGTGGCAGGGTTGGTGGGCCCCACGGGGAGCGGAGTTGTGGTGGCGTAGAGTTTAAACCAAGTGAGGATCGCGCCGAGAGGAAAACAGCGGAGTGGGGTGGGGGTGGGTGAATTAAAAATATTAAAAAAAAAAAAAAAAACAAAAATAAAAACGGAGTTAATGGCGGGAATAACTGCAGAGCGAAAGCGCCCTCTTTTTCAAAATTATTTTTTTTATCGGGAGAAGCGAACAAAAAGGGCGAAAGAGATTAGCTTAAAAAGGATTACTCCTAAACTAACTTAATTATTTATTCATTTATTTATTTCTCGGAGAAAATTAGGATTAATTAGCACACAAGGGTGCGCATAGGATGCTTTGCTTGGGTGGTCGAGCCGGGTCTGAGCACGCTGTTCTTGCACAGGCCATTCAAATGATTTCTAAAGTGGGAAACAGTGATAATTCAAATTATCATATCATATTATATTGTTGTTTGTTGATATGTTGGTATATGAAAAATTTTAATCGATCCACATGAAAAGTATATATTAGCATATCAATAAGCTATTTGGCAGTATTTATAAATTACATGCAATAGCATTTTTCTCATTTCAGTAATAATGTAGAATTATCGATCGTTCTTAGCACAAGTGGCAAAAAACTTCGTGGATGATACCCGATGTCTCAAGTTCAAAACTTAGTTGCTTCATATTTCTAGCTAAATTTATTTATTAAAAAAATGAACGAAACGAGAAGCATGCTAACTTCGGTTTTAATACAACAGATAGTAACGAGATTTAGTACATATTAGTAATGATTTTGAGCATGCCACGTGTGCGGTGTGCCGCTAAGCTTATTATGCAAATGATGATATGAAGTACATAGTTAGCTAAGTTAGGAATGTGTACCAATTGTTTAATTAGCAAGCTACATCGACTAATTAGACCAAAAGTTATGGTACGTGTAGGGTAGTTACAAGTCAAAGTCACGTAATTTGGTGCATAAACCAAACCATAGCCCATTTGTCACAATAAATAAATAAATAATATCTAGAGGGTATGGGACTAATAAATTCATGCTAAATCGACGCAACCACCGAAGATTTAAAATTCATGTCATGTTCCCCAACCTAACTACTTGCTTAGAAGTCGGAGAGTAAGTATTGAGTTTTATCAACTCAACTTCTTGTCCAATCTCGCTGAAGTCGAAAAATTAATCTCTGTATAAATACGAGCGAGAACAAATTTCAGCAAACAGTGCCGATTTCTCAAGATCAATCACAAGTTCAACTTCGGAGATCCACGCAAATTAACAAATAACTCCTAGCTTAAGCTGATGGCGCTTTGCGTTTGCTTGAGATACAACCATGTTCCAAAAAGTTTTGTTCTAAAATATGATTCACACAATCCTACAAAGATAAGCAGTTTTAAAGACAAAAACTTTCCTGTGAATCTCTAGTCATTAAGCCTTGTAGAATAGTTCGACTAATCAGTGAGCCAAATCATTATACTCCCTAGCGCATAATTGGATAAACGCCATATGAGTTCCTCTACGATGGGGGTCAGAGAGAACTGAGGTATGTTCATATTTGGCGGTTGAAAATTCCAATCAAAATTAAAATCTTCATCTGGTTACTACTGCGTAAGAGACTGCCCACCGCTGATAGATTACTTAACAGAGGGATCCTCGTAGATCAAAACTGTGCCTTCTGCGCATCTATCCCAGAATGCTGCGATCACCTTTTCTGCCACTGCGTTTTTGTCCGATTCTTGCTCTTCAGATTAGATGGGATTTACACGACTACCGAAAACTGGACTGACATCCTAGACCTCTGGGCAAACACATCTAGCACCTACGACGGGGTGAAAAGAACTGAAGGTCTCTCCCTCTTGGCCGCAACTTGGTGGGTTGTTTGGACGGAAAGAAACAGTATTATTTTCCAACTGGACCGACCGAATGCACACCGAGCTCTTGATCGCATAAAGACTCTGCTGAACTCTTGGACTGTGCTAAGCTGAGCTAACCGATGTCTGAGTTAACATAAACAGTTTTTTTTTTTTTCGTTGCTTTCCCTCCTACGGAGGCCTTAGTTGCTTCCACCTTGTATGTCTAATTCATCTTTCTTAATGAATGAAGCAGGTAACTTGCTATCTATTTCTCAAAAAAAAAAAAAAAAAAAAACATGTACCATTCAAACAATAAAACCTAAACAGTGCAAACACGATATATCTTACGTTGTAACTTTTTTTTTCTCTCCCTTGTGTCTACTGTAGGTACGAACTATACTGTTTCACTGTAATTAAAGAGACGCGTAGTAATAGTAATTGGCAAGGTACGTACACGTAAGTTGAAACTATAGTTTAATTATATATATTTATATGTATCTTCGCTTGTGTCTCCATCTACCGTTACCACAAACGGTCAAAACGAGACATTAACGTAAACGTACGAAACTCGTGCATGCATGTTAAAGTCCAAATCCCATACCATCAATTAAAGGAGACCCCTCTGTCCCGTTCCGTTCCACGCTGGCCCATAGGCCATAGTCCCACAGTGGGAACATAAATTGACACTCGAAGCTAATCCAAAAACCATATATACCATATAATTAAATGCATGTGGACTTTATTTTCTTCTTCTTAAAAACAAAAACAAAAAAGTGGTGATGAGAAAAAGAATAGGTTATAAATTTTTCATAATATTGGTGCATAAAAATTTTCTACATATCACTGATATAATCATCCCATCCAAAATGTAAGGGCACATTACGATTCACACAAATCAATTCTATCGGAATTAGTCTAAAATAATTTTAACACTACTGTTCCTCGTCAGCCTAAAAGATGTCTGATAAATCTCGATTAAAATAGAGGTAATGAAAGAAACAAGGAATAGAAAACTATGTTATTAAATGACGGATATAAAATTGAGACTTACTTCTCCCCTATTATTTGTTAATATCTATAGCTGGAAAACTAAACTTTACTCAATTATATATGATGTTCTTTTAGTAAGATATTAATGGCGTAAAAGTTGAAGTTCTCCGCTTTTTATGTTTGTTTGACCAAAATTTATTGAATTCCAACGCATTAATATTAAGCAGAGAAAATAAGCTCGATTCCCAATATTAATATTTTATTAAAAAAAAATTCTTACAATTTTTTATTCACAACTGAGTCCGGTCCAGAATGGGCCAAAAGCAATTATGGCATCACCCATCGAACTCATATTATGAAAAATCAAATAGTAAAAATATATATTTATGATCGAAAATTATTTCACCCTTTTTTCACTAACTGCGAAAACGAATACACGGCATATGAAAATTTTCTAGGCAGAGGGTATTTAAGAGTTAGGTACAAGGTGGGCAACGTCCGATGAGAAAAATTATGAGTATTTTGTGGTGTTTAACTCCTCACGTGGGAGGTGATGGGGCTCCACGATCATGCGATGGCACTCACAAGAAGCTTCATATTTTTTGGGTTTTTTGTTCCCAATTCCGCTTTACAATTCGTGCATTGATGGTTATATGGTAGTGATTAATTAATATAAGTGACAATTCCAGTGTCATTTGATTGGATTGTATGGTACTGATTTGAGTCCGTCAACAGCAATTTGATTGGGTTATATATACGGTACGGATCTAATTAGTATAT
This sequence comes from Puya raimondii, assembly GCA_016920855.1. Taxonomy (NCBI): domain Eukaryota; kingdom Viridiplantae; phylum Streptophyta; class Magnoliopsida; order Poales; family Bromeliaceae; genus Puya; species Puya raimondii. Next base: position 51,689,941 of record JABWPP010000050.1, on the reverse strand, counting down.
TTCTGCTGTTCTCGAAACTATATATATAATAAAATAAGTAATTAGCTTAAATTTTAATGTCAAAGTATCATAAACTGACTCAAATCAAATAAATTGAAATGTTGGATAGTAAAATCAAAATTTAAAAAGATTAGACAGTTGATTCAAAATAATTTATAGTTCAGATAAATTCTATATATTTTTACCTGAAAAAAAACAATGTGAGAGGATGGAAGTATAAAAGTAAAATGTTCTCTTTTTTTTTTCTTTTTCTGAAGTTTATTAGTGGGGCACGACAAGGCAAAGTTCTTCCCCAGTTGGATTGATATAAAAAAAGGAGACGAGTTGCAATGGAGTAAGATCATTCACGACCTATTCTATGTAAGAAGACGAGCTCCGGGAGAGGAAAAATCCTTTAGACCTTTCTCACACTAGTGGAAGGGAGTACTAAGTCTGAGAGAAATATTTAAATGGGGAGTTTCATACAACCTAGGTAATGGGAGCATCGTAGATTTTTGGTCGAACCATTGGTGCGGGGAAGTCACGTTACAATCTCTTTTCCGGGTTTGTATGATATGGTTGCACGCAAAAACATGCGAATCAGTGAATGTGCGACGGCAAACAGGTGGAATTGGAGCAAGATTCTAATAGGTGTCAACATTACTGGAAGCGGATCGAGAACTAGCTCCTTAGCACTAAGGGCAAGGATAGCTGATATTAGAGTACAGCCCAAGCCGGACGGGGTGACGTGGCGATGGACTCATGATGGCAGATTCACGGTGAAATCAACCTACTCAGCATTGAATGACGGGGGAATGAGGGATGTTCGAGCGAGCAAAATCTGGAGGCTTTGTATACCCTTGAAAGTAAAGGTGTTTTCCTGGCTAGCGCTTAAGAAGAGACTCCAAACGGTTGACAATTTAACAAAGAGAGGGTGGACCGGCAACACAGCCTGCGTGCTTTGTGGGATTGAAGAGGAGTCAGTGGACCATTTATTCACGCAATGTATTTTTATTAGATTTCTGATGGTGATGGCCTTAGAGAATGTACAATCTACGGATTATGGCAACGACGTGAATCTGGTCTGGGACAGATGGAAGAATGGGAGCGGACCGCTGACGCATTACAATAGATTGACTGGACTAATAGCGTGCTGGTACGTCACCTGGGAGGTCAGAAACGATATGATCTTTAAAAACATCCAACCAAACCCTCTTTTAGCGGTCTACAAGATCAAGCAGTTAATGAATCTTTGGGAACACATTCTCTCAGCTAAACAGCACTAACGCCTCCCTCTTTTTCCTTTTTTTTTTTTCCCCCCCAACCGTTCACTTTGTTCGAGACCTTATGCTGCCTCACCCATGTAGCTTAATTCATTTTCTCTATGAATGAAGCGGGTAGCATGCTACCTTTTTCTCAAAAAAAAAAAAAAAGGAAACACCTCTTCCACTGGTATACCTTCTCTTCTAAAAAAATTCACTTGTCACAAATCTGTAAATAATAATAATAATATTTGTTAAGTAAAGTAAACTTATATAGGTCTATTGCATGTATTAGATCGGATCCTTTTGGGATATGAAACAGTAGAGACGAAAGGTAAGAAGTATCAGCTCGGCCCCAACTTGATTTAAGATTATTTGTACTGATACCATTTTCTGGTTTTAAAATTTACACTTTTCTTTGCTTTCTCTTGGGTGCATTTTTCTCTCTAAAATGTTTGCTCCTTCTTTTTTAGAGTTTTTTTTTTTTCCTCCCTAATATGTTTGCCCTGTTTTTTTTAATATATATATATATATATATATATATATATATATATATATATATATATATATATATATATATATATATATATATATATATATATATAGAGCTAGTCTCCTATACTATCTATAGTACCGGGGCTCCGGTACTATAGTCGCTTTTTTGATCTTAGGGTGTTCAAATCAACGATCCATACCGTTGAAACTGATCTAGGATATTTGAAGTTCTTAGGAATAAAATTTTATAATTTTTCGGCGTAGTTTACTTTGTGATCAAACCGTTTCAAAATTGTCAAATTTCAATGGTTATTATGGCGAGTTTGTAGTTTAACGGTGGAGAATAATCTAAATTTATTCAAATTTTGATAGAAAATACTTTAAACTACATAGATGAAGGTCAATATCCTTGATCTTGAATTCGAAACTCCTATACTCAAATTTTAAGAATTATTCAATTTTCACCGTTCATTTTGACATGATTTATTTACTAAGCAAACGATATCGAAAAAAACTAAAATTTTATTCCTAAGAACTTCACATACCCTAGATCAATTTCAACGGTGTAGATCGTTGATTTGAACACCCTAAGATCGAAAAAATAACTATAGTACCGGAGCTCCGGTACTATAGATAGTATAGTAACCTCATTCTATATATATATATATTTGCTTTTTGAAAGATGTTCGTAATCATTTAAAATATTACACAGTCCTCACTTTCTTACTGCATTTATTCTCAGAGCAATACTAGAATTACACTCTAAAAAAGATAATAATCCTACGACCTGACAATCTGAAAGCCAAATTGCTTTCCCACAAACAAAAAAAAAAGAAGATAATAGTTTAGGGGATGTCTGGTTTCTTGAAAAAGTGTAAAAAAATTATTTTGCAAGAAAACAAAATTTATAGAAATTTTTTTTTCAGCTTTCTTTTCTTTTGGTTCAAAAAAACTAACTTTTGAAAAAAACAATTTTCTGGATATTATGAAAAATTAGTACTTTCGATCTCTTAGAAACAAAATCAAAAAACGAAAACACTAATTTTTCATAAAATTTGAGGAAAACGAAGCTGTTTTTTTTTTTCAAATCAAACAGTAGTAAAACTGAAAAAGAGATTTTCAATAAAACTTTCTTTTCTCAAAAAAAATAATTTTTTCACAGTTTTCTGAAAAAACCATCCAACCCTTTTGAGCTCTACGAAAATAACCATGCAGGAGGGAAATGGAAATTAGATTTTACACGAGGACTTCTCTGTTAAAAATCCAACTAAAGGGAACCAACTGCGACTCCCGCGCGCTCCTCTCCTGCGCCCTCTCCACCGTTTTCCTAATTCTCTGCGGGAGGCCGCATACATAGTCCTGCGCCCGCCTCCCCTCCCCGGACAACCCCGCCCCCACATCCTCCACCGCCCACCTCTTCACGAAGAACTCCACGATGTCCGCATAGTCCCCGGCCGTGTACACCCCGAGCCGCTGAGCCACCGCCGAGTAGTGCCCGAAGAGGTCGCGGTCGCGGCCGTCGAACATGAGGAGCCCCGGCATCGTCACGCGCTCCCTCATCATGCCGGCGAATGCGCGCACCGCGTTGTCGGGGTCGAGCTCGAACAGCTTCGCCACGATCCTCGTGTAGGCCGTCTCGTGGCGCCGCTCGTCGGCCGCGATGAGCCCGCAGATCCTGGCCAGGGTGGCGTCGCCGCGCTCCTTCGCGTGCCGTGCCGTGTTGCCGTGCGTCACGAAGGTGGCCCTCTCCTGGAACGACGCGTACACGAAGCCCCGGTAGGCGTCGTGCGCTTCATGCAGTATCTTTGTTCGGATTTGTACCCAAATCAATCAAATGTTTTGTTTAATTAGTACGTGTGTATATATATATATATACACACACGCATTAAAATTAATAAATGATTACGAACTTAGGAGCATAAGAACTGTTATACTCCTAATAGCATAGTAACACTATACATATATATATATATATATATATATATATATATATATATATATATATATATATATATATATATATATATATATATACATATACATACATAAGAATTGAGTTCTTATACTTTTAAAAGCATCAAGTTATTTCTGCTTATAAGTTTTCTATCTTTTGATGAAGATTTGTAGGGTTAGAAAAATAATAGTCCCCTAATATTTAGTGAGTAATTAGTAAAATAGGATCTAAGGAATAGAACTGGTCAGAGAGATAGATCTAACTGTGAAAAATTTGTAAGCACCAAATATTTAGTGTTTTTAAAAGCACCACAGGCAGACTGGATATATAGAAATAGATATATTTAGTGCGCATGTACGTATGCACGCACCATTCCTGAACCGATGAGGTGCTGAATGGTTATCTCGACCTGGCGCATATCCAGCCGGCCGCTGAGGTAGAGGTAGCGGGTGAGCACGTCGCCGTGTCGCTTCTCCTCCGCAGACCAGCGCCGGTTCCACTGCGCCCACGCGGTGGGGCTGGCCCCCGTCTCGTCGTTTGCTCCGTCGAACCTGTTCACCACGCTCTGGTACGTCGGCAGCGCCTCCTCCGTCACCATGTTGCCCACCAGACACACGTAGTACTCGTCGGGGATCCCCGCCGCCCGCTCCCTGAGCTCTCGCACGGCGTCGAAGAATTCCTCCACCGCCGCCGACGAGGCGTCCGGGAGGAAGTCCTGCGGCTGCCACGAGCTCTCGACGGGCTTGAGGAGGGTCAGGATGTTGTCCTCCACCCACCCCTCCATCGACTTCAACACCTCCAGCTTCTCCTGCTGCTGCACACTGCCCCTTACTACCACATCTTTACCACCACCTTCCAATTTCCTGCACGTAAGAAAAAAGTGGTAAGAATTAAAAATAATAATAACAAATGAAAACAAAGAATCAAAGAGAAAGTGATCGTGCATGCATGCACCTAGGCTTTGAAGGGTGGCAACAATTAACCATGAGAGCTCCTGAGGACCTTAGGGAACTAGTATACGGGGTGGTGGAGAAGAGAGAGTGCTTGAAAGATGAGGAGGAGAGGAGCATCAGTGCCATATCGAGCTTTTGCCCTCAAAATCAAGGAGTTTGGAGTCTCGAATACAATATGCGCCTAAAGGCACGTTCCATATGCCTCCTATATATATACTAGTGAAAAACTCGTGCTACGTATAGAATTTGACCGTATAAATATTATAAAGTAAAAAAAATACATACGTAAAAGATCAGTACGTACAAAATTAAATTATAGTCCATTAGTATTTTTTTCAGTGAAAATATAATTTTGTTCGTTTGGAATTTGTGATTGTCTTATGACATAAATTGTAAAGTTCAAAATTCAACCCGCTTTCAAGTTCATAATCACAATCAAGTTTACTATATATAGAGAGAGTTAACTTTTTGAAATTTATACTTATACACAAAATATCTATACAATATATAAAAACATGTATTTTGAATTTGGATTGTCGACAAACCCATTTTTTAGTGAGAAAAGAATTTTTGTTCCATATTTTTCTTTCACAAATAAATAACATAATGAAAAAAAAATTAATTCCTCTTTTTCTCTAATGGATATCCTTTACGTTTCTTATTAAATATTTCCATATTATTCTATACCTTTTTTTTAGGTGCGTATTTTCAGATTATCTTAATACTATTTACTAATATTTAGTCGTTACATTAATTTTTTTATTGATTGCAACTAACAATAAAATTTAAATTTAATTTTAAATAATATATATGTAAATTTCAATCTTATTTAATATTAAAATTTTATTTCATCTTAAATTGATATTAAAATTTAAATTTAAAATTTTTAAATTCAAATTTGAGTTTAAATCGTGACTTAAATTTAATTTTGGATATCAAATTTGAATTAATAATTAAGAATTGTAATTAAAGTGGACTAATTAAATTTTAAATTTGAATTAAGATAAATTAAAATTTTGATACTTTTAGTTTAAAACACATACTTAAATTTTGAGCTCGTCACAATTCGAAATCATAAAAAAAATTCAATGTATATAAAAGAAGATCAATATAGGATACTGCAGATTTTTTCTACTAAAATATAATAGATGATTTTACTTTTTAAAAAAATTAATTTTTCTTATAAATTTTTAGATAAATGTGATACACTATTAAAATAATTGTAACGTGCATTTGCACATACACTTAACTAGTTTCTAAAAAAATATTTATTTTACAAGGGTCAAAGTTTTTTTTTGTGCTTTAAAATAGTATAATATATAATACATGCTTTATAAAATTATGAAATAAATTTGAATGTGATAAGGAAGAGTCTTAAAATAATCCAATATTCACAGCTTCATGTGGTACATAGTTGGATTATCTTAAATTATTAGGTGTTTATATTGACTTCTGCTTTATTTAATTATCAATTATCACATCAATTTTACTTTTTATCATTATATCATATTTGTAAAATATAGCTAAAAATTTAATAAATATGAATTTTCTTCTTACACTAATTTTAAAAAAATAAATAAAAGATAGGCGAAATATATCATACCTTACATTTGTGAGATATGACTAAAAGTTTAACAAATATTAATTATTTATTTGTTTATAATCTATAAAAAAAAATATGAGCCGTGAGTTCTAAACAGTATATGCGTCGATTTTCTGTATTGTTTACCATTTCGCCTCCCCTCCCCCCTCCCATCAACCCCTTCTTCCTCTTTCTCCCAGGCACAGTTCGCTCCACACTTCTCGCTGTGGGTGCAACCTATAACGTGCGTTGAGAGTGACCTTAGTCGTTCTTGATGGAATGGTTGTCATTGTATCATATCTCTCCGTACCGTCCCATACGGAGGAGGAAGTCTACTGTGTCACGCTTGCACCACGTCATCAATAACAAGCCAATTACATCTCTTCTTTTCAAAAAAAAGTATAATAAAAATATTTTTTTATAATTATGATGGGATATATATACCTAAAAGAAAAGATTTGATTGATTTTGGACGCCACGTCAGCATATGCACCTATTGCATTTTAAAATTTTTCCATACGGAGCCCTCGATTTCTTCCCCTCTACCCCCTCTTAAATCTCCCATATTCCTTTTATTTCCTCGTATAGATAATGTATAGCTAATAAGCTCCTCCCTTCCCACATTCTTATATTTATTGTACACAGTCCTTTTTCTCTTTTGCATTTAATACATGCCATCTTCTTTTGCCGTAAACGGCGGATCCAATAGGGGCTGAAACGACGATAAGATTACTATTCGTCACCATCCCTGCCTATTTTTTTTTTTTACCTTTGTCGATCTTTTTCACTTTCTCCGAAGAGCATGCTTCGTCCCACTTTCTTGGGCCGAAGCATACAACTAGACCTTATCTATGTCTTAGCACCTCACGTCTGACAGACTGAACAACAATTAACAGATTATTATTCTATTTTTTTCATTTTTGATAAAACAAACAAATCCTATGCGAAAAAATTTTAGATAGAGAATACGGGGAGGACATTTAAGAGTAAGGTACAAGGTAGACAATGTCCAATTATGCGAGTTGGTAGGGCCTAACGTGGGGTTTTTGGTGTTTAACTCCTCACATGGGGGTGTGATGGGTCTCCGCGATCATGCGATGGCACACAAGAGTTCGTGCAGTGTGCTTAGGCACACAAGAGTTCGTGCAGTGTGCTTGCTCTAAGCATATGATAAAAAAAAATTCTATTTTTTTTGAGAGAAAGGTAGCATGCTCTTCGTTTCGTTTATTTCTTTTGAAAAAAAAATTTAGCTGGAAATGTGAAGCAACTAGACTCCGAACTTGCGAACTTGGGAGGATCGGTAAAACTTTCTATTTTTTGGCTTTATGTTCCGGATTCCGCTTTACAGTTCGTGCGTTCATGGTTATATGTGAGTGATTAGTTTTTTAGCTGTTCTTAGTTAAGCTATGATCCAAGTGCCATTTGATTGGGATATAATTAAAAGACCAACTTGGAGGTAGTTGGAGAGGAACATGTGATTGTGTCCATGTGTAAAAATACGCTGTCCCCTCACTTAATTTTCTCTATGTTTGAGAGACTCTTAACTTTCCATTTTTTTGATTTAAACTGAAATTACTTATTTCGACAAAGTTTCTAATTCAAATCACTCAAACTACGATTTTCAAAATGCCCGTAAGTTAAAAAGGTCAATCTTAGAACATACGTAAAATAACAAAATCAAACGAATTAATAAACGAATAATTTGCTTTCAATTACGGCTCCTACCGCTAAAAGCATCCTCACCGTACAAGTTACTCAACTACCATATATGATTCACTTTCGACACTGAGATCCACAAATCAGCAATAAATCTCGTTTTAATCATGTCATAAATCTCGTCTCAAATTAGTAGGGTACAGGTTATAATAAATGGTCTCAACAGGGTATTTAATATATTTTTAATTCTTTGCGGGCACAATGGCCCCTTTTGAGGTGATAAGGAAACATTTTTCTAGCTTCTTCGTCAACAAATTGTCATGCATAGGGATGCAAACAGATCGGGGTTGGTGGAGTTCCAGCTCCGATCCATTATGAATGAGCAGTAAATGAAAAAAAATAAACGGAGTCGGGCAGGAAATAGAATGATTTTTATGATGCGAGACGGATTCGGGACAGAAAACGAAATTTTTTTTACCCGCTCCGAATCGCCCCGTCATGATCTGCTCCGAAAATCGTTTATATTTTAAAAAATACACCTAAAAAATAATATATTTATAAAAAAATTTAAAATACAAATAAGTTGGTGTTCTCATTTCTCATGTCTTTGAAACTTTTGATTTTTGCTTGAATTGTGAGTGATATTTTTTTATTTTTATAATTGGTGTTGTTAATTATATATATAGCTTGGTAATATTATTTATTATTATTAAAAATTTATTAATTTATATTTTACAAAATATTAATAATATTATAATTTGTAAAAAAAATATTAGTTTGCGGGGCGGATTTGGGGCGTCGGCGGGAGGTGGGTTATGAGGCGGAGCGGATTATGAGATATATTTTTTAACCTGTCATAGTTTCGGGACGGGGGGCGGGGCGGAATTTTGGTAGTCGGGGGGCGGGAGGTAGGGCGGGGCTCCCGCCCCAGATCCGCCCTGTTTGCATCCCTAATCTTACGACCTGTACTGGTGTTCAATGGTGCATAAAATGGGCTTATATGGTAGGTCTCACGTGGACTGCACCTGCAATAAAAACAAATTTAAACAGTTGTACTAATTTTTTTTTTCGGGCTTTTAGCGAGAGCAATTTTGCTGAGCTTTTTGCATGAAAAATGTAAGATCACAAGCAGAACTTGGCTCAGCTCAGAGCAGTTGACTAAAAACTTAATGTTTAGCATATAAGATTCAAAATTTGAAATTTAATTACTATATATTTTTTGCTGTAACTTTGGCATCCCAAAAAAAACTGACGGTACAGGCTTTATTTATTTATTATTATTTTTTTGGGTGTTCGATATCTCAAATCCACTCAAACAAGCAGGTCAAACTTTTTGTACAGTAGTGTTGGTACAACAGGACTAGCGAATACGGATCTGAGTTGGCGTATAAATTACTAGGCCGGGCGCGCGCTTTTAATGGGCCCGGCCCATTAATATTTGCATTACTACGGGTCGAGCCCGAGTTGAGCTCGCCTACCACCGGACTCGGTCGAACCCGTTACCACCGATCCGCTCGTGGCTCGTGGGACCGGAAATTTGAAACCGCACCATCCTCCGCGTCCAAATTCCAAATCCATCGCCCCGCTCCTCTCTCCTCTTCTCGAATCCCAACAAAGTTGCATCTCTCTCGGGGATCTTCGAACAAAGTCGCAGGTTTTTAGCTCCCAAATCGCCATTTGCGAACTCTGAAGCTTCGCCCTTAGCTGCTTCGGATCGAACTCGCCTCGAGCTCATCTCCGCCTCCAAAACCCTCGCAACCTTCGATCGGACCTCCTTTTGTTGGAGGTAATCGTTTCCCCTCACTTTCTCCATTGTAGAGCATGCAAGCTTCGTTTGATGATTTATTGTGTTTTTTTGGGTGATTTTGAAAGGATTTTGAGTAGTAGTTCGGATGAGTGGTAGTAATTAGGGTTATCATTGTTTCTTAGGCTTTTTTAGTGGGTTTTGCGTTATAGGTAATACAAATTGCGTCTGTGTGATCAGTTAGTTTTAAAGTAGCTGTAGTGTGTGCTCATAGTTCATAGCAGTAGAGATGCGGATATCGATGTTTAGTTGATATAGTTTCAGATGTTGATTGAAACTATGCATGTAATGTGACACTATCTTAGTTTGAAATTGTTATGTATGCAAAACCAGGACATTTAGGACCTACAATGAATTTGTTGATCAGTATTTTAGGCCTTGGTATATGGAAAGGTGTCAGGGTGAAAATTTCTCATTTTTGCAAGTTTGGAGGTCATTGTTATAAGCTGCTTCAAAAAAAATAAAAATAAAAAAATTGTAAGCTTGGAGGTCATGAGTAAGCATCGCGAGTTGAAGGTGAACCAAAATGGAAATATTAATGGTGTTTAATCATTAATGCCACATATTATCCATTTTGTGATCTCTTCATTATCGATTAATCTCAATTGAAGTTTATACCCTTCTCTATTTCGGCAGATAATCTGAAGTCGATCTGATTCTGTCTGTCAAATCTGCTGTCCCATGAGATGTCTCTCTTTAGCAGATTCTTTTATAGGAGACCGCCTGATGGGTTGCTGGAGTTCGCTGACAAGGTTTATGGTAAACATAAAAATGATGCACTACGAGCATTCTTGTACTTTGTTTTTTTTGTTTTTATAAATTTTACCGACATTTCTTGTTCTTTTCTGTTTCCTCTGTACAGTTTTTGACTCGTGCTTTTCCACTGAAGTTTTGTCGGATGAAATGTATCAAATCTACTTGCATGAGATAGTCACGGAGTTGCATGAAGAATTTCCCGAGTCTTCTTTCCTTGCTTTAAATTTTAGAGACGGAAAAAAGAGAAGCCAATTCGCGAAGATTCTTTGCGAATATGATATTACTATTATTGATTATCCACGCCATTATGAAGGCTGCCCTCTTCTTCCTTTATCTCTCGTTCAGCACTTCCTCCGTGTCTGTGACAGCTGGCTGTCTCTCGGAAGTCAAAACATTGTAATACTCCACTGTGAGAGAGGTGGCTGGCCGCTTCTAGCATTTCTTCTAGCTTGCTTTTTAATTTTCAGGAAAATGCATTATGGAGAACAGAAAACACTAGAGATTGTCCACCGAGAGGCTCCTAAAGGTCTTTTACAACTTCTATCACCACTGAATCCATTCCCATCTCAACTCCGTTACTTGCAGTATGTAGCTAGGAGAAACATTTCTTCAGAATGGCCTCCTATGGAGCGGGCTCTTTCTTTGGATTGCCTCATTCTTCGAGCCATTCCAAGCTTTGATTCTGATAATGGATGCCGACCACTTATACGAATTTTTGGCCGTAATCTTCTTAGCAAGGATGGTCTTTCGACCAGCATGCTCTTCTCAATGCCCAAAAAGAAGACTTTACGGCACTACCGGCAGGTACGATGCTGCTGTTAAGTGTATGATGCATCTTAGTAGCTTCTTGTTTGTATTTCTGAATCGCTGGACGATTTTATATTTCTTCTTCTTTTTTTTTTCTTTCTTACACAGGATGATTGTGATGTCATAAAAATTGACATACAATGCTTAGTACAAGGTGACGTCGTCTTGGAATGTGTGCATATCGACTTGGATCCAGAAAGGGAAGTAATGATGTTTCGCATCATGTTCAACACTGCTTTTATTCGATCGAACATATTGATGCTGAATTGTGAGGATGTGGACATACTTTGGGAATCAAGAGACCGCTATCCGAAAGGTTTCAGATCAGAGGTAAACAAAGTAATGTTGTGAATTGCTTCTACTACCTGATCATGAATTTGAATATGTATTTTATGTGATCTGCTGCTTTTGAAAATTTTGTCATTTAGGTGCTTTTTGTTGAAATTGAGAGCAGCTCTCCTCCAAGAGCTCCAACAGTTATGTTGAATGGCGAGATGAAAGGGGGATTGCCAATTGAAGCTTTTTCTAGAGTGCAAGAACTTTTCAGCGGTGTCGAATTGGTTGACAGTGGTGATGATGCTGCATTTTGGTTGCTGAAAGAAATTTCGGCGAATGCTTTGCAAGAACGAATTCAGAAGCTAATTCTTAGTGATGTGAAGGAGTTTACAAAGCTGCAAAGTAAAGTGGGTATGCAGATGTCATTAATTTCACCCACAGATTCTGATGAAGAAAAAGATTCTGCAACTTCAAATTCTGTTTCTTCTGTGGACAATGAAACAGCTCATCATAGCCCAAATATTACTACTGAATCGGAGGAAATGCATGATGATAGTGCAAACGAAGATTCTGATTCTATCGGTAAGGATAATTGGCACTCTTTTGTAACATTATAGAAGTACATTCCTTATAATGTTATTTGCGTCACAGGTTTTGCACAGCAAGATTGCTCCGCTATCACAGTCCATGACGCATCTGTAGCTCCACCCTTGCCACCGCTGCCGCTGCCACCACCTACTCCTTCTTTGCCCTCTCTTCATACTTCAGTTAGTATTACATCTGAATCAGTAAGAACATCGACTGCTTTGTGCCGCACTCCCCCGCCCCCTCCCCCTCCCCCTCCCCCTCCCCCTCCATCTTCAGCGAAGCATGCTTTATCCAACAAAAATTCTTCTCCCCTTCCTCCTCATCCTCCTCCTCGCCCCCCTCCTCCCCCACCTCCTAGTTTCTCTTCAGAAATTAAGAAAACCAAATCACCTTCACCACCTTCAGCTGTGTCTAGTGTATCTCCACCACCGCCACCACCACCACCACCACATCCCTCATTTTTAACTGCAGGTAGTGAAGGCCTGGTTTCCCCTTCACCGCCGCTTGTTTCTACAAAATCAGACAAAGGTCCAAATTGCGCTTTGCCTCCACTATCTTCTAATGTTCCTTCCGAAACTAATAACGCCAAGCTAGGCCCACTGCCACCCCCTTTACCCAGTCTATTAAGCAAGGCTCCACCTCCACCTCCTCCCCCTCCCCCTCCTCCACCTCCTCCTTTTGTTTCTAATAAGGATTCTCCACCTGGTACATCAGATAGGCCTCCGCCTCCGTCTCCCCCACCTCCCCCTTCTATGTCTAATAAGGGTTCTACCATTCCTCCTCCCCCTCCTCTTCCTAGTGCATCTAATAGGTGTCCTCCGCCTCCTCCACCTCCACCTCTCCCTAGTACATCTAGTAGAAATTCTGTGCCTCCTTCCAGTACTCCTCCAGCTCCACCACCACCTCCACCTCTCCCTAGTACATCTAGTAGAAGTTCTGCCCCTCCTAGTACTCCTCCACCTCCACCTCCGCCTCCACCTGTTTCGAGTTCTAATCGTGGGGTTCCACCTCCACCTCCGCCTCCACCTGTTTCGAGTTCTAATCGTGGGGTTCCACCTCCGCCACCCCCACTTCCCTCTAAGAAAGGAACCAGTCCAGCCCCACCACAGCCTCCTCCTCCACCAGTGCCTAGCATACGAGGCCCTACTCCGCCACCCCCTCCAGCACCGAAACTGGGGCCACCACAACCTCCAGGATCCAAAGTCTCGAATGCGCCAGCACCACCTCCTGCAAGTTTGGGACGTGGAAGAGCTAATCCACCCAGCTTAGGAAGAGGCCGGGGATCTGGACAGTCTAATAATGCTCTGAAAAAAGCTTCTCTAAAGCCTTTGCATTGGGTCAAGGTTACTCGAGCAATGCAAGGGAGTCTATGGGCTGATTCCCAGAAGCAAGAGAACCAGACAAGGTAATTGCAGTTGTTAAACTTTTCAAACTTCATTATGTTGATAATAAAGCTATTGAGGTTATTTTTTTGGAGAAATATGCCTTAGTTTGTATGTTGGTCCTTGGATCTACAACTGCAAATAATCAGTTTAAGTCCTCCTTTCTACAAATTGGTAATTAGTAAAAACAGTTGAGTGTTATGTTTAGGCTTATAGTGATACTAGTAAAGCCCAACTGGATGAAGTGATGAACTGAACTGGTATGACACAGGTAAGACAATTCTCCAAAACATAATTCTATTATTGCCGGACTAGTAATTTAAATTCTTGCACTACTTGCTTTATATGCAACAACTGCCTTTTTCCTGTGCTTGTCACATGCAAAAGATAATTGTACTTATATTTGTTGTTAACATATTGACAGGGCTCCCGAGATTGACTTTTCTGAATTGGAAAGTCTATTTTCAACTGCAGTTTCAAGTGACGGCAATGGGACAGATAAAGCTGGATCAAAGCGTGGTTCTAGCGTCAGTAAGCCTGAGATAGTCCACTTGGTATTTTTATGACCCTTATACTTTTGGACTTCAGTTCATTTTCCTGTCCAGTATATTTGGTGAATCACAGATTTCATTATGTAAGAATGATAGATTGATGTGCTTTAAATTTTAATTATGATTGTTTAGAAAATTCTGCTGTGGTCTTCTATTTTCGATTGAGAATGATGTTATCTTGTGAGAACTGCTTGTTGACCTTATTTGTCATGCTATTCAATAACATGGGCGTCAATGGAATTTTCCTGTTTCAGGTTGACATGCGCAGAGCAAATAACTGTGAAATCATGCTTACTAAGATAAAGATGCCTCTTCCAGATATGATTGTAAGTTTTCTTGCATCTGAACTTTCTTGGTTTTGATGCTGACTAATTCAATTTCTTCTGATAACTCCCTTTTCTCTTTATTGTCAGAGTGCAATCTTAGCTCTGGATACCTCGGTTTTGGACATTGACCAAGTGGAAAATCTCATCAAGTTTTCTCCTACAAAAGAAGAAATGGAGATGCTAAAGGTAAAGTACCACCTTTATGTTTAACTTCCTTTCGTCCATATGTCTAGGAAATGTATCTCTGTCACTGTGCTTTGTATGGATTATAAATCTCTGAAAGTTGCCAGAGAGTAGCATAATTTATCAGAAAATGGGAAGCTTAGGCTTTTGAGATCCATCTTAGAGCCCAAGTTAAAAAAACTGCCAGATCTGGACTACTAGTCTTCATATGTTATAGTTTGGGTTGTCAACTGTCCGAGGAATATCTGAATCTCCTATAATGTGTAAGAGATAACATGTGCCAACTATTTTATCCTAAAAAGTGATTACCAAACCAGTTTCTGCTTGCAAAGATGATAGAAAATGCGGAAATGCCTCTGTACTGATAGCATTTACATTTTCATATGCCTTACGAAGCATAAGATAGGAATGCATTAACTCTACAAATACTGTTGTGCTAATGATATTTATTTGGTTTCAGAAGGCAAACATCAAAGTGTCTGTTTATATTCTCTTCTTTCGGAATTCTTTTCGCCATAATCTTAATTTCCTAGAGTAGGTGGAGATGCTGCTTGCATAATTTTGCAAAGTAAATCAAAGTGTTCTTCTTCCTACATAATTTTGCGAAGTAAATCAAACTGTTCTTCTTTCTGCGTATGGGCTACCAGTACTCTTATAAATAAACTTGCATCTAAAAGCTTTGCGTATTATATCTTTGCCATAGTCAACCAGTATTTCTTTTCTTAGGAGATAAAACTGCATACGATCATTTCAAAAGGCACATCATATCTCTTTCTTACAGTTGCCAAACATCCAATTTAATCTCTCTCTGTAATGTTTTCTTCTGTTGATGTCTTCCTTGGTTGTCTGACTACTCTGTTTTGTTTCTGGATGTTTTCAGAACTACAACGGCAACAAAGAAATGCTTGGGAGATGTGAACAGGTTTATTTTCAATGCCAAAATGCATGTTTTATTCAATTTTAAGTGATATCTGCAGCTGGTATTTTATGTCACCAGTTCTTCCTGGAGCTGATGAGGGTTCCTCGAGTGGAATCCAAGTTAAGAGTTTTCTCTTTTAGAATCACCTTTTCAACACAGGTATTATTTTTTTTTTCCTCCTCAACAAGCTGATGAAATTATTGGCTGATATTTATTATGCCTTAAATTTAGTTAACATGAAGACATTCTCCCTCTTAAACAGGTGCAAGAGTTGCGAACCAACCTAAATACAATTAATGATGCATCTAGAGAGGTATCCTCTTGTGGAAAATGATTTTACAATGTACTTAAAATTCTTGGATGCATGTAATATTCCAAATTTTATTTAGGTTAAGGAGTCTTTGAAGTTACGCCAAATCATGCAGACGATACTTACATTAGGAAATGTGCTGAATCAAGGCACCGCACGAGGTATCAATATGCGATAGAAGTGAATTTATGGGATTCTCATGCAAGCAATTAAAAATATGTTTGCTTTTCTCTGTTTTGCAGGCTCTGCTGTGGGATTCAGATTGGACAGCCTTCTTAAATTAGCAGATACTCGTGCAAGAAATAACAAAATGACCTTAATGCATTATTTATGCAAGGTATGATATACTTTTTGTTAAGTGATATTCATTTCATGACATGGATAAGATGCTAACAATGATGCTAACAATGTTTTTCTTTTTCTCGAAATTCTTCAGCTTCTTGCTGAGAAAATGCCTGAGTTGCTTGATTTTGATAAGGACTTGATTCATTTGGAAGCAGCCTCCAAGGTACATTTTCCATTTCCTATATACATTTTCCATTTCCTATACTGTGAATTGATGGATTTACTGATATTGAGCTTGCTTTTTAAAGTATTGCTTAATTACATTTTTTGACATTTCTGATGTAAAATATTTCAAAAAATTGCACAGATCCAATTAAAATTGGTTGCTGAAGAGATGCAAGCAGTGAACAAAGGTCTTGAAAAGGTCGAGCAAGAACTCACTGCATCAGACAGCGATGGTGATATCTCTGTGGGTTTTCGTAAGGTGAATAGTAGTCTAAGACAGGCAAAATTCAATTCATTTCATTATTATTGCAATCTCGCCTACCATTGCATTTCACGCTCAACATTTCTCCTTCCTCTCGATTCCTTGCGTCTCCAAGTCACTTAAATACTATTTTGACCTTATTAGTTCACTTATAAGGATGCTGTATTGTCCCCTTTTCCACTTCTTGAAAGTTGCTAATAATTTTTTTTTTATTGCTAATGCTGGGGAAAAATATTATACTATACCACTTCAGGCTTTGAAGAGTTTTCTTGATACTGCGGAGGCTGATGTTAGGTCCCTTATATCCTTATATTCAGAAGTGGTGAGTACGCACACAACAAAGTTTTGGTTTGCCTTCTTTTAGTTTTCTATATTTGATTGGAGCATGAATTATGTTAGGGAAGAAATGCTGATTCTCTAGCTCAGTATTTCGGAGAAGATCCTGCTCGTTGTCCTTTCGAACAAGGTATGATGTATTTTCATTATTTTCACAGGCCTTGACTACTAGTGTTCCCTAATTAATGGCAATCAGTTTGGTGTCAGCAATAAAAATTTATCTTCCATTGGATATGCATGTAACAAGTCCTTGTTCTCATCTTTCCAGTGACATCGATTCTGGTAATCTTTGTTAATACATTCCACAAATCGCGTGAGGAGAACGCGAAATTTGCTGAAGCTGAAAAGAAAAAAATGGAAAAGGAGGCCATGAAAGAAAAAAACAATCACTTCAGCCAGAAAGGAATGAACTAATGCTGGTTAGCCCAAGAATTAGCTAG
Source organism: Puya raimondii (assembly GCA_016920855.1). Lineage (NCBI taxonomy): Eukaryota > Viridiplantae > Streptophyta > Magnoliopsida > Poales > Bromeliaceae > Puya > Puya raimondii. The sequence goes on along the minus strand of JABWPP010000050.1, from coordinate 51,672,610 downwards.
CTCTAAGCTGGAAATTGTTCCATGTTCTTCTGGAATATCAAGTAAGAATGTGAAGATCATTGTACTACCGACTACCATCATATCGGCCACATTGTTTACTGTGCTAATATTCTAGGTGGACAATTTACATTGTAGGTGTAAGATACATTGAGAACTCCCCTAAAGCTGCAAAATTTTGGCTCTCAATTGACCCCAAGATGGTGCACCAATCATGCTGCCGTCCATTGGTTGAGCTGATTCCTCTTACACAGTGAGTAAGTTCTCTAAGACGTCTGCATTCTGCCTTTTCCTTAAAAATGAAAAACTTACTCTGTCGAAATTATAATCTAAGAACTTTCAAATACTTCTCGTGCTTATTCCTGTGTAGTAGAAGTGTCAATTGAGGTATCAACACTTACTCTATGGCAGTGCTCATTTCTACATCGTATCCTATATTTCATGAGAATTTATGTGTTGTTTGGTTTTTTTCTAATTGTGCTGTCGGTTGTAGTAAGCGTCCTAGATAATCACATTTCCTGTCGATTGCTTGTCTATGATCTGACATATGTCTCCTTATTTGCAGATTGTATGATTGTAGATGACTTACAAATGTAGCTATCGACTTACCGTGGAATCTCTCCAGTAGCTGATCCAAGGACAAGACGAAATTCTCATGCGTTAAAAAGCATTTATTGCAGAATAGCTCTGTACATGTAGATAGCAACTTAAGGCCAACAAATATCAATCTTAAAAAGAAAATAGTCAATGTTAAAGAAAAAGGTCAGCTATATATGGAAGCGTAATGGCGAGAAAGCTAACCACGTTCCATGATGTCTTCTATCAGTAAGCAGCATTACTTTTTATGTTCCTGTTGTTTAGACATGGGTTTAATGTATATAAAATAAACTCTTTGATAGCAATGCAGAATATTATTACACTCGTCGTTACACTTAACGCTTAATCAACAGAGCTTTCTTATTGTGAGTCTAAACCAGCGGGAAAATTCATGCATTATTCTGATACAATAAACGGATCGTATAATATCTCTATTATATTGGGCTGATAAACTAAATAAGCTCATATAACCAAACAGTATACTCTCTGTATTGGCACTAAACGACCTTCTCGAGCATAAAAAATGAGAAGAGAAAACTCTTCCAGTGCATATGCTTGAAGTGGAGTTGTTATAGAAATAGTACCATAACTGAAAACGACAGTACGACACAACCTGCTAACAAGGTCGGAACAGGACGGCACGAAGAGTAAACCGAGCAATTATCTCTTTAATCCTAAAAAGTATAGCACGAATCCGACGTAATCGAAACGGTAAGCATATCTTAACAGTTGCAGCTTTCTCTCGTTCCATGGCGGATATCTGAAACCGAACTCAGTGAGGAAGCTCCTTCTCACAACCGACTTCCGGTGGCTGAACAATTCGAACGAGTACTTGCCGTGGTACTGCCCGAAACCGCTTTGTCCGATTCCACCAAATGGTATTGTGTCCAGTATAAACTGCAAAAACAACATTAAGCAATCAAAAGCAATGCTTCATTGCAACTTCCAGTAATAATCAGGTACAAGTTGAATATCTAAGATTAGTTTTATCAAAAAAACTGTTGCTGTAAGCTATGAAGGGATGATATAATTAAGATTACTTGTATGATGGCATCATTAAAAGTGACAGTTCCTGAAGATGTTTCTTCTACGATTCGCTCTTTCAGCGTCTCATTGTGGGTGAACGCGTATATAACAAGCGGCTTTGGCCTTGCTCGTAAAAACTCGATGCTGTCCTCGATCTTCTTCAGCTGTAAAGAGAGCATACACCAAATGTCACAATTTTAATCTTGTTAACTAGAAAGCACGAGGCGTCGCACAATTAGATGTTTCCGATTTTCTCACCGTGATGATTGGAAGCAGTGGGCCAAATATCTCTTCAGTCATAATCTCGGCGTCCAACGGGGGATTTAACAGTATGGTTGGCTCAATGAACCTGCACAATATGATAACTATTAGTCAGATGATTTTGGTTCTCAGCGTGAAATGTCGAATGATATTACTCAGATTCAGAGCGCTGAATAAGATTATAATGTAAGGCGTTCGAGAAGCTACAGGTTCTCAGGATCTCGGAGGCCGCCATGCGCGATGGAAGCTGCAACTTCTTTATCCTCTAAAAGCCTGCTCAGCCTCAGAAAATGATGCTTGTTAACTATCCGCGAGAGGTATTCACGTCTACTGTAGAATTTCGCAATTGTCGCCTTCAGCAACTCAACCTACAGTAAGCAAATGGACCATGATTCCCGTATTCTCTACATATTAATTTCCAAATATGTTAGTCTTAGCTGAAAACAAGCAGTTATTGAGTACAGATCCATACCAGAACAGGCGCGAACTCTTCTTCCACGAGCAAATAATCAATTGCTATGCAGGCTTGTCCAGCGCAAGACCCCCATTTTCCGCCAACGACTCGTTCGACAGTCACCTGATCAAGAATTAAACATCCAAACTTGAGCATCTTAACTACTGAATGTTCGCGCTTTTACACAATTTATCCTGTTGCCAAACATTCTTATGGACTTGACAGAGTAGTTTACATAGAAATTAATCAACATTAGAGCTTCAGTTTAAGATGGTTGGGCTGCTATTACTTGTCGTAAATTCATTGCAAGAACTACTATATATCGAATGCAAACATACCTTTCTATCTTTTGCGGTCGTAAACGAATCAATAATGGCCGGGCACTTCCCCCCGAGTTCGACAGCAACTGGCGTTAAGTGCTTCACAGCTGCAGCCATCACAATTTGTCCGACCTGCCGACCTCCTGAACATATTTGATCAGCAAAACCATGCCGGTGGTTTTCGACATAAACACTGTTCTATATATATATATATGTTTGAGCGCAATAAGGTTGATGCAGAACATGCTACTTACTGTTAATAAATGTGAAACAGTCGTTGTTCTCCAATAGATTAAGCTATTAGAGAGGATTCAAACTGAGCACCTCCCACTCTGATACTATGTTAAATTATATGAAACGACTGTTTATCTCCAGTAACTTAAGCTTGTAGAGAATGATATTTTTAATATTTATATATTCAACAGCTACGACAACAAATATATGTATTAAATGTTTGTGTAAACCTTAGGAATAAAGAGAATCTATGTATGCTGAACCAACCAGTGAAGAAGATCTTGTCCCATTTAAACTCCAAGAGTTGCTGTCCTACTTCTGGGCCTCCCTGGACAACCTTAACAGCTTTGCTGTCCAAATACTTTGGTATGTTGGATGCAAGAAACTGCGACGACGCCGGGGCGAGTTCGGAGGGCTTCAAAACTACACCATTTCCGGCACAAATCGCTCCGATCAGCGGCTCCAATGATAAGTCTACAAAAGTTAGTTATAGATATCCAAATCAAGTTGAATTAAAAAAAAAAATGTGTATATAATAAAGTCAAAGAGGTGGTTAATCCTAGATGGTAATTAAGATAATAGTTTTTTTGAATATTGGGCTGTAGAGGAGCCAAGAATTCATAAGATTAATTAATGGCTTCTTTGCAACATGCATAATGATCGTTTCCTTTTTTATTTTTTTAATAAAATATAAGTTCAGGGGGCCTTAATAAAAAAAACACCTGAGGGAGTTATGTCAAAACAGTCTATAGTTGAGGGGCCTCTAAACATTTTTTAGCTTTTTTTTCGTGCTCTTTTAAGGATAGACTAATGATTTAATATTAAAATCTATATAAAAATATTAACTGTACGATCTAATGGTTAGGTGCTCCGATTCTAACCATAATGTCAGCGGTTCAAATTATGGTGAATGTTGGGTTCAAGGCCCACAGGGCACAACTTTTAATACTACTCTCTATTGGAGTAACATGATAAATGATAATTCATTAACCTGACACGAGCAGCAGGATTTTTAGGTGCACCCAATGAATGAGCATATATTAACATCAAAGGAGGAGAGAGAGAACGTTTTGACTGACGGTGTGTTTGGTTCTACGTAAAACTGTAAAAAAAAAAATCAGTGAAAAAAAAAGTTTTAGAAGAAATTTTTTTTTACGTTCTTACGTTCTTTAGTGTTTGATTTGTAGGAGTTGAAGGAAAAGAAATAAATAAATAAACAAATAATTATTATATATTTTATGTATTATTAATATGCAATAATTATTATACTATATATATTATTATTAAGTTTATTTTTAAAATAAATATACTTAAAATATATTATACAATAAATATGTAATTGTAATATAATACATAATAGTATATATATTTAATACTATAAAAGAAATTACTATATATTTATAAATATAATATTATATAATAACATATTTACATAAAAATAAAATATTATTTTATATATATAATGAATGAGTGAGAGAGAGTTCACGAGGTCTCACGCGGTCGACGAGGTGAAGTTCACCTCGTGGACCGCATGTAAAAGCATTCTGAGCCGCGATTTTTGCAGCGAAAAATTTTCATTTTTCGATCGAAGAGAGCGGAAATGAAAACGCGTAGTTTTATGAGAATCTGTAAAAATTTGTTTTCTAGAAAATTTTTTTACGGATAAGAATCCAAACACACATGATTGAAAAGTAACAATAAAAATAAAAAAAGGAGAAAAAAGAGAAAATGATGTATCCTAGCATATATAATAATAATTATTGTTATTATCTGCCACGTATTAAAGACACCCATTAAATGATCACACAAGTGGCCAAGTGTCCTGATAACTTGGAATTGTGTGTGCATGTGTATGTGTGAGAGGGAGTGTGGGCCCACACTTGCATCTGATTAGGATTGGATTCCTACCAACTGTACTACTGGTGAGACACAGAAAAAAATATTCACTAGTGAGAGAGTGGGAGAGTACAATGAATTTATCTGCAACTTGTCTTTTGCAGTACCTAATGATACGAACTATAGATTCACATGCAAGGACATGGAATCAAAGAGTGAGAAGTAATTAATTGAGAAATTAGCAGTTGCATGTCCTTTTCTATGTGAGAAATTCTATTTTTGAATACCCTATTAAATTGTTGATGTATTCGCATACATATATGGACAGATTAGTACGTAAAATTTAGAGTATAATAATTGCAATTAGGATTTAATAATTATATTCAAGATTTAGAAATTAATACTTAGGATGCAATAATAATATTACTATATTATCAATAGCACTCTAAGATACACTTGGATGTACCTGTAGCAGCACTCTACTCTATCATTATCAATAGAGAATTTTAAAAATATAACCTTCATATCGGAATTTAATGAAACATTACATATTTATGTAACATTCTACAAATATAAATATGTGGCAACGCGCATGCATTTAATTGCCAGGTAAGCGTAAAGTACTAACTAAAAGATAAATATAATTTATAATGCCAAAAAATAATAGTCAATTATTAAATTTATTTACATACTACATGTCTACTTACTATAAGAAGGACCTTTTTATAAAATGACATTCCAGAAATTCGTAATTTGCGAAATGATTCTTTCAAAATTTTATTTGGAAAACTAACCTAGCTTCTTCTCGCCACGCGGGCGCCACGTCAGACATTTCCTATGAAGATGGTGAATCGTTCACCGTCTTCAGTAAGGCGGTGCACGATTCACCGTCTTTGTAATATACAAAGTGAAGGCGGTGAATGGTTCACCGCTTTCTTTAAGACGGTAAATCATTCACCGCATTTAGTGTAAATTTTCGCACCCAACCAAATTTTCTCTAAGTCCTGGAGGTGGTGGTGGAACACAGATAAGACGGTGAATAATTCACCTTGTATATTACAAAGACGGTGAATAATTCACTGTCTTATCTGTGTTTCAGCTCCGCCTCCACGACTTAGACAAAATTCGGTTGGTTGCGCGGAATTTGCACTATTTGCACTAAAGACGGTGAATGGTTCACCGTCTTAGTGAAGGCGGTGAACCATTCATCGTCTTCACTGTTAATATTACAAAGACGGTGAATTGTTCACCGTCTTACTGAAGACGGTGAACGATTCACCGTTTTCATAAAAAATGTCTGACCTGGCGCCCGCGTGGCGAGAAGAGAGTTAGTTTTTCAAATAAAATTTTGAGAGGATCATTTCGCAAATTATAAATTTCTAGAGGGTCAGTTTATAAAAAAGTTCCTATAAGAATTTGTTTGTTAAATTACCTAATGTAATAAAAAGACGGGAAAAAATAAGAATAATAAAGAAATTAAGAGATGAAAGATTTGTGACTACTAACTCATGGGAAAATTCCAGCACGAAAATACAAGCACGACCCCAAGCGGCTCCGGCACCACCTCCGCAGTGGTCGGAAATGCTGCCAATGGCACGGAGACCTGTACTTTGATTCTCGTAAAACAATATATTCTCTAAAAAAAAAAGGGAAAAATAGAATATAAAATGAAAATAATAAAACTGTTAAAATAATTATTGTACCATTCCTATCACCAAATTGATTGTGTTTTTTTAAATAACATGGTATTAGAATCAGTCTCAGGTGCAGTTTTCATATTCCCCGTTTAATTGTACGAACTTTTTTTAATCATCCGTAATCTCTTTTCATCAGTAGCGTACGTAACATAATTCAACTGCTCTCGACCATTCGATGATTTGGAGAGAAAGAGATTAACCTTTTCAGGAGCCATCCATCTTTTAATTCCTCCTAGAGCAGTGTCAATGGACTTGATAAGAACACCCACCTGAAAATTTAACCATCAAATTAATTAAAAACCCAAGTAATATGCTTAAACCCAACTTAATCATTATTATTGATTAATTATCTAAGGAGCTCCTCACCTCATCTCTAAACGCTTCAACATGGTGCTTCCCCAGATCCTCTTTAAGGGCCTTAAAGATATCATCTTCTTCATCCTGCAGAAGCTTTAGAAGTGCTCTGAGTTGTGATCTTCTCCATGATAAGCTCCTCGTTCTCCCACTCTCAAACGCCACTCTCACCTCCCCCACCTCACTCTCCAATCCCTCCATCTCCCTCCCCTGCTAATCCCCCTCTTCTGTAACTAAAAAAGATGATCAGATGATCAGATTTTCTTTTTCTTTGTTTTTTTTTTTGGCTCGACCAGCTTCTGCTTTAAGTAGGAGCGCTTGTGGCGCTTCTCTGCGCAGTGCTTGTCACCAGCGTAGGCATTGAATTGAATGCAGCTGGTTTTATGTTCCTTTCCTGAGTAATACTATTATTATTATGGGTTAATTTCATACAGGTCCCTATAAATATAGTGAATTATAAATATATTCCTGTAAAATTCAACTTTCATAAGTTATTCCTGCGAAAGTCCTAATATTTTCAGATATGTCCCTGCCGTTAGGATCCGTTAGTAGGGATGTCAATGGGTATGGGTATCCGAAAAATTATCCAAACCCGAACCCGAACGGGTCGGGTTTACCCGAACTAAATGGATATGGATTCGGGTATGGGTATAGAAAATAAAAATCCGACGGGTATGGGAACGGGTATGGATTTGTATATACCCGACCCGAACCCGAACCTGAATAAATTATATATATTTTATTTATTTATTTATTTATGTAATATATAAAATACATAATGATTTCTATCCATTGGATCTTCATCCAATGGTACACTCAAATACTCAAAAGTTTTAATTTTACTACAATATATTTTCAAATATAGTACTTCGGGTTTGGGTTTCGGGTTCGGGTTCGGGTTCGGGTTTCGGGTATTTGGTCGGGTCGGGTATGGGTATGGATTTTTAAAACCCGTCGGGTTCGGGTCCGGATTCGGGTTCAAATTTGTGGGTTGGATTCGGGTTCGGATTTTTTAAAACCCGACCCAAACCCGACCCATTGACATCCCTATCCGTTAGAGAAATTTAGTTAACCATAGGTTAAATACTTAATCTTGGTTAGTTTTTGACATTTTTACTCCCATTATATTATACTGTTATGACTTTTGCAGGGACATATTTATAAGGGCAAAATTAAAAATATAAACAGTTTTCTAACGGTAACAAACCAAAGGAACATATATGAAAATATTAGAACTTTTATAGAAATATATAACTTATGAAAGTTAAACTTTGCGGGAATATATCTGTAATTTACTATATTTGCGGGGACCTGTATGCAATTAACCCTTATTATTATTATTAATTAGAGCTGCAGTTGCATATATAAGCCCATCCACCCCGAAAAAAGTCTAGAATAAATCAGTTGTATTGCTGACGTGACGTTTTCAATCAATAAAATTCTCTTCCTTGGGTTCATCCATCTCATTATGGTTAATAGAAAAATATTTTTATTATATTTTTCTCTCGAAAAGAGATATATAATTGGCTTGTTACTGATGATGTGCTACAAGTGTGATACAGTAGACCTCCTCCTCCACCGCAGCGCAGCGCGAACGTGACCTTGACGCCGTGGCACGTGAGAGGAAGGATGGAGGGGGGAGGATTTGGTCCGCCACGTCAGCCTGGACCATTTTAGTTTGAAGCACTTATAAAATAAATATTATATGTATATATTTTTAATTTGGATAGATATACATAGTTTAGACATTAGGGATTTATTCCTATGAAATTATAATACTTGAATTTATTATTCAAGAATTTTAGAATACCATAAAGCCGTTAATATTTATTATTTTTTATCATTAAGATGATTCTATTTCTAAAGAGTATAATATTTAGCAAGATATTCGAAAAAGGGTTCATTACTGTTTTATAATTTGCATAATATGACATGCATAATAAAATACCAACATTAGAAGTAAGAAGTATACATAAAAATTTTTGATACAGGAAAATATTAAACTTTTAAGTCAACTGATGAACAGTAATAAATTTATAATATTTTACATATTTAGAGGAGTCTACTTTCAATTTTTTAACCATTGGATCAATATTTTTGACCATTTCTAATCCTTGATTAATATTATTCTTCGAAAGAGACTACTAAACCTTAGGAAGGACCACTATCATCCCAATTCTACGATTCTTGATCCAAAATTAAAAAGTCGGAAGCACCAACTTATACTTTCGGAAATATAATAATTCTACACTATTAAGAGGCCGTTTGGCTGGATGTAGTTGCAGAAATAGTATAGTTAGAAATACATACAGTTACAAATGCTGCAATCGTAATTACGCCCAGTCTGTTTGGTTTAATACAGTTGCAACTGCTGCAGTTGCATTTCCTATGTTTGGTAGGTTGAAGTTGAAATTTGTATTTGTAAATCCTATCACTTTTTAGATAAAGAGGTGAGATTATCTCTTCTAAACATAACATAATTATAAGCTATTTTAATTATTAATTAAGACTTTTATATCTATATACCATTTACATATTATAAAATTACGTACGAAGTGGTGCACCGTCGGTGACATGGTGGAATAAAGAGGACCGGGTCCACGCATTAATTTCTGGTATAAGGTAGGTTAGGCACTGGTGGGCGCACTTAAATTTGGTGGGGACGCCCCCATAGGCCATAGACGATTTGATTATGCGCCGCGTTCTTAAGTAACCTCATGGAGCGGTCCTTGCGTAGGAAATGAAAACAAGCAAGTAGCGACCTGTGCTTTAATATTGTTTGGTTCATTTAAAAATAAGGCCAAGTTGGTTGCCAAGTGAGGATAAAACTTTGGCTAAATTACAAAAAATTTTCCTGTCAATACCCGCTTTTTCACTTTTTCTCCTTATCATTTAAAAATCTACATTTTACCCCATTGTAAAATGAAAAATATACACTTTGCCCATTACCGTCAGTGTTCCGTTAGGGTTCCGTTAATAAATATTATTATATATATTTTTATACCCAAAATACCCTTGAGTCCCTTCTTCCTCCACATCGCCGCCGACCTCACCGTCCCCCGCCTCGCCGTCCCCCGCCTCGCCGTCGGCGTCCTCCGCCGGCACCGCTTCCCTGTCCCCGTCCCCGTCCCCGTCCCCGTCCCCGTCCCCGTCCCACTCCTCCTCCGCCGTAGCGGAGGCGGCTCCACCGCTCGCGGTGGAGGAGGTGCGGCGGAGGCGGCGGCGGCGGCGGCGGAGGATGAGGACGACGGAGAAGGAGAGGAGGTGGAGGAAGAGGGCCGCGGCGAGGAGGAGGGAGGCGAGGTGGTGGTGGCGGAGGAGGGGTCGGGGGAGCGCGGGAGGGAGAGGGTGAGGCATGAAGGGTGGAGGGGCATTTTGGTCATTTTGCCATCAAAGTTAACATCGTACCCCCCTGTGTACATTTTTTATTTTATAAGGGGGCAAAATATAGGTTTTTAAATGATAGGGGGGGAAAGTGAAAAATCGGGTATTGACAGGGGAATTTTCTGTAATTTAGCCTAAAACTTTTTGATATCATTATCAACGGTTGTTGTACTTGGAAAAAAAAATTTATACTGTTTCTCTTATTTTTAGAATTAAAATTCAGTTAGAAATATAAAATAATTAGACTTTAAATTTGGTATTCCGGATGCCAATCATCAAATTCTTAGCTAACTGCGGTAGATACGATCAGCCAGTATGATATGAATTAGACATGTAAAATTCAAAGTTGAAATGGTAATAATATTATATGATATATATATATATATAGAGTCCAGCTGGGATACTATCGATAGCACCAAACGCTTGGTGCTACCGAATTTTCTACCGTTAGATTTATCCTTTTTATCATTTCTAACTGTTAGATTATACTATTCAACCAACCACCCACTCAAATCTAGACCGTTTGGTTCGGGGATAAGGGGAATAACCCCTTATCCTCCCCTTTATACCCAAATGCAAATTTCGCACCGGAAAATAGTAATTCTCGGATATCTGGAATAAGCTGGTATAACTGTTCCTACCTATATTTTTATTTTCTATCTATAACTATCCACTATTCTTCTTATTCCATATTATCTATCCAAATGCTATTTTTTTTATCTCTCGAAAAAATTCAATTTTTATCTAAACACTATTTTTCTTATACCCACACTTGTACATATTTCTGGAATAAGCAGTTCTTACTTATACCCGAATCAAACGAAGCATACTATAGAGGACCACTATCAACCTAACTGGGGACCACTATCATCTTAACCGCACAGTTTTTCATCCAAGGGCCGAAAATCTAATAGCACCAATGACTAAGTGCTATTAATAGTATTCCAGCCAAAGTCTATATATATATATATATGCACTAATTTTCAGATAAACATAGCTAATTTTTCAAACATCTAATTGATTTCCATAAAGAACATATAATTTTCTATGTAAATTATTTTGGGAGATGTTATCCAAAAAAAAAGAAGAAAGAAAATACATGCTAAAACTAGGCCATGATATAAGAATATATAGATATATACTTCTAACACAGGTTTAGATTTTACCCCGAATTATAAAACTGTAACTTTTTTTATTTAAAAAATAAATAGTTGGATTAAAAGTATGAGATGGATGAAGGGCTGATAATTTTTTCTCCATTCACTAGAAGTGATATCAAGGACCAAGTGGAGTGAGACACTTTCGAAAATTTGGTTTGATCGCTCAACTTGAAATTTCTAAATCAAATTAAAATTTACTTAAAAAACTCATATACTAATATTGAAATTTGTCTAATATTTTGTTTCTTTGGGAAAGTATTTACCTCATTTAGATATGCATAACATCACCTGTGTCTGTAATTTGCGTCAAGATATCAATGAACTAATCACAAGGATATTCTGTCACTGCATGTGTGATTGATTTAGTAGGTTAGTTGCATGTATCCATCCAATTTAATCAACAAATTGACCGATGTTCGATCACACCAATTACAATTTTGGAACAAAAAAAAAATAAATCCAAAACGATGAGAAATCGTATGCATACTTAATACTCGATACTTGACATTTAACTTCTCAATTGTACTCAGTCACAAGCATTGCTTTGTTGATTTAAAAGTGTGATGTATATATATATATATATATATATATATATATATGGAAAAGTTATCAATCATTTAATACTTCGTCATTTCACAATGAGAGTTACTGGCATAGTAAGCATGGAATCACATATTATTCACTGTGGTAAAAGTACTTGGTTGTAGAGAGGAATTATTGCATGAACTAGGTCCATCACATCAAAGATCATGATACATTGTTGTTATCCCCCACTACATACAATGATAATAAGCATTCATCAATGCTTGAGTAATCCATTATTCACAGCCGTTTTACATTCATTTATAAAAATAAAATCCAAAGTTTTATAGGTCATATGGGGAACGTTTTCAATTTTAATCTCCGACTAGGTTTATCGTCAGAAGCTTCATGTTGGATGCGGTGACTCTTCGTCCTCATCGTTCAACTTGACAGCGGTGTATGCAGCGGCCCCGACGATCGCACCTGCAGTCAGTGCCACTAGGTATATCCATATCTTTGTGTATTTCTTGCAACCACTGTCAGCCCTAACGTCTACACCGGATTTCTCAACCCTACAGTTGGACCTCCTCATGCAATTCCAACTACAGCAGTTGAATTCAAACGCATAAAATCAAATATGAATTTGAATTTACATATAGTTACAACTACAGTACAATTATAACTATATGTAACCAAATAACCTTCTAAAGTTTCTTTTTATTTCGCTGCTGCATTTATTGGGGAGATTTAATTGAAAAGATATTTCAATTTCTTAAGCCCGGGCCGTGGGCCTTAGTTGGAAGCCTAAGCCCAATTGGGCCGAGATGGTTAACATAATTTGAGAGGCCTACTAATAGTGTTTTTATTGTTTCTTTTTTCCATTTTCTTTAATACTAGCATAATATATTTTTTACAATTATTTTGTAATTTAAAATTGATTTTTTTAATCAAATTCTTAATAAAAAATATTTTTTTCGTTTTTTTTTTGAGCGAGTCGGCATGGCGCTATCCATCCACGCTGTTGACATGAAAGTCTCTCTGTGGGGCCCCACTATGCGGAACCGAAAATCACTCTTAACTAGAGCGCATTACGAGTCTCACGTCCGCGTAGTTTTCACGGGCGTAGAAGCTACGCCGAGTCATATGATTCGACCACGTGTCACATGGAGGGAAGGTGCGTACGAGTGTTTCCTGTGTCAGCAACACCCGATCTCGATCGTTCGATTAATTAAACATTTGATTATTTCAACGGTCCACAAAACGCGTCGGGAAATTTCTAGCCCCTTGCTTCGATTAGGGCTTGGTAAATTGGTCATTGTAGCAAACGCGGCCTCATTTGTATCGTAGTGTGGTGTTTGGTGCTGCGACTTTGATTTGCTTTGCTTTGCAATTCACGTTCCCCTTTCTCTTCAGGTAAGAATCCCTCGTCATTAGCGCGATTTCTCATCTATTTTGGGTTGTAGGGTTATCTGATTTGGGATTTGTTGTGAAAAAAGGGGGTTTTGGGGGATATTTGATGGAGCTTTTGTTGGTTTTGGTTTAGATTTGAGGGTTTTTTGAATCGCTCTTCTAGCAAAAGATTTTTGCAGGGTAATTGTTTATTAATCTGCATCCTTTTGCTATCGTCTTCAGAATCGGCGATTCTTAGTTTATACTTGTATATTTTTTTATGCTAGATTGGTTTTATATGTTAGATCTATTGCCTTCTTTAATTTGTAACCCTAGTAATGTTTTCGTGCAATTTTTCATCTATTTTGGGTTTTATTGTTATCTAATTAGGGATTTGTTGTAAAAAGGAGGGTTTTTTTTTTGGGGATCTTTGGTGGAGCTTTTGTTGGTTGTTGGTTTAGATCTGGGTTTTTGGTTTTTTGAAGTCCTCTTTGAGTAATAAGTTTTTGCTGGGTAATTGTTATTTTATTTTGCATCTGCTTGTTATTCTTTTCAGAATCGGCTATTTTTAGCTTATACTGGTATATTTTGATGCTATAGTACTCTTATTTGTTAGATCTATTGCTTCGATGTTGTTGTTTTAGTCCTCTTTTGGAGATCAAAGTTACTATGTGAAGAAGTCCAGAGCCACCTAATCTTTCATATTAATTTGCTATTGTGAAGGGGGGAAATACCTAAGGATCTAGAGTTCCATGAAGTGCTACGATATTAAGTGATTTGGGTAGGAGAAGATCCAATTTAACATGCTTAATTTAATGATTGTGAAATTGCATGAGGGGCATCTAGGTGTATTTGTTAATTGTGGTTCATAGATCTTTGGATTTGTTTGGCAGGGTTATTCCATGTAGATGTTAGATGATGTGAAGGATACCTAAATGACAGCTAAGTTATATTGCTTGATTTAATGTACTGTGTTGATGTTAGGCAGCCAAGGGATGGAAATTTGGTGCAACCAAATGCCACAAATACCTAATATAGTAATATGTAAGGTCCAATACTAAAACAATTGCAGAGCAGAATTTGCAGAATGCGGATTTACTTTACGCTTTTGTTTATCTTTATAAAGTATATAAGAGGCAATACAGAAGTAAGACAGAAACTTGAGAGTGGTGTTCGTGCAGATAAATTTGATCGATATGGATTATTGTTCTAGAAATCTCGTGATTGTCTGGTAATTTACTTTGTATAAGGAAATGAAGGAAGTACACAGATCTTCATTTCCAAGAGATGGGAGCACATATTCACTACTAATTTGTGCTTTCCTTAATTGAACTACAAGGAATTGCAGAAACAATGTAGATCTCTCTTGAAAGTACCTTTTTGATTAACTTAAACGCAGTTCAGAGATTTCTTGTGCCAAATTGATTGGGGGCATTTTGTGGGAGAGCTTTTCTGCAATCCAAAAGCTATCCATCTCTATTGTTTCCATCTATGCAATGCCAAAAATGTCCGAAAGCAATCCAAAAGCTTTTCTGCAATTCTTAAGTTTCAAATTCAAACTTTTTTTTTTATACCCATATATTTATCTCATCTGTTATTTAAGTGAGTTTTGCTATTTTCTTATTTTCATCTCTCTTTAGCAAAGTCAATGATCTGAGCTTTGTTTACAGGGTGCTGATTCTTTGCATGGCACATTAACATACCACAGTTAGTCTTTAGTCTTTTGTGCTAATGAATAACTTCTCTTTTTCTTCAGCAGCTAAAAATGAGTCGTCCACATGACGGGCAGCGGAACTTTCTTCCCTTTGGGAATCCCTTTCGTTCAATCCTCCCTAAGGGATCTCGTCTCTCTCCAAAGCTTCAGCCGCTGTTGAACAACTTCGAAGAAGCACTTTCTTTGAGCTTGAAAAAATTAAAGCCTAAGGATACCTCAGATGTCTTCACTTTATGCTGGATGAGGCATGCTATTGAGTGCTTATCAGGAGCCCACACTAGTATAGAAGCGTTAATAACCGAACTCCAGCTCCCTGTTTCTGACTGGGACGAGAAGTGGATTGATACGTACTTAGATAGCAGCTTGAAGTTGCTCGACATTTGCCTTGCTTTAAGCTCCGAGCTGGCCCGGTTGGACCAGGGCCAGCTTCTGCTCCAATATGTGCTTCACGTTGTGGACCGAAAAAGCGCTTCTCCAACAGCTGAACAGCTCCAAGAAGCCCATGCCTCGCTCCACGATTATTTGAAGAAAGCTACCTTGAGGAGCCCCAAGCTTGAGAACTGTTCAACCTTCTTACAGTCTCTTGCGGGTAGTTTGCATCTGACAAAGGTTAAGAACTCGGCTAAAGGGAGAGTACTTCTGAGAGCTTTGTATGGAGTTAAGGCTGTGACTATATTAATATGCAGTTTCTTGGCGGCAGCTTTCTTAGGTAGCCCACAACCTTTGATGGAATTGCAAGTTCCAGACGAGTTCTTGTGGTCCGAGGCCTTTAACGAGTTGCAAACAGCAGTTAATGAGGAAGTTAGGAGGAGATTTTCGAGTGGAAAATGTACTGCAGTGAAAGAGATGGAAGAAGCCGAATCATGTGCAAAGAGTTTGCATAAATGGACTAGTTCCTTTGGTTGTGAGGAATTGGCTGTAGAAAAAATCAATGGCTTTATCCATGAGGGGGAAGTGGTCAAAGTGGAGAAAAATACCGAACAGCAGGAGGAGAGAGAAAATCTAATAGAGTGCATTTCTAATATGGTTGATAGTGTCGATAAGTTAAGACATGGGTTAGATTCGCTCTCGAAGCGAGTCGGGGACTTTTTCCAGATTGTCCTAAGTGGGCGCGACGCTTTGCTTTGTAATCTTAGGGTCACTCATGTAAATAAATTAGATCTGGATAGGTCATGAAGTGGTCTTGCACTGTAAAATCCTTCAGAAAGGTTGTGTTTGTTTGTGTTGTGGGTGTTGGTTTACTCCCAGCTGTATTGCCATGTTGTTGCTTTGAGGAGGGGAGACTAATATGTAGTCGTGTGTTCTTAAAATGTAAGGTATTTGTAGTCATATTTATGCTGTGTTGCCCAGGTATTATGTATGCGGATGAATTCCTTAAAATGGTTTGTATAGCTTGTACTTTTATAGCTGCATCTCGTCGACCAATTCACTTTCTTAATAGAATTGGCCGTGTAATATGCTTTAGAGGTAATAACTTGCATGTGTTAAGTGTAGAACATAAAATATGTGAGTACTGTAACATTAAAGGGGCCGTTTGGATTGGTGTAAGTGGGAGAGTGGAATTCAAATTTTATCACTTTTGATATTTATTTTGATGTAAGTCAAAAAAATAGTGTAACTCAAGTTACGTTAGACATCCACTTCATCTACTCTCGATTTTTTTTCTAGAATGCCGAACTCGACTTCCACCACACTCGACCTTCTTTAAAAAATTTATTAAATAGTATAATCTAAACTGTACTATCTTTATAATAAGTTAAAATTACCTTATTTATAATAAATTAACATTATTTTTAAAAAATAATAAATTTTTTAATTATTTAATAGATTGAATTTTATAGAATAAGTTTACTATTATATTCAGAAGATAACGGGATCCACTTGTTTAAATCAAAACAAACAATGAAACTCAAAAAATTAATTTCACCAGCATCAAATTACCTCAAAATAAACAAGAAGTGACTGAATTTAACTTCCAGACTATACAAGTTACGTCAAAATAAACAACAAAAAAATAATCACACTTCAGAAAAATTCAAATACCTCTACACTCGAGTTACGTTGGATATAAAAATTCGTCAATCCAAACGGGCCTAAGCATTTCACTCTTCGCAGTAGCAAAAGCTCTTACGGACACACACAAAAAAAAAAAAAAAAGCGTTATTACCTTGGTTTCTGAATCACAGGTGTAAGTAACATGCTGCCTATTTTATTTCAGATAATAATTATAAACAGTTATATACATCAGTTGAAAAATCAAAACTTGTGTAGCATCCAAGATATTTGAACAGAAAAATAATAATTCAGAAATAGTTATTGGATTCAAGATTGAGATGGTATTTGTATCTCTGTAAGATCACAAAACAAGGATTTTTTGAAAAACTTTTCAATTCAGTTACGTAGAATTTCGGATAGATAAAAACACTTTTTTATAGATAGAGATAATTATGTGGTTTCTCTCAAAATTTTAGATTAGATATTTCACTACATTAGGAATCTTCTTCTATTCAACTCTCCCTATCTGCATCGCAAGCAGTAAAGTTTGACTTTTACCGAAGCTTCTCTTGTTATTATTATTATAAATATATTAATATTAATATAATATATAGGGCTTCTAGTACACGCGCATTTCAAAGGAAGAGGCGAGTTGACGGGAGAATTCTCTGCAACAGTTTTCCAAGTTGAACATTTACTTTTTTTTAGCTAATTGGCATTGCTAATTTATTTTCAACACTAGTTCCAGTTCTACCAAATAATCAACACCTTCGGATATTCGAAAACCTGTCAAGAGGTCAGAGATTCGAACTCCACGCGTATTTAAAAGACTCACGACACCGAGTTACGTTTAATGCAATAGATTCTTGAGACTCTACAGACGCGTGAGGTTTACGAATAAGTCGTACTAATTCTAATGGCCTTTAAAAAAAAGCTTTTATTTTATAATTGTTATGCCGATAAAATTTAATTAATATTAAATCTGTCAAATTATATAAGACGGTAAAATATCTTATCAAGAATAATACAGTAACTTTACATTAGAATAATGTTCCGAAGAAATTTTATTTTTATATTTTTGTGCAACACAAAAACTTATAATCAAAGATTATATATATATATATAATAACTGTAAGAGAAAAGAATTTATCAGACGCACGCATAGAATTAGCTTGGAAGTGTCCATGATTGTTGGATACATAGTTCACACGAGCTTCAGGTCAACAATATTGTTTCCACTATTCAGCACGTTAGAAAAGAAGCTTCAATACTAAGCTTTTTCCTTCATTTTAGTACACCAACGAACCTTCCCTGTGCGTTTCCCTTCTAATAAAACGCGTCGTCTTACTCTCATCACAGGGGAAGATAAGGAAAAGTCCCAAATTGAACAGGGAAACTCAATAGAAATTAATGTTACTAAATCTTTTTGAACTTAATAATGATTTTAATTAATCTTTGGTAGATTTTTGGATACACGGTGAACTTAAGAACAAATATAAAAACAAAAAAAGGGGTATGAATACATCATCATACATGACGTAAGATGATAAAAATCGTATCCCCTGTTGTATGCTAAACTATATAAACCCCTTGCTTGTAACAAACATTAATTAATTAAACCATACAAATTAGTTGAGCAATGGATACCGGGCTCGTCGTCGCCCTCACCCTTTTCCTCGCCCTGTTCGTCGGCTTCTTCCTCCGCCGCAGCTACAGCTGCGGCGATGCGGCGAAGCGGAAGCTTCCGCTTCCGCCGGGACCGGTGGCGGTGCCGGTGCTGGGGAACCTGCTGTGGCTGTGGCGCTCGTTCACGGACGTGGAGCAGCTCCTGCGCGAGCTCCACGCGCGGTACGGGCCCGTGGTGTCCCTGCGCATAGGGTCGCTCCTCCTCGTCTTCGTCTCCGACCGAGCCCTCGCCCACCGCGCCCTCGTCGCGCGCGGCGCCGCGTTCGCGGACCGCCCCGCGCCCCTCCCCGCGCTGCGCTTCCTCTCCAGCGACCGCCACAGCATCACCTCCGCCCCCTACGGCCCGCTCTGGCGCCTCCTCCGTCGCAACCTCGTCGCCGAGACCCTCCACCCCTCGCGCCTCGTCCTCTTCGCCCCGGCGCGCTCCTGGGTCCTCCGCCTCCTCCTCTCCAAGCTCCGCGCCGACGCCGACGCCGAGGGCGGCGGAAGCGTCGCCGTGATGGGACACCTCCAGTTCGCCATGTTCGCCCTGCTCGTGCTCATGTGCTTCGGGGCGAAGCTCGACGAGGAGGCCGTGGAGGAGATCGGGGACTCGCAAAGGTCGCTCCTTTTGTACGACCGCAGCCTCAACATCTTCGCGTTCGCGCCGTGGATCACCAAGCACCTGTTCCGGAAGCGGTGGGAGACCGCGGTGGAGATGCGGCGGCGCCAGAAGCGGATCTGCGTGCCGCTGATCGAGGCGCGGCGAGGGTCCCGCGGCGCGCCCGAGAGCGAAGGGAGCTTCGCGCACGCGTACGTGGACACGCTGCTGGGGCTGACGCTCCCGGACGAAGGGGGCCGCGCGCTCACCGACGACGAGATGGTGGTGCTCTGCTCCGAGTTCCTCAACGCGGGCACGGACACGACCTCCACGGCGCTCGAGTGGATCATGGCCGAGCTGGTGCGGAACCCGCGCGTGCAGGACCGGCTCAGAGCCGAGATCGAACAGGTGGTGGGCGCGCTCGGCGGGGACGACGGAGCCGCCGACGAGCGCGAGGTGAGGGAGGAGGAGCTCCAGCGCATGCCGTACCTCAAAGCGGTGGTCCTCGAGGGGCTCCGGCGCCACCCCCCGGCGCATTTCGTGCTCCCGCACGCGGCGGCGGAGGAGGAGGCGGAGCTCGGGGGCTACGCCATTCCCAAGCACGCCTTGCTCAACTTCATGGTGGGGGAGATGGGCCGCGACGGTGCGGCGTGGGAGGCGCCCATGGAGTTCAGGCCCGAGAGGTTCATGGAGGGTGGGGAGGGCGCGGGCGTGGACGTGACGGGGAGTAGGGAGATAAAGATGATGCCTTTCGGGGCGGGGCGGAGGATCTGCGCGGGGATTAACGTCGCCATGCTGCACTTGGAGTACTTCGTCGCCAACATGGTCAGGGAGTTCCGGTGGACGAAGGTCGGGGGGGACGAGGTCGACTTGTCGGAGAAGCCCCAGTTCACCGTCGTCATGAAGCACCCTCTCAAAGCCCGCCTCGTCTCCACCACCAACTAAATAAGAAATTTCTGCGCACTTAACAGTTCTGTCTTAAACCTACAGAATTACCTACTACAGAATTACCTTGTGCGCATGTGTACTATGCAGGGCACGGAACTGTAGAAAAATTTGAACCCATGTCTAATAGGGTAGTAGAATATTTTGAAGTTTCTTTGTAGCTTGGCACGGTTGTTTGCCCTAGTTCTTTGGTATTTATCTGATTATATACATGAATAAAGTTCCGTCTTTTGAAGGCCTTTTTGCATAAAAAATTTATTAGTTTTGAGTTTTTACAAAATTGGGTCGATTTTTTCTATTTTGCAAACTCGGTTCGAATTTTCAACAAACTAACCAAAATACCTTTTTTATTTTTTCTCTCCTCTTTTTTTTTTCTCTCGTTCTTTTTTTTCTCTCTCTCCGAAGAAGGCAGCAGAGGCGGAGGCGGAAACAGCCCGCCTCGCCTCTGACCCGCACGCCCTCGCCCTCGCCCCTGCACCCCCGCCCTCCTCGCCTCCGACCCTGCTGAGGCCGCGCCGCGACCCTCCTTCACTAGGGCACGGCGACGTCTAGGCGCAGGCTCTCCTCCTCCATCGCGCGTCGGAATGCCGCGACGTCGTCGGAGGCGGCGAGCTCACCTCCAACGACGTCGCGGTGGTTGCGATAAAGGACAAGGGAGAGATCGTAACAAAAATAAAAAATAAAAATAATTATATATATATATATATATATAGTCCGGCTACTATACTCTTATAAGTACGATCGTCTTTATACTCATAAGTCGTTTTCGATGATAGAGGTTCCGAATCGACGATCCATACCGTTAAATATGATTTAAAGCATGAAAAACTTCTAGAAATCAAATTTCATAATATTTTGACATCATTTACCTTACGATCAAAATGTCTTAAAATTGATAATTTTTAACGGCCGGTATGGGATATTGCTAATTTAACGGTGTAAAAAAATCAGAATTGGTTGAATTTTTGATAGAAAATTCTATTCACTATCTAAATAAAGATCAATAACTCCGATCTTAAATTGAAGAATCCGATCATCTATTTTTACGAGGTCGTTCAATTTTGACCATTCATTTTATGCCCGCTTGATGGATTATAATATAATTTCGAAAAATTACGAAATTTATTTTCTAAAAGTTTAAAATGCTTTAGATCATATTTAACGGTGTGGATCGTCGATTCGGAAGCTCCATTATGAAAAATAATTTATGAGTACGATGGGGTCTATACTCATAAGAGTATAGTAGGCCTACTATATATATATATATATATATATATATATATATATATATAAAAGAATAACAAAAAAATAAAAATAAAAAATATTTTTTTCTACAGAAAAAAATAAAAAATAGAGAAAAAAAAAGAAAATGATGAAATTGCACTGTTAAAATAAAATTACACTGTTTTTTTAAAAAAAACACTGTTTTAATAAAAATTACACTATTTGAGAGAGAAATTATACTATTTTAAAATAAAATTTACACTTTTTAGACAAAATTGTATTCTTTAAGAAAATTTTGTATAATTTCTTTCTCTTCTTCTTTTTCTTTTTTCCTCCTTACTCTACACTCCATCCTCATCCCCCCCTCTCTCTCTCTCTTTTCTCACACTTTCAAAAAAAATTTAGACCGGTGCGGTCGAAGTCGGAGGAGAAGGAGCGATCATAATCGCGGGAATCGAAGAGGTAGACGGGGAGGAGGGAGAGGGAGGCGTCAGCGGCGGCGAAGACGGCCTCATGGTCGTGGACGCGGAGGTCGGCGCGGAACCACACGACGTCGACGAGCGCGGAGGACGGGACGGCGGAGCAGCTGCGACTTAATTAATGAAGGTTGCGAGGCGGGCGGAGATTGAGACTTAATTAATTAAGGTTGCAACTGCGCGCTGTTGCGACTTAATTAATTAAGGTTGCGACGGCGCGGAGGTTGCGATTTAATTAATTAAGTCGCAGCTGCTCCGCCGCCCCCGTCCTCAGCGCGTCGCAGCTGCTCCGCACCCCCCCCCCCGGGCGACCCCCGCGCCGGCGCCGCCGCGGGGCGCCGCGTCGCGTGGTTCCGCGCCGACCTCCGCGTCCACGACCACGAGGCCGTCGCCCCGCCGCCGACGCCTCCCTCTCCCTCCTTTCCGTCTACCTTTTCGACCCCCGCGACTCCTAAAATTTTTCTAAAAAATACAATTTTATCTAAAAAATGTAAATTTTATTTTAAAAGAGTGTAATTTTTTTCACAAA
Organism: Puya raimondii; assembly: GCA_016920855.1. Lineage (NCBI taxonomy): Eukaryota > Viridiplantae > Streptophyta > Magnoliopsida > Poales > Bromeliaceae > Puya > Puya raimondii. The sequence continues at coordinate 51,650,230 of JABWPP010000050.1, read as the reverse complement.
TAGTGCAACGTTTATTAAAACAGTATAATTTTTTTTTAAAATAATATAATTTTAAAAGTGTAATTTCATATTCTTTTTTTTAGAATGAAATTTATACTCTTTAATCTAAAATTGCACTATCTAAAAAATTTTTGCACTATTTCTTTTTTTTTTTTTTTCTTTTTGTTTCTCTTCTTCTTTCTCCCATCCTTCCCTCTTTGCGGAACGCCAGAGCCACCATCGACGACGCCCCCCATCACTGTCGCCGTCCTCCTGGCCGCCACCTCCGCCGGCTCGGGCGACGCGGCGCAGCCCTGCGACGCGCTTCGCCTCCGCGCTCCGCTCCCTCTCCGCCGCCGACGTCTCCTCCCTCCTAGCCGCCGCGTCTGCCGCCCCCGCCCTCGTCGGCGCCCCCGCCGCCCCCGCCCTCGTCAACGCGAACACAATAAATAACTCATTTAGCAGTGAAGAAACAACATATAAAATACTTAGATTAGTTAATTAATTATAAGCTTCTCCTATTATCGAACGATCACTAATTTTGAACATGACATTGAATGAATGCAAAAAAAATAAAAAGGAAAAGAAAAAAAGGCTTAATAATTGATCTCACCATGGCTCCGCCGCCTCCGACTCCGCCGCAGCGACGAGGCCGAGATCACGGCCGTCGGCGGCAGCGCGATCGACGGCGGAGGCCGCCGCGGCGGCGCCGGCGGCACAGGACGCGAGATTCCCCATGCTCGCGCTCTTCCGCATCACCTCGTCGTCGTCCTCGTCGCCCCTTATCCTCACCCCGAAGAGCCTCACCTCCGCCATGGCCGAGCCCGAGCCCGAGCCCGAGCACGAGCCCGAGCGCAAATTTTGATGAATTCCTCCCATCCCCTCTCCTCTCCTCTCCCTCTCTCTTTAGAAAAAATAGTATAAATTTTATCTAAAAAGTACAACTTTAGACTAAAAAGTATAAATTTTATTTTAAAAGAGTGTAATTTTTATTTTAAATAGTGTAATTTTTATTAAAATAGTGTAAATTTTTTTTAAAACAGTATAACTTTATTTTAACAGTGTAATTTCATCATTTTCTTTCTTCTTCTATAATTTTATTTTTTTTTATACGAAAAAAATATTTTTTATTTTTATTTTTTATTATTCTTATTTTTTCTCTCTAATTTTTTTTTTGTCGACACCTCTCCCTTCTTCGTTGAGAGAAAAAAAAAAAAGAGAAAAAAAAAAGAGGAGAGAGAAAGAATCAATGGCTTTATCCATGAGGGGGAAGTGGTCAAAGTGGAGAAAAATACCGAACAGCAGGAGGAGAAAGAAAATCTGATGGAGTGCATTTCTAGTATGGTTGATAGTGTCGATAAGTTAAGACATGGGTTAGATTCGCTCTCGAAGCGAGTCGGGGACTTTTTCCAGATTGTCCTAAGTGGGCGCGACGCTTTGCTTTGTAATCTTAGGGAACTCAAAAAATTAATTTTATCAGTATCAAGTTATCTCAAAATAAATAGAAAAAGTGACTGAATTTAACTTTCAGACTATACAAGTTACGTCAAAACAAACAAAAAAAAAAAAATTACACCTCAGAAAAATTCAAATAGCTCTGCACTCAAGTTATGTTGGATCTAAAAATTCGTCAATCCAAACGTGCCCTAAGCATTTCATTCTTCGCAGTAGCAAAAGCTCTTTCGGAAAAAAAAAAAAAAAAAAAAAAAAAAAAAAAAAAACGTTATTACCTTGGTTTCTGAATCACAGGTGTAAGTAACATGCTGCGTATTTTATTTCAGATAATAATTATAAACAGTTATATACATCAGTTGAAAAACCAAAACTTGTGTAGCATCCAAGATATTTGAACAGAAAAATAATAATTCAGCAAATAGTTATTGGATTCAAGATTGAGATGGTATTTGTATCTTTGTAAGATCACAAAACAAGGATTTTTTGAAAAAAACTTTTCAATTCAGTTACGTAGAATTTCGGATAGATAAAAACACTTTTTTATAGTTAGAGATAATTATGTGGTTTCTCTCAAAATTTTAGATTAGATATTCCACTACATTAGGAGTCTTCTTCTATTCAACTCTCCCTATCTGCATCGCAAGCAGCAAAGTTTGACTTTTACGGAAGCTTCTATTGTTATTATTATTATAAATATATTAATATTAATATTAATATTAATATAATATATAGGGCTTCTAGGGCACGCACATTTTAAAGGAAGAGGCGAGTTGACGGGAGAATTCTCTGCAACAGTGTTCCAAGTTGGCCTGTAGAAAAAAATATTATATTTTGTAATAATTATGCCAATAACATTTATCTAACATCAAATCTGTCAACTTATATGAGACGGTAAAAAATCTGATCAAGAATAATACAGTTACTTTACATTAGAATAATGTTCCACAGAAAATTTTATTTTTATATTTTTGTGCAACACAAAAAATTTATTGTTGGATATGACTCGAAATTGATAATCGAATTCAGTTTTGGACTTCGACTCGCCGACGGCTTCGCGGTGCGACCAAATTGGAAATCAAATTGTGGAGGAAAATGAATGTCTGTGGTGGGTAGCGGGGGGCTCGGGCCGTTAGGTAAACACAACTATCATAATCGCTTTATGGGTTGAAGCAAACTCCAAGGCAATGGTACAAGAGGTTTGATTCATTTATGATTAGCCATGATTTTAATAGAAGCAATTATGATAGTTGTGTTTACATAAAGAAATTAATTGATGACTCTTTTATCTATTTGCTTCTTTATGTGGATGATATGTTAATTGCTGCTAAGAACATTGCTGATGTTGATGATCTTAAAATACAGTTGAAATTTGAGTTTGAAGTTAAGGACTTAGGTGTAGCGAAGAAGATACTTGGTATGGAGATTAAGCGGAACAGAAAATTGAAAAAGGTATGGCTGACTCAGAAGGCATACATCCAGCGTGTGTTGGAATGCTTTTGTGTGAAAGATGTTAAGCCTGTAAGTACACCTTTTGCTGCACACTTTAAGCTTTCAACTGATTTGGCTCCGTGAACTGATGAAGAAAAGGCATATATGGAACGAGTCCCTTATGCCAGCGCAGTTGGTAGCATCATGTATGCTATGGTCTGCACGAGGCCAGATCTTGCATATGCTGTAAGCGTGGTGAGTAGGTACATGGCAAATCCAGGAAAACAACACTGGCAAGCTGTGAAATGGATTATGAGGTATTTGCGAGGTACTACTAATGCTTATTTAGAGTTTGGCAGATCTGATGCAGGTTTGACAAGATATGTGGATTCTGATTATGCTGGAGATCTTGATAAAAGAAGATCTCTTACTGGTTATGTATTCTCACTTGGAGGATGTGCTATCAGTTGGCGTGCCTGTTTACAGCCTACTGTTGCGCTATCTACGACAGAGGCCGAGTATATGGCAATCACGGAGGCTGTGAAGGAAGGTATTTGGTTAAGAGGCCTATTTGGTGAATTAAGTGGAGGCAGTCAGAAACTTACAGTATTTTGCGACAGTCAGAGTGCTATTTATCTCACGAAGGATCGAATGTTTCACGAGAGAACAAAGTATATTGACATCAAGTTTCATTTTGTTCGTGAAATTCTTGCTCAAGGTGATATTGCAGTGAAGAAAATCAGCACTTTAGAGAATCCTGCCGACATGTTGACGAAGCCTCTTATTCCTCACAAGTTCAAGCATTGCTTGGACTTGATTAGTATTAACTGTTGATTGGACCGCCCTTAGGGGCTTGTGGAGAAGGTGGAGAGTTATGGTTGCTGCTTCATTCAAAGGAAATTTCTCGTCAAGGTGGAGATTTGTTGGATATGACTCGAAATTGATAATTGAATTCAGTTTTGGACTTCGACTCGCCGACGGCTTCGCGGTGCGACCAAATTGGAAATCAAATTGTGGAGGAAAATGAATGTCAGTGGTTAAGATGTTTCTCTTTCTCGTTTTGCCCTAGGGCAACAGATGGTTGTACGAACATTGTATTCCCTTTTCTCGATAGTGAAGTTTTCTCCTCCCTCGCCCGTGGTTTTTTTCCTGCAAAAATTTTTTCACGTAAATTTGTGTGTTATTTATTTTTCTGCTTGTGGTTTGTGTTTTTCGTGTTCGCTGTTTTCGTTTCTGTTTGTGCGCTCGTCGTAACATTTATAATCAAAGATTATTTATATATATATATATATATAATAACTGTAAGTGAAAAGAATTTATCAGAGGCACGCATAGAATTAGCTTGGAAGTGTCCATGATTGTTGGATACATAGTTCACACGAGCGTCATGTCAACAATATTGTTTCCACTATTCAGCACGTTAAAAAGAAGCTTCAATACTAAGCTTTTTCATTTTAGTACACCAACGAACCTTCCCTGTGCGTTTCCCTTCTAATAAAACGCGTCGTCTTACTCTCATCACAGGGTAAGATAAGGAAAAGTCCCAAATTGAACAGGGAAACTCAATAGAAATTAATGTTACTAAATCTTTTTGAACTTAATAATGATTTTAATTAATCTTTAGTAGATTTTTGGATACACGGTGAACTTAAGAACAAATATAAAAACAAAAAATGGGGTACGAATCCATCATCATCCATGACGTAACATGATAAAAACGGTATCCCCTATTATATGCTAAATAAACTATATAAACCCCTTGCTTGTAACAAACATTAATTAAACCATACAAATTAGTTGAGCAATGGATACCGGGCTCGTCGTCGCTCTCACCCTTTTACTCGCCCTGTTCGTCGGCTTCTTCCTCCGCCGCAGAAGCAGCTGCGGCGATGCGGCGAAGCAGAAGCGGAAGCTTCCGCTTCCGCCGGGACCGGTGGCGGTGCCGGTGCTGGGGAACCTGCTGTGGCTGCGGCGCTCGTTCACGGACGTGGAGCAGCTCCTGCGCGAGCTCCACGCGCGGTACGGGCCCGTGGTGTCCCTGCGCATAGGGTCGCGCCTCCTCGTCTTCGTCTCCGACCGAGCCCTCGCCCACAGCGCACTCGTCGCGCGCGGCGCCGCGTTCGCGGACCGACCCGCGCCCCTCCCCGCCCAGCGCTTCCTCTCCAGCGACCGCCACAGCATCACCTCCGCCCCCTACGGCCCGCTCTGGCGCCTCCTCCGCCGCAACCTCGTCGCCGAGACCCTCCACCCCTCGCGCCTCGTCCTCTTCGCCCCGGCGCGCTCCTGGGTCCTCCGCCTCCTCCTCTCCAAGCTCCGCGCCGACGCCGACGCCGAGGGCGGCGGAAGCGTCGCCGTGATGGGACACCTCCAGTTCGCCATGTTCGCACTGCTCGTGCTCATGTGCTTCGGGGCGAAGCTCGACGAGGAGGCCGTGGAGGAGATCGGGGACGCGCAAAGGTCGCTCCTTTTGTACGGGCGCAGCCTCAACATCTTCTCGTTCGCGCCGTGGATCACCAAGCACCTGTTCCGGAAGCGGTGGGAGACCGCGGTGGAGATGCGGCGGCGCCAGAAGCGGATCTACGTGCCGCTGATCGAGGCGCGGCGAGGGGGCCGCGGCGCGCCCGAGAGGGAAGGGAGCTTCGCGCACGCGTACGTGGACACGCTGCTGGGGCTGACGCTCCCGGACGAAGGGGGCCGCGCGCTCACCGACGACGAGATGGTGGTGCTCTGCTCCGAGTTCCTCAACGCGGGCACGGACACGACCTCCACGGCGCTCGAGTGGATCATGGCGGAGCTGGTGCGGAACCCGCGCGTGCAGGACCGGCTCAGAGCCGAGATCGAACAGGTGGTGGGCGCGCGCGGCGGGGACGGCGGAGCGGCCGACGAGCGCGAGGTGAGGGAGGAGGAGCTCCAGCGCATGCCGTACCTCAAAGCGGTGGTGCTCGAGGGGCTCCGGCGCCACCCCCCGGGGCACTTCGTGCTCCCGCACGCGGCGGCGGAGGAGGAGGCGGAGCTCGGGGGCTACGCCATTCCCAAGCACGCCTCGCTCAACTTCATGGTTGGGGAGATGGGCCGCGACGGTGCGGCGTGGGAGGCGCCCATGGAGTTCAGGCCCGAGAGGTTCATGGAGGGTGGGGAGGGCGCGGGCGTGGACGTGACGGGGAGTAGGGAGATAAAGATGATGCCTTTCGGGGCGGGGCGGAGGATCTGCGCGGGGATTAACGTCGCCATGCTGCACTTGGAGTACTTCGTCGCCAACATGGTCAGGGAGTTCCAATGGCTGAAGGTCGACGGGGACGAGGTCGACTTGTCGGAGAAGCCCCAGTTCACCGTCGTCATGAAGCACCCTCTCAAAGCCCGCCTCGTCCCCACCGCCAACTAAATAAAAAATTCCTGCCCACTGAACTGAACTGTTCTGTCTTAAATCTACAAAATTATCTTCGTGCCCATGTGTACTATGCAGGGCCTACACGGAATTGTAGAAAAATTTGAACCCATGTCTAATAGGGTAGTAGAATATTTTGAAGTTTCTTCCTAACTTGGCACCGTTTTTTGCCCTAGTTCTTTGGTATTTATCTGATTATTATATACATGAATAAAGTTCCCTCTTTTGAATGATAAGTACACGAATAAAATTGGAATTGATGTTTTAGTCATCCAATACAATTTTGGTAACTTCGACTCAATCTTAAACTCTCATGTAAAGTTTTTAAAAGTCAACGCAAATGGATATTTTATAGAGATAAATACATAAATGTAAATAAATATGAAAATAAACAATCTATGGTGTCTATTTATAAAGGCCTTTTTGCATAAAAAATTCATTAATTTTAGGCTTTTGCAAAATTGTGTCGCTATTTTCGATTTTGCAAATTCAGTCCGAATTTTCAGCAAACTGATCAAAATATTCTGTTACTTTTTCTCTCTCCTCTTTTTTTTTTCTCTCTCCTCTTTTTTTTCTCACTCCTCTTTTTTTTTTCTGTCGCTCTTTTTTTTTTTCTCTCCGAACGGCGGAGGCGGAGGCGGAGGCGGAGGCGGAGGCGGAAACGGCCCACCTCGCCTCTGCCCCTCACGCCCTCGCACGCGCACCCTCGCCGTTCTCGCCTCCGACCTCGCCGAGTTCGCGCCGCGCCGCGACTTTTTTTTTTTTTTTTTTTTACCTCTCCGACTCTCCTCCACCCGCCGTCCCTACTGCCGCCGCCGGTGACGAAGAAGTGTTTCTTGGGACCGAGAAGCACGCCGGCGAGGGAGGGGAAAAAAAATTAGTTACACTCCGGAGAAGGCGGTGGGTCGTGACCAAAAAAAAATTGTAAAGAGAAAAAAAAAATTAATTTTTTTTTTTCCTACAGTAAGATAAAAAATCATAGAAGAAAGAAGAAAAGATAAAATTGCACTGTTAAAATAATGTTGCACTGTTTTAAAAAAAAATTACACTGTTTTAAATAATTTTGAGACAAAAATTACACTCTTTGAGATGAAAATTACACTTTTTAGACTAAAATTACACTCTTTGGATAAAAATTACACCATTTTTTTTTCTCTTCTTTTTTCTTGTTGCACCATTTCTCCTTCTTTCTTGTTGCACCATTTCTCCTCGTTGCACTATTTTTTTGCACTCCCCAACCAAACTCGATCCGGTCACCTTCCTCTCCGGGCCGCGCGGCGCAGGGCGGATCTTGAGGAAGCACTCGGAATCCGGAGGGAGGCGGGGAGGAGGAGCACGACGACGAGGAGGAAGCCTCGAAGGAGGAGGAGGAGGACGAGGACGACGACGCGCGCGGCCGCGGAAGCGGGCGCTAGCGCAGCCGGCGGGGGCGCTGGGCGCGGGGCGCAGCCGGCAGGGGCGCCGGGCGTGGGCGCAGGGGGCGCTGGGCGCAGGGAGCGCCCCCTGCGCCCACCCTGGGGGCGCGGGCGGGGGCGCGGGGCGCGGGGCCCCCTGCGCCCGCCCGGGACCCCGCCCCAGCCCGGGCCCGGGCCCCCGCCAGCCCCCCCCTGGGGGCGCCGGGCGCGCGCGCCCCCTGCGCCCCTGCGCCCGTCCAGGACCCCGCCCCCCCCCCCGGGCCCGGGCCCCCGCCGGCCCCCCCGGGTGGGCGCAGGGCTGCGCCCGCGCCCGGCGCCCCCAGGGGGCGCAGCGGGCGCGTCCCCTGCGCCCCGCCGGGGCGGGCGCAGGGAGGGGTCGCTCTTCCGCGCCCGCGCCCGTCGTCGTCCTCGTCGTCCTCCTCCTCCTACTTTGAGACTTTCTCCTCGTCGTCGTCGTGCTCCTCCTCCCCGCCTCCTCCCGGATTCCGAGTGCTTTCTCAAGATCCGCCCTGCGCCGCGCGGCCCGGAGAGGGAGGTGACCGGATCGAGTTTGGTTGGGGAGAAAGAGTGCAAAGAAATAGTGCAACGGGAAGAAATGGTGCAACGAGGAAGAAGAAGAGAAAAAGAAATGGTGTAAATTTTTCTAAATAGTGTAACGTTGGCCTAAAGATTGCAACTATCTTTCCAAAGAGTGTAATTTCTGTCTCAAATAGTGCAACTTTCATTTAAAACAGTGCAATTTTTTTTTAAAACGGTGCAATTTTATTTTAATAGTGTAATTTCTTCTTATTCTTTCTTTTTGTATGATTTTTAGTTTTTTCTGTAGGAAAAAATATTATTTTTATTTTTATTTTTTAATTTTCTCTCTATAATTTTTTTTTTTCACGATCCATCCCTCGCCGGAGTGAAACTATGTTTTTTTCTCTTCTCTCGCCGGCGTGTTTCTCGGCCCCAAGAAGCACTCTTTTTTCGTCGTCGGCGACGGCGGTGGGGACGGCGGGTGGAGGAGGATCGGAGAGGGGAAAAAAAAAACGCGGCGAGGTGCGGCCTCGGCGGGGTCGGAGGCGAGGAGGGCGGGGGTGCGCGGGCGAGGGCGAGGGCGAGGGCGTGAGGGGCAGAGACGAGGCGGGCCATTTCCTCTTCCGCCTCCGCCTCCGCCGCCTTCTTCGGAGAGGAAAACAAAAGAGCGATAAAAAAAAGGATAGAGAAAAAAAGAGGAGAGAGAAAAAAAAAAAAGAGTAGAGAGAAAAAGTAACAGGGTATTTTGGTCAGTTTGCTGAAAATTCAGACCGAATCTGCAAAATCGAAAAAAGCGACCCAATTTTGCAAAAGCCCAAAACTAGTGGATTTTTTATGAAAAAAGGCCATTTATAAAACCTGCCCAAATTTTATTTTAAAAATAGTCCCGACAAATTTATAATTACAAAAATAGTCATACCCTTACCACGCAGGCGCCATGTCAGTACCACGCGGACGGATGGGCGCCGGGTTGGCAAGTTGAACACGGTGAATCATTCACCGTGTTCAAAAACAGTGAAATGATTCACCGTGTTCAGTTACTTATACTGTCCCGGAAAGATAGTATAGATCAATCCGCGCGAATAATAAAAAAAAATAGGGTGAACCATTCACCGTGTTTGAACATGGTGAATGGTTCACCGTATTCAACTTGCCACCCCACCTCCCAGCCCTCCCGCGTGGCGTTTACGTGGCAGGAGTAGAGCTATTTTTACAATTATAAATTTTTTAGAGTTATTTTTAAAATAAAATTTTTTCAGGGGGCCATTTGCAAAAAAAGCCCTCTTACTATCTCGACTTCAATTTGGCCCAATCTCAATGGGCCTAAGCTTTGATGGGCCTGAGCCCAAAAATGAGAGAGAGTGGTGAAACCAATAATATTAAATATATGATCCATTATTGGTGTGGGCTAAGTGACAACAAAAGATGCTGCATTGTTTGAGAGGTCAAATTTATATTGTTAATGTTCGATTTCGTGTTGGTTACGAGGTCAAATTTATATTGATTCGCAAGTTGATCATTCAAATTAGAGCTGTAGAAGCGTCCGGTTGGATCAAAGAAATACTTCAAATTTTCTATTATTTTTTTTTCAATTATGATTCACACATGTTAATAAATAAATTAAGTCAATCAGATTAATTGAGATTGAAATCTTGTGAATAAAGACTAGTCATTTTGATGCAATTTGTGAAAAAAAAAACCCCTTAAATAATTCACAAGTGGAGTTTACTTGATTGTACATTCCATTAGTATGTCTCCCTAAAGCAATACCAACAAAAGAATAAAATTAACGAAGCCTAAATTAAAGAAAAGAAAAAAAGAAAAAAAATGCTTAATATATAGTTAATACTTTATATTTAAAGTTTGAAACTTAATTGTTTCATATTTTCGATTAAATTTGTCTTTTAAAAATATGAATAAATAAAGTAGCCTAAAATAATAATAATAATTATCATCAACCAATAAGGAGGCATCAGCTGGAGAGGGAAGAAATGATTTGACATCTCCCATTCAGCCAATTCTACCGATCATTTCTTGGAAAAATATAAAAAAATAAATAAAAAAATAAAAAAATAAAGCTTTAATATAAGTCATAAGTTTGCATCATAGCTAATACTATCCACTCATTATTTCAAAAGATATGCTATTTATATATTTAAAAGTTGAATGTAAATTTTATATTTATTAAATTAATTATTTAGAGTTTAGACAAAATTTTAAAAAATGTTAGTATTAAAAAATAATAATATGATGAGGCTTGTAAAAGCGAATAGATGGATTCTTCAATGGAAGTGATATAAGATTTATATTTATTTTTAGATGTACAAGTCGTATTACTCTTTTCTCAACTCTACAATATTTTTTTTGTATTAAAGAGTGTCGTTCCTGATCCCCTCAAAAAGCATCTAAAATAACAGTCGCTATATAATAATCAGAGAATAGCCAATAATTAAAAAACCCTCGGACCGACAAAATAATTATATTTAATAATTTTTAGCTCTGATTGGGATTGAAGGCTATCTAATATTATTATGTTGTTGGGTAAGAAAGAGTTAGTGCAAATATGTAAAAATATAGTAGAACCGTAAAATTATATCATAATCTAATCACTGCGTTTTACATAAATTTATATATATATATATATATATATATATATATATATATATATATATATATATATATGTATATATATTTTACGTAAACAAATACAATATTTTTTTATTATAATTTCTTAAAATATGTATATAGTATATTTTGCTTGCAATTTCAAACGGAGTCTTGACACTAAACAGTACCAATAATGCGTCACGTGTATTAATATATGAAATATGCATCTTCAGACACATAATTCCGGCTGGTAATTGGCTGAGCCATGATCGGAATGACAAGGCTAGCGAGACGTCTCACATCGCCTGGTACTTATGAGTCTGAGACTGACGAGAACGTCAGGACTTAAAGGGGGGGAGATTGTGAGACCCCAGATAGTCCTATATATAAGATATAATAGGGTTAGAACTCTTAATCCGGCTTAAGTATTTTGGGTGGTGGCTAGGCCTAAGAGGTTAAGAGAGTTAAGCGTGTTAGGACGAGAATAATCATAGAATGGATGACTCCCTGAAAAATTGGGGCGTTATAGTTAATACGTACTACTAACATATCAACAACACTTTAAAAATCTACAAGAGATATTAAAGCATTGCTTTATTAGAATAAAGAATAGGCATAAAGCAAACCCAAAGGTGGAAGCAAAGCTCTCTCCCCCCACCTTTGAAGGTGAAATACATGTGCATTTGTTTGCTTAAAGCATTGCTTAGAGTTGAGAGAGAGAGAGAGAGAGTTGTAAAGCACTTAACCAGCTTTTGGAGCTACAAGTAACACCTCCTCACGTGGCGAGCATGACACGTAGGCCCTTTGCTGAGGTGGCATGAGGAGAGGGCCTTGTTTTTTATTGTTAATTTTTATTTGTTTCGAGTTTGAAGTCTCCTCTGTGAGTGGAAGAGTGGTGCTCATCATCTACCACCTCAGTTTTTTTACTTTTTCTTTTTTTCAGCTCTTATTATTGAATAGGGATAATTGCCTATACTTCAAAATTTTAAAAATATCTGATTTATTTTTACTTTTTTTTCTTTTCAATATATTCCTTATATGTTCCTTCGTTATTCAAAAATACTTCTACATTTACCACCCGTTAAGTTAACTTGAGTTAAACGTGAGTTAAGTATCTACTAGGGTTAAAAAAAAAAAATACTCATTTTGCACTTAACTTAAGGACAAATAAGAAATGTTGGTAATAGTAGAAGAGTATATTTGAAAAGATCAAAAATCAAAATACTTCTGTGCCCCTCACTTAAGGGCAAATAAAAAAAGTCGATGCTGGTAGAGGGGTATATTTGAAAGGGCAAAAAAGTAATTTCACACAGATAATAACTATTACTAATAGTTTATTAACAAAATTTAACTCTATGGATAAATTTGAAATAGGTTGAAACATAAAAAAATAATATTTTTAATATTAGTCTTCTAAGAAGGATAAATCATAAAGTCGAAAACTTTTCAGGAGTATATAAGCAATTGGCCCTATTGAATAAAAAGGGCTTATGGGAGAAGCTAAAGCACGTGCTCTCACATGCCCCTTTCACATGGAGGAGCCCCGTTACAACTCACGCATGCCCTCAAAAAAATTGCGGCTTCAAAAAGTGCTTCTGAGCAGATCCGCGCGCCAAAAAAAAAAGAAAAATTCAAATTATTTGGAAAGTGACCGTTGCCTGACCATATTAGCTGTGGTCTGTGAAGAGATAAGTTCGTGGGAAGGACTTATCTATCATCTATAGCAGCCTGGATGGCTCCCAGAGAGAGCCTGAAGACTAGTACGCAGATCCCAAATCATTGGCAGAAAAAATTATTCAGAAGACCAAAAATAGTATCACTTTATTCGTGAATTGCACTATTTAAAAGACAACACATATTCCGATTAAAAAAGTACAATCGAATAAAAGTTCAGCACTAACTCGCAAAACTGCTATCTCCATCAAATTAATGAACGATTAATTAGTATATTTGTGCAGCTCGATCCCCTTCATGCCGGCTCATGATATTTGACAAGGTAGTCAGACAAGAGTGGGATATTGGGATAAACTATCAGTATTCTCAAACCAAACACTGCCTCGGATGGTAAAAGGTCTAGACAATAATTTCTCGATGGGAGACATTATTCCAGCATGGAGGGCCATTCACATTGGTGGCCAAGAGCCAACTAATTCATCTCTTATCATTCCCTTCTGAACATCCAGCATGGTGCTGTTGGAATTGTTCTTTGACAATGGACCCAGAATTGTAGGTTAATGCAGGTTCCAAGTGTCCCATATGAACATGTACTTTAGGGTCAATGCCTCTGACACACAATGAGTAATTGAGGAAGTTTCTCAGAGATAGGCCTGCATGGTTAGATTGGTTGCATATTTTGGACCTTTGGTACTATTATCTTTCTTTTTAAAAAGCTTTTAAATTCAAAAAAATTGTTCCGAATTTTCTTTGCCTCTCATATCCCCTGATATTTTACCACAGCTAAAAAAATAGAAGCAGATGATTTTACTCATCTGTTGTGCATAGTACCGGAGCAGATTCAATACATCAACTCTTTATAACTAGTGAATTTGAATCCTTAACTTCAAGTAATTCCGATACTGACTTTACCCATACTTGCAGGGGAAGATGTAGTGCACAATTAGTATATATCTGCCCAATACTACTTTAATTTATGTTTCCGATTATAGCAGTGTTCAATAAAAACAAGATATAAAAAAAAGATCTGAAGCTTTTATTGCAGCATGATGTTGAATTGAAGTTCATTTTGAGCACAAAATCGAAAGTTCATTTTGCAGAAGTAAGGTATATTAGAATTCAATCAATAGTTTTTCTTCTTTGTACAGCAAAGGAAGAAGTTTGACAGATCCAAATCATTAATAATGGCGCGTCGAAATTGGTAGACATTGTTGCCTCGAGGACGCGATATCCACTGCTTGAGCATAAAACACGAGCAATTTTGACCGCTTAATTAGATTTAATTATGACTTGATTACCCGGCATGTCGCCTCTGGGCCCAGCAATTCGACTTTTTCAAACAAACAGATCACACCCACCTCATAATAACGCGAGCAAAGTACTTAAAATTTGCGTACAGTTTCATCACGAAATAAAAAAAGGGGAATTAAAAGTATGGAGACTTTGCTAATGAAAGCTAAAATAAGGCATAGACTTAGGATTAGGGTGTACCAATTAAGATTAAACAAATTGGAGAGCACAACACCCCACCATGGCCATTACTCTTTCGACTTATTACCTAGACCTGGTACATCACATCGGCTATCAATTTTGCAATAATTTGTAACCATAGAAACTTTAAAAATCTAAGTATAAACCATCCAATGTGATTTATAACTTTTGCAAGGATTGATTAGTCTACATACGGAAGAACATAAGTTTTGAAAAATTATGATTAGGAAACTGTTCTATGCTGTTCAGGTCCAATTAAGAAACAAGTTTTAGAGTTATGTTTACAGGTTACAGCACTTGACACCTTCCCTTTTTAACTTATTCTTAATAATGAATTCTCTGATGAACTGTCCTGGTCCAATCGCCTTCCGCTGACCGAGACCCAAACGCATACAACTCATTCTTCACGAGCCCACATTCGCACTAGCAATGCAAAATACAAAATATATTAACAAAAAAAGAGAAAAGAAAACAATGTTGAAGCATTTTATATTAAGCCGTCTCTCTTTGAATGCTATAGTCGAGCAGTTGAGACGTCACTAATATCATCAAATCTTAAACGTATATTACTAATCCGACGGCCCTCAATTTGCTGTATAATATAGTCCACAACTGTATTGTAATCTTGCAATGCCACGCGAAGAGAACTGATGCTACGTGCTCTCTACTTTGAGAATGACATTAATCATAAGATTATTTCGCGAGATTTGTAAGAGAAAAATATGGCTCAAATGGTCTATTTTGAAAGAGCTTGCAGGGTCAGCAGTATGTTTCGTCGTGCCATCACGACTGAGACCCTCCACCGTCCATCAAAATCGCCGATACACTTTTACATCACCCACACAATGAAGGGTGTAGATTACTTGCGGCGGCCTGAGCGTGCAGGGAATATCAAATGCATCATTAAATTTTATCGGGCACCAAAATATAACAATCAATCATCTTCATTATTGTAGTGGTTCAAAGCTCGGGTAAATTAATCGGAAGAAATGTTGTACATAAAATTTTTACTCATCAGATCTGCAAAGAATTTGCGCCCCTTACAAGGTCACAACCATCACGTCTAAAGTGCTCTTCTCTAGCAGGCATTTTTTACATCCACATACGGAAAAACAATTATTTATTGATATAATTGTAAATACACAACTCCGACCATAGTCCTTATTTTCATATTTACATTTACAAAAACCGAAAAATTACATGTACAGATACGTGTTTCAGAAACAAAATCATTCAATCGTTAGATACGATTACATTCAATTTTACACACAGCATTTCGCGGGGTATATACATAATTTTTCACCTAAATAAACAAGCAAATATTGAGAAATTTATGTGCCAAAATACTCGATAGTTGTTAATCACTCAAGTCACAAAAATGGCTCTCCTTCCCCTGATTCCATTTACCATCTCCCCCCTTCTTTCTTTCCGTTTATTTTTTAGTTTTAGTTTTAGTTTTTACTCCATCCCTCATCTTCAATTCAACTTATTTTCTTCGACTACGAACTCGACGCGATGTCTCGTGCCATGCGATAAATCATCAAACACTCACAAATTATCAAACGGAATCTACACGCGACCATTCCCGTCCGATCCCTCACCTCCGGCCGAGATGGAGGCCGCAACATTCTCCTCCATTATCCGCACCACCTCCGCCATCGACGGCCGCATGCTCGGATTCCCCCCGATGCACCGCGCCGCCAACGCAGCCATCGCCGTCGCCTCCGACGATTCGTACTCCCCGCCCAACCGCGGGTCCACCAAATCCGCTACGCCGCCATCCAAATCACGCAGGCGCGGACCGATCACGGCCGTCAAGAGCTGCTCGGTGTCGGCGGAGAACGCCTCGGCGCCGGTGACGAGCTCGAGAAGCAATACGCCGAAGCTGTAGACGTCGCTCTTCTTGGTGAGGACGCCGGAGCGGAGGTAGTGGGGGTCGATGTAGCCCGGGGAGCCGAGCATGGCGTGGGCCGAGCGGGGCCGGGCCACGGCGGCGGAGAAGCCCATGCGCGCGGAGCCGAAGTCGCAGAGCCGCGCCGCCATGGCGGCGTCGAGGAGCACGTTCGAGGCCTTCACGTCGCCGTGGATGATCTGGGGGTCGAAGCCCTCGTGGAGGTACTCCAGCGCCCGCGCGATCTCCGACGCGATCCGGACCCTCCGCGCCCACGGGAGCGCGGCGGCGGAGCCGCGGCCGCGGTCGCGGTCGCAGTGGAGCCGATCGTGGAGGTTCCCGTTGGGGGCGAACTCGAGCACGAGGACCCCTTCTTCTGAGATCGGGAGAGATCGCGTTAGGGTTTGTAAAAAAAAAAATTAGGGGAGAAAGAAGGGGTGGGGGATTAGGGTTTAGGGGGAGTGCCTCGATCGTCGCAGAAGCCGAGGAGGCGGACGATGTTGGGGTGGCGGAGGCGGCGGAGGACGTCGAGCTCCTGGACGAAGGCGCGGTGGAGGCGCTCGCTGCTGCGGTGGACCTTCACGGCGGCGAGGGAGGAGGAGGAGGAGGAGGTTTTGCGGGGGATTCGGGCGAGGTACACGGTGCTGAATCCGCCCTCGCCGACCACGGCGGAGGTGAACCCCGCCGTGAGCGACTCGATCTCCGGCCACGCGAAGCGCCGGACCTCGGCGCCGCCCTTAATGGCGCCGATCGCCTCCTCCTCCACCTCCTCCGGCTTCGGCTCGTCGGCGACCCGGCCCTTCGGCCACCTCCCCCCGCCGCCGCGGCGCTCCGGGTCGTCGGAGTCGCGTCCTCCTCCGCCGCCGCCGCCGCCGCAACAGAAGATCCTGTACCTGCGGATCATCCTAGCTAACACAGGCGAAGGAGAAAAAGGAAGCGCAAAGGAGAGAGAGAGAGAGAGAGAGAGAGATTAGGGGGAAACTTTTTTAGGGTTTCATTGCTTCATAGGGGAATTAGATCGAGCTCTTTCGCCACCACCGAAAATGGCAAAGAGGAGAGAAGGGGAGGTGGCGAAGAGGGTGGGGGCGGTGCAGTGGAAAAAGGGAGGCGCACTCGGGCTATTTATATGGCCATGGAGTGATATTAGTCACAGCTACTTAATTCCAGCAATAATTGGCCAAATAAATCGGAAGCTGAGAGGATAGTACTGCGTGGACCCGGTCCACCATTTGTACTTTATTACTGATTTCTTTTTTTTTCTTTTTTTTTGAAAAATAAATAGCAAGCTACCTGCTTCATTCATTAAGTAATATGAATTAAGCATACATGGTGGAAGCAGCTAAGGCCTCCGAGGCAGGGCAAACAAACGGAAAAAGAAAAGACGGAAAAAGTATCAGAACAGACAAAACAGGAAAAAAAAGAAGAGGAGAAGACGGGACATTGAAGAGTCTGGGGGACTGGGTGAGGCTCAGGTCAGATCGGTCCAAGAGTTTAGCAGTATCCTGATACGTTCAAGAGCCCAAAGTGCGTTTAGGGGGGTCATTCGGAAGATAATATTTTTATTACTGATTTCACTCATCGTTTTTCAACACTCTGTAAATTCTTACCTAAAATTTCTTTTAGGTCCATTTCAGTTCTTCGATAAAAGTATGAAAACATAGAGAAAAAAAAAGGGTAATTTTTCTTTAAAATCAAACAAGTGAAAAATTAAAAAAGAAATTTTTCATTAAAAAATAAAAAAATTACACTTTTTCAAGGAATTAAATAGCCCCTCAGTAGGAAAATAAAATAATTAGGGCCATGATGAAAACCTCCTTGTTTAATACCATATTAAAAGATATAATATAACTTATTTTAAAAAAAAATGATAAATCGGTAGTGAATTAAAAAAAAATGATGTGATGGAGGTAATTAGACAATTAGATGGTTCACTGCTGAGGTGGTCGACCAAGTTCAGGAAATAATTTATCGAAGCAATGGGTTTAGGGGAATTGGTCCAAATGGTGGTTTATTCGAGCCTTAGTAGTAACTAAATGAAATGGTCAAGGTAGGGGAAAAATATTTAAACCACGTAGAAAGAGGATCGTTTCATGCACACTTATTGAGGATGGGATCTAACCAACACAATTTTTTTTTTTTTTGAATAGTTGTGATCTGGTGGAGGTTTGGGTTTGGTAATGTTGGAGATTAATTTGTTCTTTCCCTGCTTGTTTCCTTCTTGTGGTGATGATGATGTAAGAGACTGTTTTTATTGTCTTGTTTGCTTATTGCTTGGTGACAGCACAAGATTCTCGAGGGCAAAAACAGTCTGGCACGTGATTTAAAGCCAGTAGGATCTTTTTGAAATTAAATCGATCAGAGAATCTCTGGTGCAAGTGATAAAGAGTTTGATAGTTAATACTTAAGATTCTAAATTCGAAAACTAGTTGCTTCATATTTTAAGCTAAATTTATTTTTTTTTAAAAATGAACGGAGCGGGTAGCGTGCTACTTTTCTCTCTCAAAAAAAAAATATCGTTTCACGTATAGCTGATGTAAAAATAAGAATATAATTAAGAATTTTATATTAAAATTTGTTAGAGATGCCTCAAAATTTGGTTATCGACTTTGATTTTTGGGCTCCTGATTTGTCGACAGTTTCGCGGTGCGACAGTTTTTTTGAAAAAATGAATGCCTGTGGTGGGTAGCGGAGGGTCAAGAATCTGTCAAGAAATGTTTTTATTCTCTTTTGCCCTAGACGCGATGTAGCGTTTTGTAATCTCCAGAACATTGTACTCCTTCTTTCATAGTGAAGCTCCCCTCCTTCGCTCGTGGTTTTTTTTTTTGTAAAAGATTTTCTACGTAAATTCTTTTGTTCATTTCATTTTCTGTTTATGGTACGTTCGCCGTTTTCGTTTCTGTTTGTGTGCTCGTCGTAACAAAATCTCTGTTTAATGATTTTATTAGATATCAGCTTCCCACTGCATTCAGAAAATCTCATATTCTTATTATTTATGGCGTTATAGTATTTCAAATATTGTTCTTAGAGTGTTTTTGCTGTTTCGACGTATATAATATAGAAGATTTTGGTTTATTCAGAAACTTTATAAATATTATATAAATATATTTTTAGGACCGAGAACCATTTTCCTCAAGTTGCTCTAGTAATCATGCTAAAGGACAAGGTGCCACTAAAAAGGTTGAAAAGTGTGGATTCAAAGAGGACACATAAACTTAGCTGAAATATTTTCAGCTAAGTTTATTTTTAAAAGAAATAAACGAAACGGGTAGCGTGCTATCTTTCTCTCAAAAAAAGAGGAAAAAAAAGAGGACACATCTTTATTCTCTTTTCTTTTCATCCAAAAGTATATAAAAGACAATTTCATAGTTCTATTTCACAGGTCATGTGTTAGAGTAATTAAATCGAACCAAGAAATTTTTTAGCACCATGAAAAGCCTAAGAACAGAGTTTTTTTTTCTCATATATACATTTCCAACATCCTTGGAATAATAATGGAGAAATAATTTTGAAAACAATTAGCTTAAGTGAATGATTTAGGGCATCTCAATGGTGAGTATTATCTCTTTCTCATCCAAATTGGAGCATTATTATCAACAATTAAATTCCTCTTTTTAGATGGATAGATGCACTTTTTCCGGTTCATCTTGAACATGGACTTATTTTTAGGAACAATTTGTTTTCCAAAAAGGAACATATTATTTCTAAGAAAAAGATAGAACGCTGAATCTTTTATCTATGGTGAATATATAATTAAGCGTTTGGTCCAAATCCTATTCATTTTGGTTATTTTTATGCTTCAGTTCCTCTTTGTGATTCGGAGCACCTATTCTGTACTCTTATTTATAGATATAATTATTAATTAATGGCATAAAGCAACTAATAATACTACACACGCACTCTTAATTCGGAGTGTAAGAAAATTAATAGTCAAACCAAAGTACAAAAATTATATAGATTTTTACATACCGTTTCGCTGCGGAATTATATTACGATTATCAGGATCTGATCTTATCTTATTTTACGAACTCTTTGATCCGTCAACAATCTGTCTCGATTTCTCGCACGCTGTTCTTTCTCGTTGCGAACCGGTTACCAGAATCGATCGCAACACACCGCCCAAATTCCTAGGGTTTCTGATGGTGCCCTAGAGCGAACCCAAGAGAGAGAATTTTGTGGAGAGATTATTCTAATTTTTTTATATATTGTATGTGGCTAATACCTCATATATTTATAGGCCATAAGTGAGATATTAATTATAATCCTATTATAACTGAATCTCACACAGATAGAGATTTTAAACAGATTACGATTTACCTCTTAAATTTATTTCTTATCCAATGTGGACTAGAAACATTTTAGATAAGTTTCAATATGGACGAATCCTAACACGGAGCATCGAAACTAATGGCATGCGAGTCCGAGTTCGGCGAATATATATTTTCTTATGTACATGCAATAATCAATTTTGTGCCTGTAATATGTAGTTACAACTGCAACAATCTCCTCAATAAATATGTTCAGTGCATATCTCAACCACCTTCTGTGCTATTTTAACTCAACACCAGAGAATGTCATGCAAAACTCAATCACTAGTATGAATGGATATATCCCAATTTAGTTAAATTTTGCCATTAAAGTGTACTGGAGCCTTAATGTTTTTCAATTAATTTTTTGCCATTTATGTCTCTATCCAAAAGGATATGCTAGGCACCTCTGATGCTACTTCTTATTTCCCAACAAAGGTACCTTTTGGAGTAATATTCAAAGAAAAGTAAGTATTACCTGTTTACATACAGTGAATTCAATATAACTCACACTAGCCTAGGAAAAAAAAATACAATTATATTTAAAAAAAAAACACATCATACTATGTTTTCTGTTCTAAAAACATGTAATTTCTTTTAACTATTTAT
Source organism: Puya raimondii (assembly GCA_016920855.1). Classification (NCBI taxonomy): domain Eukaryota; kingdom Viridiplantae; phylum Streptophyta; class Magnoliopsida; order Poales; family Bromeliaceae; genus Puya; species Puya raimondii. The sequence continues at coordinate 51,629,473 of JABWPP010000050.1, read as the reverse complement.
ATTTTAAAAAAATTTAACTTTAACGCCCGTGTTTGTAAGATTTGGAGATTTGGAATACCTATGAAAGTTAAGGTCTTTAACTGACTTGTTCTTAAGAAGAGGCCTCTGACAACAAACAATCTACTCAAGAGAGGATGGACGGAAAACACAGATTGTGTGCTGTGCGGGATGGAAGAGGAAGCTGCAGACCATTCATTCAAGCAATACGTTTTAAATAAAAAAAATTTCGTGACGGTCTTAGAGGGGATCTAGTCTATAGATTTGGGAGATGATGCGACTGTTGTCTGGGATAAGTGGATGTCAAGGAATAGAACACAACCTACTCGTACTAGGATGACCGAACTGGTTGCCTGTTTTTGGGTCATTTGGAATATCAGGAACGGTGTGATTTTTAGAAAGATTAATGCGGACTCTCTGTCAGCAGTCTATAAGATTAGGTACTTGACGACCATGTGGGCGGAATTCCTCTCGGCTAAGTAGCTTCTACGTTATCTATAAACACGAAAACCTTCTTTCTTTTTCGCATTTCGACCGAAGTCTATTACCTCACTCCTATTGGTAAGTTCACCCTTCTAATAAATGAAGCGGGTTGCGTGCTATCTTTTCCTAAAAAATCTGTAACATTTTTAAACATATTTTGCTAAAATAAGAAACCAGCTATGCAAGTTCAAGTAATTAATTAAAGGCCAAATGTTGCTTTTAAACTCCTAACTAGGAGTGGAAGTTGTAACCAAAAGTAAATTGACTCTCTTTGAGGCTACTTAATTTGCATATTATTTTGATTGATAGGAACTTTGATACTCTTTTTTTGTGAATAATTCAGGTCATGTTTGATATTCATTAATGTATCTGGGCTTGCAAGTAATATCCTTCACTTGTTATTGGAGGCTTGGAAACTCATCATTGTTTGGTATGACAAGCTTCTAGATGGGTCCTACAATGGTCAAATCACTTAAAATCAACATAATTGGTGATAGCTAAAGCTTCCATTTTGGAATTTGTTCCCTTATGAGAATAAGGTTAAAAATTTGACTTCATTGGTATACATTGGTTTATCAAAATTAATGCATAATAAGTTTTGCTTTCAACATTTTTCTTTTTGAAATTTTTTTGGAGGTTAATAAAATAATTTCAGTAGGAAAGATGAAAAAAATACAATAAGAAGCTAGAAAATCAAAACAACTCTAACAAGAGAATTTGTGCCTAAATTCTTGCTTCACATCGCAACATTCAAACAACTGTTTACGACAAAAAAAAAGAAGCTAAAAATCAAAAACGCTGGGAGGGGTGCGCACTTTTCGTTAAGCACCTCGACTGAAATGTCACACTTCCTACTAATTCAAATAGATCAGCTATTTGAAAAAAACATTAAACAAAGTTTATTAACTTTTTACTTATATTTTTTCCATTTCAATCTTCTACTTTTATTATTCAAAAGTTTATTTTAACTTCTACTTTGGTTAGAAGCTTCAGAATTTTTTTTGCAAAATGTTTATTTTCTATTTTCTAAGTTGAAAACTTGTTCTAAACCTTAATTTGCAAATGACATATGTAGGTGGAGTAGAAGAAACCTTACTCTTTACATTTATAAGCTAAGGAAAAAAAAAGTTTTTTTTTTTTTGAGAGAAAGGTAGCACGCTACCCGCTTCGTTTATTTTTTTTAGAAATAAACTTAGCTGAAAATGTGAATCAACTAGGATTCGAACTCGGAACCTCGGGTACCAACCACCAAGCCCTTTGCCACTTGCGCTAAGGACGGTCGGTTAAGGGAAAAAAAAGTTACAAATCAAATTTAGGGTTTGAATCAGAGAGAGATCAAGAGAGAGAAACAGTGAGTAGTGTGAATGCATATGAGAAGAAGAGGAAAAACATGAATCAAGCCTATCAATAAATAAACTAACATTAATTTTGATAATTTGAGTAAATATGAATCAAAAGGGTTATTGTTAGCTAAAGAAGAAGAAGAAAAAAAAAAAAACCAAAATAGTGGTTGGATAGGATGTCTCCTTCCAAACTCTCCATCACAATAACTATCTCAACTGAGATTATAGTGATGCACGAGTGCAACATCTTGGGGTGTGGTCGAAGTTGACATCTTAACATAATGAAGATCAAGTTTTCTCTAATTCTCTATACAAAATAAACAAAACACGCGTCACAAAACTTACAAGGGACCGCTTTTGATTAATGTCGCATTCAATTTCTTCGCCCTCTCGAATAAGTCCAAACCGACTTGCTACGGCTCTATTTCGGTACTCAAATACTGCAATCAATATTCGAATGAGAAAGAGACGCGAAGGTTCGCTTATTTTTTTGAAAATAAAGTTACATTCCTAACCTGTGTATCATAATGTACTATATATATATATATATATATGAATTGGTTGCATGCATGGTTGTGTGGAAACTTAGAACTAGGAAGCTACATGCATGTTAGTAGCTAAGATAAAAAAATGGAAGCTAAGAAGAGGCAATGGGTCCTATATATGTTCCATGGCAAATCTATTTCATTTGTCGAATAGTACGATTTGGTTACGGATAATCGGAATTTAATTGTTAGGCGAAGAGCGTAATTAACATAATGGCTTTTTTCTTTTCTTTTTTTTTGGGTGTGTCTGTGTGTTGGAATCAGCAAACAAGGAATATTTTCTAGGAGATGGTGTCTCCAGGTATAATATTTGGTACTAGGAATCAATTAACATAATACTTGCTCCTTTTCATCCTTAATTAATATTTCTTACTATAGTAAAAAAAGGAACCTTTATTTTCATTTTATTCTCTTGTACACATTTTATAATGCAAACTAGTTTGTGCTCTCATTAATTGATGAATTAATATCTATGGTGCAATAATTAACACCTATTGCGCAATGATTTAGTAGTTTCATATATACATGGAAAAACATTAATCTTCTTTGATAGGAAAATGCATCGAATTATTAGAAGGCTTATAGCATGCAATATTGAAGTTTTCACATTCAATAATTTCTTCACATAACAAATAAAATTATTAGATGATTGATGTGTTATTGGGCGCAAATTAAAGTGTTATAATTAACATAAAATATTGAGGACACTTAATCATCCTTCTCTAGCCCATCAAAATACTAATAAAAGTTTTGTTAAATAATTTATATGACTTGTTTGGTTACATTGAATGTATACCTGATTTTTTTTTAAAAAAAATAAAAGCTATACTATCTAATTTTTGACGCGTACATGCATTGTATACTAATCACAAGTGTGACATGATATTGTTTGGTTACGTGGAAAATTTGGACCTAGCAAACAAAAATGGAGTCCAAAGTACCTGTGAAGCTCAATAAAGAGGAATGGGGCCAATCTATATATATGTTGGTTAGGTGGAAAATGGTTACATACTGAATCAATTAAGTTGGTTGAGCAATTAATGATGCTATTTAATTACGGATATGTGTGTTTTTGATGAGGAGTTGATTACTGATATTGAAGATTGAGAAGTACAGCGAAAAAATTACTGAAGAACGAATAATTTGTATCCGAACAAACAAACATGATTAAATTTCTTAACATTGGTATGTTAACGCAATTGTTGTTAATCATGAAAGGCAGAGCCAGATAAGGAATTGCGAGTCACTCACGACATCGCAGTGTGGCAGATGCGCGATGCCGAGTTTATCGAACTTACGTGGTTGCATGAAATACAGTTCTATAGTAACGAACACACCCTAATTCAGAGGTTGAGTTTAGGATATGTTTGTTTTATTGAAAAAAGTGGAGGCCACTTGTAGACCGTACGACTAGTAAGTGCAACTTACTCTCGAGCAGCGAAGTAGGAGTGAGGTCACATTTCTGTGGAAAAGTGCTTTAGGCACACTGCACTTCTGATTTACCAAACAGCTCCTTAATTTTTTTTAAAAAATAAACTTAGCTGAAAATGTGAATCAACTAGGATTCGAACTCGGGACCTCGGGGTACCAACCATCAAGCCCTTTGCCACTTGCGCTAGGGACGGTCGGTAGCTCCTTAATTTTGGTAGTAACACTATGTCACCTTCCTTTTGAGAAAAGATAATGAGCCCAACCTATCCCAAATTCGCCCAATTAGGCCCATAAGCATTGAAAAATCCAGTGGGCCAAATTCTTAATGGGCCAAATTGGAAAAGAAAAATGTTCAGAGCCCATTGGGCCGAGCTTATTATAGAGCTCCACGTTCCCCCCACACTCTCCCTCCTCATCACTCTCAAACGACAACAACTCCACTACGCAATCTCTCGTCGTGTTCATCGTTTTCGTTCACCTCCCCATAACAATAGAATACGCCATTAGAAACCATTCCTTTCTCCTCAATCGATTCCCTACCCTGTCGAACCAATTCAACCCCCATGTTTAGATTCCTCTCCGCGATCTCCTCCTCCAATTCAAGCCCTCTCCGTAAACAACTACGCAGAATCGCATTCGCCACTGGGCCCCATTCGTGGCTACAAAACCCTAGTTCTTCTCCATCGAGGAGTTCGATCGGGCGATCGAGGTGTTTCAGCGGCGAATCGAGCGGCCGAGATGCTCTGAGCTACGACGTGGTGATCGTCGGCGCGGGGCCTGCGGGGTTATCGGCGGCGATCCGGTTGAAGCAGATGTGTCGGGAGAAGAACACCGATTTGTCGGTTTGCGTACTCGAAAAGGGCTCAGAAGTTGGTAAATTTATAATTTAACCATATTTCTTAGCTTTAAATTTAGCATTTTTGTTGTTATGTTCTTAGTTGGGCGATAAAAGTTTGAGTTTTGAAATGGGGATATATGTTTCACTTATTACTAGCATAGAAAACATCAGATGAGTATGGGTTGTGGTGCCAGAGTATGTAATGCACGAACTCCTCTTACTATTGATCTAATTTGATATAATTGTTTATTGTCGTGCACTAACACTATTTAATTGGGAGTTTAGCATTCCTATACTTCTTTTAATTGAACTATCTGAGAATTAGTTATACATATTGCGGCCTCGAGGGATTTCATGTGTTCTCATCACACGACCCGCATTCTTTTACAGGTGCGCATATCTTGTCGGGGAATGTTTTTGAGCCTCGCTCGTTGGATGAACTGATCCCAGATTGGCGGCAAGAGGGGGTATGTTGTATTTGCCCTATGTTATTGACGTTTCCTTATATCAAAGATAGAGATACTTGTGCATGCAAATCTATATAGCCTGTAGTTTTCAATTTTTCCTTGATTGTCAGATATTTAAGCATGTGTTTGTTAGCTACAGAATTTTGTGATTTGGCTAGTTTGAAAGGTGCAAAAGTTGCTGCTTTATATTGTTATTTTTATGTTCTCTAGGCCCCAATTAAAGTTCCTGTATCCTCTGACAAGTTTTTGCTGCTGACAAAGAATAGAGCTTTGGCACTTCCATCGCCCTTCGATAACAAGGGTAACTATGTGATAAGGTATGCAGGTATTTCTTATTGATGCTGCAAATCATTTTGCGGATCTTTAGCCTGACTATTTGCAGTTCATTGCGGTGGTGACTTATAAATAGCCTAGATATTTTTTAATTTTATTTTATTTTATTGAAGAAATAGTGGAAATTCCCCACTGATGTACGAATAGTTGAAGAGTACATTACAAGTAGCCTAGGAGATTGATCTTGATCATTTCTGATGCTCATGTCAAACAACTTTCTAATGTTGCTTATATAGTTCTTTTTCACTCTAAATCTTCATCGTCGTTGCTTAGCTATTTTTTATTATATTTTCCTACCTGTTTTACTGTGGTAATAAATTCACCATTTGAGCATAACTTTCTCTTTCAGCTTGAGCCAATTGGTACGATGGATGGCAACAAAAGCTGAAGAACTGGGTGTAGAAATCTATCCAGGTTTTGCTGCTAGTGAGGTAGTGGATAGTTTTCTTTGGAATTATTCAAAATGAAGAAGAGTTAATTTTATCTCCTAAATTTGATCTAACAGATCCTATATGATGAAAATCAAATGGTTGTTGGGGTTGCAACTAATGATGTAGGTATTGCTAAAGATGGCTCAAAAAGGGAAACTTTTCAACGTGGCGTGGAACTTAGAGGTATTTGCTCTAGAAATTCCTTTTCCTTTCTACATCATTCCTTTTAATGGATTACGCATCTCTATTTTCTTTCTATATCTAGTCTTTATCTGTTCTTGCCCGATACTGCAGATTTTTTTTCTTTGCAATGTGTTGTTAGTTTTATTTTCACTGTCAGTTAACAAGAAAATCATAATGCAGGACATATTACACTCCTTGCAGAAGGATGTCGGGGATCATTGTCAGAGGTCTGCTTATGAAGTCTTTCTAACTGTTGATACGCATTGGTTATATTATTTGTTCTTTTTCATTCTTTGCAGTGGGACAGTATATTTTCCCGATTAACTAATGTTATTTTTCTTTTTTTGGTCATTAGAAAGTTATAAAAAATCACAAACTGCGAGAAAAAGGACAAGGACAACACCAGACATATGCTCTAGGCATCAAAGAGGTAGCTCAATGTTCTGTTGTTTCTAACCTTATGACAAGAATGACTCCCTATGAAGATGTATTTGTTGCTGGTTATTCCTAGCTAGGTCAGGATTTTTGATTTCTGGCCTTGCATGAGTTCCTATACAATCAACATGTAGAAGGAAAAGTTATTTTATCTTGAACTTGTTTTTGGATATGCCTGAACTAATGTTACAAATCCTCTGGTTTTCTTACTAGCCACTCTAAAATGGGTTGCCTGAATTCATCTGATGCAGTATAATGTTGTTTATCCAGGTATGGGAAATTGAAGAAGGGAAGCATGAGCCAGGCTCTGTGCTGCATACAATAGGATGGCCCTTGGATTTAAATACATATGGAGGATCCTTTGTATATCACATGGATGATAGGCAGGTAAATATGGTACAGCTGTACATTGACGCCATTTATGCTTTCATTCCCCATTACCTAGTGTGCTTTCACTCCCCATTACTTAGTGTGCTTTCACTCCCCATTACTTAGTGTGCTGAATCCTTGTATATTTTGTTAAAAAGTTTCTGTGGTTCATTAAAATATCAAGTAATAAATACTTGAGCAATATCCAAATATTCCTTTCTTGAATCAATGAGCTACCATGTTCTTGATTGCCCATTCATTTTGCATAAGAAGTGGAATGATTTTTTATTTTTTTAATTTTTTTCGTCAGAAGACCAAACTATAGAATACAGTCTAACCAAACTATAGAATACAGTCTAAGTAATTGAGATAGAGCAGCAGCAAACTCATCAACAAAAAAAAAAAAAAAAAAGAGTTCGAGTATATTCGTGAAGAAAATCTGGAGTTCTTAATATTGTTTTCCTTTGTGTGACTCCTGTCATAAGACTATAAACTCTATGGTGATATTTCAGGTGTCCATTGGATTTGTGGTTGCATTGAATTACCGGAACCCTTACTTAAGTCCTTTTGATGAATTCCAGGTCAGACTGTTTGCCTGATATTGTTGTTTTTTAAATAATGCTTCTGTTAGAAAGTATATGATTATTCCAACATTTTGCTCCTGTCGAAAGTTTCTTAAACTTGATTATTCAAAGTGTGTCTTTTCTTTTTCTTTTTTTTAATTACTATGCAATATTCTTCATATTTTAGTGTCAAACTGTCAGTTTTGTGAAATAGAACTGAGAATTCTTTTCTCTCGATTCTTTATATATACACTTCAGAAATTCAAACACCACCCAGCTATCAGACAGCTTTTGGAAGGTGGAACCGTTCTCCAGTATGGCGCTCGCACTTTGAATGAAGGTGGTTTCCAGGTATATCTATCTATTTTAGTAACTAAATGATGAGAGTTAATAAATCCAACTAGCAATGAACAGTTCATTGTTTGCCTCTGGATTGAATATGCCGCTACCAACAAGCTTTTATGCCTCTGCTGTCATGAATGGCAGGACAGAGCATGATGAAACATTTATCTTGTTTAGGCATTTGTTGCCTTTACGTTTATTTGTTCTCATTTAATTTTTCACTTATTGTTGAAAGCTACAGCAATGTCAGTGAATAATATATATATCACATGTTATAAATATCCAACACGTGAATGGATCTGGGCTGACCTGTCTACTTTGTTGCTCATTAAATTTCGGCTGACGAGAGCTTAATGTAGTGGCCTCAATTTTGTTTTCTTATTTCTCTTTTCAGACGAAAAATATGAGACAGGAATAACATTGTTGTCAAATTTCAGTCAATACCATATCCGGTTTTTCCAGGAGGAGCAATTATTGGATGCTCTGCAGGGTTTATAAATGTGCCTAAAATAAAGGGGACACATACTGCCATGAAATCAGGTATTTCCTTTCTCAGTTTTCTAATCTTCTAGTGTGCATTTATTCCTTATCCATGCCTATCAATTAATCTTACACTATGCTTCAAAGTTCAATTCATGCTAAATTAACTGCATTTGTCGTTCTCATGTGTGAATATGTGATTATATCAGATGCTTTTCTTGTAATACGATCTCTATTTCCTTTAGGTATGCTTGCAGCAGAAGCAGCTTTTAAGACTCTTGTTGAAGGAGCAAATATGGATAAGTACTTGGAGAATCTTAGAAAATCCTGGGTTTGGGATGAACTCCATAAAGTTCGGAATTATCGCCCTGTTAGTGATTCTTTAACGTATAATCTCATTTAACATCTCTTGTTTAATACTTTCATGCGGGAGTGTAGGACTAGTGGTTCTAAGGTAAGCGTGAGCAAATTCGTGGCATGTCTAAATTTTCTTTAATTCCAGGCATTCGAGTATGGACTTGTACCTGGCTTGGCCTTCTCTGCATTGGAACAGTAAAATCCATCTTCATATTGATCTAACTTAGCAGTGTTTTATGATTTTCTTCTCTTTGATTAGCAGTGTTTTTATGAATTTCTTCTCCTTGATTAGCTGACTCTGATCTTATGGTTGTTAGCTATATATTCAAAGGAAGGCTACCTTTAACTCTTAAGCATGGGAAACCGGACCACCAAGCTACAAATGTGAGTATGAGTTCCCGTTTAGGCTACAAAAATTTAAGAAGAAATACTGTAGGTGTTTTGATCAGAGCGTTTGGAAGCATAGATTTTTCTTTCTATAGGTTGCCTGTGGAAACTGACCGGGTTAACTTTCACACATATGCAGATTGCTCACCTGCATACTCCTATTCAATATCCAAAGCCGGATGGACAGATATCATTCGATGTCCCGACTTCACTGTACAGGTTCAGTATATTAATAAGACTGGGTTATCCCATTTATCAGTTCGTCTTCATATCTTTACATATATGCATCGAATAATGCATACATGTAAAGAGATAAAGGAGGATTCACAACATCTTACTTTATTATATATCCATTCGTCCCTATGCTTCTATTTACTTTCATGTGAATTTCTTACCAGGAGCAACACAAATCATGAACATGATCAGCCTCCTCATCTCCGCTTGAGAGATCCTACAGTTCCTGAAAGGGTAAATCTGCCATTATACGCTGGGCCGGAGTCTCGCTATTGCCCTGCTCGAGTATATGAGTAAGAGATTTACATCCTATCGTACATTATAGTTATATTTATATCCGCATCCTGTTCTCAAAGTTTCAGGATGGAGTTATTAACTAGACCCAGTGGCAGAGAAAACTTACAAGAATTTGAGTGGAAAAACTTCATCGATCCTTATTACAGCTATAAATTACTTGCTTTTTTTTGTTTATTTCCTTGTAGGTATGTCCCAGATAAGAAAGGTGATCTGAAACTCCAAATAAATGCTCAAAATTGCCTTCATTGCAAGGTAATGGACATGACTAGGCTCACACATCACCTTCTAAGATGAAGATCAAGCCTTTTCTCATTATCAATTTGATTTGAACCACAAAAGTGCTTTTCCATCATCTTTGTTTCTGATCCTACTGTTCTGCTGTTGTTGCAGGCTTGTGATATTAAAGATCCCAAACAAAACATTGAATGGACCGTGCCCGAAGGCGGCGGCGGCCCTGGGTACACAATTATGTAGATTTCTGTCAATACCACTTAGATGAAATAGAAATTTAGTTCTCGAAACGTCGACGTAAAATGTTCGGCTAATAATTTGTTTCTTTCTCCAGCATTTGCACTCAGCCTTTTGGATCCATCTTAAACTAGAATGTGACTTTTGGTTTTTTTGATTAGCGGAGTTGAGCCATGAATAACATTATCATTTATTGGGTTTTTAAAGACCAATAATTTGGTCGTCCACGTGGCCAAATAAAAGCCACAAATCAAATAAATTTAAATAAATTGGCCAATAAACATACCCAAATCGAAACAACGTCTAAACGAAAGAGGGATCTTTTGCTCTTGCGCTCGATGAACAACTACTACTAAGTCATCTTATTCCACTGGAGTTTTTCAGATACACAAAGCAATCGTACCTACTTTCTAATGCCTAGAATATGTAAACTAAGCTAAATTGATTCCTATGACTAGCACTTAAGAAGAATCTCAGCAACCGTAGTAGCATCGGCAGTGCTGGGGATCGTCGATGCACGCGCCCCGCACGTCGGTGCTGTTCGGCGCAGCAGTTTGGCAGAGGTTCTGGCAATTTGCAGGCTTGCAGATATCCATTGAGCAGACGCCCATGGAGTCCACCGTTCTCGTCTCTGGACCTGCATCACAACCACATGATAGCTGACACATATCTAAAAATAATATAAATTTAACATAATTTCATTCTAAAGGGTTGGATTAGGTAAAATTTGTTTGAATACATAATATTATCAAAACACCTTCTTTAGTAATCGAAAATAAACAGTTGTTACACATTATTTTACATGGTATCAAAGTAAAAGATGCCGAGTAGATCTTAAATTTGCGAGAGCAACAAATGCAATATCAAATTGTTAGTGATTCAATTATGAGGTCGGAGGCTCAAACATCTGTACGAGTTCAAATTTACACAGATATTTGAAGTGACTAAAAAGTTAAAATATGGCTTACCCATGATTAGCAAAGCGACCAAAAGGAGTCCAACAATGGGGCAGAGCTTCTTCATCCTCCCAATATTTGTGATTAATCCCTGAAAATATATATATATATATATATATATATATATATATATATATATATATATATATATATATATATATATATATATATTTTTTTTCACAAATTTTTGTTGCTTGATTATTGTACTACGAAGGCACTTATATAATAAGTGCTTGATTCAAACTAAAAATGGCAATACCAATTTTAGGATGCAGTACTAATCGACTTGAAATATAATTTGCATTGCAAAAAGGAAAGTAGGTAATCAAATATAGAACTTAATTATCAATCATCTCTCCTGCATCTAATAAGGATAGTTTTGGTATCCAAATTATGAAAGTGTCCATTAATAGCTGATATTTCCAAAGAAAATTTTTAAATTAACCATAAAAATACTGACTAAACTTTTTGCAACGTGCACTAGACTAGCAACTGAGCCAAGCTTTTTAGGTTCAGTTAGATTTGAGTTCGAATCTGAGCTCGATTGGAGACAAGCGCGCATACACAGTTCGATCGTAGTGCGTGTATATTTAGATCTTAAGCTCTGCGACTCGGCTCGAATAAATTAGAGAAAATTTTAAATATTTTGTTATACAAATAGTCGAATTTTGTTGTAGAACTATTTCTCTACTGTTCACTCTCGTGCACATTATAATCATTCATGCCGTATCACCTGGTATTATACTGGTACTTTCTGACCGTATACGAGCATATGCCCATACCAATACAGAGTACTATACTATTATTATATACGCTCACTAAAACTATTGGCAAATAAACATACCCAGATTGAAACGACGTCTAAACCAAAATCGATCTTTCGCTACTGCACTTGATGAACGAGTACAAAATCATCTTATTCCACTGGAGTTTTTCAGATACATGAAAGCAATCATAATTGCTTTTTATTACGATAGATCCTAAAAACTCACATCTATATATTTATTCCGACGAGTAGTGCTGTTAGGAGAAACACTTTTTGAGTATCAAATTCTCAGCAACTGTAGAAGCATTGGCAACGCGGGGGATAGTCCCTGCACAAACCCTTCATGTCGGTGCTGTTCGGCGCAGCAGTTTGGCAGAGATTCTGGCAATTTGCAGGGTCGCAGACGTACATGGAACAATCGCCCTTGGCGTCCATCGATCTCGCCTCTGGACCTGCATCACCGTCGCGCAATAGTTGATACATTAGCTTAAAAAGAAACGCAGGAATAAGAATGCCATAATCTCATTCTTAAGGATCCGATTAGGTGAAATTTGTCGAATATATAATGTTAAAAATATTGTTCTTTGATTTCACATTGTTCTACTTAGAATCTCACAAGGCTCTCAGTCTCATATGATTTTTTGTTTTCTTGTATTCAAGTTTATTTTTGAACCCGTAAAAATTTCTCAGAAATTATATATTATAATATTATATAAAATAGTTTATAACAACTTTTAGTTTATATATATATAGAGAGAGAGTGTCGGACTACTATACTTTTATGAATATGATAGTTTTCGGATTTAAGTTCATATCCAGAGCCTTGAATTTTATAAATACTTAAGAGTGCCGCAAAAAGATGAAATGTGATTTACCGATGAATAGCAAAGCCGCGAAAAGGACTCCAACTATGGGGAGGAGCTTCTTCATTCTCCCAATATTTTTAGTAATCCCTGAGATTTTTTTTTTTTTTTTTTGGTTTTCTTTCACAATTTTTTGTTGTTTGGCTATGGTACTACAAAAGCACTTATATAGTGTGTGCTTGATTCTCACTATATCAATTTTAGGATGCACTTATTATCGAATTGAAATATACAGATTTTCCTGGTGCCCAAATTACTAAAGTGTTCACTAATACCTCGACTTTCCAAAGATAAATTCGAAACTAACCAAAAATGGAACCCTAATTTCATCTCCTCGTTCTGCTTTCAACTTTTGGCAACGCGACCGACCGTCCCTAGCGCAAGTGACAAAGAGCTTGTGGTTGGTACCGGAGGTTTCGAGTTTGAATCCTAATTAATTCACATTTCTAGCTAAGTTTAATTCTAAAAAAATAAACGAAGCGGTAGCGTGCTACCTTTCTCTCAAAAAAAAAAAAAAACTTTTGGCAACGCGCACGAGGCTGGCAACTGAATCAAGCTTTTTTAGGCTTAGGATTTGAATTCGAATCCGAGTTCGATCAGACACAATCGAAGCATATGGCTTATCAAGCTGTTCATTTAGACCTCAAGCTCTTACAATTAATCAAATTTTGTTGTAGCACTACTCATGCACTGATCACTCGTGTGCGCATTATAATCGTTTGTGTAGTATCACCTGGTATTATATTACTGTATATCACTGTACTCTGTGACCGTACACGGGAATATGCCCATACGAGTACTATACTATTGTAATGTACACTGCTGTAGCTACTGTTTGAAATCCTAAATAGTTTTTTAATTTAAAATAACACAAAATTAATATAATAATAATAACTGTGATTATTTTATAGTATCACTCAATGTGCGTGATCTCAGTTGGATCGCACGAGCTCGGATCCTCATCCGGTTACACCCACCGAATATTTCCAGTGTAACGGTTGTATATCACGTATGTGTGTTTGACATGTGGACCCCACAGAGTGGGTCCCACGTGTCAGCGTAATATGACCGTTGCACGGAAATCGGCTCCCCCTTCCCACGGTATTGTACACACAGCTGTGAAGCGCCGCACGTGATGTAATTTCCTACGAAGTCTCGTAAATGTACCCCGAATTTAAATTTGAACCTTTAAGTATTAATTAATTAATTATATATTTACTAGTGTAGGAAAATTAAAACACAAAATAATCATGAGCATTGGCAATATGTAACTCATCAATTTTAAAATTAATCAAGTAGCGAATGTAATATAAATATTCAAAAAACACTTGCGCAATCCAAAGTATGTGGACTATTCATAGATTTAAAAAACAAAAAAAGAAAAAACTTTGTAACATAGATATGAGTTAGTTGGTAATATTTATTAGATAAATAGTACCTTTCTTTCTAACTCTTGAACCACATTCAAAAAAGAAAAAAAAAGGCAAAAAACTTTGTGGTTATGGTTCATAGGAGGCTTGTAATATCAACTTTGGTTAAAATTTGTAATACTTTATAAATCCGTATTAATTCGTAAACTCAGAAGCCAGCCAATCGATTCCGAAGTTTAAGCGTTCACTCAAGAAATCAAGCTTATGATCTTTAAAAAATATTTATTCAAAAAAAATTAGATTTTTTATAAATTTTTTTTTTCTAAAGGAGACATGCAAGGGTAAGGGCGTGTTTGTCAACACGGAGATGAGCAAGAGTCACGAGAGAGTTGGCGTTGTATACGAACTCGCTGTCCCGTAAGACTGTCTCCCATGTGCGGACCGTGTGGGCTTCAACATTACCTCCGACGCTGATGATCTCAAATTATATAAACTTACGAATTCAATACTGAACTTTGGTCTAAACAAACAAGCCCTAACTCTTGAACCTTGTCGAAGCATTTTCTTTTTTGGTGGTCACACTTGTTGACACAGGAGATCTCGAAAACTGTTAAATATAAAAATATTTAAACACCGTTCTCTAACAGCTTAAGTTTTTAGAGTACAACGGTTGTTTCACATGGTATCAGAGCAGGAGGTTCTAAGTTTGAGTCATACCAGGCTCCTAGCATTATTAATTTTCTCTCATCTAATTAAAGTCCACGTCATGGGCCTACGAGAAGTCTCGAGTCCAGACGTGAGGGGAGTGTTAAATATAAAAATATTTAAACACCGTTCTTTAATAGCTTAAATTTTTAGAGTACTACGGTTGTTTCACAAAAACCGCTGGTTGTTATGCTTAACACTTCGAATTAACAATAATAATAATACTAATACTAATAACGGCAAATAATCCAACAGAACAGGGGGCGCCAAATCCCGCACCCGCAACATCCTCTCCTTTCCTTTCCCCCTTCCTCCTCTCTCTCTCTCCCCGGCTTTTTCTCTCTCTAAACACCTACATATACAACCGACATTTCCTCCTCCCCTCTCACGCAACTCCATCTTCGAAACCCTAATCTCTCTCTCTCTCTCCCCCTTACGTCTACGTCCATCTTCGAAGCCCTGCCCTAAATGGCCGGCGCCGCGGCGGAGGGATCGCCGGAGCCGTTCCGGATCTTCGTCGGGTACGACCCGCGCGAGGACGTGGCGTTCGAGGTGTGCCGGCGGTCGCTGCTGAGGCGGTCGTCGGTGCCCCTCGATATCCGCGCCATCCGGCAGCCCGACCTCCGGGCGGCGGGGCTCTACTGGCGCGAGCGCGGGCCGACGGAGAGCACGGAGTTCTCCTTCACCCGCTTCCTGACCCCCTTCCTCGCCGGCTTCCGCGGCTGGGCCGTGTTCGTCGACTGCGACTTCCTCTTCCTCGGCGACGTCGCCGAGCTCCTCGCCCTCGCCGACCCCCGCTTCGCCGTGATGTGCGTCAAGCACGACTACGCCCCCGCCGAGCCCACCAAGATGGACGGCGCCGTCCAGACCGTGTACCCGCGCAAGAACTGGTCGTCCATGGTGCTCTACAACTGCGCCCACCCCAAGAACGCCGCCGCCCTCACCCCCGACGCCGTCAGCTCCCAGACCGGCGCCTTCCTCCACCGCTTCCTCTGGCTCGACGACGCCGACATCGGCGACATCCCCTTCGCCTGGAACTTCCTCGTCGGCCACAACCGCGTCGACCCCCTCGACCCCGCCACCCGCCCCCGCGCCATCCACTACACCTCCGGCGGCCCCTGGTTCGACGCCTACAAGCACTGCGAGTTCGCCGACCTCTGGCTCCACGAGCTGGACGAGCTCAACCAGGAGAAGGAGAAGGCGAATCCCCCCGCCGCGGAAGACGATCACAAAAAGAAGACGAAGGGGATCGCGGCTGAGGCCGCCGCTGTTGCTGTGGCGCCAGCTGTTTGATCGTTTGCCTGTGTTATCCTGATAGGAGATTTTAGGTTCTTCGCATTCTCGGTAATATGATAATAGCTCTTTTGCATCCTCATTTCATCATTATTATTATTAGTATTATTATTGTTTTGTTTTCGATTTAGGCGATCGCCATTCTATCTGATGATAGTAATGTCATTTTTTTCTGCTGTTCAGAATGAATTTCGGTATTATTTGCGAGAATTGCCATTCTTCCTGCTTGTTCTGTTGTTGATCTCTCGCTCGGGCGGCGAATTAGTGTAAACCTCTAGTTTCGTTTGATATCATATGATAGTGTTTTATTCTCATGGTGCTATAAAATGATTGGGATATGATGTGAATTGCGGGTATATTTTACGACGCATCCTTAAATATCATATTTTGAATGCTGCATTGGCAGGACATAGTAATTAAGCCATTTATAATCAGCAGAGAACAGATCCTTCTGCTCTCCGGGAAAATCAGTAGTTCTGTCTTGTTGTTTGGATGTTGAGAATCGATGTATTCTTGCTTAGGCAAAACAATGCACTAAGGAGGCGATTGATTCATCGGTTTGTAACATTACGAGAATGCTCCAAAATTCCTATTCTGGATGGCGAGATTGTCTTCGTGGTGCTCTGGTTGGGAACGCATCCTTTTAGGATTGAGAGAGATAGGCAAGACAAAGATTCCTGACTCGTTGGCATCTTACATTACCATTGCGGTTGAGTGTTTCCATCGTTCTCATACATGACGGCCGTGAGATTCACATGGAGATGCAACAAACATTTATCGACATCTTACAGGGTGAACACAATAGTAGTCTTTCATTTCCGTAATGCTGGGTAACGTAGAAAGATTACCTGAGCTCCTCTTATGGGTTTTAGAAGTAGATTGATTCGTTTAGGTGGCGCACCAGCGCTGCGTCATATTTAACACTGATTCATATATGGAAATGCATCTATTGCCTCTGAAATAATAAGCTTTGGCAATCGTATGATTTCAGCTTTGCCTTTATAATATGGTCGATCATGGTGGCCTATGAAAAGGGGTTTTTCTAATCCTGGCAGATTGCTGATCGCTGGTGAAAAAAGCATCTTCAATTATTATGCGTCCTTTGCTGGTGAAAACAAAGATGTTTTTGTTTTTCTTAGATGTCTAGCTTAATGAATAATCTTTACTTTCCTTTCCTTTCTTACTTTTGTTAGAACTCTGATTCGTTTATCAGAGATAGATTAATATATCATACTTATGTTGTTTGTATTCTCCTTTTCCGTTTTCTCTGTGCTTAGTTTGTGATACTTCCTCTTCTTTACAGCATTTTTTCAGGCAGTTTTCTTTCTTGCAAATTTTCTCATGAAAATCGCCTATCAACCTGTCTAATTTGTTCTTCTGAATATTGTATGAAACCAATAAACCTACAAGGGTGAAGTCTTAGATAAACATTTGACCTCTTGGTCTCGAAGATTTACTGAAGCTGCAAACAAGATATCTTCTGTTTCTCCATTTTATCTTCTCTCTGCTGTATTATGCTTCATTACCTATTCTTCTTTCCTTTCACTCATAACATTCGCATGCTACCAAAGCCTATTGAGTTGAAGAGGCTGAAATGCTTTGTGCGTACCTTCGTATTCACCCTCCTATGATTTGAGTGCCGCATTCTATATGTTTTTGGCCAATGTAGTAATCTACTTTCTGGCTAATGCTCTTTCAGGTAATATTAGACTCTATAGTATTAGGATTCAAACATCAATGAGTAGTTACCATCGAATTTATCATTCGCACAGCTAGCAATTGATTTTTTGCGTTAAGCTTACTTTGAAACTTCAGTATGATCTTTCATACAGTAGATGTCATAGCTAGAACTGCAGAGGTTTTGCAAGAAGTTTTGCAGCTTTTCCTTTCTCCTTTTATGTTTCTTTTGTTTATCTTCTCTACATTCTTAAATCGATAGTTTAGCTGAATCATTGCTTATGTTGATTTTAGCCAGAGAAAGTTACAGGTCCTAATTGTTTATTCATAGCTATTATGAAATTGTTCCAGTGATATATGTTTAAACAGCTCTTTCTTTACATGATGATATATTGCAGTGACTCTATAAAAAATTGGAATTTTACTGCTTATCTTGTTAAAATCCCAAAAGATACCTGCAGTTGTTTTCTATTTACATTTTCCTGTTAGAGCTGGACACCATGTGCTTCCTTCTTCCATAAGATATTAAAATATTAGTTCTTCATTGGACAGAGAACAATTAAATGTACTGTAATCAAATTTATGTTGGAAGCATTCATATCCATAAATAAAACAATTATTATTATCACATCTGCTGCTCTCAGCAAGTGGGTGCATTGCCCATCTTTTTAGCACAGATCCAACCTCAGAGTCCAATCTTGAAATGAATATATTGCCAAAGTTTGGTTGGTAAGAATCTTCCTTATTTTGGTAATGGGTGGACTGGAGTTCTCTTCTACTTGTAAAATAACCATGAGGCCTTTTCATTTTATCTAGTTTGTAGTTTACTTTTATGACTGTCACAGCCCCATGACATTGTGAAATGTGAAGCATGCATGGCTTGTGACAGTGACTTCCTCTCAAAGCATCCCTGTCACATGTTAAAAAGTGGGGAAAAAAAAACCCACTTCTTTATTTTAAATGCTTTACTTCATCATTCAGTGAAAGAAAATTTACATTTTTTTTAAATCTTGAAATGAAGGATATAAAATTTACAATTCTTTTTTTAGATGTACATAAAGTATTGTTCGGCTGCATGGTAAAAGCCAATTTCACATATATGTTTTTTTTTTTCCACTGGAGCCCACAGGGTTTGGGCATTTTGCAGCAGAGGACAGCTTGGAGTGTCATTTGTCTAAATTAACAGTGTTTGAAAAGTTACTCCTGGTTTCTTTCACTCCGCTGCAGGCAACGAGACAAATATTTTCGGAAATCCAAGAACTGCTCATTTCTCCTCTAATTGAGTGACACTGAGCTGCATCATTATTTAAGTTTTGTCAATCCGATCGTATCTGGGATCTAATATTTTAATGGTTGATATTCGAGGTTTTAAATTCGAGATCTAGTTATTTTACATCTATGGAGAACTTCTACAAAGACGGTATTTTCGGATGCTAAATATTGTTCATTTTTTTGTCTAATCGAGTGCGATTGAGTTCGATAAGAGTATTTAAGTTGATCAAAATTTCATCATTATTTTAAGTTTTGTGGATTCAAAAACTCGTACAACGCAGGTGCGGAACTTTCTGCGCAATCCCGCGTCTTTATTCTCTCTTTACCGGGGCAGTCTTCCCATTTCCACCACGCCACGCCCTCCTCGTGAAATGTGAAGTCTGCCCGCACATGCTGCCTGCCGCCCAGTTTCTTACACTTTGTCACCTCCCACCCCCCACTCTCCTTTTCTGCTTCACCCCAAAATACCCCTTCTTCGCCTTTCCACAAAATGACATCTTTATCCCTTTAGCACCACTGTTGCATGATTACCGTTATTATTATACACTTTAAACCTTAAAAACATTTTTTGCTGGATCTGCTCAGCGATTTGGTTTGCTATTTTTGCCCTGTTTTGTCACACCCAAGCCCAGTTTGGCCCAAAGGGATGGATAAACCAAAGGCCCTTCCTGTGTCAACTCATCTAGGCCGGATCTCGACATTTCGGATGATCGGGCGCGGGTAGTAATGAATTTTTAGCACTTATTATTATTGGGAGTTGGCCAAAATTGGCCATTTGTATCGTCCGGACGGTCGAGACCCGAACTAGATACAGTTGGACTTCTGCTCTGGTCCCCTTAACAAGGAACGGCGTTTAGTGAGTAAGAAAAAAAATGTTAAATTTTCTACTGCTCAATGCTCTTCCTTAGTCTCTTTCTCCTTTCTAACCATGAACTTCTATAGTCAATTCCTGAGTCCTAAAAATGGTACCACAACTCAACTCAAAGAAAAGGTGAAACTGGTAAGAGAGAGAGAAAAAAAAAAAACTACACAAACTGCCTACTAGTAGACCAGCTAAGAACTGCGACAAAAGCTAAAAGGAAGGGCAATTTAGGAAATGAAAAGATTGCTCTATGGGGGGATTCATTAATGGCGTGGGTGTTTGTTTGTTTTCATCTTTTTTACAAATCTCTTCTTTCCATGCGTAAAAGATCAAAGAACATTACAAGGGACCAGAGATAGAGAGAGAGAGAGAGAGAGAGAGAGAGAGAGAGAGAGAGAGAGAGAGAGAGTAAATAAAGGATAATGGGTTGGAGAGGATATCAACAGCATAAAGTGGCAACCTCTACGTTCGATCATAGAATTCAATTTTCCATCATTCATACGTATACTTCATACTTAAATCTATTTCCAAATTCTTATCATATAAAAAAATATATATATATATAGAGAGAGAGAGAGAGAGTCCGGCTACTATACTATCGATAGTACTAAGCGTTTGGTGCTATCGAGTTTTTCACTGTTAGATCTACTCCTTTGATCATTTTCACCAATTAGATCATACTATTTAACTAACCATTCACTCAACCCTAGATGACTACTATTATTTTAACTTGGGACCACTATCATCCTAACCTTACATCCCCTCATCCAAAAGTTGAAAACCTAATAACACTAAGCGCTTGGTACTTTTAATAGTATAGTAGCCTAATTATATATATATATATATATATATATATATATATATATATATATATATATATATATATATATATATATATATATATATATATATATAGAGAGTCCGGCTATGGTGCTTTTAAAAGCACCAAGCACTTGGTGCTTATAGGTTTTTAACCGTTAGATCCGGACTGTTGACCATTTATACCCGTTAGATTATACTATTCAACAAACCACCCACTCAACCCTAGGGGGCCCACATCATCCTAACCACTCATTCCTTAATCCAAAGGCTGAAAATCTACAAGCACCAATGTCTTGGTACTTTTAAAAGCATAGGAGCTCAATTCTATATATATATATATATCGGTAGAATTGAACTGAAATACTATTAATAGTATTTGAGCTCTTTTGCTTTCGAGTTTTTAATTCTTAGATGAAAAATTATAGGATTAGAATGATAGTGGTCCTTTAGAGTTTAGTGGTGGTCCTTTTAGGATTGAGTGGGTGGTGGTTGGTTGAATAGTATAATCTAAAGGGTTAATGTAAGGTTGAACAATACTTGGATCATTGATGTAGCGCATTTTCTTATATTTTGTTGGCATCACTTTTGAGCTCTATGGAATCGCTATCTCGATTTCAAAACCTGGAACATTGCTCAAATCTAATGGATTTAGTATATTGAGTCAACTGGGTTGAATTTAACCAGAATTCAATCCAAACTTGTTTATGTAGATTAATTAATATCTCAATAGGACTAACACTTAAATAGCAACTCTTAAGATAACCAAATGACTCACATCTAACTCCGAATTCGAAAATTATCGGATATGAACTATGATTTTACTATCCGACTCCGATTCGAATTCAAATATCTGAATCCGCATCCAAATCCGATAAAAAAAAATATAGATATGGATATGGATTAGGCACTATCCAATCCATATCTAACAAATTTTCATCCCTATCACAAAACAACATGCATCAAAATAAATGAACCAAAAAAAACAAAACCATTGAGCGGATATTTTGGTATGTGGGTTGCTCAAATTCACTAGATTAATTTATATCCGCAATCACATACAACAGAGATATAAGGTACAAATACAGAGAAACAAACAATGTAGATAATAAGATGTACAGTATACATAAAAATAGAGAAGGAAACATAAAAAAAAATAAAAATAAAAATAAAAAATAAAAAATAAAAACGCCAATTCCCTCCACCACCTTCTCTATTCCTCGATTCGTAAATAATTGTAACCCATTATAACCCCAATTAATGTTTTTTTTTTTTTTCTCGTTTCATAACCTCAAATGCCTCTATCTCCGCGATCTTATTACCTGCTTTAAATTCACCATTTTAATCCCCTTCGTTCCCCGAAGAGGATGCTTATTCCACAACAAATCAATAAATAAACACCGTAACACCACTACCCCATTTGACTCCACTAAAATAGCTCCCCAAAAAAAAAAAAAAAAAAACCAATGATGGTGATGATGATGAGGTGGGGGGAAGAGGAGTGATTGGTCCGTATGATACAACAAGAGAAAGTGGAAACGAATTATGGGGGTTTTTTTTTTTTTTTTTTTTTAAGAGAGAGAGAGAGAGAGAGGTGAACCTACTGATGAACCATGGCTAGGAACGAACTAGTAGTTGTTGTGGGCGCGGACGTATTGTTTGATGAATTGCCTCCTCCGCCGCCGCCGCCGCTCCCGCTTTGTCGCTGGAACTGTATCTCGAATTGCATCTTTCCTCGCTCGTCGTCCTCGTCGTCCTCGTCGTCCTCGTCCTCGTCGTAGTCGTGGTCCATGTTGTCGCTGCCGCCCTCGTCGATCTTCTCGCCTTCGCCCGTCACGGCGTCTCCTGTCTTCAGTTCAATCCATTTCATTACAATTTGAATACTTAGTAGATAGGAGTCGGCGAGAATTGATGGGGCTAGAAGTTTGGTCACTTACTTTGTTCGTGGCGAAGATCGGCGCGAGTCCTCCGTTGCTCGTTTGTACGCCTCCGCCGCTTCTATTGCCACTGTTGCCGCCATTGCCGCCGTTGTTTTTGGTATCGGTTTCCGACGGCGGCTGATGCGACGACGACGCCGCCGCCATGAGCGTGAGCGCGTCGGCTCCTTCTTGCGAACTGGGGGCATTGGTGTTGGTTTCCAATTGCGGAGGAGGCTGCTGCCGCGGGACGCCTGCGTCGCTACCGCCGCCGCCGCTGGCGCGGTCGAGCTTCCTGCGGTAGAGAGCGTCTAATTGGTGGAAGTAGGGGCAGGTTTTGGCGTCCTCGGGGCGCTTCTTGTTGCTCTCCTTCACCTTCTTGAAGTACTTGTTGATGTTCTCCCACTTCTCCTTGCACCGCTTTGAGCTCCGGTTGTATCCCAGCCGCCGCATCCTCGCCGAGATCTCCTCCCACAGCGGGCCCTTGGGCCCCATCTCGTGGTACTGCGTGTCCAGCCCCGTCCGGAGCTTGATCAGCGCGTGCACCTCCGTCTTAGGCCACCGCGACGAAGGCGGCCCCGCGGCCTCGAACGCGACGTTATCCTGCGGCACTCCTCCTTGGCCCCCGAATACTACAATGTCGGTCGAAGCTGATTCCTTACGTCCTACATTTTCCGCGCTTTTCTCCTTTTGCGGCTGCCGTGGCGTCGGCGGCGTCGATAACGGCGGCTTTTGAGGCGGCGGCGGGGCTGGCGACTGTGTTACGACGGTGATGGAGGCGTCGGGCATTGCGGGTAGTTGTATGGTTTGGCCGCTGATCTTCTGAATGAAGGAGACGACGGCGGCGGCGCGGGAGGCGGCCATGGCGCGCTCCTGCGCGAGGAGCTCCTGCTCGCGGGCGAGCCGCGCGGTCTCCTGCCGCCGCCACGCATCCTCGCGCATCGCCCGGTCCTGCTCCCGCTTCTCCAGCGTCTCCAGGAAGCGCTTCTGCATCTCCTCCTGCCGCTCCATCACCTGCCGCATCAGCCCCTCGAAGAACGCCATCATCTTCTTCCCGCTCCTCCCCCCGCCGCCTCCGCGCCGCTTCCGCTTCCTCCCTTGCAGCTGCTGCTGCTGCTGCTCCTCCTCCTCCTCACACCCCCCCACCCACCACCACCACCCCCCCCACCCCCCCCCCCCCCCCCCCCCCCCCCATTAATAATAATAGTAAGGAAAATGAGAGGGGGTCTCATCATGATTACATCCACATCCATACAAACAGCATCTCCTCTAATCTAGGTAGTAAAATAATTATTGTCCCCTCCCCCCACCCCTCCGCTCGCCTTACCTTACCCCCCCTAGCTTTATAGAAAGAGAAAATAGAATTTTTTTAGCCCAGAAAAAGAAAAAGGTAATGGAAATTTAAACTAAACATATTAAATCATGCACTTGTCTCGATGGTATCTTTTTACGAAAACGCCTGCAACGGATTTAGAAAAGAGTGATGGGAGATTGGTTGGGATTGATGCAGCGGATCTGAAGCTGCTCAGTCTCATCAAATTCAGTGTCAGCTGGTACAAAGAGAAAGACAGAGAGAAAGAGAGAGAGAGAGAGAGAGAGAGAGAGAGAGGATCTGTTGTGGCTTGGGAGAAAGAAAATTTCAGCTAATTTAAGCACCAAAAAAAAAAAAACTGCAAAGCTGCTACGTTCGCACTAGCACTAGCACAAATGGACTCTCCGTGGTACGAGCCCACCATCTCCGAGTTCACCACCCAAACCAAACAAAATAAAAAATAATAATAATAATAAGAATAATTTTTCAAACATTTAAGTTTTATTTCATGTGCAATTGAAATTAAATGTCAGTTACTATTTATTTGTTTCAAATTAGGCACTAATTTATACCTGGAGACTTCGTCCCAGAGAGGGCCCTTGAGGGTGGCGTCGCGGAAGGCGGCGTCCATGTCGGAGCGGATCTTGAGGAGGGCCAGCGTCTCCTGCCGCGGCCACCGGTTGCCGCCCGAAGCCCCGCCGCCTCCGCGGTCGCCGTCCTCCCCCGCCGCCAGGCCCTCTTCGTCGGCCACCGACGAAGGGATCAACTCCTCGAAGCTCGCCGTCGGCGGCGGCGGCGGCGGCCGGCTACTGATCGGCGACGCCGCCTCCGCCAATTGCGCCTGCAGCACCGCCTGCGGCGGCGGCGGCGGTGGGGGGTCGGCAATTCCGAGCATGCGGGAGGGGAATGGGCTCAATTCCGGATGCGGCGGCGGCGGCGCCCCATATTGCTGCGACCCTCCTCGCTGCTGCTGCTGCTGCTGCTGCTGCTGCTGCATGTGTTGGTACAACGCTTTGCCTCACCCTCTCTCCCGCTACTTTCTCTTTCCAGCAACTATAACTATTTTTATCGCCCGTGACAACTACTATACTAGTATTAATATGAGGATTAATGGAAGAATCCGAAATCGGAAAGGGAAAGCAGTAGAAGAAGAAGAAGAAGAAGAAGGGGCGCGGGTGAAAAAGATGGGCGCATGGACAACTGGAAAGAGAGAAAAAAAAAAAGAAAGAAAAAAAGCGATAGATTTAGAGAGAAAAAGGGGAAGGGTTGAGAGTGAGCTGCGCTGGCTAATGGCTTTAAAAATCCATCCTACTAATTTTTCAAGTTTCAAGTGTTTTGTACAAATTATAGGGTTGAAAAGAATATTACAGATGGGTTGAGAAGCAAAAGAGAGAGAAAGAGATGAACAGGAAATGGAGAGAGAGAGAGAGGGGCTACGGAGGATGATAATGATGATGATAGTGATGATGTGTGAGAGAGAGAGAGAGGAGATGAGAAGTGATAAAACAAACAAGATGCTGCGCTGTCAGGGGGGCTTACTTTGCTGCACTAATAATTAGAAAAAACTGAAAGGGCAGAGAGAGAGAGAGAGAGAAAAAAAAAATAATAATAATAATAATAATAAATATAAATATAATACAGTAGTTAGTTTCTCCACTTTCCATGAATTGCAAAACCTAGATTTAATTATGTTAGTACCTAATTTTTCTACTAATAACCAAAATATTCAGAAATAGGTTCGACATTTTTTCTATTTTGATACCATATTATTCAAAAATCAATATAATATTAGACGACTTAATCTTTGCAGTCACATAATTTATTTGTCGGCTAAAATTGGATGTAAAGGGCTGTATTTTTTAAGCGGAAAATAGATGATTGAATAGTAAATTGGAGAATATTTTAAAAGAAAAACTAATCAATTAGGACACAGGATGAGGTAATCCTAGCTAATTATAAACAGCTAATAGGTAAATAAGATAATATGTGTATAGAGTGGACCTTCGTTAATTAAGATGGATATATTTTGATGAACCGCTCGGGCCCATAAAAAATGGACGGTTCTGATGGAATCTTACGATGTGGGCTCGAGTAAACAACGGTAGTTGCAGGTGGAAAAAGAAATAATAATAATAATAATAGTAAAACAACAAAAAAAATTAAAAATAAAGAGTAAAATAAAAGTAAAATGTATGAATACTTCTTACAAATTTCCGATATTATAATTTGTTCCCTCTAGTGTTCTACTTATTAATACTTTAGTCTTTTAACATAACATTCTATTTTTCATTAACCACATAAAGAGTTTAATTTTTATGAAATGATTATTTTATTTTGAAATATTTTAAATACTTTTAAATTAGAGTATGGCTACTGAGCTATTAGGAGCACAGCAGCCCTTATGCTCCTAACTTTCTAACCATCCATTAATTTTGATGAGTAGTTAGGGTGTGAGAGAGAAGAGAGAGAAATTAAGGAGAAATTCAAAAAAAAGAGAAATTGAGACACTCAATTTCTCACCAATTTCTCTTCTCTCTCTCATCCTAACTACTATCAAAATTGATGAATGGTTAGAAAGTTAGGAACACAAGAACTGAGATGTGCTCCTAATAGCACAGTAGCACTGTTCTTTAAACTATGTTAAATAGTTAGTTTACTATAAAAATTAAGTTTTTTTTTTATCGATCAGAAGATACAGACAGTATTTACATATAGACTAAAAATCCGTTGATCTATTCTTCTGCGAAAGCGCAAAAATCTTAAATTATCGGAATCTTTGTAGCGTCTACCTACAATCTTATTTCCAAACAGTGTTAAAATTGTTTTAGGCAAAAGATAAGAACTATGTCGCGATATCAGAATAGTAGAGGAGGCTATATATGGCTATCCATATACAATTTATCTTTAATTAAAAACATACATAAATCAAATGGTAAATAAAAAAAATGAGAAAAAATGAAAAATGAAAAGCGGTTGGGAGGGGGACAAGAGCACATTAAAACAGCTGTAAGGTGGGGCCCACGGGGGAGAGTGAAAGACGTCGTGAACGTGCCGGGCGTTTATCGCGGATCCCACACACCCATAAAAATAAATAAATAAATAAATAAATAAATAAAAAGTAAAAAAAAGAGAAAGGGCAAAAAAAAGAAAAAATCTCACGCCGTGACAGGTAATAAGCGGCTAATCCCGCATTATTAATTGATTGATTAATTAATTAACGCCCCCAAAAAGCCTTCGTGTAAAGACCGTTTATTTAATTGCTTAATTGTTATTTATTCATCTTCGTACTCTATTATTATAGGCTTAATTTATAGCTTAACTTAGCATCTTTGAGCTAATAAATATAGTAGTACATGGCCAGTTAAGAAAGAGAGTGGAAATATGTGACAACTCCCTCAATCATAGGCCGTTTTGAAATCACCCATTTAATTTTATATATTTTTTTTTTATTAACATCCCTTTTAACTTTTTTTTTTTTTTTACTATATAGCTTTAATTTACTAAATTAGATATTTTGCAAAATATATTTTTAGCTAATATATCAAATCTAATAATTTTAAATATTTTAAATTATTCATCTGGATGTAAAGAATATTAATTAACTGTTCTAAATAGTGATAATTTTTTTTTAATGTGATAGACGTAAAAAGTAGATTTGTGACTGACATGCGGGCCCCACAGCGAGGGGATCCACGTGGCGGCCTCTAAGATGCGGATACACATCTTGGGAGAATCTATGGTCCAGGTGGCACGCGATCCAACCTGCGTGATCATGATCGCCCCGAGATGATAATGATTGATGTGACCTTGTAATAATTAGATTATAACATAACAATAACAACTAGGGAGTGTCGACCAAATTAAATAACTCCACAAAAAAAAAAAACCCAAAAAATTAAAAATAAAAGGTGCACATTTACATAAAAGCTACCCAAAAATGTCATCTGTTGAAATCTACGAAGTGTCTTCTAATATATGTTTAGATTTTTCAAATTCAAAATATATATTGCGCGCTATTATAGTTATAAGTACAAGTAGTAATGGTATTAAGCAAAAAAAATTACGTTTCCGTCATTATAATATACTGTAACATATCGTGTAGATATATTGAACCGTCTGTAATTCCATATGAAAATATAATAACGTATTCGTACTTTGCTTCTTGGACAATGTTATTTTATCTAATAGCTTAAAATAATCTTCGTTACCAAAACTAGTTCTGATTAAGTTGAACGGAGAGTAATTTCCAATTAAATTAGCACTTGTGTACTATAATGTGGAATAAATTAAAAAGAGAGGGATAGATCGTGTAAAAGGAGACGTTTATTTGCTCATATTTTAAACTGCGAGTGTTTTTGATTTTTGCTCTTAAATATTATTCTATTTGTTTTACTTAATTAATCTCAATAGGATTAGTGTAGTGTTAGCTTAGGCATGAGAGGTTTTTTTTGCAATGAAGAGGAGCTTTTGGATTTTTTCTATAATTTTTTTTTGTTTTTTTGTATGAATATTGGTGGGGGAAAAGGATGGGGATTGAGTAATTACAGTGGGATCCACGGCTCCTGATTGGGTCAAAGTTATAAGAGTAGAGGACCATCTTATCCCATTCCCCCTCCCATACATCTCCCCCTCCCTATCCTTTATTATCATAGTTATCATGTATTAATTGCTGTTGTTTATTATTTTTATAGTTTTTTCTTTTCTTTTCTTTTTTATTTGAAGGGGGATAATTAAGAGGGGTTCGAGGTTTTGCAGTTTATATATATGTTGAATATAATCATTATTCAGTATAAGTTTAATGTCCTACATTAATTTATATGAGCATAAAAAAGAAGAGTAAATCTTGAATATATATTTACAGGTCATGCGATAGTCATACACGCTAATGATAATTCTAAAAGCTAATGAAAACTAGAGCTTGATGATTGATTAAAACAAAATAAAATACATGGGCTGAGTTAGAATGTTATTGCATATCACATGCTATCAACTCTTTAGAATTTGAATCTATAATAGTACCACCGCCAAACAGTAAATTTTAAGCATCTAAGGGTTAAAAAGTTGATAACATGCATGGTGCAATTAATAGCATATTCTAGCCATCTCATATATGCACATATATATATATATATATATGCATGATATTTAACACACAAGTATCTGAGCGTGACATGAATTTATCAGCACATAACTAATCATGCAATAAAGAGAACTTCTGCGAGAGGCAATTCATTTACCCTCATGTACACACACACACCATCATGCCCATCTGGCAATCATGGCCGTACCCACAATTGGATTCCTTGGTATGTGGGCTCCCATGCACGAGACACAAGGTTATGTAACAAATCATCATATATGCCATGCATGTACCCTCTCTCTCTCTCTCTCTCTCTCTCTCTCTCTCTCTCTCTCTCTCTCTCTCCAAATTAATTTAATTTCTCCCACAATATGTACTAACTAATCCCTCTTCAAAGCTATAAATTTGAAAAAGACAGTTTTTTTACAAACAATTATGACATGTAGAATACATTTCAGATTAATTTTATTGTGTACTATGAGATAGATTACGACTGTTTAAACTGAGCAAAGTGTTTATCCGCCGTGAGATAGTCTTACACTCTGCTTTGAGATTCAGATCGGGATGGTGGAAACCCCTACCGTCGCACGGGACGCGTCACATTTACTTTTCTTTTTTTTCCCAGGGTTTTTAGTCATACGAAATTTTGCGTTCTTAATGGATAAGTAGGTTAATTTGGGACCATAATAAAAGGGCAATTAAGGCACCGTTTAGTTGGATGAGTACCTAATGCTATACTCACTATTATTTCACTCACAATATATATTAATATTTCACTCACATATGGAGAATAGTTAACCCATTACTTGTTCGTTTTCAAATTGCATGTGCCACGATTCGTGCGTAGCATCATGATAAAAGCTATAATTAGCTCCAAAAAGAAGCATCTCATAGCTCATAAAAACAATATAATTGTGAAAATTAAGGGCTAAGTCACCCAAGCAAAAAAAATAAAATAAAATAAAAAAATGATTTAAGATTTTGTACGCTGTCCCAATTTTTTTTTTCCCCCTCTTTAGTTCTCATCATGCATTTTGCACGGAGCCTCAACCAAAAAGATTTACATGTGTTGAGCAAACAATAAAAGTTATGTACTTTACAATATGAATCACCTTACATTTATAATTATTATTAAGTACATTATTTTTCGTAAGTTGGAGAGTGCATGTTTCTCCTCAACCAAAATATATCTCAACACCTGTCATAAGATACTATAATTAGTTTTATTGGGCATAGAAACCTACTGCTTTTTGGCCTAACCAATGTGGAAGCTTTAATTATCACATTACTTAAACTTATAATTTAATTGCTCCTCCATGGTTAATTTTCAATTTTATTTCACATTAATTTAAACATTCATGGAAGATGTTGAATAGAGCTAAAAACTTTTGGAGAACAAAGGTTTGTTTATACAATTTATTATAGTATCAGAGTATGATATTTTGAGTTACAGCTCGTTAGACTTTTGCTTCGTCTAATTTCCTCCTACTAAATTCAAGTCACTGTCTTGGGTCTATCAAAGCCTATCAAAAAGTCCCGAGCATGGACGTAACACCGTTACTTGGTAGCTTAATCTTTTGAAAAATAACATTTATTTTACATAATTTAGTAGAGAAGGAATACATCAATAGTACTTACAATAACTCAAAAGTCAAAAATGAGATAGAAAAAGAAAAAGGAAGTTAACTCAAAAGTCAAAATGAGATAGGGAAAAAAAAAAAAAAAAAAAAAAAAAAAAAAAAAACTCTCTCCATACCAGCAACTACACCCCAAAAAAAAAAAAAAGTCTATGTATTGTTGCGTACATAGTTATTAATTATACCTCTCAAAATACAATAACAATATTATTTTTTCTTATACTATTTTATTAATGAAAAATTTACTTATAGACATATATAACTGTACGTCCGTGATCTCAAAATATTCTACAAAATATTATCGAGGAATTACTTTTGCTAATAAGTGATTTGGCCATTGAAATTTCAGTTGAAATTTCAGAATGACTAAGTATGTAAATTTGAGGTAAAAAAGGCGTTACTGAACTTTGGAATACCACAACTATTAAGTAGGTGCATTATTGAAGATCAGTAATTAATTTAATATTGAGATTTGTATCAGCCACAATTAAATGTTTGTAGAGATAAAAATATAATTTCTGAGTGATATTTCCCACCAGCGCTGACGTGTCTAGCATGAGCGCCATCCAAAAGGCGTACCTTTTAGGAGCTACGCTGTACCCGTACTTGCTTGGTGAGGAAAACTAATTCTGAGCCGAGCCGAGCCGAGCCGAGCCGAATGGGTATGAGATTAAGAAGGTGGGAGTAAGTTGTAGCGGTGAAAACGGATCGGATATTATTCAAAAATATTCGTATCCGTATTCGATAATATCCGGATCTGCATAGAAAATATTCGAATCCGGTCGAATACGAATACGGATATAATTTTAGAGGGTTAAAATTTTTCGGATATCGAAAAAAATCAGATATGAATGTGGATATTTGGATTTTAATATTATTATTTTTATATTATTTATAATTTTGGATCTGTCCGGCCCAATTTCGCCCTCCCGCCCCGCCCAAATTCCTTTCCTCCAGAGTCGGTCTCTCTTGTCTACTCTAATTCATTGTCGATCAAGATATAGAGGGATAATTAATACATATTGTGAAAAAATAAAGTAATTTTTATTTATTTATTTATTTTATAATGAGTTATATATTAAAATCATATATTTTATATGTAAAGAGCTATATATTTAGAAAACAAGATAGAAAAATAAATTTTTTTTTTGTGTATGTGGATATTAATATATATTATTATTTGAAGATATATCCGATCAATATTCGAATTCGAAAAAATATCCGATCATATCTGAATCCGTTTTTAACGGATAGAGTAATAAAAATTTAACACATATCCATATTCAAATCTATATTCGAAAAAAAATATAAATGCGAATATGATTTCATCAAATATTCAATTATATCCGATCCATTTTCAGCCCTAGTAAGTTGACGCGTTGACAGCGACTGCCTCGCGATGTGGCATTGGCAAGTACTGCTTACGTGCATGCCGGGAAATGAACGCTATTGGCTTACCCGGGCATTTAGTGTACCCTTCATGATTGGACGGCTAGGATTTCTGTACTATACGAAAAATGTTTTTATTTTTTTGAGAGAAATGTAGCACGCTACACGCTTCGTTTATTTTGAAAATAAACTTAGCTAGAAATGTGAATCAATTAGGATTCGAACTCAGGACCTCGGGTACCAACCACCAAGCCCTTTGCCACTTGCGCTAGGGACGGTCGGTACTATACGAAAAATGTTACTTGTGCATCACATATGGAGTTTATATTTTACATTCTTAAACATTAAAAATTTTATTAAAAAAAATTGATAAGACAGATAAAAAAAAATCTATATCTTACAAAATTCAGAGTGTAAAATTTATTCATATAATATAGATGCACAGATAACATTGCTCTTACTTTATACACCTCTTTTTTATTTATTTCATAAATGTTACTGATATATTGATACTGAACAGTTTTGTGAATAACTACGTATGAAAACTCATTTTATGATTCAAGTCAACTACTACTGAAATTTCTCACTATTTTTATGCCAAGCCCCCACTTTTATTATTGAAAAAAATATAAATTCGGTCATTAAGTAGCGACCAAACTCAGCTCATTCTCCTCTTAGCAACGAAAATGGTAAGGTAGGTTGTATAATTCTCTCTCTCTCCCCCCACCTCTAATTTAATTAATTAATTAATTAATCGAGTAGCTACGTGAAACTAAACGTGTCCAATCAGGGTCCGGTCATGGTGAGTTTAGGCGATGTGTGAATGCTACTACAAACATGCATGATATTTGATTAATTTTCTTTCCAAAATCAAACCATTGAAAGCGAAGGGCACAACTACGAGAATTGCACGCTTAGCAACGAAAGTATCCAGGCATATTTATATATAAAATTATAAATTTTTCTGACTTATAAGCATTTCAAACTTTGGGAGTAACACACAATAAGGAGAAAAGGAGAGATAACTAAAAACTATGTGTACTTCCATTGAACTTTCAATATGTTGTCCTTATAAGTTGTTAAAATGCACTACTCATACACGCACTTTAAGAATACTACATGTATGATATTGTTGTAAAAATTATATACTTGTAAGAAGAAAAAATATAAGTACAGAAGAACGAGAGACAGAATAAATCTCTATAGAGCTGCGCCGTAAATTTTTTTAAAAAAAAATTTATATAAATATAAAATTATAATATCTATTAATACTAATCATTCGTATTTTTCTCAAGCAACCATACTCGTCGGACTCTAGTACAAACTCTGAGAAATGTGACGTCCAAAAAAAAAGAATTATAGAAAAATGTCCACAATGAGTAAAGAAGCTTCTAAGAGATACCATTGCATGTGGTAATGCGTGATGCTCACATGCTTCTTCGCCCATCTAAATTCCTTCCACAACCATCTTTTTCCTCTAACAAACATACATGCATGTATGCATGGTATCCTATCATAGTTCTTAATGCTTATGGGACACGAAAATTCTCACAAGGAAAAAAGCGTGACCGGTCTAAAATTCCCGCTGGAAATTAAGCAGTCAAAATAGACTTACATCCCAAGAAATAGATAAAAATTAAACACCAAATAAGAAAAAAGTGATGGATAGTTCGTTTCCTATTTAAATATGAGATGACGATTTTACCGTTCTATTATAAATGATTCACTTATTTTACCCTACGTTAAGTATATCCATATAAAAGTTCAGAGAGACTAATACGTTTAAACTGAAAAGTACATGACCATGTTGTCATATGGGTACATAGTACAAGGAACACCCATACAATTTACTCTTCAATAGTTTGGGAAAAAAAAATTACCGTGCTCCGCAAAGTTGTTTCAGATGGTAATTTTGGAGGATCGATCACTTCTTCATCAAGTTAGTAATGCAAAGGAAGTAACTGTTCATGCAATAGTAGCTGCACCTGCAAGCATAGTTGGTGATAAAGATATCAGAATCCCACAGGGAATTAATACCCCAAATCCCCAGCCCATCATAGAGGAATATAGAGCATGTTCAGTGTGTTTAAGCACCCAGTACTAACATCCCAAGTTGGTTGCAACTGTCTTACCTTCACATAAAGCATGATGTTTATCGCCGACCCCGCGATTCGTTACGCTTCATTAATTTTCGAGGGCCCTCACTTCTTATTACAAGAAAATTTAACACCATATATACAAAATAACTATTTATCTCTAAAAACTTAAAGCTGCGAAAGACCAGTATTATTCAGTGTTTGATGCTTTATTTAACCAACTACTAGTAAGATAATATTGATTGAAACCATCAAAGCACACAGGAAAGAGTGGGGGGTGATTGAAGGATGGTTGGGTAAGGAATAGAACATGCATGAGAAAGCTAAAAGATACCAAACGACAAAGAGAAGTAACTCACGCCAACTAGATTTACAACTCTTCTAGTGTAGTGGTCCACACATGCATTACCTCTAGGCTCCAATATTTGGTTGGGAACGAACATCTAATTAATCTCATGTGTAGCAAAACAACCACACCAATCGCGATCACAACGTGATTGGCAAGGCGCATTAATGCCAAATCCACCGCAATTTTAAGCTCATAAGCAACAGCTACAGGTGGGCAAATTAAGTGTTCTAAGCCCATTCATCCGAAACGGCCCAATTCAAGTTGGTTTCGGTTTGAAAAATCTGCAAAAAAACAAAAAAAAGATAGAGAGAGAAAGAGAGAGGGTCAGTTTCAATTTGGGATTTCGAAATACAAACTCAAATTTCAAACAAACCCAACCCAAACAAATTTATAAATATATGGTTCCTGTATAACAAAGACATATAACAGGTTTGCGATATACGGCAATCGCAAAACATCACAAGCATAGCACAGAAATTGCATATCGACAATTTTTCATTTCATGCTCATTATTACATTGTAGACAAACTGGTAAATAAAACAATAACCAAACCAATTTAATTGGTTCTATCCAGTTCGAATTTTTATGCATCTCCATTTGATTTTAGTTTGCAACTTTTGGGCCGACAAAGTCAGTTCAGTTCATCTTTCCTAAAAAACGATCTGAATATAATCATGTTCAGCCCTAACAGCAGCATTGATAAGAGGAACAATTGGGTGGTTCTAATTAAATGTATTCTTAAAAGATAAAAAAATAACAACCGAATGAGTGCAATGGTCCATCACAGGCAAATGATCTGATGATCATTTAAGTTTGTGGAGGGTCTAATTTTGGATGGGTGAGTAATTTGGTCTCACAAAAGTGGAGATAATTTGGTAGTTCACAGTTAAGACAAACTACAAAATTAAATGAGGTTCAAGAGATTCAGGTAAGAAGGACCAGACATACCAACTAATTGGACTCGAAATTACAAAACATGAGTGTTAGAAGAGGAAGTACAAAAGACCAAGGACAAGCAGAAAAATTCCTTTTAATTCAGTATCTGGATTGCTACATGAATCTATAAAGCTGATTAAACTGCAATTACTCCATAGCTTACAAAAATGGTTGAATCCACAGCTGAGGAAAATGAAGGCATAAGTTCAAAAGAGCGATAAATAGACCACAGTGACAAGCCACCCTACCCTTCGCAGTTTTTTGGCACTCACCAACTTTGACAAAGGATGAAAACACCCTTGCTAAAGATATCACATCAAAACATAAGTACAAAACAAATAGAGTTCGTCTGTTTCTTCATATTACCTATGATTTTTGTGAAAACTAGTGACTTCATAGGAGAAAACAGTAACTGTAAACAACTTTGCTGCAGCTGCACCAAGGAAAATACATTATACACCAACTAATCCATTACAACAGAGTCAACAGATGATACAAGAAATTGAATTTTGATGGAATGAGAAGCAGCAGTTCAATGTAAATATTTGCCGTACTACGAGAAAATCTCTTAGATCTAATTCAAGGACTAAAAATAAAGAGATCTGACACATCAGAAGGTAGATACATCACAGACCATGAAGCAAGTTTTTCCATTAGTTACTTAACTCACCCTAATTAAAACAAATTAACAAATGTTGCTTCATACAGAACAAGAGATCCTGTTTTGCCAAACGGACCACGATTGAAATCAAAATCACAAAGCAAGAGCATTGCGAAGTTAAGGTTGTCACGATGACGAATCTATATTATGCAATATAAAGCTTGGACTACAAGATTCAATGGAATTAATATTAACAAATGGCTTGCTTCAGTGTTTTCTTCAGGCTCTATCTTGAAAACATGGTCTTTTCATTGAACAATATTTTCTATCAAGCTGTAATGCAATGAGCAGCCTGTAAGTAGGATAAGATAGATGTATAATCATAAATATGTACTATGTTGTGAAGGTGCACGAGGTAGATAAATAACTCTCACTGCCACCTTTGCAGAGAGCTATTGGGGAATTTGTACTTGCTCAAAACATTTTAGAGACCTCTAAAATGCCACTCCGAATTCTTGGACCTCGATAGATGACAGGCTAAAAATTAAGGTTTAATGAAACCAATCTAATGAAATTTCCTTTGAAGTAAAAAACATCTATTTACTAATAGTTTCCATGCCAATCGTACTACCTAATTTGTAGGCTCTACAGCTGCTACAGATCGTTCAGTCTGGACATAATTGAAGTAAGCAATTCAAACTCCAATGAAATTGCTGGTAATCTTGTTATTAACAACAACTCTGATGGGCCATATTTTACTTCTGTAAAACATAAGGACTTCTAAACTATTTGATTTGATTGAATCAAATGAAACTGATAATAGTCAGGAAACATGAGCATCCCAAAAGGCTGTCTTACAATATATAACAAAGTATGAGCTTATTAAGCCCTAAATAGCTAAAATCATCTCTTCCAATTATGTAATCAAACACAAAATCCAATCTACTGCCAGGCCCAAGTTGATGGCACCAAAGGAAATACCGAAGAATTAGACAAAGAGAAGGTAAGAGGATAAAAAGGAGATTGGAGAATTTATAGGAGAGACAACTGTCTATGTCCAACAAGCAGAAGAATGCATAAAAAATGTTATTATCCAAAGTATGCCAATCAGCATATCTCCTCTCTCATGCAGAATTACCGAACAACATATAAAGAGAAAACTTCTGATTGTCCAAGTAACTAACATCATCTTCCTGGTCAAAGCATCAAATCCTAAGCACTAACTGTGAAATCAAACTGCACATAGGGGAACCTAGATATGCAATATGCGCAGGTACAAATGAATGTGCCAATAAATATGGACTGCAGGGATTCTATTTTGATCAGTGCGTTAGCTTCTTTGCACTCAAACTAGGCTCGAAAACACTCCTTTTTTTATCTTTTCCAGTGTCTTGATAAACCTCCCATGCGGAACTTCATCCTTTTCTTTTTGACCCATGGATCAATCAAGCTTCCATATCAATTGTTAGGGTTGAATCATTGGTCATCTCCTAACAAATCTCTCCTCTTCAAGATGAAAAGGTGCATCAAGTTTTCTTTTCTTTGGAAGTATGTACCTCCTTTAGACAGCCATGGGCTTATAAGCTAGTCCAACGTCTCTTTAATTCATCAAAGCCACGAAAGGTGAAAGAAAGGATCTCTATTTAAAGCCCGCTCCTGTAGAAGGTTTTAACCATAATGAAACTCTCTAGGTCATGATAAAACAAGGAAAGCTAAACTCAGAAGTTTGGTTTGGCACAGAATAGTCCACCCAAACCCTAGGTATTTTCAGACTGAGGGTTTGTCTGAACCCAATTGGTCGCTCTTCTATGGTATGGTGGCATGAGTTTGAGGTTAATTGTTTTACCTATTTGACACCCTATTCCCAGTTTGTCACCATCTGAATTCGTCCCAAAAGATCCAATGAATCACGGACCTCGATGAAATATAAGAAATAGGAAGATATAACAGAGTCTGTGAGAATGTAGTCATTGCTCATAGCAACAGTTAACACGATACAGCACCCAGCAGGACCTGTATAACAATTCCTCTCGTAGCAAGATTTTGATGAAAAGCCTTCTGGGGAAAACTGAAGGAAAGAATAATCCCTAACGTACAATAAAAAAGACGGTAGTTCCTAAATAAGCTATCTGTTTAAAAAGAAAAATTGTCAATTACCTTCAACACTCAAGGTTAAAGCATCGACTCAAAAATCGCCAGATGCTTGAGTCAGACATAGGCCAACTTAATGTATGGAAGGAAAAAGGTTAAAGCATTAGAAGAAGAGAAGCCTGCAGATTCCAGGTGTTGCATTTCGATTATGGAGGTATGTCATAAAATTCACTCCCTCCTGAATAGTCATAAAGAATCAGCAGCTGACCCGAAAGTTCCTCTTTGACATTGCCCAACAAACATCACCAAAGTCCCATTACTCGTTTGATTTACTTCACTACAAAGTCGCCTCGGCACCTATTCAGCAAAAGGGAGAAGCTTGCTCTCATTCAAGAATGAACAATAAAATACAAGCAAGGTATATTACAAATTATACCATGAAGTTTGACCCAGATTTTAATTTCAACCTTAGAGTCTCAACTGTAACAGTTTAGCCACTGAAGTTCAACTTGATTTCAATTTAGTTTTCAAAAGTTTCATTTTATCAATTTAGTTCCTGAAGTTTGACACTGATTTCAAGTTCGTCCATCCTCAGAGTTTCAAATTAACATAGCAATAATATGGTTCTTACATGGCATCCTATTTTAGAATTTCATCATATACAAAACAAACTTCAAGGACGAAATTGTTATATTATGTAACAATGAGGAAGAAATTTAAATGAAGGTCAAACTTCATGAACTAAATTTTCGATTACCCAAAACAAAGTAAGAGAAGGGCAAAGTAGAGGACAAACCAAATGCCAGTTTTTGCTTAATGGAGTGCCAAACACACGAATCTCATCAACATCAGGCATAGGAGGTGATCGAGGAAAGCAAAAGACCTTTCTTTTGAGGTCGTCTCTCCTCCTCACTCGAACGTAAGAACCCTTCGTTATGTTCCCGTCCTTCCAAACATCTTTCAAGAAAAAGAGGATCGGCTTTTTGCACACAGATCGATAAGCATCCCTTGTATCAAAGTCAAACTCGTTTCTATGACCAACCCTATTCCACGCAGTGTAAGTCAGCTCAGAGCGCTCCACCTCTCGTGGAAGAACAATGTTGGGGAATACTTGGACAACATATCCCAACGATACGGCAAACGTGAGCTTCTCGTCTCTGTTGTAACAAATAGCACGCTGCAAAAAACCCATCGGGTCGGCGTTCATCGCCTTTGCAAAAAGCTTTAAGCTTTCAAGAGAGCTCAATCCAGGGTAAAAGGGGTCCACAGCCTCCACATGATGGATCGAGATAAATGGAGCAATCGGGTGAGCAGCCAATAGTCCATGCACATTCCCCCTAATATCCCACTGAGACAAAAAAATAAAATAAAGAGCTATAAGCAACTGTTTATGACCAAAGCTTCACATGCCGTCGTTATACGTTCATGCGTTGATCGTCAAACCTAAACTCTGAAGTTGACAAACAGGAGTATATAAGAAAATCAACAATCTAATTCTCGAAGAAGACGATAGAAGAAGAAATAATTTTCAATCATTGGAGGTTTATGTTCTTTACCATGCACGTTTACATTCATTCCTCTGTGTCAGTTTCTAAAAAAGAAAATAATAGAAGAGCCAAAAGAAAAGGACATGAAGCAGTTCCAACTCCCTACTTAATTATGCAATAGGAGAAGATGAGATAAAACGAATGCCCCCACAACTAGCCCCACCACAATAATAAATGATATAATAAACCACGGAACCGATCGACTACAACAAGTTGAAAGTTGAAACAGATGTTTATTTTTATACCTGATGGAAGCCGAATTCGCGGGTGAGGGGGACGCCGAGCTCGGAGATGCAGGCGTGGAGACGATCGTCGCTCCCGTACAACCTCGGGTACCTCTCCAGGCACTCGTCCTGCATTTCCGCTAGGGTTTCGGCGAGGGGGTAGCTGAGGGCGATGCCGCCGCCGCCGAACGCCATCGAGTGGCTGAAGTAGGTGTTTGCAGAGTGGCTCTCGGAGGGGCCGCCGATGTAGACCATATCCCTCCAGTCGTACTTGGAGAGCACGGCGACGAGGTTGTCGGCGCAGACGACGGTGTCGTCGTCGACGAGGACGAGCCACCGCGCGCCGCGGTGGCCGAGGCGGAGGGTCTCGGCGGCGATGCGGGCGATGCGGAGGCCCGAGGGGTGGCCGGTGGGGTTGGTGTAGCGGAAGCGGGAGATGTCCTCGGAGACGCGGACGGGGGGCAAGGCGGAGGCGGCATCGGAGGGGGATCGGTTGCGGGGGACGCGGTCGTCGAGCCACACGTGGCCGCGCATGGCGCCGGGGCGCCACCAGAGCCGGAGGAACTCGCGGCGGCGGGGCCAGAGCTGGGCGGAGCCGGCGATGCCGAAGACGATGTGGCGGAGGGAGAGGGGGGACGAGGACTTGTCGTCGTCCTCGTCGTCGTCGTCGTCGTCGTCGTCTGCGGCGGCGGCGGAGGAGGGAGGAGGCACCGGGGGTGGGGGAGAGGAGAGGAGGAGGTGGTGGCGGAGGGGAGGGGAGGGGTCGAGGGAGACGAAGCGAGGCCATCGGGGGTGGGAAGAGGAGGAGGAGGAGGAGGAGGTGGAGAAGACGAGGGAGAGCCATGCGGCGGAGGCGAGGAGGAGTGCGGCGGAGGAGGCGGCGGCGGCGCCGAGGGTGCAGCGGCGGCCGTGGCGGCGCGAGGAGGAGGCGGCGGAGGCGGCGGCGGCGGCGGCGGTGGGGAGGAGCATCGGCTTCGTCATCGTCGTCACTATCGGCGGCGACGGTCATTGGCGCGTGGGGGCGTTGCGTTACGAATTGGAAAGGGTTGGGGGGAAGTAAGTAAACAATTTCCCGAACGGGAGGAGGCGATCTTTTCTTGCCTTTTATATTTTTTACCGACAAACTTTTCGAAAATAGGAATTTTTATTCTTTTTTTAAATCACATAAAAAAAAAATTTGGGATGTATTGTGTATGTTTTTCTTCTTTTTTTTTTTTGCTAATTGAAAATTTTAGCACGAGACCCCTTGTATCAGATCAAAAAAGAATAATAACTTTTTTAACACATGATGAGATACATATAGTGTAGAATCTGAGATTTTTACACATGATGAGATACAAATTACTAAACTAGAAAGAATTGTATTGAATATTATATAATTAAGAGTCATTATATTACGAAAATATGCATATACATTTTACAGTGTGCAAATTATTCCAATTCCCAATGACCACGACCGAATCCAAATCATGTGGTTCCAATTTAGACTTGAATATTTATTTTTGTTAAATTCTCTTCACTTGAAGTTTCGTTTTCAATGTCGTTACACTTTTCACACAGTGGACGCATTACATTTCTCAGATATGTTCCACCACCGTATTTAAAATGAAACGTAGCACTACTTGACTTGGCATATTAGATTTATTTTAAGCCAACATTGATAGTCCCAACATTATAGCTTAAGTTTTTTTATTTTTTGTACAACTTAAATTAAGCATTTCGAGGACTTAAAATCGAGTTTCACGTCATCTATTATCCAAACAAATGGTAGCATTTATCCTTTTTTCTTTTTTTTTTTATGAACAAATTGCTTTAGAGGCTCTGAGTGCCAAAAAAATTTAGAATACACCGGGTATATTGCTGATGTGGCGTCCTCAACCAACGGGATTATTCCCTTTTGGTCGATAAGTTTCATCACGGTTAATAGAAAATTATTTTTATTGTATTTTTCTCTCAAATAGAGAGATATGATTGACTTGTTACTGATTATGTGGTGCAAGTATGACACAGTAGACTTCCTCTCTGAGTGCATGCACTCCTAAACGTCCCCATTTGAAAATTATGGCCAATTATGATCTCAGATAGAGTTAATGATAATATTGGCCAAACTATGCCTTCCACCGTTATTGTTGGAAATGCAGCTCTGCATCTTTCTTTTTGCGGAAGAGTTTACGAATTCGATTATGATATTCTGTCAGAATACATGCGTGAAAAATAAAAGAAAAACTAAAGTACCATATTATCTTCGAAAATGACTTGGGAGTAGGTCCCGAAAAATTACATTTATTTTTGCTGAAAAAATTAAATAGTTAGACTTTTAGTTATGTTTTTAAAGTCAATATATATATATTAAAAAAAAAACTACTGATGTATAAATTAGAAACAAGAAAATAGTAGAATGATGTGCAATTTTGGCTGTCCTGGTGCAATTTAGCCTAAGTTTATTAGCCAAATTATCAATTAATATCTAATTTTAAGTGGAGAATAAGTGGCGCATAATTGTTACCATAGAATATATATTCTTTTATTGGTATTTTTTTGGCTTATTTTAATTATCACTCGTCCTAAATTATAAGAACCATCTAATAAAATATACTAATAAAAATGTATAGAACTTATCCGAATTTGACCCATTTTGATTCAACTATTTAATTTTTTAATTTTGTTATCCGGCCATTCATTGTATCTAATATAATCCATTTGATGGCTCTTCCAATACAAATTGTAAAGCTATTTATTATGTTGATGAAGTTATAGTTGCATAAATCATAATCAATGGGCTAATCAAGCTCGTTTATAAAATTTAAGAGTCATTAAATGACTCATGGTAAAAAATAAATTTTTTAAAGATTAAATAGTTGGATTAAAATGGGTTATAGCTCAGATGAGTTATATACATTTTTATCAATAAACTAAATTACTGTATAAGTAAAATAGTGTTCAATTATGTGCTTGAAGTACAATTTTTGCAATTAAATATCTTAAATTTTACCAAATAGTTTAATAGACTGCTCTCTTCTACCTTGCTTACGAATTACATAGTTAGTTTGATCACATATCGTGCACACAATCTTAAAAATTTTAACTAAAAAAAAAAAAAAAATATATATATATATATATATATATATTTCAATTTCAACTTGATAATTAGGCATGCGAATTGAATAAAAGAATGAATCCAACTTTGATTCAAAATTTTTTATACTTAGAACAGAAAAAATTGCATTTTGAAGTTTTACAGGATTATAAGCAAATATCAACTAAATCAGCTATATAATTAGTAATTTTATTAAAAAATTAAAAAAATATTTAATATAACTTTTAAAAATTAATTATTAAAATTAAAAGCTTAAGTAAATAGTTGCAAAGCAGTTAAAAACTGAAGGGTCTCTACACATATTTCCTTTTATTTTATACGAAATTATGAAGGGTGTTGGACATGTCCACATCAAATAAAAACCCACTCCCGCTTTCCGAGACGAGCAAAACCCAACCTTAAAATCTTTCTCCTCGTTGGCAGTGGATGCGTGAATTCAACGTCGACCCACAACGCCGTAACAGCCTAACTAATCCTGCTCCCACCACTAATTATTACTATATACATTTTTTTTAATAACAGTTCAGTGTTATAACTTTTTACTTGTTGAAACTAAAAATATAATTTTTTAATAAAATATTATAATATTAATTAAAAATTATTATTAAAATATATATATTTATTATATCGTGCCGTGCGCGTGCGGGTTCTTAACTAGTAACTTTTTAAAGATTAATATTATAAGTTATAATTAGCAAACCGA
The DNA here is from genome assembly GCA_016920855.1 of Puya raimondii. NCBI lineage: Eukaryota > Viridiplantae > Streptophyta > Magnoliopsida > Poales > Bromeliaceae > Puya > Puya raimondii. Next base: position 51,585,928 of record JABWPP010000050.1, on the reverse strand, counting down.
TTAATCAGAGTGAATTAAAATTGTTGCCGTATTTTTTTTTAAAAAAATTTAAGTGGGCAATTGTAATTAGCCAAAATTTAAAGGTCCGGTAAATTTTTTTCCCTTTTTAAACTTTTTTAAACGCCTACTAAAACGGAACCCCAACGTTCACACCTACTTTCCGAGTCGGATCCGGTCCGATCCGAACAGCAAAGCCAGGGATGTAAATAGGCCGGGCTCAACTCGATCACATTTGCGCCCCACGACAAACCCTAATCAACCCACTCTTCGAACCCCCCTTCCTCTCTCTCTCTCTCTCTCTCTCTCTCCGATCGATTCGTCGTTCCCCCACTTCTCCATTCCCCGATCTTCACCTCGCAATTTCCTAATCGGGTAATTTAGATCTCTCGCTTGTTGTAGGATCGGTTCTAGCTTTACTCTTCTTTAATCCGATCCCTACTTTTTATATATTTCTCTCTTTTTTTGTTGGGTAATTTTGTAGATCTAATCGTTTCTTTTTGCTTCCTTTTTTTTTTTTTGAGTGAGGTGTAGGGTTTCATTCTAATTTTTAGCTCGTTTTCTTGATTTGTTAGATCATTTTGGGATCGGACGGATCTGTCGGTGTTATTGTTCTTCACGAGGTATTTTACTATTTTTTGCTGTATCGGTGAAATCGAATGTAAATTGAATTCAAATGGAGTTCGGATCAGAAGAATTCAGTTGAATCTTCTTAGAAATGTAATTTTTTTTTTGTTTGCGATAAATTGGAGTCCGATTGAATTTTATTGTGTTTTCTTGTTTGGGGAAAGATAGGAAATCACTTCAATGTGGTTACTTTTTCTAATCTACCGTATTTATGTAGGATGGACGAGATATAGCTCTATTTTAATAACGGATATTAGGGTTTATTGATGATGTAGCACTAAGCAAAAGAATTTCCACAAAATCCGACCTCAATTTTGGGAATTGGATGGGATCGAGTCGCACTATAGGAAAATTCCGCCAGATCCTTCCGAATCAATTGAAATTTCATTAACAAATGATTCCAAACAACAGATTTAAGAAGAACTCCAATCTTTTGATATCTTTAGGATTTGAGGCAGCCAAAAAGACTTCTGATTTGTCGTAGCTAAGGATGGTATTTCGATAAATGAGAAAATCCATGGAATTAAGTGATTGAGTGAGAAATTCTGGGATTAAATTGAAATATTGGGCTATACAGTTATCGGCCATTCAATTTGCCCTTCTTTGTGTCATTTGATTGTAAATAGTATATAAAAGGTTATGTGAAAATTTTAAAAAGGCATGTGAGTTAAATTTATTATGTGAGGGTAGATTAGTTATATGAAAAAAAAAACAAGAAGAATGAGAAGAAATCACCAAATTTATTTGCTCAAGAATAGTTTATTTAGCTTATATATAAATATAGTTGTAGATATATATAGAATAGTGTTTTGTTTTGTATTTTAGATAATTGTTTAAAAAGAATCTTTTGTTAGGTGGAGGTAGGTTGGAGGGGATTAAGATATTTTGTTGATTGAGACTTTTGAATTTCTGAAGACTCTTCTAATATTTCTCCTGCAACTACTGTTTGCATGTATTTTCCATTGTGTGCCTTTTTGGATGGTGCCCTAAAATGGAAGGATCTTATTATGACAGGTTCTTATAGGATATTGCTTTTCTGTCCTTGAAGTTAGCATTTTCTTCTTTCTGCATCCTGCTTTTCCTTTTTCTTCTAAAATAAGGGGAAATATATTGTTAGATGTTTGGCTCATTCAAAACATTTGGAAAACTCGTATTCAGTGCAAAAATTGTTTTAGGACTTCTTTTACATGGAACCGAACTAAACCCCGCCTTAGTGACTGAAAACTATTTCATAATCTTTTACTACTCAGAGAATCTGTGTCTTAATCCTTCATAATCTGCAAATGGGTATGCTAGATGTATATATATTTACTATATGTGAAGTAAAGCATTAGTCTTTTTTAAAAAAAATATATTTCATAAACTAAACCTGGTACAATACGACCTGCTGCAGGTTTTGCTATTATGCAGGCAGTTTGTCATGGGCTTTTGGGATTCATCTTCTTTGTAACGTATAAGCTACCATTGCCTTTGTATAGAATTTGCTCATTTGCACTTATGTCCCGGGCTTTTGCTTAAGAGAAAGAAATGCAGAAGTCTGACCATCACCATCAGAATGTCTCTTCCCCAAGAGGATTATTCCAGCAGTCTGTTCGTCGTATGAGTAGCAAACGCTTACAAACAGCAGCCGGACAGCATTCTTCTCCTACTGTATTTCCAGAGAAAAGAAGCAAGGCAAAACCGTTGAAGCAAAAAGATGCTGATGCTGCCAATAAAGATCCGGAGAAGTTGAAGGCACATGAGCACAAAGTTGATATAGGAGATGAGAAGTCTGATTTGTTGGGATATGAAGTTTATTGTGGGAAGCTTGTTTTAGATAAGAAAAGTAATAGTACCACTTCGGATGATCAATCTGGGTCAGGATCTGCAAACGCTAATTGTGTCGATGCAAGACTCACAAGCAAAGCCCTAATATGGGGTTCTCACATGCTGAGCCTTGAGGATGTCATATCTGTAAGTGCTTCGAGATCTGAGTGAATCTATGATTGTAATATTTTACTAAATTCTGTGAGTGCTTAGTGATCTGAGTGAATCTATGGTTGTAATATTTTGCTAAATTCTGGCTGTATAAATCAATGTTGTACTCTCTGGCAGGTGTCTTATAATGCTGGTCTCCGACAATTCACTATTCATGCATACCCTGTTAAGAAAAGTTCATGTGGGCTATCTTGTTTTATAAAACCTAAAAGAATTCAAAAAGACTACCGTTTTTTGGCTTCTACATCAGAGGAAGCCCTTATGTGGGTCAGCGGCTTTGCAGATCAGCAATGTTTTATTAGATTCTTACCGCACCCCATGGTCAGTAAAAAGCAGGCTCCTGACACTATTGCAAGTGACCCTCTGTTTGATTATCCACATATTAAATGTAGAAGTCCACCAAGGATTCTTGTTATATTGAACCCTCGTTCTGGACACGGTCGATCTAGTAAGGTTTTTCATGGCAAGGTGGAGCCAATTTTTAAGGTATATTTAACTTTAATTTAGTTATATTTTTGGGCATTTGCATTTTGCTTATATGGTCTGTTCTTGAGGTTTTGAGCTTGTGTTCTAATAATATCAATAAACTGTTGACAGCTTGCAGGTTTTGACATGGAAATAGTTAAAACATCATCTGCAGGTCATGCAAAAACTCTTGCTTCAACTGTCGATTTCAGCACTTGTCCAGATGGTATAGATATTATTAGCTCAATTTCTTGTGACTGGAATTTCTGACTTCTTGATCCTGTGTTTTTACTTTTTAGTTTGCTTTGTTTTTCTTTCCTTTTTTTTTCAGGAATTGTTTGCGTAGGGGGTGATGGAATTGTCAATGAGGTAAACTATTCCTGCTAAATGGGTTATAACATTGCATTTCAAGCATTATTCCTTTTGAGCCATGCATCAAAGAACAATTTTCGTTGATTAATAATTGCTGTCGGCCGGTTTTGACATGTTGTGAGAGATTGGTAGATTCTAGCGTGATCCTTCAGGCTAATACTTCATGACTACCATATGCTTAAAATGTTCCTTAACTGCATTGGAGTTACATCTATTTGGCTTTGTGGTTTAGTTGCCTTCAGAGATGGAAGCAAATCTCTGGATAAGATATTATTTTTACTAGACATCAAAGAGGATGTCTAGAAATTTAAAATTATTAGTCCATCTTTAGTGACGAAGAAGGCAAAATTTTTGTACAGTCATTTCGAACGATTTAGACTGAAAGAGCTCTTTTTTGTTTTTGCAATTGGTTTTTCTCATATACAATTGTTAGTTTGATCATCTCTCTTCCTTCTTATTCATGATTAACAATTAATCTCTCGGGATTTACTCATGTTGCCTTTAAGAAATACTCTGTTTTGCTGTTTGTTTCAGTGCTTTGCCCATATCTGGTTTTTCATTTCTTGCTCCTTGCCTCATATAGCCACTTCTATATATGTCTGACTGTTTTCCTCATTTCATGAGTAAGATGAAAATATGACCTAGGATTACTCTGATATATTGTAACATTGACAATTTGATCCTGTGCAGGTGCTTAATGGTCTTCTCAGTAGAGACAATCAGAAGGAAGCTATTTCTATTCCAATTGGGATAATTCCTGCTGGTTCTGACAATTCACTTGTCTGGACAGTCCTGGGAGTGAGAGATCCAATTTCTGCTGCAATGGCTATTGTGAGGGTAAACATTGTCTTTGATGTCACTTATATCATCTTGGTCAATGCTATTGCAAGATGTATTTCTTGCTTTCTGTCTTTCCTAATATGTATGTAATTTAAGAGAGCTTTTATCGATTCAAGTTATTTGACCTTTTGATCAATATTTCAATTTATTTAAAAATTCATTCAGTTAAGCACCCAAGTTATTACGCAGTTTGTCTGAAGGCTTTTTTTTTAAATTTCATTCAGTTAAGCACCTAAGTTATTATGCAGTTTGTCTGAAGGCCTAACTGGTGCATAAACAGCTAAGTGCCCCCTTTCATAGGTACCTTTTTGCTGCCTTGATTATAATTGTTATGCCAATATCCCCCGCTCAATCTGCATCACCACAGTATAAATGATAGTTAATAACTATCCTCCAGTCGATTAGAACATCAGAATCCCTGTTTGGCTAGGATCAAGGAGAAACCAATAGTTGATACTCTTCTCCAATGGAAAATGACATAATCTTCATTTTATCATCATACCATTCTCAATTCATGTATGAACCGCCTTAGCTACCAGTTGTCAGCTACAACAACGCATAATGCACCAACCAAACATCTTGTCGTATGACTTATGGATGTAGCCATGCGCCAGTACACCGTCAATTAGAGGCCTAAGGGATTGTCACTCATACTTTCATCGGTTTACCTTGAAATGCTTGCTTTCCATGTCTCTGGGTCATGCTTGCTGTTTAAACATTGACTTTGAAGTAACTTGATTCAAAACTAACAGAGCCCAGACAGAATTGTCTTTATATCTGATGGATCTAGTGAATTTAATCTTTGGACTTCAATGGAACGTTTAAATGTACCAAGGTTCTTAAAATCATGTGCAAGGAGGTCTTCTCCCTGCTTATCCACAGCTTGACCAAGTCCTTTCTGGAGCTTTGTCGCCAATGCTAAGTGCCAGTGAACTTGAAGCTATTTTAGTTGTCTCAGCAGTCTGTAGAGAAAAGATGCCCTGATTATGAGAGATAGTGAGGGATGATGGAACTAGACCTTCAATGGATAGGAATAAAGTTATCGTTAATTATTAATAGCCTTCTTAAATTTGATTCAAATGGCATTGCGTTGCTCTCCGACTGTTTGAATGCTCCATACTGCTTTAAAGCCTTAGACACTTTCCAATCAGCTTGTCATTTACCTGTTGGAGTAATCGAAGAAATGCAAGCTTTTGGTTGGACTCATACACCATGCCATATTTTGTATTGTTTTACAATCTCTATTTTTGATAATATTTTTACACTATTGTTTGCTTGTTTATCTTGTGTTATTTGTTGCTTACAGGGAGGGCTTACTGCTACAGATGTTTTGGCTGTAGAATGGATTCAAAGTGGAGTTGTCCACTATGGTGCAACTGTCTCATACTTTGGCTTTCTTAGCGATGGTAACGAGATCATCATGCTTCTTGTTTTCTGTTTTTATTTTTAAATTTTTTTGTATTTTGCAGATTCAAAACTACTTGCTTTCTTATCTTCTTTTGGAATAATCAATATCAACTTTGCATTTTACGACAAGTATAGCCTACTATTCTCTCCAGCTGTCATTTTGTGCCTTTTTTTTTTTGGAATACTGTTGTTTCTCAGCATCACAAAACTTGATCGTAAGTTGATATGAGTTATGACGTGCTTAATCATTATTTTTTGCATGCCATAACTTCTGGTAAATGAGGCTGAATTATAGGTGGTCCTTTGGTTTTTAAAGTAATACAGCTGAACTATGTGATTATTGGCATTGGATATCAACGTTGGATGTCTCATAGTTTAGATTTGGCTGGAACTGTGTTGAGTTTATGGTTAAGTCAGTCTTAAGCGGCTATGTCAAGAATGTTTTGACATTAATGTAGCTTTGCAGTTTATCATTATAGGCTTGCATACAAGTGTTGATTTTTCTGAATACCTGGATGAGAGCATATTTTATATATTATCAAAGTTCTTTGAAATTCCTTCAGTGTTCGGATTGGTATTGACTTTTTGGCAACAGGCTACCACTGCTTATAAATTTTCTATTTGGGACCGAGGTAGTCAGATTAATTTTTCTTGACATAGATTTGGCATCAATCCGCGAGCAATGATGCTTTTACTCTGTTCTTCCTTTCACACACAGAGAATCTGATCGTACTTATCCCTTTTAGATGCAATTACTTGCTCATGCAAGAAATTCACCTATCTTGATCTTCGACCTGTTATCATATGCCATTGCGATTGAATGTGGAAATCCCTCTTGTAACTCTATCGATCTTTTGTTTCATTGCAGTCCTGGAACTTTCAGAGAAATACCAGAAACGTTTCGGTCCTCTCCGCTATTTTGTGGCTGGCTTTCTGAAATTCCTGTGTTTACCAAAGTACAACTTCGACTTGGAGTATCTTCCGATGTCAAAGGAATCACCTGAAGCCAAGAATAAAGTTTCAGAAGAGAAGGAAAAAGATCTGTCCGACTTCTACACGGACATAATGCAAAGGTCGAGAGCAGAGGGCATTCCCCGGGCTTCAAGTTTATCCAGCATCGATTCTATTATGACTCCTAGTAGAATGTCAGGAGGCGACTTAGATACAACAGGTAGCAGCACACTGGCAAGCAACGAGCCATCCGAGTATGTACGTGGACTTGATCCAAAATCAAAGCGTTTATCGTTAGGGAGAAGTAATGTAGTATCCGAACCTGAAGAAGTTCTTCACCCCCAACCCCACCTTTCTTCAAACCCTAACTGGCCGAGAACTAGGTCGAGATCAAGGACAGAAAGAACATGGACTGGCTCAACTGCTGCAAATGATTCGAGATCCTCTTGGCAAGCAACATCCTTGCACGACAAAGAAGACAATTCTTCGACGGTCTCAGATCCCGGACCTATCTGGGACTCCGAGCCAAAGTGGGATACTGAGCCAAAGTGGGATAGAGAGCCAAACTGGGAGAATGACAATCCTATTGAGCTAGGTCCACCACCGCCATCTAATGACATTGAGCTCGGGATAATTAAGGAACTAGTGCCAAATTTGGATGAGAAGTGGGTTGTTAAGAAAGGACACTTCCTTGGTATTTTGGTGTGCAACCATTCATGCAGGACCGTGCAGAGTTTGAGTTCTCAGGTTGTGGCACCAAAGGCTGAGCACGATGACAATACTTTGGACTTGCTATTAGTTGGTGGAAGTGGAAGGTTCAGGTTGTTGAGATTTTTTATCATGCTGCAGTTTGGCCGCCACCTTTCTCTGCCCTATGTCGAGTATGTGAAGGTATGTTACAGCTTTACTCCTGCCATTGCATAGAATTTGTCCTTGTGGCTCTCCTCGGTTTTATCATATCAATTTTCTTTTGTCAACCAAGACCTTAGTTTTCTCTAGAGCAACCATGCTATTACTATTGAATTTCCAACATGATAATGGCAGTGGATGACATTAATATTCAGCTTAGCATGAAAATCTTTTTCTTTGGCTTATTCCCCTCAACTTCAAATAGTCAAGAGCGATGCTCTTTAACATGCTCTCGTGGCAGGTAAAGTCGGTGAAGCTCAGGCCGGGCACAACCACACACAACGGGTGCGGCATTGATGGAGAGCTTCTCCGCGTGAAGGGCCACGTCCTATGTCATTTGCTACCTGAGCAGTGTAGACTCATCGGCCGCCCTGCCAAAGAGCGTCTGTAAAATCTGTATATCTTTTCAACTTGGTGAGAATTTCTCCAAGGTTAGTGCGTGCTCGCCTTTCACTTCTAACAACCAATTGTGAGGTATGTTCTAGCGGTGAGACATTCGGAGCGTCGTTTTCCTGATCAATGGTCTCTGTATATTTTGAGTGATTGAGGACATAATGCGTGATTACCCTCTTCTTTTTCTCCGTGATTGGTGTACCATACTTTTGTTGTCGATTGGAGCCTGTTTCCTGTTCCTTAAATTTGCAGGGTTTTTTTTTTTTTTTTTTAAATGGACTTCCCTCCTATATGTACTTGTACTATAGAAGATTATCACCTGGAACTCTAGTTGTAACACCAAACCTTTCATTTTCTACCGCCTTAAATTAGTCTCCAGTTTACAAAGGGTGATATCGTGGATTTTTCCTCTGAATATTTCTACTCTATGTGACATAATACAACAAGACATTGTAATCTATGGTTGTTAATAGGTTAGGTTTCCATTCTTCTCGTTTTCTTCTTTCATTAGGAAGGTAAAGATGTGTCTTTTTATTTTCTTTATATCTTTTCATGAAATATTAAAGCGTTTCAAGTTAACAGTTTTATTTTCCAGGTCATCTATCAGGTTCCCGACTCCCGAGTTCAATGCACACACACACATACATACGCGAGCTTTCGTAGTTCCTATTCAGCTTGGCATCATTCTCTTTGCTCGATTCTAGCAAACGTAATATATTTATTCTGAAATTTTAAAAAAGCCAAAATATTAGATAGTAAAATTTAAATTTTTTAACGTTCCATACCAATATTAAAGAATCTCTGAATTTTGCTTCTTGGTATGTATGGACTATGTAAGTCCGAAAATAAATTCATCCATTCAAACCCACGAGTTCATTAAAAAAAATTTGTTAAAAAAAAGAGAAAGGGAGATATATAGCATAGCATTATTCTATTATTACAGTAGTACATCAAGTAATAAATTTTAATTTAATTTATAATTCGTATCTTAAATATGTCCCCCCATCGAGGCAAACCAAACTCGCACGCGGTCAAAGTATAACACCGCGTTTGATTGTGGACATACATTACAATCCAAATTTCCCCCCTACTCTTTCTCCTCCACGGAACGGAAAGCAAGGCGTTTGCATGCAGCAGCAGCTGTAGCACAAGTCAAAACAGACCCTGAGACTTCTTCCCCCCTCCTCTCTCTCTCTCTCTCTCTCTCTCTCTCTCTCATCTGAACTATATTGCTCATTTAGCTTTACTTCTGCCTCTATTTTCGACATTAATTACTTTTATAAAATATTTGAATTGAATGAAAAGAGCGTCCGAAGCTTTTGCTGTAGCACGAAGCTAGCGGGATATGGTGACTCAATTTTTTTCATACAGTTTTTTTTTTGTTGTTTCAGCAGAATCAGAAACTTTAAATTAAAATTTCTACTTTTAACTCTTCATATCAAATCCTAGTTTTGTCTTCAGAATTTTCTCTTTGCCAAACATTTTGAAACAGGTATCTCTAGCTCTTTCTCTCTCTCCCTCTCTCTCTCTCTCTCTCTCTCTCTCTCTCTGTGTGTGTGTGTGTGTCGTATTCATCTTATAACATTAGTATTTAATAAGTTGGCAGGCCCAGCTGCAGGCAGGGTCAGGTACCGTCCGTCCAAGAAGCCATTTAAGATGCATGTCTGCCTGCTGCCCACGAGCCTTTACAACAACTCCCGCAGCTTTACCTTCGCCACGAGACAAGAAATATTTATTCTCCTCATAGAGAGGTGGGGTTGGGGTGGGTTTACATGTATTGCATGGAGCGGATTCCCAGCAAAAACCACGCTAGGAGTTTTTGGATTTTTATTGCAGAATCAAACCCGGGGGAGGAGTACTGCTGAGGAGGAGGGGTTGTGGAGAGAATACGCGCGCGCGCGCGCGCTCAAAAGCGCTTCTTTTTTAGTCACGTACGTACAGTTCGATTACTAGCACCTGTATATCAATATGTTTCATATATATATGTATACAGTAGGTAAGTGTTAAAATTTTAATATTTTCTTTATAAATTATATATATATATATATATATATATATATATATATATATATATATATATATATATATATATATATATATATATATATGTGTTTATATACTATATATTTATAAAGTAATAGTATACTAATATTGAAATGAGTTACAGGGAAGGAATTGACGTTTACTTGTTGTTGGGTTGTTCTTACCGCGGCCGTGTTATGGAGGAGCTCTGTGCATGTCTCTGCTTTGCATTGGAGAAACGAATTAAGCACGTAGCATGCACTCTCTCTCCTCTCTCTAGAGTGTGTGTGTGTGTCTCTCTCTCTCTAGAAAGAGAGAGAGAGAGAGAGAGAGAGCGAGAGAGAGAGAGATTGGATTGGGAACAGGGTGCGTGTATCCCGGGCACTAACGTAGCACATGTAGGCAACAGGGAGGGAGAGATTGATTGGACTTGGCCGAGCCGGGCCGAGACATGCAACAGGAGAAAATTGAACCTTGCTTTGACTTGGCCTATATATACACACAACATATTAGCTATACCAATTAGCGCACTAATTATAAACTATTTCATAAAAGTTTCATTCGAATCATATATTTTACTTTTACATTTCGTCGTTATACTTATAACCAACCTAAAATTATACACCCATTAGTTAGAAATTCTATTTAATGCGAAATGTCTGATCAGTATAAAGCTTTTACGGAGTCTGAACTAAAACAAATTACATTTAATTTAATGTGTCGTGGTATATATATATATATATATATATATATATATATATATATATATATATATATATATATATATATATATATATATATATATATATATATATATATATATATGTACTAAAAAAAACAAATCTCTCTCTCTTATTGATCGGATACGTGGCTTTGGAGTTTGTCCCCACGTTAAACAGTGATGCAGCAAACGAGGGCCTTCCAAGGTTTGTTTGTTTCTTATTCGATTTTGAAAATTCGCAAAAGTGAAGTAGAAAAAGAGAAAAGAGAGAAAAAAAAAAAAACAAAAAAAAAAGCAACTTGGTACTATTATTAGATTCTCCGTAATTTAGTAATTATAATGGTGGTTCCCTTTTACTGGTTGCTTATATAGTATGTCGAGATAAAAAACATCAACTATTCGACTAGCCGAGCAGCTGTTACCTAGATTGTTGTCTTAGAGATCGGAGTTTCGATTTTTGCTTGTGCGTCTCAAAAATAGGACTTAAGCCTATGAGCTCTTACTGACCGTCCCTAGTGCAAGTGGCAAAGGGTTTGGTGGTTGGTATCCGAGGTTCCGAGTTCGAATCCTAGTTTTTTTTTAGAGAGAAAAGTAGCACGCTACCCGCTTCGTTTATTTTAGAAATAAACTTAACTAGAAATGTGAATCAACTAAGATTCGAACTCGGGACCTCAGGTACCAACCACCAAGCCCTTTGCCACTTGCACTAGGGACGGTCGGTGAGTTCGAATCCTAGTTGATTCACATTTCCAGCTAAGTTTATTTCTAAAAGAAATAAACGAAACGGGTAGCGTGCATGCTACCTTTCTCTCTAAAAAAAAAGGCCTAGGAGCTCTTTATATATAGAAAGGTTTAGAGTCATTGTTTGTGCGAATTGGACTTTCGCAAAATTGTTAAATATTTAAGCTGGCTAAAAAAAAAGAGAAAGTAAAACAGAACTTAACAACTTATTTGGGAAATATATCCAAAAAATTCTTCTCGCAATGAGAGAGGTTATTAGCTTTTAAATTACAAGTCTACATTTTTTTTTTTTCTTTCACCATATCTAGAATCTCCCAATACGTATGTTGTCCAAACATCTTAACATCCTACTTCTAGAGCTAGCTAGCCAAAACCAAGTAGTCACTAGATTTCCATTTTATAATCCCATGACAACAGCAAAAACCAATACCAACAAATCAATTCGACCGAATCATAAAGCAAGAGTGAAGCAAAAACTATTATTTTTATTTACCTGGTCCACAACATTAGCTGTTGAACATGATTTATAATCTCTAAGATATGGTAACATACCATAAAAACTTGATTAAGCATCATATATAAGTCAAAATAAGTGGGCTTCTATGTTTCTAAACTAACACCTAAACCCTTCAATGTTGTAACTTATTAAACTAATCACGAGCCATTCTCTACATGCTTGATTTTTTTGAATAATATAATATTAGAGTCAGTTCTAAATTCCTTCCGTTTTGAGAGGTTCTGAGGTCGTGAGTGGGGATGTTAAGATTAATTCTGAGTCGTAAGTCGATATTTTGAGTAACATCAATTAAAACTGATGGTCAAAACTTTTTACTCTAGAACCTAACACTCTAGAAATTGTATATATGTTTTAGGAGCTAGAGAAACAATTCGAGAAGGACCAGGTCCAAGCAATAATTTCTGGTCCTTACGATTAGTATTATAACCCAACCACTCCCCCTACTTTCTTGCTCCCTCTCCTCTCTCTCTCTCTCTCTCTCTCTCTCTCTCTCTCTTCCCCACACACAAATTCTAGGGTTTGCTGCCTCCTCCCCACTCCCCTCTCCACCGTCCAAGCCCGAATGGATGGTTGGATTGGATGGATGCGAGAGTCGACCCCTTCAATAATAGAGAAAAAAACAAGAGATAAGAGAGACAAAGAGAGAGAGAGAGGGGTGGGGGTGGGGGTGGGGGTGGGGGTGCATATGCTCTCATTTGAATGAATGAGCCCCAGCTGTAGTGTTGGGTCCGACTCTGCAGCCGCTCTTTCCCCTTCTCTCTCTCTCTCTCTCTCTCTCTCTCTCTCTCTCTCTCTCTCTCTCTTTAATGTTATTTATCGTTTTTCTCTTCAAACTCTGACCTCAGAGGTGTAATCATTTCACCCATCATGACCACCCCCTCCACTGTTTCATGTCCATCTCTCTCTCTCTCTCTCTCTATCTCTCTCTCTATGTATCTATACATACCCACCCATGCTCTTATCTCCTCCTTAAAAGCAGCTGCGACTTACTTACATGGGAGCTATGCAGAAGAAGAAGAAGAAGAAGTGGGGGAGAAAGAAGAGAGGAAGCTTTTTGTTTGAGGGGAATGTTGTCTGGCTCGAGGCCGCCATAACAGTTTTTCTCCTCTCTCTCTTTTTTTTTTTTTTTTTTTTTTTTTTTTTTTTTTTTTTTTTTTTTTTTGTTCTTCGGGATCTCGGACCAGGCTTCATTCCCCCCAATCGTAATAGCTTCCAAGATCTTCAACTCCATGAGATGCATGGGTCACTAGCTTCCTGGTTCATTAGTTTATCCGAATCAACTCCATGCCTCTTGGATTATGCAGGTATATATATATATATGTGTGTAGTGAGAAATCATTAAAAAAGAGAGAGAGAAAAATTATACCTATGTGTTTCCTAGCCATTTGGGTTCTCTTGGATTTGGTCATGATTTTGCTAATAAGTCTACTTTTAGCTATCATTGCTTCATGATGATTATGTACATCTGTAGAGGAAACTGAACAGATTGGTGTACTGATGGTGGGTTTTGACTCTCTCTCTCTCTCTCTCTCTACTCCTTTTTGGTGTTTAGTTTCTGATCTCTTTTTTGCTCTCTCTCTGACAGGAAGGTGAAAAAGATCATCATTACCCCTTGATTGCAGGATCTTCTCTCTCCTTTCTCTCATGCTCTCATTTTCTGCTGCTATTTTCATGCCCCTTTTTTTGTGTTTTTTTGAGTAATTTTTATTCCTGGGCACTGATTATTTCTTACCAAACATTCTTTATGATATCCCTTCTAAGTGATCAAAATGTTAATTTCTTCTTTCCTAAATCTTCATCATGTAACAGGTAATCAAATGAAAAACAACATATCTACAAATCAACAGCTGGGAGGCCATGAAAAAGTTGGTTATAATCTAGCAGTTATTAAACTTCCTTTTTTATTTTCTCAGTTTTTTAGGTTATTCTACGAGTTAAAAATCTTATGTAGTAGTAGATCCACTGGTATATTGAGTTTCTCTGCATTGAGTAGTCAATTCCACCTTGAAGAAACAACTGTAGTACTATCCTGGCTTTGCTTCATCTGCTTGCTTTGCCGTGTGTTAGTTTCCTTCTCATGTGATGCAACATTTTTTGTTTTTTTTGAAGGAATAGAGGAAGAGGAGGTCATTCAACATCACCTTTTTACAGGCTTTTTGATAGTCTATCTTGGTAGTCCTTCCATGTTGACTCTCTATTCTTAGGCCTACTCTCTCTCTCTCTCTCTCTCTCTCTCTCTCTCTCTCTCTCTCTCTAAAACCACATGTATTTGCTATTTTTCTGCTTTCTGAAAGAAAAAGAGGGGCTTAGTAAATCTAGCAGGTAGCAAAAAGTGAATTTGCTAGTGAGATTCTGTACATGCATGGCAGTTGTATTCTAATTATAGCCATCCATTTTCATCAAAAAGGAAAAAAGAAAAAAGAAAACTAATTAATATATAGCCATTCATTGTGTTTGAAATGTTCATTTCTTGTAACAGTTCAGTGTATTTGAAATGTGTTCGTTCTCTCCTGTGCAGATGATATATATCTTCTTCTTTGAAGTGTTTGTGGTTGCATCATGTATCAACTTTTGTAATTCAGCATATATATTCTACATATATATATAGAATCCCACATCTATATTAGGTATGTGTAGTGTAACACTCTTGAGGGAAACAATACCATCCACAAAGTCTAGGCCTAACTTATAGACAAGCTTTGTTGATTAGTGATTTTGATTTTGTTAATCTGAGAGAAGAACATGCAGTTTATTAATTTCCATAAAATCACAGTGTAAGTTCTTTTTTTTTTTCCCCTTTTCCTTTGAAGGGTCTAAGTTAAATTAAGTTATCTAAAGGTAAATGTATAATGTGGTACTGTGGTCTGTGGTTATGATTTTCTTAGACTGCTCAAGCTATAACTTGGTTGTTTTGCTCTATTAAATTTGATGCCTTTGTAATTTTCTTTTCTTTTACCATTTGTGTCAACAAGAAAGATCAAGAGGGGTTTGAATTTGAAACAATAGGTAATGCAGGGAATAGTGTTTCTCTTTCTCCAACCTAGCATTCTATAGGGAGAAACGTGTGATATTTATGGTGAGGTGTTATATATGAAGTGTTCTTTTGAGCATCTCTATATATGAGCCTAGGGAGGAAGATGAGAAGTATATAGCTAGGTACTTTGCGTTTGTGTAGGTCTACAAGTATTCATTGTTGAAGTGTTGTATAGGGTAGCTTTTTTGTTGCGTGGGGGGGAAAAAGAGGAAGATGCATTAATTCATATACAAGCAATTCTATACCCTCTTACATATGGTAGAATTTTTCACAATGAAACTCACAAAAGAATGTTACAAATTATTATTGAAGTTAAGACTATATTAATCTTGTGATTTTTTAGCTATGTTGATGTGATAGTTCTATATTTAGCCTTTTGAAATTATTATAATTATTATTTTATGCCTCCATTGCATCACTCTTAATATTCACATGTTAATAAATAA
Source organism: Puya raimondii (assembly GCA_016920855.1). Taxonomy (NCBI): domain Eukaryota; kingdom Viridiplantae; phylum Streptophyta; class Magnoliopsida; order Poales; family Bromeliaceae; genus Puya; species Puya raimondii. The sequence goes on along the minus strand of JABWPP010000050.1, from coordinate 51,570,509 downwards.
CACTATAGAATTAATACATGAGTGGGAATAGTATCACTTATGATTAATTAATAAGAATTGTCACATTAGCACAAATAAATAGTTTAGTATAAAAAATAGTTGTAAATCTCATACAACATGCGAAAAGGATGTTAATTAAGAAGAAACCTTTGGTTTGTAATATGTAGCATTTCTATTAACCAAGTCCAATTATATTTCCACAGCTTTTAAACCCCCATAAGGTTTCAAAATAAGTTCGAGCTCTTAGCCCAAGAACTAAAGAAAACGATCTTTGAATGCATTTAAGCTTAAATATTTCCTCGAATGGAGCTTAAGCTTAAATATTCTACGTACAATTAACAATTAATCTCCTACACAGTACATATATATACATTTATATATATTGTTACTAGGAGTGAACTTTAAAACCCACCTCTGTGTCTCTTTCCCTCACTAGTTAGTTCTTGGGTTGCGGGATGATGCCTTTTGATCTTCGGGAACATAAAACTTTTTATTTATTATGATGCTCTGCAATGGGAATCTCGCGCACTCAACAAATTTCCATATGGTTCATGCCACCTTTTTAAACAATCTTTAAATGCCATGGTACGACGCTTAATTTTTATATTACTATGTGCAATTTTGAAAATAGGATTTAAGTTAACATAATTTATTGTTGAAACAATTTAATAAAGGTGTCGAACGAGTTAGAATTGATTACCTGGATACAAAGAGCAAGCATGCATTAATGATTAATCTAATTAAGCATGAAATATTAATATATGAAAGGATTTATTTGGTATTTAGAACCTAGCTTGAAACTTTGTTTTGGAGTTATTATGTTATTTTAAGATGAATACTGATAATATGTCTTTTTGTTTATTTATAATAATAGTGGTTATAGTAAAATAGCGATTGTAGTGGCAGCGACGGCGGTGGCGGTGGTGGTAATGGTATATTTCCATAGCGACGGTGGCGGCAGCGACGATGGCGATAAAATATAGTGGTGATGTTGTGGTTATAATAATAATGGTCGAATATATACATGAAATCCTCACTTGTATATATTGTCTGAATAAAATGCAAATGCCACGAAATTGTGAATGTGAGGTTTCGATTCCCACCATTTTGAAACTGTTAGATTCTCAGGAGATTCATCAATTTTCAATTAATCAGATTTGTCATGTCTAATTAGAAAAGAAAATTTTATGGCCTTTGTTTCGTATTGTCTAATTTTCCCTTTTTTTTTGGTTGAATTTCACAAGCAAATTATTCTATCTGGAAAGTTGACTTAAGGGATAACTATTTTCATTGTTATCGAGTTAATTACTAACTCTTTAAACATAAAATCAAAAAGTTTTGAAATGTTAAATAGTCAAACTCAAATGGTTAATAGTTCAAATAAAATTCATACAATTTTTATCTATTATTAACTAGCTTGTAATACAATGCGATCAAGATATCAATAGACTTTTTTAAAAAAAGTAGGTGAGACAATACGACCTCCTATAGAGAAACAACTAAAAAAGAAAATGATAATAGTCACCGCTAAGTTTTTCTTTGTTTTTTGAAAGGGAAAGGTAGCATGCTACTCGCTTCGTTTATTTCGTTTTTTTTAAAAATAAATTTAGCTGAAAATGTAAAGTAACTAGGTTTCGAACTTGGGACCTCGGGTATACCAACCATCAAGCACTTTGCCACTTGTACTAGAAACAGTCAGTTTTTCATATTTTTTATTATTATTGTGAATTACATCCGACTAGATGTATGGACTTCGACTGCTCCCCCATTTGTCCCCACATTTCATCACAAAATATTTAGATTCAGAAAATAAAATATAACAACAATGTCAGAAGTCCTTAGATTTATAGTATGTATATAAATTTTAAAGACTACGGGCCATTAAAAAAAATAAAACAAAAATAAAACTCTAGGCCCAATTTGCAATTATATGGAGTTAAGACTATAGTTTTTTATTTCCTCGATTTGAATGTAACAAAATATATTATAACTCAGTCATTACAATATGCACAACATAATATTTACGTATAGAAATAAATAGAATAGTGCAATCTCCATGCGGTCTTAAATGGTAGCAAGTAAAACGGTTGACCCGACCCATTCCGACCCGCTTAATCTGATCCGCACCAGTCCAGGCCGGGTCGGACCGCTTCGGTCCGACCCGTTCGCAATCAAAGCTCTTTTGTTTTATTTTATTTTATCCTCGGAAACGAAGTGGAGGGACGAGGACGCGCCCAACCATCTCCATCGCACTCCGCTCCCACCCACTTATATATAATGGCTTTGGTTTCACCAACTCCCCCGGCGATCACCGCCGTTCATCTACGCCGCCGCCGCCGCCGCCTCTCCGGCGAGAAGTTCCGGCGACCTCCCTACGCCTCCGGCGAGTCTCTCCGAGCCCCTCCCCGCCTTGGCCCTCTCTTTTGGCCCTGGGAAAAGGTTATTTTCGTTTTGTGTTTTTGAATCGAATTTCACTAGTAATTTTATCGAATCATCGAGGTTCTCACTTGTTCTTCATCATCGAGCGCCCAATTGTATTTAGAGTTTGAGTTTTAGGTTTAATGTGATGCACATTTCGAAAGTCGTTCGAGCTCCTAATCTGGGGAACTGTTTTGATGTGCTCAAATCATTTATTGTGCTTAAACCTTGTAGAGATTGCGTTATTACTTTTATTTAGAGAGTGAAACTTCAGTAAACAGCATCAGTTTTTGGTATGCGTAATTCAACAAGTTCTCCAGGAAATTTACTTCTTAGATGGGCTTCCCGTAGTCGTCGATTGTTAAGACACAACAAAAATTCCTAACTTTTTTATTGACGAAGGATTGATTAAGAAAAATCTGTTGTAAATTGAAAAAATAAAAATTGAGGGCGCAATTTCATTTTTACCTAAGTTTAAACAATGTTACTACCCTTGTAAAGAATTTATCCGCATGTTGATTATGCAGGTTTTCTCATAGTACTAGTTGGAATTATTACGTAGTTCACGGTCGTCTAGAGTGAAATCATTACGTAGTTCATGGCCGTTTAGCGTGAAATTATTACATAGTTCTTGGTCGTCTAGTGTGAAATTGTTATGTAGTTCACGGTCGTCCAGTGGAGGCCTTCTATAAAAACCCAGCATCATTTTGATAGTAGCATATCAGTGAAATACTGGCATGTCATAAAATGCTTGCGCTTTTCTTTACTAATATTCATGAACTGCATTTTTTGTTTCCTATTAAATGAACCAGTTCCTCATTACATTTAGATACATTATGTAATGTTTTCTTTGTGTGACACTAGGTTAAAGTTGGTCCCCATTATGTTTCTCCCATGGGTTTTGGAACGTGGGCGTGGGGAAACCAGCTATTATGGGGATATCAAGAGGGAATGGATGGTGTTCTGCAAGAGACATTCAATTTGGCTCTAAGAAATGGGATTAATCTTTTCGATACTGCTGATTCCTACGGCACTGGAAGATTCAATGGCCAGAGCGAAAAGCTTCTTGGGAAATTCATTCGTGAATATCAAGGTTTGCTCCATTATATTTACATGAGCTTTTGAATTTCTATGTGAGTGACACTTTGTGCTATCGTTTTCCCTAGCAAGTCGGCAAATTGCATGACAGTAAATAATTGGTATTCAGGATATACTGTAGTCTTTGAGGAACGATTTCTTTTGTTGGTCTACTGTGTTGATTCCAAATTTAACACTGAATTTTCTTCCAGGACCAAATAAAAATCGAGATAATGTTGTGATTGCGACAAAATTTGCTGCATATCCTTGGCGCCTGACTCCAGGACAATTTGTCAGGGCCTGCAAGTATACTCTCCATTTTGCTTGTTAATGTACATATGCATACTTTCACATATTCGTGCATCTTTTTTTTCCTTGTGTATATGTATATATATAAGTTCATATGATGATTTTTGGCTTTCTGAAAGGATATATGCATACTTTTTTCTAAAAGGAACCTGGTATTTGAATTACATACATATGAATATGTTTACATATGTAAATATCTGTTAGTTACCATTAGTAATTGTATTCTTATCGTTTTGAAAGAGACTTTGCCCTCTTGGTATGATTTGCCTCCTTTAAAGCTGTCCTATTGACAATGTAACTATAATGGCTCCTGTTTCTTCAGTTTTAATTACCATTAACTGCCATTTTCTTAACTAAATTCCATTAACTGCCATTTTCTTAACTAAATGTTTTGTCAGATCTTCTTTGGACCGCATGCAACTTGATCAAATTGGAATAGGACAGTTGCATTGGTCAACAGCTAACTATGCTCCTTTACAAGAGAAGGCTCTTTGGGATGGCTTAGTTGCAATGTACGAAAAGGTTATTATACTTTTAGTGCCAATCAGATCTATCAAGCAAAGCGTTGCACGTGAATTTTCAAGAGAGTAGTATTTCTAATAATATTTGTTTCTTTGAACTTCAACTGATGCTTCTCGTTATGTTAACTGTTTTCTACTGCTGTATATATTGCTATGTAAATTTATTCCTATGTACTTCAGCCTCCTCTTTCTTTCGAATGTTCTATACTGTTTGAACTGCGTGCATTGTGCTGAAATAACCTTTGCAAAGTATGCTTATCTTAAATCATTTCGACTTATATATATTGATATGCCTTTAGAGGCTGAACAGGAAGAAATTTGTCCTTGTTTGAGCCTTGCCTAAACATCATGATGCACAAACCCAATTCCAAATAGTTGGGACTGAAGCCTTTGTCATTTATATTGTTTAAGCCTTGTGCTTTTTCACTACAGTTTGGAATGAAGCAATGTATGTACTGATCAGACTAAAATTCTAGGGCCTTGTCCGAGCTGTTGGTGTCAGCAATTATGGGCCAAAGCAACTTGCAAAGATTTATGATTACCTAAGGTCTCGAGGTGTGCCACTTTGCTCAGCTCAGGTACTTACCTGACTCCCTGAAATGGTTAGTTGATAAGATTTTGTCGTGGCAAGTTATGCTGTGTTGGTAAACAACTCTGATTTCGTCATGATAATTCTAACTCCAATGGTGTAAGTCATGTGGCAGGTGCAGTTCTCTCTGTTGAGTATAGGTGCTGATCAGATCGAGCTGAAATCAGTCTGTGACTCATTGGGAATCCGTCTGATAGCGTATAGTCCGCTTGGACTGGGAATGCTCACCGGAAAATATTCAGTTTCTAATCTTCCACGTGGACCACGGTAATTGAGATTTTATCGTTTTCTGCAGAATTCAAACTGTGAAATTTGTGAATAAGTTTATTTTATGACTTTTGCAGGGCTCTGTTATTTCGGCAGATTCTCCCAGGCCTAGATCCTTTACTCAATACACTGCAGGATATCGCCCAAAGGAGGGGAAAAACCATGTCGCAGGTAAGTTCTTTCCTCATAACTTAAAAAGCATTTGCAACTTTTATGATCAGTATTAGATCAATGTAATTTTCTGCACGCATATATGATCCTCATTGTGTGGGTTAGTAAATAACGTTGGAACAAGATGAGCACTGCATGAAGAACATGTGGCAGTGTCCCTGAAAACTAAAGATTGGAATTTGAAATGTCTAGGCTGATGGATAATATATAGTTATAAATGAAGCAGGGCCTACAACGCTATGCAATACAAGGCATTGATACCGTGGCTATAGTTAAACTGTATGAAAAATGTAGCTGGAGTTCACCAGGGCTTTTAACTGAATGTAACATCAGACAATAATAACTTTGATAAAGTTAAATACTAATCATGAACGTCCCGTGCCTCGCCAATCCAAGGCTGCCTAAATCAATTCAATTGGGCTGGTAGAGTATGAGAGATCGAATCAATTTGCTCTAGACCGCGTAGCAGTTAAATTACTGTGCTCTAGATCCAGCAGTATAGTGGGTATAAAAGAGGGTTTTGTTTCCAGGAGTAAGATAGATCACTGGTCCTTTTATGGTAACATGGGATAAAGGAGCATCATATGATCAAGCAATTTTTGAATTTTTTTTTAAAATTTTGTAAATTTATCTGCTATCTTTGGTGACCTGCTCTCCATCTGAAATTGCATTCCATACTTAGTCGCCGATTTCACTAACAGCAGCAATCTGATATTACTTCCTACATTCGGAGTGCATGCAAAGCACTGTTGCTGCTTACTCTTTCTTTGAGAAATTCTAAAATTAACTTTTTTCTGATTATCCACAACCGTCTCATTCTCGTGTTATACGGGACCTGAGAATGCATATAATTCACTATCTAAAATGAGGTTGATGGTCGCATCTCTACGCAGATCGCGATAAACTGGTGCATTTGCAAGGGCGCGATTCCTATACCCGGTGTAAAGACGGTCGAGCAAGCTGAGGAGAACTTGGGTGCGCTTGGCTGGCGGCTCAGCTCGGATGAGATTCTCGTGCTGGAATCGACGGCGAAGGCTTCTCCAACAAAAATGATCCAGAACATCTTTCAAACCTCATGAATCCGGTTCTTCGGGCAGCAGGCGTATATTCTTATTTATGTCTCTGCTTGTCGATCGGTTGCTCTTCTGTAAATCACCCGAAACAGTTCTGCTTCAATCCAGCAGCAATGTGTCAGAAACATTTGGCTGTCAAATTTCTTTAGGAAGGAAGGAATGAGGGCTCTAGAGTTTATTTATTTATTTATTTATTTATTTATTTATTTCCTACTCGATACCCAGGGCTTCTTATTACATGAATACGACTCGCATGTCATTCGATAAAAGCATATGCACACACGATCGACGTCCAGTTTGACAAATTGCCTCTGCATGAGCACAGTAATACGTGGGTCTCTCTCCAAATTTACAAAGGTTTTGGGCTGCTACTAGTGGTGGTTCGTGAACTGAATGTTTTGTTCAGTAGAGGCTGCCGCCGCCGCCGCCGTTGTCGGGGTGCTGGTGCTGGTGCTGGTGCAGGAGGGCGAGGGCGCGCTCGAACTGGGCCCAGCGCTGCTCGAGGGTGCCGCTGTAGCCGACGGACATGCGGATGAGGCCCGGGGCGATGCCGGCGTCGGCCTGCTCCTGGGGGGTCATCTCGCTGCTGGTGCTGCTGCCGGAGCAGGACATGAGCGTCTCGTAGTACCCGAGGCTGACGGCCATGAGGCCGAACTGGGTGGTGTTCTGCAGGTGGTGCATGAGGCGGTTGGCGCGCTCGACCGTGCCCATGTCGAGGCAGAGCATGCCGCCGAAGCCGTAGCCCGGGTTGGCCAGCGCCGCCAGCCGGGCGTGGTGGGGGTGGTCGGGCAGGCCCGGATACACGACCTTCAGGCCCATCTTCTTCATGCGCGCCGCGTACTCCATGGCGCGCTCCGAGTGCTCCTTCATGCGCAGCGACAGGTGCGGGAGCCGCTCCGAGATCTCGAACGCCACCTTCGCGTTCATCGTCGGACCCAGCAGCATCAGCGCCCCCTGCTGCAGGTCCATCATCGAGTTCACCAGGCTCGCCGGCCCGCATATCGCACCTACATATTCGTCATATATTCGTGTTCAATAATATGTCCCACTTAATTAGTAGTAGTACACCATTTACAACAAAAGCAGCAAACATCAAACTAACTCAACTCTAGCAGGTAAATGATAAATTTACTATTGACATGCTTTTCGTTTAATTTTTATATAATATTTTACTTCTAAACTTGATTCCCATTTCTTTCTTTAATTTGGAAACATGTTCACGTGACCAGTGATCAGAACGCAAAAGCATGGGGAGGGGAGGGGAGGGGAGTGGGTGGGATGTGACGTGTGAAGGGTCGGGAGTCCGGCCAAACAAACAAAGCTCTCTATTAACGAGAGACAGAGAGCTCAGATCGAGCCGGAGGAAGCGAGCTCGTCGACACGCGTGGCGGGTGGCGTTTCGTGAGGTTTGTTTGCCGTGCTCTTTGATGCCACGTCTCCATCTCTATCCCTGCGCCAGGGCGCGAATCCTGTGAACTCTTTGTCGTCTTAGCGGGACCGCGGCTTAGATTCAGCTTGGATCCAAATTCAATGCGAATCTGGGCCAACACAAAAAAAAAAAAAAAAAAAAAAAAAAAAAAAAAAAGTTTCTACTTTTCTTCTGTTAATCCAGAATTTTTTACTTCCGGGACGAGCTACTGCATGTTGATTTACCTACAATCTATGATTGAACTCTATGCTATCATGAAAAAAAAATGGATTTACTGAAATAATATCGTACTAAAACATATCATAGCCACACAAGTGTTTCCAGGAAAGAAAAACACTACAAAAAAAGTTTGTCAACATTTAGTCAAGAAAAAGACAGTTAACAGCTAAGATCGCCGATGCAGCAGCCTCATCCTAGTTTTACTTTCCTATAAAATTTTAAACCAAGCCCTATCGTTTTCATTCCCTCTTTAAAAATAGTGTAAGGCCACAGGGCCTGACACAGCTCACGTGTTACACGTGGCACCCATCAGAGACAGGCCTTTTTTGGCGGGCCCCGCTTTCCTTGTCCGTCCACTTCCCCACGAGGAAACCGTATGTTCTTGGCGACGCGCTACATGTAGCTAAAAACATACCTCAAAATATATTACTAAAAAAAACCTAACCTGCTGCTTTTATTTTCTAATAAAAATAACAAAATAATCCCTAAACATAAATTCTGGACTTTGGGTTTAAAATATATAGGGCTTTGAAGGAATTCTAAGGACCTTAAATATTCAATAAACAAAAGAATCTAAAATTTGATGTTGAGATGATTCAACATATATATTTTTTTAAGAGAGAAAGATAGTATATTATTTACTTTGTTTATTTTTTAAAAAAATAAATTTAATTAGAAATATAAATTAATTAGGATTCAAAATTTGAAACTTTGGATATCAATCATCAAGTTCTTTGCCACTTGCGCTACGGACGGTCGGTCATTGCTTATTGTTTTTACTCTCAAAAGTTCACTACGTTCTACAGCAGGACTCTGTGGTACATTCTAAGGAAATCCAAGCATTCTAACGATAATGCGCCAAATGAAGCAGCGCACGTTAGAGAGATGCAATCAGTTACTCGCCCCCTCCCAAAAAAAAGAAAAAAAAAGAAAAAAAGAAGGAAAGAAAAGGGTATAAGGTGGTTAATTACCGGCGATGATGTCGGCGCCGCCGCTGATGAACTTGGAGACGCTGTGTACGACGACGTCGGCGCCGAGTCGCGCGGGGGAGACCACCATGGGCGTGAAGGTGTTGTCCACCACCAGCTTCACCCCCTTCTCCCTCGCGATCGCCGCCAGCCGCGGCACGTCCGCCACCACCAGCGTCGGGTTCGCCATCGTCTCCACGTAGATCACCTTCCATTAAAGTAATACAAAACAACCGTTAATTAATTTTCACGAGCTTAAACTATCACACAACAACGATATAATTAATGCTCTTACTGAGAAGGGTGTTTTAATATTTATTTTTATATTAAACGAGAATCGACCTTGGTGTCGCCCTCGTGGACGGCGGCGCGGACGGCGTCGGCGTCGTCGGCGTCGACGAAGGTGGTGCGGATGCCGCAGGCGCGGGGGAGGAAGCGGGAGAGGAGGGCGTGGGTGCCGCCGTAGAGGCACTTGGAGGCGACGACGTGGCCGCCGGCGCCGACGAGCTGGAGGAGGACGGCGGCGATGGCGGACATGCCGGAGGCGGTGCAGTAGGCGGCCTCGGTGCCCTCGAGCGCGGCCATCTGCCGGCCCAGGTTGAGCACGGTGGGGTTGAAGTGCCGGCTGTAGATGAAGAAGTCGCGGTCGGGCCCCAGCTCCCCGGCGAACAGCCGCCGCATCGTGTCCGGCTCCATCACCGTGAACGTCGCCGACGCCTCGATCGACATGTTCACCCCCCCGTGCTCCCCGAACTCGTGCCGCGCGCTCGCCAGCGCCGCCGCCGGATCCCCCACCCTCCTCCTCTTCCCCCGCCCCTCCTCCTCCTCCTCCCCCACGAATTCCTCCTCCTCCACCTCCTTCGCCCTCTTCCTAGGGTTAGGGTTCGCCGCCATTACCGCCGACGCCAACGCCTCCGCCATTGTTGATGAGTATTTCTTCTCTAACCTAGCACTAGATGCAATTGGAATTGGAATTGGAATTGAGGGGGGGAGGAGGTACGGGGTATTTATAGGGGACGCGGTGTGGTGGTTTTGGGGAATGGCGAAAGATGAGCGGTGACGATTGCGCGCCGTGGGTGGTTACGGTTAAGAAACGGAAGCGGACTCGAACCGTCCAATGTACTGGGCCGAATATACGGCCAGGGGAGGGAGGAGTTACACGGAGTCTCCTGAGAGGATGGATATATATATGCCACGATATGCTATACTCATGCGCGTTAATCGTCGTGTCTTAATTCGGTCTACTCATTAAACGTTGATATCCAAATTGTTTGGAGCGATAACGCATATTTTTGAATTATTATATAATTATTATTAATATATTAGCAAATCAATATGTTATTTTTACCGTATCAGCAATGTATCAGTATATCACTGATTGAATTGGAATCTGTAATAGATGCATCCTTTAAAGTTTTAACTAGATGCAGTTTTAATTTGAAACTGACTAAATTCTCTGGATCTCATTTGGGCGAAGTCTCGATTTAGTCCGATTCTATTTTAATTGTAACTTTTTCCATTTTTTATAACTTCTCCTTAATTTGGGATCACCTTCGAATTTAAACCTTAATGTGTATATATTTTTTGATTCCGACATTAGATGTCAACTTTTAAGGCTAAGAGTGTTCACAACCAATCGATTGGGACCCACTGATGCGTGGTGGACTCTCGGGATTGGGTTCGTATATCTAAGCTCACATGTAACAAGACACGTGCTGCGAGGTACTGTATGTCAGATTTCAGGCTTAAATAGCTAATAAATACAGTGAGTTTACGAGGGCAATGTAGAAAAAAACAAATAAATAAATTATAACTGTTATAATGTAGAAGATATTTTCGAAACTAATCATATTGTATTTTGTTAGATAGTAAAAAGTATAATTAGAAATATCATAGAAATTTAACTTTAAAATAGTGCTTTAAAAAGTTCTCTTACTTTCATTCAATGTGAAGATATTTGAAGAATTTCTCCAAATATAGGTGTGAGCACTGTGGCTAGAATTTGGCTTGTGTAATTAGTAAGTTATGTTTACAAGTAAAATTGAAGTTCTTTTGCTTTTTTTTTTTTTTTTAATAATGAGATGTCTAAGCTGATGATCGAAACTGCTATCCATGATCTTCCTTTTACCGTACTCCCGTTCCTATGTATCTTTCTTCGCTCTCCAAGTTTGCATTAGTCTTTGCACAACTTATGTAGATAAATTTATGGTACACCTCCTAAAAAGTTGGGAAAGCCTGATTATACTTAGCATAGTGCTAGACTTCATGTCAACCAACACCACTTCGTTGCTTTAAGAATTTTTAATTTTTCACCACATGTGTATCTCTATCTGGCTTAATTTTATGAATTACTTTTCTTTCCATTGTGGATAAAATAATTTTATAGATATCCTGATGATTATTCTTTCCGTATCGCTTCTGGATTCTACTGATGAAGTATTATCGAAAAGAAGAGTGGGGAAAATGACTACTGTAGCTTAATCGCAAGCACATAGCTAAGCAATGAATAAGAACATAAGTGAGAGATAAGGACACAATGATGAGTTGGTTTAGTAGTGGGATGAAAATAACACATGTAACAAAACCTAAGGAAGTGCAATAATTATTCGAAACGAATCCACCTTTAACAGGTAATAAATTAAAACTAAGAAATTAATAAAGCAGAGGTTAGTACGTCAACATAAAGTTCATAGGCACTAAAATCACTTTTCACAAACTAAACATCAAATTATTATTCTCTAAAAATTTAAGTTTTCAACTTAAATTTAATATGATATCATATCAGAACTTCAAAATATACCACAAACTATTAGTTTAAATATTTGTAAATAAATTCTTGTTTCAAATCAATTTAACATAAGTCCTTTTCCTTAGACAAACTCTTGTTGAAGTACTTAAAATATGAAACTACATAATCATGTGGAGATGCTTTGAAGTGATAATTGCAAAGTAGGAATCTTCCTGAAGCATCCTTAGGGGGTGCAAAAGTTGGTGATCAGATGAGATGGTTATAAAAAATAAGGAGATAGTACTCAAGTCCTTGTCATGTGTCACATGACCCGTGTACTAGTCCATGTTTACAAGATGAAAGCTGATAGAAAAATGCTGTGGAGCTTATCTCTATATGTTTTATTTTGGAAGAGTAAATTACTACGAGTTCCTGAACTTTGAGTCTAAATTGTCCTTCAAAATTTTAAGGCTAAATTACAGAAAACTTTCATATCAAAACTCGATTTTTTACTTTTTTTCCCTCGTCATTTAAAAACCTATATTTTGCTTTCTAAAAAATAAAAAATATACACAGAGGATACGGTGTTAACTTTGATGGCAAAATGACCAAAATGTTCTTCGTCCTTGTTCATCTTCTTCCCATTCCTGCATGCCTACTGTCTTTTTCCTCCATTATTCGCGTCTCCCTCGACCCAAATCCGACTTCGTTTCCTCCGACTGCTTTCTCGCTCCTTTTGTACCTTTTTCGTCCATCCATTTTAACGACGGTAGGCAGTAGATTGGGGCGGTTGTGGAGGGAGAGGTGGACAAGGACGAGCGCGAGGCGGCAGAGAAGAGCGAGGGCGTGTGTGGGATCGGACGGGAGGTGGGTGACGGCGAGGCGGCAGAGGAGGGCGAAGCAACGTGGCGGGCAGCGTCGGCGAGGAGGGAGAAGGGGCATCTGGAAGATGAGAGAAATTTCAAGAGTATTAAAAAAATATAATAATAAAATGTAAACGGATCCCTAACGGAACACTGACGGCGGGGGCAAAGTGCATATTTTTTATTTTTTAGGGGGGGCAAAATGTAGATTTTTAAATGACAGAAAAAAAAAATTAAAAAATCAAATTTTGATAGGAGAATTTTCAGTAATTTAGCCAAATTTTAATGTGCAGGCATAAGATTTTAAACTTATAATAAAGTTTTAATTTTGCTTATAAACGTAGAAAAATATTTTATTTCAGCCCGTGGATTCAAAATGATTGCTTGCACCAAGTTTGTGGGCCAAAATAAAGGGACTAAAGTGAAACTTTTTTTTTCTTTTTCTGAAGTTTAGAAAATACTTATGTCGAAATGAAAAGTTTTGAGGACTATGATGAAACTTGGTTGAAAGTTTGGGAACTGGTAGTGCAAATTGCTCAGTTCTGAAACTCTGCAACCCATGCATACTAGTCAAAATAAAATAAAGACCCTATTATAAAGTAAGGATCACCTTTAAATTTCTATTGTATCTATGACTATGATACGAACAACTTTTTGTGCTTATCCACTGCATTTTGTCGAGGAGAATAAAAAATGCAACTTTTCCTGAATCGTGGTGCAATTGTATTTTTATAGACACATTTTTTCTTATTTAGTGTGTGGACCTCGGCTCCCTATCATATCATTTAGTGAAAAAAAAAATCAAACTTGGACCACGAAAAGTAGATATATTCATGTAGTTATCCTCTCTACTGTGGCATATTCTTGGACTTATCTTTCTACTGTCCAGATTCATTCCTCCTCCATGGAAGGCGAAAAACGAATCAGAGAACTAAAATTATAAAATGAATAGTTAATTTGTGTCAATTTTTAGGACTAATTGAGTTGATGATATCTAGATTATAGGTTTGATTTTTAATAAATGACCAATATTGAATTGTTGTCACATCTAATAATTAACTGGTTTCTTTTTTTTTTTTGAATGCGAGTAAAATAGGGTGATTAACTATGGCATTTTTCATCAAATCATAACTTGTAAAAGCATGTGCGTAACTAGGATATAGTACTACCATGCTTACAAATAAAATTCATAAAACTTTGTTCGTTCAATCATTCCTAGAATCGTACGTGTATCATGACTAATCTATTCACGAACATTTCTCCTAATTAAATACGGCGACATATGCATATTCAGGAAATTCGTAATCTATAGCACTTATTTGATGCTCCGAAGAGAATAACAGTACCTTTTATTTATTTTTTATTTATGAGGTGGTGGACAAAAGTTTGGACAATAATTTCTCACGTAAGGAAGAGGATGATACACGTGCTTTTCCAACCATAGGTGATGGAGAGAAGGAAAGCGGCCCCTCTCTTTGTAGGATTAGTAGATAAGATGCGAATTCGCTTGCTTTTGCAGCCACCTCCCATCTGCTTGGAAATTGAACTGAAAACAACGTTCATGCATACTTTGAAACATCGCCAGCATATTAGCGGTTTTTACCATGCTACGTAAGAAGTAGCCAAGTTAATATTTTTCAACCTTCTTAATTGAATTAGTATTTGCCACTTATTATCATGCATCGAGTTCTTGAGGAAAAGATGAAGAAGAAAAGGAAAAAATTGTGACTTAGAGCGGGCTTATGATTGGATGTTTCCCATTTAATTGAGGTAATCAATAATAAAAACCTCTTTATTATCCCACAGCAAAGGTCGCTGTTTTCGTTCAGTGGCCTGTTTGATCTTACTATAAGATGCGTGATTGGTGATTCTGCATTTACGCTGCTTCTCGACATTAAATACTAGCCTCTGTCTATAAGCAGTAAAATCATATTTTTTGCTCTCTAAATCTCTTTATTTGCTAAATATTCTATTCCACTAAAAACTACCGTCGCTAAAAGCAGATGCTGATGTTAAATGAGGTAACATGCCTGCAGGCTTTAGACTTGTTTGTGAGCGTGCTAATGGGTTTCCAAATCGTAAAAGTTGCAGAACAGTAATGCCCATCCCGATCCAGATCATGGAAGAAGGAAAAGCAAAACAGTGACAAAACGGGAGGGCCACGACTGTAGAAGTTGATCCAGCTTTGAAATAATTGAGAGGCTTAAATATTATATCATATGCTCTATGCCCCAGAGTCCAAGTTCTGTCAAATCAAACTCGAGAATAGAGGCTCCGTAGAATTTGAACTCAAATTCTCTTGCTCTAATAACATATAAAATAATCAGAAACAACCTATTGAATTCACAGCTGACAAAATCTCCCAAATGTTATGAGCAGAGCGATGAATAATAATACATAGAATCTAGTCATAAACTAAATTTCTCATTCATTAGATCTGATTAGACCTAGTAATATGATTTTGAGCAGATTCACAACTAAAATCAGACCTATTAATAACACCGCCCGACCCTTTTCTTGTGGATTCTGCTACCAACGTATCTGCTTTTTCGAACATTATCCTCCCGACAGAATCCTCTAGCAGGAGATTGCATATTGAGTGGTGGGCTGTCCAGCAGGCCCTTTTGAGTTCTCAATTATCGCTGACCGCGGCCCACCATGACAGCAATATGCTAGATAACCAAACCATTCCATTTTTAACCATCTCATAACAATTTTCAATCCAAGCCAACCAAAATAATAAAGTTTTTTTTGAACAAAAATTATTTTTTTACAACAAAGAAAGCTTTATGGACCAAGCAAAGGTAATAACCCTGTTCCGCAGTTCTGCTTGACTACTAAATTTATCACTTGATGAGGCTTAAAACAGATAGCAAATAAACAAAAATAATATGTTTGCAACAAAGCAACAGTTCGTCCTAATTCACATTAAAAAGAGCAATTAGAAGATGAAATGCATCTAAGCGGCTTGAGTTTCACAAACAAAGACATAATGAGAATTCAACAAAGGCTAAAAAAACAAAATGTTGTTAGTGCTGCTTCCTAGCCGATACTCGTATCTATTTGCTAGCCGCTTTGAATGATGAGCTAAGAACACCAAAGAATATTAAAAATCTAGCTCGGCAGATGCTCAAGCTCAAGCCGAAAGATAAGCACTCAGTTGCAGTTTTACATCAAAGTATCAAACACACTTTATGCCAAGCAAATAGGCGATTAGAATTTGCAACCATGTAACAACTAACAACAACATAAACCAAACCTACATGCCACGACACGGCCCGCTGAATCCGACCTCAATTGACCAATACCAACTCAGACCAAATCATAGTTGACACTGCAAGGTGTACTAACAGGTATTTCTCCACAAAAGAATAAAACAAAAGAAAAAGCATTGGTCAAAAATCCAGAGGCCTGAAATGCACGTAATATGTAACTGATTGAAAATTATGCAAACACAGACATCAGGCCCAGAAACTTGACCGTATAAGTAGGTTTGGACAAAATTATTCGCAAACATAAGAGTGTAATTGAGCATAAGAGACCTCATACCGTAAGAAACTAACTAACCGGCCTTCGACTACAAGGCACCCAATTCTCCGGGAACAAAAATCTGCGCAACAGCAGTCTCTGGAATTAATCGAGTCTAGCTTCATATATAAGGACTAGTTAAAACAAATTCAGATCATATTTAAGAACAAAAACAGAGAATTATATTGATTTGGACTTCTCTAGTCACTGATCAGTACCTTTAAAATGAAGGTCGTAGTTTTCACTTCTTAACCTCTTCGTACTCGGCATCTGGCGCCTGATCACCGCCAGCACCACCAGTGCCGCCTTGGGCCCCACCCGACCCACCGGCCATGTGCTGCCCAATCTTCGAGACAGCCTTATTCGCCGCATCGAGCTTCGCCTTTATCTTCTCAATATCATCACCTGCCATCTCTTTCCTCAAATCGGCCACGGCAGACTCTATTTCCGAAGCAACTTCGGATGGTATCTTATCCCTATACTCGCTCAAGCTCTTCTCTATGCTATAAATGGTAGTGTCAGCATTGTTCCTCACATCAATAAGAGCTTTCCTTTCCTGGTCTTTTTGTGCATGGAGCTCCGCTTCCTTGACCATTTTCTCGATCTCGGTCTCAGAGAGGCCGCCAGAGGATCGAATGGTGATCTGCTGCTCTTTACTTGTGGCCTTATCCTTGGCAGAGACTGTTACAATTCCATTGGCATCGATATCGAAGGTGACCTCGATCTGGGGCATGCCACGAGGAGCGGGAGGGATGCCAACAAGCTCAAACTCACCAAGAAGCTTGTTGTCCGAAGCCATCTCGCGCTCACCTTGCAGTACACGGATGCCCACTTGCGTTTGGTTATCAGCTGCAGTGGAGAACACCTGAGAGTGGACACCAACCAAAATATTAGAGAACGTAGCAAGAGATTAATAATTGTTGCAGATAATTATATCCTAATGGGTATTGCTGTGAAACAGTTAAAGTCGACAATCAACAATGAAAGAAAATAACGAGATAAAGAATCTGTGTAACAAAGCACTGAGACCATGAGAAACACAATGCTTCACTCTTCACAATATGACAAGAAAATTAATAAAATTTTCTTCTAAATATAAGAAGAAAATGGAGTAACAAATTTCTGTCTTTAAAAAATTTTGTGTGTCAGAATTAAATTGGTACACAAAATTTTTAGATCCAAAAAAAACAAAGGCACAGCGGACCAGCATGAAGACAAAGGCCTCCAACAGGATCGGCCAAAACATAGGAGGGCCTCCCTGCTGCAAAGAGATTTTCATGAAGTGAATAGAAAAAATGAAAACAAAAGGCACAACATTTTATCAGACAAGCGAAATTTTTTTTAAAAAATAATGTAGCTGATGTTCTAGTCTGAGAAACCAAATGGGAACTTCTGCTACCCTTAGCCTCTAAGAAAACAAATTATGCTAACCAAAACTGAGAATAATTGTATTATACAAATGATCAGGACCAGAGATAAGTTTTTAAACTTTGACTAACCTGGCTTTTCTTGGTGGGAATAGTTGTGTTCCTGTTAATCAGCCTGGTAAAGATACCACCAAGGGTCTCGATCCCGAGCGAAAGAGGAGTGACATCTAATAGGAGAAGCTCCTTGACATCTCCTCGAAGAATGCCACCCTGAATGGCCGCACCCATTGCGACAGCTTCATCTGGATTCACTCCCTTGCTCGGGCTCTTCCCGAAAATCTCGGCAACTATCTCCTGCACTTTCGGGACCCTAGTCATCCCACCAACAAGAAGAACCTCATCTACTTCCTTTATAGAAACCCCAGCATCCTTCAAACAGTTTTTGCAAGGTTCTCTGGTTCTCTCGATCAGGTGATTCACTAAAGACTCGAACTTCGATCTGGTCAGTGTGATGTTCAAATGCTTCGCACCAGATGCATCGGCTGTTATGAATGGCAAATTAATCTCGGTCTGGGATGTTGAGGAAAGCTCGATCTTGGCCTTCTCGCCAGCCTCTCGCAGCCTCTGCAAAGCAAGTCTGTCCTTCGAAAGATCGATACCCTCAGATCTTTTAAATTCACTTACTAGAAATTCTAAAAGGGCATTGTCGAAATCTTCACCGCCCAAGAAAGTGTCACCATTTGTTGCTTTGACCTTGAATCAAAAGGACAATCAAGATCAGCTAAACTCAACAAACAGTAAATTGAATTGGTGTAAAAGAAAATTTAAATTGAAAAAGAAATATAACACATCTCGAGATGGTCCTGAACTTAAAAAATTAAATTTGATTTTACTACCAACCCTTTCCTTATTTTCAATCCTAGAAAATTCCATCAAGTGCAGTACAACTTACTGGTCAGAGTCAAGAAAATGATCAAATATTTGTAATGCGACATATTATCCAATTAAAGTTACAAAATATAAATCGAAAAGTTAAAACTGTCATTAATTTCTGACAGAGAGGTAGCCATCTCAAACAAACTGTAAGATTAAGCATAAAAATCAAAACCTTAAAGTTTAGGAACCAATTACAAAATGCATTATAGTTCAGATAAGTTCAATAAGCCTTTACCAAAATAAAAGTAACAAGAATAAGCCACTGGCTTACCTCGAAAACACCGTTAGATATTTCTAAAATGGAGACATCAAAGGTTCCTCCTCCTAGGTCAAAAACCGCAATTAGACCCTCCTTGTTATTCATCCCATAAGACAAGGCTGCTGCCGTGGGCTCATTAATAATTCTCTGGACATCGAGCCCAGCAATCCGGCCTGCATCTTTCGTAGCCTGACGTTGTGCATCATTGAAGTATGCAGGAACAGTGATTACTGCCTTGGAAACAGATTTCCCGAGGTAAGATTCGGCAGTCTCCTTCATCTTGGTTAGAATAAATGCACCAATCTGACTGGGAGAATACTGTTGTCCGTTTGCTTCAAGCCAGGCATCTCCATTAGGAGCCTTAACGATTTTGAAGGGGACCATCTTCATCTCCTTCTGGGTCTGGGGGTCATCAAAGCGGCGGCCAATCAAACGCTTTGTTCCGAAAAGGGTGTTTGTTGGATTGGTCACTGCTTGCCGTTTGGCAGGAGTCCCAACAAGAAGTTCACCCTTCTGATTAAAGGCAACCACTGATGGCGTGGTCCTAGATCCTTCTGAATTCTCAATTACTTTCGGATTCTATGAAAATTGGAAAAAAGAAGAAGAAGAAGAAAGATGAGGCAATTAAGAAACATGAGAGAAATTGAATCGACAACAATATAGACACAACATAGCCAAACCTTTCCCTCCATAACAGCTACACATGAGTTGGTAGTTCCCAAATCAACTCCAATTACATCATTACCAGCAGGTTTTGCACTGAATTCCCAGTTGGCCCAAAGAAAGCAGAAAAGAAACAAAGGTGAAAACCAAATTACAACGTCTGAGAACTCACAAGTTTGTATTGTTTTTACACTCAGAACTTACCTAAATGGCCTGGCCAAACCTGCCCATTTAGAACCCAAGTGAGATACAGCCCATGTTGATTTTATGTTACCAGATAACTGCATGATAAAAAGTGAAGAATGTTAGATCAATCTGTACCAACAGGGATAAACATGACTGCTATATGAAAAACATATACTTGTAAATGAATCAGTTGAGAACAAACAAAAAAGGAAATGGAATTCGTTGGCAAGTGGCAAAGTAATATTTTTCAAGAAGCTAAAGCCAAATTATTGGTTCAAAGCAAAACAAAACCAAGCACAAAAATTTCATCAAAGGAACCCATAAAACTGCTAGTCATGGAAAAACAAAAGGTAATTGTAACACATGCAACACGGTAAATGATGAAGAAATTTTTTTTTTAAGTAGTTCACAACTGCAAATAGGATATGACTAGCAGCATAGAGGTGATCTAGAACATGCAAGCTTAAAAGACGTGAGCTAAATCGTCATCTAGCAAAGTACACAAGCCAGTATAGCATCAAAAGTAAAGAACCACTCAGCTGGCAGAATAAAGGTCTTATACTTGTTCTTTTAGCAAAACGATGAATAACAACATTACAATGCAATGTTGTCACCTTTAACCAGCAAATAAATTAAGATTAGATCATCTAAAATGTTGCTGAATACAAGTTCTTATAGCAACTTAAATAGAATCCATATCATCCCACAAAAGTAATCTGCCAACTACTGCTAGCGAATAAATAGTTACTTCTACTAACAGGATACAAGGTTCCTAAAGTGAATATCATGAAAAAAAATTCATCTCGGTTCAACTATCCCTAACTTACTTTTTCGTTAAAAATAAAATTGGAAAGCAACTTACAGGAATAGCCACCAACTCATTAAACTTTTCTTCTCTGTAAATAGTTAGATAATCATGATCTGAACTCATAGTTAAGAAAAGAAAAGGAAAAATTTGCAGCTGGTAAGAGGAAAAACTATCAAAACATCGAGACACGAAAAATATCCAATTCTTCATCACGAATGTTTACCATTACGTCTTTCCCCACGCCCACCCCACACTATTGCACACACTACAATTATTCACAAGCATAAAACAGTATACAATAATCTACAAGCAGCTAAATAGCATCTATAAGAGCTTAATAACACTTGTAAATAGTGAAATCGACAATTTCATGCTGAACGGTAAACGGACAGAGCCGATCTCTCATTCCAACAAGGCCAAAAACCTGGTACGAAAGATTTGGGGATCGACACTATTGAACACCATTTTGCACCAGATTATATAGGTATACGATCGATCAATCGATCATTTCCCCGATATACAACAAAGAAATAGCGATCAAATCGATCTGGGTAGAAGAGCAGCGCATACCGATCCGAGAGGAGAGGCGAGATCTCGCCGTCGCATGGCTCTGAGCACCAACGACGCCATGGATTCGTGATTCCTCAGAGAGGAGGGGGGGCGATTGAGGAAAAAGACGAGGGTTTTAGCCTTTCCAGCTGAGGGTTTTAGGGCTTCTTTTCCGTTGTAAATGGTCCGTGCGCTATATATGTACGTGTGCTGCGGAGGCGGAGGCGAAGGGGGTGTGAGGAGAGAGGTGCCAACACGTAGCCCCACATCGTGGAAGTGTGTGGAAGGTTCTGGCGATGATGCCCAAAGACGGGCTCGGTCGGGGCTCGAGCCTGATCCCGGATTTTGTAAACATCGGGTCCGTGTCGAGTCCAGGTGAACGAACCTGAACTTAATCTAACACACCAAGTTCAGCGGCCCGGCCCAATAGTAAGCGGTTGCCTGATTGGGCTAAATTTTGGGCTCTCTCTAATTTGGATTGGGTTTCATTTTTAAAAGATTTGTGGCCCAAACCCTGCTTTGCTTAATCGCACCATTTTTATTTGTTGAGATTTCTTAAATTAATTGCACTTTTTTTTTGGCGCAAATAATTGCATTTTAACTGGCAGGGAAGGACAGGATCTGGGTTGGGTCAATCAAATGAGAAAATTTATGTTACCCGGACAAAAAAAAAAAAGAAAAAAAGAAGATTTATGCAAAGTCTACAATAGGAACATAAACATGCTAAATAGTTCAACTTTTTTATTTCTGAATTGAATATTGAACATAAAATGCAACTCAAGGAAATTAAGAAACATGCATGCACCTTCATAGTTCTCTCAACATTACAATCTCCATACTAAATTCATATGCGTGCACGAAACCTCTGACTTAAACAGTAAAGCCAATTAAACTTCAACACATCTCAAGCAGCCACTTCCCCCCCAGCATTGCTGCTCTTCTTCTCCTTCTTCTCCACCTCCTCCTTGTCGACGAAAGCCGCGGCCGGGAACGACCGCCCGATCCCGACCGCCGACTTAAAGTAGATCTTCTCCCCCGCCTCCATGGTCATCTCGACGATCGGCACCCACAGCATCATCTGCTTGCTCCTCACCCCCGTCATCCTCTTCATCTTCTTGTCCTCGACGTACGCCGTCACCTCCGAATCGTACCTCACGCGCGTGCTCGTCCCCTTGAAGAAGTGCTCGTAGGGCGCCTTCTGCTTCATCCACACGAACCCGGTCTCGCGGACGAGGCCGCACTCCTCGAGGTCCTTCAGGGGGAGCACGCCAAGGGGGAAGCCGAGCTCCGTGAGCAGCTCCTGCGAGTGGCGGTAGCACTCGTCGGCGCCGTAGATGATCTCCGCGCCTTGCTTCTCCTTGTTCTCGGCGATGGCGAGCGAGCCCATGGCGTATAGTATAGTTTGGTTTCTGATGAGGCTTGGATTTTGAGTGTTGTGGATTGAGGGAATCATGGAGGGGCCGTTTTATAGTATGTAGATAGTGTGGGAGAGATGGATATGTAGTTTGGTAGGTGGTGGGGGGTTCAGCTAACTTGAGCTAAAGTTAGTTAGTTCACCAAGATACATACAAGAGTTTTAGATTTGATAAAAGAGGAGAGATGTGGGCTTTTAAAAGGTAGTTGACTAGGTCACCTAATACTAATAGATATGACCAAATTAATCAGTCGGTAGTACTCAATAGAATATATCGTTGGGTTGAGCCGAGTCTTAAGTCATGATTATTTTAAGTTGGAAACATTTTTCGGTTAATTAATTTATTCAGTTTTGATTTGAATCCACTAATAAATAAAACACGCAGAGTCTAATCCTAAACACTAAGGTCAGTTTAATATTGAGATTTATTTAATAGAAATAATTACATACGAGAAATCAAATAGCAAATATATTCCTACAGAACTAATCAAGTTATCAGATTTGTCCATCCAAAAATCTTTCCGTCTACAAATATATTCTTCTGTTATTAAAATTTAGATAATCATAAGCACAGTTTTAATTTGAAAAGGAACGTGTGCGGCGAACTAAGTCATCTTAAAATAGGGCTCAACATGGGCCGGGTTTGGGCTACAAACATAGCGACAAAAGTCTCGTACTGCGTCGAGTTAAACCTGGGCAAGTAAGTTTCTCTCGATCCGGCCCAAATGAAATTGGGCCGATTTGGGCCGTGAATCATTCACTCTCCAAGCAGCAAAATTCTCAGTTAATCTGATCCGACCTTTCTCCCCCAGCACTCTTTCGCCTTCCGCGGATTCTCTTTCACCTCCATTCTCCGTCCCCGATCGATCCATTCGACTAAGTCTAAACTAGTCCAAGAATCCGATACCAAAAACCCACCACAACAAGAAAAAAAAAAAAAAAAAAAAAACGGGGGGGCGGTTGGGAGAGGCGGTGGTGGGAGTGGGGATCGATGATGTGCGCGTGGGCGGCGCGCGTGGAGCGCGCAGTCAGCAGCATCCTCGCGAGGGTCGCCGGCGGCGATGCCGGGATCTGGAGGCCTGCCGGCAGCCGCTGGCATGTCGGCGTCGCAGTCGGCGTGACGGCGGCAGCCGGCCTCGCCCTCGCCGCCGCCATCGTCATCTCCTCTCGCAGGTGAGAAACACCCAACACCAAAAACACAAAATAGATCTACTCTGTCAATTGCTAATGGCTTAAACTTACATCATAAATCATAATTTGCTCAGAGGGAGCTTGAAATCTCCGTGGTCGCGGCGGAGAAGGAGACGCGCGCTCACGGAGCAGCAGTGGAGGAGTCTCTTCGCTCCCGAAGGGAAGTTCGTTGATGGAGGTGTCGGGTTTCTGAAGATAGTGCGAAGCGGGGTAAGGATCGATTTGCAGCGTTCTTTGGGTCGTTAGTTTTGTTGATTTGTCATTTGTTTTCGTTTGTGATTAAGGGGATAGATCCGAGCATCAGGGCGGAAGTTTGGCCTTTCCTTCTTGGAGTGTAAGCTCTCTTTGTGGACTGTAGCTTTGATGCTTATCATTTGTAGATCTATTACGCTGTGAATTTGATCTTACATTGACATACATATGTACTGTAGTTTTGCTTTTAACTATCTGCAGTTTTGCTTGAGAAATTCCAAAGTATTTCTTCATGCTGTAATGAGACTGAGCTATGGCAGAGAAGATTGGAATTTTTGTTGCCGACGACCTCCTGTGGTTTCAATCTTTCTTGGACTGATGAAATATCTGCTATTGCGAATAATTGTTAACAGTTCAGGCCATATTGCAATTTAGCCAATTTCGCTAGTCATTGTTCCTCTATCAGCGATCAGTTTATCAATATGCAGAGTAGAAATTTGTGATCTCGTGAACAACTGTACATAATTAATGTTAAACAATTTTTTGAGCAGTGACGTTATAAGCACTCTAAATTGGGCTCATCATTTAGTCGTTCCATTCCTCCCTCTTCGCCTCTATATATGCTACTGTAGTCCTCGTTAATTTTCGTGCGTGATTTAAGAGGACATATATATCTTTTCTTTTAAGTTTTTTTCTCCGCAAAGGACGCAACTAGACATGGAGCTAATCTAATAGGATAGACGAGAGTTATGATCTTTGAAATTCTCTATCTGTTACCAACTAACTTCATTGACCTAAAGTTTCTACCCTTTTTTTTCACAGCTATAACCTAGACACTTCAGAGGCCGACAGAATTGAGATTAGAGCAAAGAAAAGGTGCTGATGACCTCCTATCTGTTTCTTCTTCATCTTTATTTGTATGTCTAATAAAGTCGTCTGACATGTCTGTGACGTCTGTTGCAAAGAAACTCAACAAGACGGCGTTGAGGCTTCATCAGCCGATCCATTATTTTCAAAACTACTTCTCTATATGTGATGATGATCTGAGCAAAATAAGATGCCATTTTTAGGCTATTGTAATGCTGTTGTGGACTCGTTTTTCTATATTAATGCTAGCAAGTGCTGGATAATATGATGTAGGAAAGAATACATAAAACTAAGAAAAGAGTGCCAACGAGCTTCTACCATCAGCAATGAGGGAGACAAGGAGCTACAGGAATCAGCAGAAGCCAACCAAGCTGTGTGCCGTCGATCGGGTGAGAGCAGTGAATCTGTTGGTTTTGAAGTTTTGGTTAATCCCGAGAACTCTAATGATGACAATACTGAGCTACAAAATCTTGATGATAAAACCTGTGTCTCTAACACATCTAAAATTGAGGAAGAAGAAAGGAGTGGTATAACTCAAGTAGATGAATCTGTCGAGGAGAGCGAATCAGAAAGTCAATCATCAGATGAAGAACCGGAAAGCATTCCGACGTACTCATCTATGGAGGGAAACATGGATTCTACCAATCTTACTAACCTTGATGCCCCCAAAGCAAATGTCCGTCAGTCTCGTCGAACTGCAGAGGATTTCGGCACTTGGCAACGTATCATTCGCCTAGACGCCATACGGGCCAATGCCGAGTGGGTTGCTTACTCTCCTGTTCAAGCAGCAGTTTCCGAAGACACAGCAATCAAATCTGCTTTAGCTGTAGGATTGAAGGACTACGACCATTTGGAGCCATGCCGCATATACCACGCTGCCCGCCTTGTTGCAGTACTCGAGGCCTATGCAGTTTACGACCCAGAAATCGGCTATTGCCAGGGAATGAGCGACCTCCTTTCACCAATACTTGCGGTAATGGAAGAAGATTATGAGGCGTTTTGGTGCTTCGTGGGATTCATGAGAAAAGCTCGGCACAATTTTCGTCTTGATGAGGTGGGTATAAGAAGGCAGCTTAATACTGTATCAAAGATAATCAAATTCAAGGACCCACATTTCTATAGGCATTTGGAGAAGCTCCAAGCTGAGGACTGCTTTTTCGTATACAGAATGGTGGTTGTGATGTTTCGTAGGGAGCTTAGTTTTGATCAGACTCTCTGTTTATGGGAGGTCATGTGGGCTGATCAGGCGGCAAGTAGGGCGGGGATTGGGAAGTCTGCATGGGGAAGGATGAGGAATGGGGCGCCTCCGACTGATGACTTACTGTTGTATGCAATTGCGGCTTCTGTATTACAGAGGAGGAAATTGATAATAGAGAGGTATAGTAGCATGGATGAGATTATTCGAGAGTGCAATAATATGGCGGGGCAGCTGGATGTTTGGAAGCTTCTCGACGATGCACATAATCTGGTGACAAATCTTCATGACAAGATAGAATGACTAAAAGTGTCTAATCTACTTCTCTCCACTATAGTTTTTTTTCCTTCCATATTTTAGGTTGATAATTTTTTCTATTTTATCAGGTTTCAGCCTTTCTATATGTTTCCTTCTTAAAGGTCTCCATACCTGTGTTTTTACTTGAGCAAAACATGAAGCTATGTTGAATGTAAAGCATGAAAAGATACTCAAGCAAATTTGTTTTTTCTGTGTGCGCGCGTGTGAAACACGCCAATGAAGAACTATTGCACGCATGCATGTGTGTTTAACACTAGCGAAGAAATATTGCCTTTTATACAAATAGATGGGGTAGTATTATATGATCTGTATCTTATTTATAAATGCTTGTATCTTATTTATAAATGCTTGTAGTCTTGATGCATGGTAAGCTTTTAATAACATTTTGTGATTGTGTGTGTGTGTGTGTGTGTGTGTTTTTAACACTAATGAAGAGCTACTCTGTGTGTGTGTGTGTGTGTGTGTGTTTTTAACACTAATGAAGAGCTACTCTGTGTGTGTGTGTGTGTGTGTGTGTGTGTGTGTGTGTGTGTGTGTGTTTAACACTAATGAAGAGCTACTCTGTGTGTGTGTGTTTAACATTAATGAAGAGCTACTCTCTCTGTGTGTGTTTAACACTAATGAAGAACTATGCATTTTATACAAGTAGACTCTGTAGTATTATATGGTCTGTTTCTTACTAATTAATGCTTGTAGTGTTGATGCATAAAAGATTTTAATTACTTATTGCGATTGCGATTGCTCTATATATATCCCTGTTTGGACCTTGATCATGGTGTTAAATATTTCTCCTAGCTCTTTTCATATGGCACATAATTTTTTACACCTAAAAGCCCCGAGGTTCATGCTACAATAAGATACTTCTGTTCCTTCACTGTTTCAACTTCGAGAATCACTTCTTATTTCCATTCAAAAGTCTCTGAAAAATTCAGAACTAACATAGAAGTGAATTATGAAAAAGATAAACATCAAATCAAAGGACAAGGTTGCTTCACATCTCATTTGCATGATTTTGAATCCGAAATATCATGATAGATACCCAGAAATCAAAACGAAAACAACATTAGGTAAGACAAAGACGATATTTTCCGATTGAAATCCTGAATTGAAAATCAATTTTCTTTTTGCATTAGCTAAATCGGAAAATATAAAACAAAACAACATGAACTTGATCTAAAAGAGCTGCATGGCATCACAAATCCAACGGCTGAGGGTGTTTAAAAAAAAAGAAAAAAAAAAGAAGAGAAAACTGGGAGAAACTATAAAGCATATGGTGTAGTTCTTTTTACGAGTTGTGATAGTCTCAAAGTGTTTACTAAATTGGTAGTTCAAACTTTCGACAAAGACTTAACAGTACCGTGACATCCGAAGACGACAAGTAGATATAGATCTAACCAGCATGACAACTAATCCAATGTAGTCAATTCGTTTAAGCAAATAACAAAATCATTGTTCAATTACTACCACATAAGACAATTTGCAACCGTAAAGCCCTGTAAGCATAAGGGGTGAAGGGAAGCTAATCCACTTTGGTGAAGTGCCGGACGGCAAATGCCAAGCCCAAGATCAAGATAGGCACAAGAAACTGCAGTATTTTGATAAGGAAATCCGAAGACTTGTCGGGGTTGTATGATGCTTGTTGAGGAGCTACGTAGGCACGCTTTGCTGGAACAGACGCCGCATCAATCTCTCCAATGCAGTACTTAGCCATCATTTCCCTCGCAGAGTTGCTGTGGCCCACATCTTCAAAATCATTGGTCGCATCTTTCCCTACATTGATTAGGCCAAGATGATGAAATATATGTACTTAATGGACGAAGTATGAGATCGAAAGTAAACAGTGGGGGAAGTGATTTTCACCAGTTGCAGCTAGCAAGACCTCATCACCTCCAGGATGTTCATCCATAAATGGGGTTACATCATAAACCTGAAGTGAAAATTTGTGTTCACGGAAACAGTAGGTTAGAGTCGCAATATATAAGCCGTAAGGAGCATCACAGCAACATAGTAACATAAATACAAGAATTCCGTCACCTGGTGGTGCGCATTCAGTCGGTTAGGATGGTTTTTGAAAGAAAACCAGACTGAATTGAAATAATCATTTTTCTGATTCACCGCTGAACCAAACAGAATAGCTACTAAAAATCGAATTGAACAGAATAAAAGAAAAGCTGCTTTTTCACTGTTTGAGCAAATTCTTAATTCAAGCATTCGGACTAAATCAAGTCCTACAATGTTTAAGCAGCATGACTAACAGATGAATATCAAGTTGTTACAAACATTAATTTATATATAACATTTTTACTCTACCTTATGCTAGTTTTGTTTATGTGATTCAGAGTCTTTCAAAACGAAATTTGCGAGTTGTCGTGTTTTCCGACCAAAGAACCAGAGTGACTCAACCATACCAAATCAGCCAAATAAGTTGGTTTCAACCAGATAATATACATTCATCTTCGTCTCCGTAATGCTCATAGGAGTTGAGATATTTTATAACTTGGAAACATCGCACCTCGCCTATTATATCATGAAATGTGGCTTGTAACCTGCAAGCCTGACATATTACCGTCCTACGCAATGATGAGCAATCAATCTACTTAATCATTTACGCCAATCACAACAGCATCTACATCTCATATACGATTATGTGTTGATTCTGAGCAGCATTTACGCCATGCGGGGCAGCTTTTATGTCGAAATCACGTTACACTGAAACATATGGAAATAATAGTAACCAAGGACAAAATGAATAACTATTATAGCTGGACCACGTATATCCTATGGCTTTGGTGCGACAAAGTACAGAGTTTTGATACTGTTTCAAAAGATGAGTTTCCACTAACAAGTGATAATTTTTTTCCCCCTAAAGGCCAAGAACTAAACTGAAGCATCTCTAAATGTTTAGCATGTTGAATGCTCAACTCAAAAAATTCGAGATCACTGAAAAGTGACAGGGACTAGTAGTAATGTAATTTACCCTAATCCCTTGCAGATTCTCAATCCATACCACAAAATATCATCATCTCAATACATACAATCAATTGTAATTTCGATTACCATCAAAAGCATATTCCAATTCTCAATCAACAGGAAAAAGAAAAACCCCAACAATTACAGAAAAACAAAAAAAGAGAGGACCTTTCCGGAGATGATGAGCCAACAATCTTTGGTTGCGTTGTGCTTTGCGACCTCCTCGAAGCCGTAGATCTTGTGATCGGTGGCCATCGCCTGATGCACAAAATTCCCCCAATCTCAGATCTCAAAATCGATCGAATCAAAAGGATATGAGATAATTAAATTTCTGCGGAGAAATCCAAGAACAAAATAAAAAAAAATTACTATTTTTATATATTATAGAGAAAAAGGCGAAAAACCCAACCATTTTTTTTTTTTTTTCTCTACCTACTTTTTTATTCGGTCGCAAGTCGCAACACAAAAGTATGATTTTTCGCCGGCTCCGGATGCTGGGCATCTGGGCTCCTGTATATATAGCACTGGGGCTCAGAATAGTTTATTCCCTGCACCCGTTGTATCTAATCTAATCCATGCACCGCATCCTTTCGACCTTCCATTTTATTTATATTTTAATCACCACCGCATATTTAGTGATAGATTATATTTTTTTTTAATATCCTAAACGTTTATTGATATTGAGAGTTACTAGGCGAAGTACGAAAATTATATCTCAAGTTAATCGATGCAATATATAAATTAGTATTATATAGTAATAAATTTTATTCCTCATATAAAACAGAATATATGAGTCAAGTTAGTATTAGGCAAAAACAGTTAAATTTTATATATTTTTTTATTTATGATAGTAAAAAAATTATATTTAAATCGACTTACATAAACAAAATTTAACTTATATCTTAGATAAGTATTAAGTGGAGCGCTAGGAACCAGTTGTACAGGTTACTGATGCACCGGGTGCGAGCAACAGTTTCCCCGTGATGTGTAGACCGCGAGCAGTAGGATTCCAAGAATACCCCTATGTTTCTCGCTTATTCCCAGAATACCACTCTTTGGATGTCTCCTAACATATTGTACATTTTATATTTGGAATGAAAAATTTATTACTAACTTATAAACTTTTTGGATTGATAAGCTTTTAAGAATTAGTTTATCATTATTAATAATATACTAATAATAATTTTCATTAAGTATGAAAAAATATTTTTTAATTCATAATAATCTAATATTTTTATCACCTAAAAATTTATAATTAATTTTACTATTTTGCTAGCACCATTTACAACCGTCAAACTTGAGTTTAATGGTGGTAACTTAAATATTTTGAATAAAAAATAGAAAAATTATCAGACTATCATAAATTGTGAACCAAACGGACCCTTAATTGATGGCAGGAAATTTTTGGCGCTGGCTCATAATTGTATGTACATTTTTTCTTTGCCGTCGTCCAATATTTCAAAGGTGAATTGCGGAGGAAACCTTTTTCTGCTTTTTTTTTTTGATTTTGGAAGAAGAAACAAAATTTACTTTGACATTTATTGTTTGAACTATATATATATACATATGCTAATATAAAGTCAATATTTGATGCATGCAAGATTTGAGTTTTTCCGGGAAAATGCTAACCACGCGCATGCTTAAATCACTATTTTCTCATAATTTCTTTTATCATTCGTCTAAATAAAGAGAATAGAAGAGAAAAAATATATATAATTTTCTCTTATTATTAAAATTTACAGAAGAAAAAAAGAAAAAATAACTTTCTCTCTCGATCTCGTCCTTTCCACTTTTGGAGAGAAAAATAAATTAATGCAAGGTCTCTCTTTTTTTCTTTTTCTCCCTAACTTTTTTTTCTCTTTTATTAAAGTTTCAATCCAAAGGAGTGAAAATTTATTTTCTCTCCTAACCTTTTTTTTTTCTTTTTTTTTTCTGATCTTTTTTAGAGAGTTAATGTAAAATTACATAAAAATAAGGACTTAAGAGAATTATTCTTCATCTCCATGTCTCAACATTAATGAATGAATCAGGAAATTGTTTGCATTCTGAGAGTTTCGTCAAGATACTCTGTCTAATTCTTTCTTCGTAGATCACCAAAATAATGTTTAAATTACGACGTCGAGAAACCCTTGCATCTTTTTCTATCAAGTATCAATATATTGAGATGTTGATTTCTGATATGGATTTAACACATCTCCTAAAATGGGACATAGCTACGGAATCGAACGATGCGAAATTTTAGAGACCAAAGTGCTAAATTAACTTCGAATGGAGCGAGGTGCAATTTGTGAAAGTTTAAGGATCAGATTTACATTTCACCCAGAAAAACCTTATTGTAGAGTTACTTGGTACTTGTTAACTCCATCACTTGAATCAGAGAGAAAACATGAGTGTTTCGATTTGAAAATTACTTTGCTTTTTAGTACTGTTGGGTGTTGAAAATTTGAAAATTAGCTTTTGAGTAGTTTCTGGGAGTATTTGGTGCACAACACTGTTCTGCTCAATAAATGACTATGCTTTTTAACTCTGGATCAAAACAAATAAGTTAGAGAAAAAGTGGAACCTCAATAGAGTTCTTATTTGACTTGGGTCTTTGGTCGAATAATGGGTTTTCTTATGGAGGCGAAAGACGTAGACATTTTAGCTACCAGAATATTTATTTAAAAAGAGGTTAGCTGTAACAAGTTATGATTAAATTACAAGAAACGGTACTTTACTCTTTTTTTTTTGTCTAATGAGGATCAACAACTTGGTTTTGCAGACGAACAATGGACGAGACGGACCGGAAATGGCGAGCCCCTCCCCAGCTACATGGCATTTGATTCAAACCTATCTATATACATACATATGTAAGGGAGAGTATTAAGTATAAATATTAAAAAAAATATTTTAAATTTTCAGGGATAAAGTTAAATTATTTTATAATTTAAATATTCATCACCCTACCCCACCTTATAGAATCCAAATTGTATTTTAGGCTCGATAGTTGAGTAGGGTGGCTTCAGCCGCATAATCTGCGGTGTGAGACCCACGGTAGCTTTTCTTACTGTGACTTCAAAATCGTTCAATGATCATCATTTCATATGGCTATTGTGAGAGAGAAATGGCGAATCTACAACCACAAAAGAATTATAGGATTATAATTCTTAATCCAAGAGTTATAATTCTATCTCTTAGAATTTTTATAATTTTTCAAATTTTAGTAATAAAAAAATATATGCTAACAAAAAAAATATATATATGAGTCATTAGATGATAAAATTTTAAAATTATAATCAATTTTTTGGGTGCAAGGTTAACATTGCTCATTATTAAATGTTGGGCCCTCTTACCACCACACACTTACCTCTATTTGGGAGCAATCATATCAGGGGATCATGAGATTATCATTGTCCCCCATTTCTAATTGGGCCCAGTTAAATTGTAGCATTTATATTGGGAAATGCTCTATATATTCATATGATCAGTATTTATGATTATATATAATTAATTAAGATTTTTAATATTACGACATTAACACAAATTATATATATAAGGACAATATTACAGAAGATTTAAAACACTACTCAATCATACAAATAGCGTTTTATGATGATGTTAATGTTCACTATAGTTATCATGGCTTTCCTTTTCGGAAAAAAGATGAAATAATGGCCCAATTTATTGCAGAGTAGTACTCCACAGGAAACAAAAAAAGAAAAAAAAAAGGAGTAGGGACCAGCCAATGTTATACTATGATTTGTGCTAAAATGCACATGTGGTTGCTAATTTTTTTTTTTGTTTTTCAATTTATTAAAAATTGGTTCATATAACTTTTCACTTAAATACTTCACTTTCTAGAATTCTACTATAAATTTTTTTTTTTTTTATCATTCAAGTTATTAGGTGAAATATTCATAAAAACATGTTTATTTATATTCAATAACTAAAGTATAATAATTTATATATTAAGATTTTAAAAGTAAAGTGTTTAAGTAAAGAATACAGAAATTATCTTAATTGAAGCTGTTTTCGCACCGAGTCACTCTCACAGAAAATTAAGAGAGCGAGAATCATCCATCACGCAATTGTGCTGAAACCCTACCATGCACACTACCTCCCATCTCATCACTAGAAATTGAAGCTCTAAGTAGCTTTCTAATTATTGGATGAATAAAAGGTCATGACTATGTGATAGGGGCCACTCGAAAAGAGAGGAATCTCTAAACAGTTAACCACATTAACAAAAAAAAAAATATACTGATATTCGAAGGCAATTATTTAGTCATATGGTACCAGCCAAGTTCATGGTACCTGCAGTTAATGACAAGAGAATCTCTGTTTTGTTAGCATTGCAATGCGTAACGTAAACAGTATTATGGATTTACTGAAAAATTTAGTATAGAATTACAAGCATGCATGTAATTTTATTGCGTCATGTGAGATAATAAAGTTCCAACAATAGAGAACAATAAAAAACCAAGTTGAACTACCTTAAAAAAATTATTTTATACTTCTATCTACAATTAAGAAAGATTTGATCGAATGTTATTATTTGTACTTCATTTTTTTTGAAAGAAATATAGCACGCTACTCGCTTCGTTTATTTTTTTTAAAAATAAACTTAATTAGAAATGTGAATCAACTAGGATTCGAACTCGGGACCTTCGTTTATTTATACTTTGTCTACTTATTCTTACAAAATAGTCCCTTTTTCGCAGCAAAGATCTAGGGTAGATTAAGAGTGCGATTTTTCTGTAGGCTCGTGTGCTGAAAATTTTCATTGCTGATTAAGATTTGTTTGTTTTCGACCGTAAATACCTACTTTTTTTGTTCAAGTCACCATAATTTTAACTGCAGTCAAAATACAAACTTTCTAAAATAACATAATAGATTTCATCTCACCTCAGGCCAAACATGCAGCATAACTAAATTTTTTTTTATTTCATAGCCATGCAAACAAACATAGAAGAACCGTAATTTTTGCCGGATGTCTAGTTCATCTAAAAGTTTACTTTAATTTGAACTTTACGTACATTCGATGAAATAAACAGGCTCTCAACGGCACAGAGGGTGTTTAGAACACGAGCGAGAGTAGCCTTTAGTGTCACACTTTTAGTGGCTAGAAAAGCTGTTGGCTGTTTGGAGCAGGGAGCTAATCCTATGCCTTTCGTTCCCAGGACCGATGCATCCTAACCGTTCCCCACCGCCACTCTCAGTAGAATCCCACTGCATCATCATCATCATCATCATCATCATTACCTGGGAGATTCTCCGCCCTTCTCAAATCTCAACCCCTGCTTTGCTGACTCACCGTTTCCGCTGTACCTCACGAACACCGTAAGTAGCGACTCCTCTTCGCTTCCCCAATAATTGCATCTGCGTGTTGTATTAAAACGCTTCATAGGGGGGAGTTGCGGGGTAGAGTTAAAAAGTAGAAAAATAATAATAATAATAATAATAATAATAATAATAATAATAATAAAGGGGGCGGGCGCGGTGATGGGCGAAGAGGCGGCCGCGGCGGTGACCGCACCGCGCTCCTCCGCCGCTTCCTCCTCCTCTTCGCTCCGATTCCTCGGCCTCTTGAAGCAACCCGGTCGCCCAGATCCTAACCCTAACCTCGAGCTCGACGAGAGCGACGTGGTCTGGTCCTCCTCCTCCGCCCCCGCCGCCCCCGCCGCCGCCGCCGACGAGGATCCTTACTCCTTCGACTCCCCTACCTCGCCCCCCTCCTCCGCCGCCGCCGCCACTGCCTACTCGCCGTCCGATCACCTGCGACGCCGCCACTTCGTCCCCGAGAGGTTCGGCCTCTCCGCCCTCCTCGCCGACGACGCGCCGCCGCCACGGCCCCCGGGCGCCGCGCGGCCGATGCCGCTCCCGGCCCCGGCGCCGGAGCAGAAGGTGAGGAACGGGTTCCGGCAATCGGCGCCGGTGGCGGTGCCGGTGTGGCCGAAGAGGAGGGAGAGGAGGAGCGCCATGGACGCGGCGGGGTATTGGGGCGAAGAGGCGGACGAGGAGGGAAGGGGCGAGGAAGAGGACGGGGAGATGGTGCCGCCGCACGTGATCGTGGCGAGGTCGCACGTGACGAGGCTCTCGGTGTTGGAGGGGGCGGGGCGCACCCTCAAGGGCCGGGACCTCCGCTGCGTGCGCAACGCCGTGCTGCGGAAAACCGGCTTTCTCGACCTGTAAATACCCTGCAGCTACTACTCTCTCCCTCTCTCTCTCTCAATTGATCTTGGGCTTTTGTATGATTGATCCGTTAAAACTGATATTTGTTTCTTTGTTATTATGTTCCCTTAAAAATTGTTTCTTTGCTGTATGGGTCTTTGCTGTAGATTTAGGGGGATGGGGATGATGTTTTGTGTATATAAGCTGTTTTATTTAATGTTTCTAATAATGATTGATGTTAAAGAAGTGAATTTTATTGCTTGATATATGCTATAAATTTAGCTCTCCCTTTTTTTTTTGGTTCCTTTTATTTGGATTGTATCTCGTTCTTGTACATTGCTTGAAGCACATGTTCAAGTTTCTTGCTGCCAATCAGAGGTGAGAATCACTGTGTTGGATGTGAGTGCAGACTGTTGCTCGAACCAGAGTCGGTGCGTGTTTGGTCCGGCTTCCGATACAGCTCTGAACTGTTTGTGAAGTCACACGATGTAATTCACAACTGAGAGCGTCGTAATTGTTATTGACAGAATAAATTTATTGAACTCGCTAATTCTTTACAGGATATACTTAAATAGATCCAACGCAGCAACACCAACATGTCAATAGCAATTTATGCTCTCTTAATTTTAACTCTTTTTATAAATTTTTTTTATATTTTTAATCCTAATCAATTAGATGCCTCTGAAAGAATACTTCACATTGGAAGAAGAGTTTGTATTAGGTCAAAGGAATCTGATCTGCTTTCCTTAAGAACATAGGTTTTTCAAGACCATTTAAGATTCCTTTTTCTTTGTTTTTTTTAATACAGGAAGGACCATTTAAGATCTTTTTTTCCAATTAATTGTGAAGCACTAGATTCTCCTCCGTAAGCAAAGCACCGATTCGAAGAGATAAAATTCTATCTTTCTATTAAGAAATTATGTAAATGGTGATTCTGCAAATCTTTCGTGGATGATGCTTAATGCACTCGGCTGCTTTGCGAAAAGTTGGTTGACCGTTGATACGAGTACAAAGAAGGGCATACTTCATATAGGAAAAAAAGAAGAACATTCGTGTGCTTTGTGCTTTTAAAAGTACCATTGCGTGACTCATATAAAATTGAGCTCCTAGTTTTAAAAGTACCAAGTCATTGGTGCTAGTAGATTTTTGATTCTTGAATTAAGAAATGTGCGACTAGGATGATAGTGGTTTCTTAGAGTTAAGTAGGTGGTTGATTGAATAATATGATCTAACAGGTCGAAAATTTACAAACATCAAATACTTTGTGCTTTTAAAAGCACCGTAGCCGGACTCTCTCTCTCATC
The DNA here is from genome assembly GCA_016920855.1 of Puya raimondii. NCBI lineage: Eukaryota > Viridiplantae > Streptophyta > Magnoliopsida > Poales > Bromeliaceae > Puya > Puya raimondii. The sequence continues at coordinate 51,533,980 of JABWPP010000050.1, read as the reverse complement.
CAAACAATAGTATACTGCCATGATTATTTTTCCTCGTTACATCATTTTACTGGAGATCGTACAAAGCTTTAAGTTGGAGATTATATAAATCTTCTCCACGTAGCTATTTCGACAAATATGTTCATCATCTTATGTTTTCATGGGAAATCTCTCGATGATGTAGGACACAATATTTCCTTCTTTCTTCAACATCAATTTGGCCCGCCATCATCGATCGGCAGAGGTGAAGTTCAATATCAAACAACCATGTAATATAGGTAGGTCGATCATGAATTTATCATCTCTTCGTTTATCATCTGTATCTTCGCTTTCTACCTGCACGAACTTTGTTTCTGCAATCCTTGTCTAATATTACCGCCGTCTCTTACGAAATCCTCTCTGCAGGAAGAACAAATATAACTATGTCTTAAGCTGCCTAGTATGTATGTGATCTCCTCTATTTCCCTGGCGTAAACTTCATACATATGGGCGGATTAATTTTAGCCAAAGCCAACAAGGAAGAAGGGAGAATCCACAGCCCATCCCCGCAGATCAGTCCCGACGCCACCGCCGGCACCATCAATGCGGCCTTGCTACTATTGATTTTGTGCCACGAGAACACTATCAAGCTCCCCACACACATATCAATGGCGAAGCTCGCGCCAACGAGGAACGGAACTGCCATTGCCATCGGCAGCGGGACCCACCGCCCGTAGTTCGCCGGAAGCAGATCCCTCATCAAGTTGGCCGCCGCCGCGAATCCGAAGAAGCCGTAACAAAGCTGTAGACAGTGGTGCGGGAGCGCGGAGAAGCCCTCGACCCCGAGAATCGCCATGTTTCTGTAGATCAAAGCATAAGGGGCTTTCCAACTTCCGTCGGGGTTCCCTATATCAAAGGCCTTGTAGAAGAGGAGGAAGGTTAGAGGGGCTATAACGCAGCCCATGGCGGTTCCGATGGCTTGGCTGAGAAGCATCGACCGTGGCGAGGTTAGCGTGAGATGGCCGGTCTTGAAATCGTGCATTAGGTCTGCGGAGATCGACACGACCGACTTTATCAGGCCGCAGCCGACTAGGCCCGCTACAACACCTGAGTCTTTTCCAGCCAAGGCCGCGATGATGAAGAGGGCAACCTTTCCATAGTTGTAGGCCATGTTCATGTCGGTGAGTCCCGCACCGTAAGCATTGCAGAAGCCCAGAGCAGGGGCGAGCATGTATGCGATGATCACGTAGTACCACTTCATCTCCGGGAACATGAAGGGGATTGCTATTGTGGAGACGACCGTGAAGAGGGTGTAACCTGAGTAGGCTAGCCATATGGGAATGCCCTCCCTTGTGAAAAGTTCGTTGCGCTGGGTATCGTCGAGGGCTTGAGTATCCTCATCTGCCACTGCAAGATCATATATCTCAAGTTGAGGTACACCCCAAATTTCTTTAAACTTCAACTAGTTTCAACTATGGACAGGTATCTAATAGAATGACTTAATTCATATTCTTAATGGAGTTTGAGCCATTAATTTCTTAAGAAATCAAATGTAAAGACAAAATGAAACTTCTGATGGACAAAGTAAAACTTCATTTCATATGATAGGGAGTTGCTCCAAAATCTATGCTAAGTTCATCGGTCTCTTTTACCTTTTTTGAGGTTTTTGCGTCTCGATCGAGCATGCACGTTTCTAGCAGTGAAAGCAAGAATCTTGAGGAAATTGTACAGGCCATCTCCTAGAATGAGAGCTATAGAGATGAAGACCTGTAACACGAAACAGATACTACTATTAGAAACATCGACTTGATATCTTGTTATAAATGATTATGTTTAAGTTTCTCTCCTCCATTAGCAGACCTTGTAGCCTTGCAAGCTTCTCATACTACCTTCTGGTAGACTATCAGAATACCAATCTCCCTTTAAGTCACTAATCAGCGGCCACATCACTCCCCAGGAAAGAATTGCCCCAAAAAGAAGAGAAAGATTAACGAGATGGGAACAAATCATCCCCGCGCCAACATAAGTGAGGCTAAAATCGAAGAAAAATCTGCAGAAATACGAGTTGCCGTGATAGTAAGCAAAACACAGTTGATTCAAGAGTTAAACGAACGATGAGGAGAATATAGATCAGCAGGGTTTACGTCTGTTTCCAGGCTTTAAGCCCGAAAGTCGGGAATTGCGCGAACCCACATGATCCATCTCCGCCAGTGTAAAACCACTGGAAGAAGCTCCAGAGGAAGCTAATTGCGAAATAGTTTATAAAGCCGCGAACCTGCTTTCTGAAAGGACATTGAATTTGAAGTATTCACAGTAAATCCAAATTGAAATTCAGGTTCAATGAGCAGAAGATCAGGTAAAGTGTGTACTTGGCCATCTTATCTCCTTGAGGGGTGTGGAATCCATTGATTAGAACAGCAGTCGCAGTTCCGCTCGGATAAGTTAATTTGTAGTCAATTATCATGATCTGAGAAGTGATGTTGCTCAATTAGAAACATAGAGCGCAAGCCACGAATATAAACAAAAATGCCTCAAAATTTTAGTTTTATGGGGAGAACAATGAAGGATTCTGAAACTTATTAAGCAGCTAAATCCCTCTTTCACGGTCAAAATCTAGAGCTTTAAAAATTGAGGCCATTTCATAATCAGTTACTGTAAGTGTGCTGAAGTAACAATACTGTAATCTAGATTCTAGACAAAGTGAAAAATCAAAAATCAACGCAATGTTATTAAGTTCGTTCTTTGAGTTTAAATGGAGGTTTCATCCTAAACACTAAGCCAGTGTTTGGTTAGGGGTTAAAGGGGGGATAAGGGGTTAACCCCCCCTTTAACCCCAAACACTTTTTTTGGAGGGTGGGGTTAGCTAACCCCACCCCTCCGGAATAAGGGAGACCCGGAAACAACTCAATTATCATCCAAATGTAAAATTGATCTATTCCAGACTTAATCCTGAACTTAACCCTATTTCTGGAATAACTAATTCTTACTTAACTCCGAACCAAACGAAGCCTAAGCAGTATACTGTACTAGCTGAAAAAAGCTAGTAACAAACAAAAACAACATATTACATTAACATACACAAAACGCAGCTTAAAAACAGCAGCTTAAAAACAGCAGCTTCTAGTTATTATCATGCTGAATTTAGATCCTAAAACTACAAAAAAATTTAAAAAAAATGCTAGATATAAAAAAAATACCTTTCTTAGGGGAACTAAAACAAGAAGCCCAACAAAGCTAACAGTAAAGAGAAACCCCGTCATCCATCCAATCCCTGGCTCTTTATAACTTCCTGGCACATTTCCTTCCGTATCCACTCCTGCTAGCTCATACGTCTTTTTGTTCAAACCCAACAAATACGATCCAAATCCTCCTATATCCCCAAAAAAAAAAAAAAAAAACATAACTATTAACAAAAAACAATATTTTTTTTCCCCCATAGTTACTACTTTTTAGCCATGATGCGTTGTTATTACAGCGGTAAAGCATTTGGCAAGGAGAAGATGCCACATGTCATAGAGAAGATTAATCTTATTGCCATGTGGCCAAGAAGGCCAGTATAATAAGCAATTTGATTCAATTTCGGTTCCTGAATACGTTGGCTATTCAGTTTGTAAATTTTAGCTGCTTTACAAAATAAAAAAATAAAAAATATATGGACCTCCGACGGCGATGCTGTAGCAGGCGACGGCGCAGGTCTGAACGACGGTGTTCTCCTGGCGGGTGAAGGGGGCGGCGACGAGGCCGAGCTTGCGGAGGAGCTTGGTCCATCCGCGGAGGACGACGAAGGCGAGGAGCGCGGCGGAGACGTTGAGCGTGGGCACGAGCCCCGTCGTGAGGATCAGCTTCATCACGATCACGCTGTACACGATCCCGATCGCCGCCCCCGCCGCCACCCCCCGCACCGTCACCTGCCTCCTCCACGGCGCCACCCGCCCCCACTCGCCCCCGCTCCTCTCCTCAATTCCCCTCCCCCTTTCCTCCACAACCCCCTCTTCTTCTTCCTCCTCCTCTTCTCGTTGCTGCTGCTGCAGCTCCTCTTTCGATTCCTCCATTTGAGCCTCTTGGATCTTCTTCTTCTTCTTCTTCTTCTTCTTCTGCTTCTTTAGTAGTGTATTCGCCTCCTCCCCCTCCATTAGAAAAGGAGAAGAAGAAGAAGAAGAAGAAGAGGTCTCCATCTTAGAATTGTGAATTGATACGAAACTCAGGAAGAACTTAGATGCAAGTAATTAACTATTATACACACTATATTATAATATATACTAATATTTTAAAACAGGGGAATTGCATTGACGCCGTATAATAGAGACAAAACCAACGTTTGAAAACAAGTCCCCAAAAATCTCACCTGGGATTTCTCAGATCAACCTCAACCTGGTGACTGAACCCGAGAACCCAGTTCTGAAGAGGATCGCATTTATATACCCCTCTCCTCCTCCACCGGAATTTTGGGGTTGGGTTGGGGTAATAGGTGATATTAATTATTACTAACCAAATGTACTACACTGGAGTACGAGCAACCACTATTGCAGTACAAAAGTTAGGACGTAGCACAAAACTCACCTTTTCCTATTTAGAGCAGGAACTTAATTAGTTTCCTCTCCTTTTCGTACCAGCGCTCATCGTCCTCCTCCTACCACATGTTGACACTTTGACGGGCACGAGAAGAGGAGGTGGTTTTCGAAGACGAAAGTGGGAGGAAGTGGGAGGAAGCGGGAGGAGAAGGAGATGATTGAAGAATCTTTAAGCGAAGTCTACTCCTACATCCATATCTCTGCTTCCTTATTTAAAGAAAGTGGACCAGTCACCGCGTACGCAGTAGTACACACGCCTAACAAGAAGAAGGGGATCCATTTATTGTAACAGATACGCTATACATATATATTCCAAACTAATTAATTATTACTAATTTTTTAATTTTCTAATTATCTAATTTAATTAAAGCAATACTTTCATATTTTTTTTTATTTTTGAATATCGTTCATTCATTTTTATTCAAAATTTCTCAAACTCTTAATAGTCTCCAAAGTCTTTATGCTTTTTTTTTTTTTTTTTATACCTAAAGAGGATATACTCTATACGTTTTTTTTTGGGAAGATCAATGGAGATGATTGGTGTGGATGGTGGAGTGGGCACGCGTTGTGTAAGCGTGACCAGTGATGCGTCCATCTCCTCTGTCTCTTGTTATATATTCCATGTCCCACTTTGCTAAAAGTTTGACTAAGTTTTAAAGAGTTGACCAGCTGGTGAGAGGAAAGGGCCAGTTGTTGCTTTTTTTTTGGGATAACTTTAAATACCATCATGTGGTTTCGTACTTTCTCATTTTAGTATCATATGGTTTAAAACGTATTACTTTAGTACCATGTGGTTTGATTATTCTCTTTTTGTTAATTTTTTCGTTAAATTAATGAGAAAGTTAAAACTACAGAATAGTAAAGTGAATATTCGATAAACCATAAGTGGGATATTTGAAGTTTTTTCTGTATAATTTAACAAAAAAATTAACGAAAAGATAACAAAAAAAAAGAATAACCAAACCACAGGATACTAAAGTGATACGTTTTAAACCACAGGGCACTAAAGTGAGAAAGCACGAAACCACAGAGGTGGTATTTGAAGTTATCCCTTTTTTTTCCCTAAAAAATAGTCTTGTTATCCTAAAGTATTAAAGCTTTGAACTCCGAACCTCCGTTATCAACTATTAAATCTGTAACCAACTGTACTAGTATAGTCAGTAACCCAGCATTCCAACTGTACTAGTATAGTCAGTAACCCATCAGAATGCTGGGTGGTGTTAGAAGAGGGTTGAGTTGGCTCGAGTCAGGTTTAAAGACATTTTTCACTCCAAGCAAAACCTCCAAACGCCCATTCTTCGAACTTGCATGCTCGAGAATTCCTCAGGCGAGTTCACCTTCACCAAACACGCCCTTAGGTTTGAGTAATGCTTGATACAACCAACTAAAATGGAGATCAGATCGAGATTTCCCACCCTCACTATTTAGGACAACCCAACCAACCCACTGATCTGGTTGGATCGAGTTGGTTCAGTTTGAATGCAAACCAACTACAAACCTACACTTCAAATAACAGGTTTTGGATCAGCGATCACTAAGTTGGCATGATTGAATTTTACAGTCGTTTCTCAAATTCTACATACCACTATTTAACGGAGACTGTTTGAGAACATCAATTCTTATTTTCTTTTGCAGGCTTATAGTTTCAATTTAGTGTTCCCATGCACGCAGTATAAATTCTAGATATTGTAGCCTTTTAAGATACTCCACTAAAAACGATCGTACGTACTTAAATCACAAGAAATAAACAAGCCGAACAAATACCTAATCTTTCTAAGATTGCTAGGCCAATAACGTACACAAATTGGATGGATGAAAGAAGAGGCTGTGGAAAGAACGATCGAAGTGAAAGCTTAAATTGTAGGCCAACTTTGTTGATTTGATTTGTTCCTGCACTAATTTTGAAGTGATTCGACGCACATGTTTAGTTGTGGATGTAGTCAAAAGTTGCCTATCTTAGTCCAGTATCTCTGTACTCCAAAAATCTTAAAAAAAGTAGAAGTTGACACATCGTGACGAAGTGTTTGTCTCGAATTTTTCACTCTCCAATGAACCAACCACATAAATTACAAGGCCTTATCTAGGGGACGGCAAATTATCGTAATCATTTTCAGGAAGAGATAAAAATTTATTTGTTGTTTTCTTTAAAATTATATAATATATATATAAGAAGAGAACTGCTATAGATCCTGCACAATTTTACCCATATATATTGATGATATATTAGCACTATAATGTAAGATATTTTGATTGGTTAGTGCATCTAGTTTAAAAGTAATATATAAGATTAGTAACATATTTTTTTTTTTTTTGAGAGAAAGATAGCAGCACGCTACCCGCTTCGTTTATTTCTTATAGAAATAAACTTAGCTAGAAATGTGAATCAACTAGGACTCGAACTGGGAACCTCAGGTACTAACCATCAAGTCCTTTGCTACTTGCGCTAGAGACGGTCGGTCCCTAGCGACGGTCGGTCCCTTCGTTTAATAATATAGAAGGATAATATTATACAGAATTTGAAGTGTTTTTTATAAAAGAATATGAGCTTTTCGTGAAATATTTACATCAAGAGAAAGGCACAATTATTCTTGGCATAAGATTCTCCCTATGATGGTGATATATACGATATTAAAAAGGTTAAAAAGAAAATCTACAAATCATGTAGGAAAATACAAAGGTGCCCAACGCTTGGCCAATATGCAAGAACTTTTTGCGCACCGATCATTCATCTGAAAGGTACAACAGTGAAAACGAGGTTTAGTTGTGAGGATGATTACCATCTTTCAATAGATCAAATAATAATGTACATAAAATTTATGTGCACATCGAGAGCTCTAAATCCACAATACCCCTAAACTAAACTAGGTATCAATAAATGCAAAACACAACATACATACAGATTAAATGATATAGAGCAGTCCAATGAGGTACATAGTAGACTTTCCCAATTCATGATTGAAATTATCAAATATTATCTAAACAATATATATAAAAAAATTTCTATTAAAAATTCAAGCTGTTTGAATTGCTCTATATCTTTAAACAAGCAAACAGCTCATATAGTCTATCAAAAACTGCCAATTTTACGATCCTTTGATCACTACGTTAATAATTTTTAAAAATTTAAAAAATTATTTTATAGATACTTTAAATACTCTAGATCAATTTTAACGATTTCGATCATCGATTCAAAATTTCTATTATTAAGAACGCTTGATAGGACGAAAAAGACAAAATATTTGTCTAAATCTTGATTTTCACGATTTGTTAACTCTTTATTTATCATGTTGATTGGGTGGAGGTTATTATTTTGATCTTATCAAGCAACTTCACCTCTACTGTAATCTAAAATACTATTTTTCTGTCATCATCATTTCTTCGCAAACGGACAAATAACACATTGACTTTATTCACATATAGCATCGAAGGGATGACATGGTAAGTTTTTTTTTAAGAAACAGAGAGAATATATTATTTATTTGTTTATTTTTTTTAAAAAATAAACTTAGTTTAAAATGCGAATTAACTATAAATTTTAAGTCTTGAGTGTCAACCATCAAATTTGTTGTCCCTTATACTAGAAACGGTTGGTGATGATGTGAAAATTTTATGTCCTAATTTTCATGCCCCTTACCTATGACCTACCTAGCTCCGAGATAAAGAAGATAATAGTGGGCTAATTTGTTTGGAACCACAGATTACGCTATGACTGAGTGATAGAAAAAGTAACTAACAAATAAGTCCCTGCCAAAATAGTAGTTATTAACTTCCACTCAAAATGAAACGTGTCACATACTGCAATCTAGCTATATTTAATTTGGTAGATAAGCATAAGAGTAATTACATCCTTCGAGGAAGGGAGTGTTTGTTTCATCAGATTTTTGGCACGGAACTTGTTCATCTTGTTGATTTGTAAGTGCGGAAGTTTGGAGGCGATCTACCAACAAAACTAGAGGTTGGATGCAGCAAGCCTTGAAGACGTAGATACTGAGTGCACTAACTCTGACTTTGTGTTACATATCAAGGCGAAGTTGAAATCAAACACATGGTAGGAGTTTGCAATCATACTCCTTACTCTCACGACTCCAGCAAAACAAACAGATCCTAATACAACTCTAATACACTGTAATTTCCAACTACTTAACATTAATTATTTATATATTACAGATAATTAGTGTTAAGTAGTTGGAAAATTAATTTTATAAACTTAATTATCAATTATGAATTGTAACACAATGATGTATGCGGCTTAGCTGTCCCTTTAATAGGATAAGAAAAGATAAAACGATGAAGAGGCCATGCATAGAAGTGCTCAAAGTCTTCGATAGATGAAATAAATAGGGCAACTGCCAATCCCAAATTAAATAAACATGAATAAGATCACGAGTCTCAAAAAAAAAAAAAAAAAAAAAAACTCTGCGGGGATATACAATTCGCATTACGCTTTACATATATATTTTTAAATTTTTTTAAAAGTTGTGCTAAAAATTATAATCTCCTTTGAAGTACAAAAAAAAAGCACATATGTTATTTCAATCATTCAATGATCTAAAATACATTAGTTATATTGCTGATATAGCGTGTTATTTTTTTTGAATTCATACGTCCCATCATAATTAATAAAAAAATATTTTTTATTATATTTTTTTATTTAGAAAAAAATATGATTGGCTAGTAATAAATAATGTGATATGACTGATACATAGTAAAATCTCTTCTCACATACGCACATACACGCGAGAGAAAAAGGATTGTCTTGATGACGTACATGTCAACGAAAATTTATATCCAAATAATCCTATTAAACTATATAAAATAATAAAAAATGTAATCAAAAAAATATATTTTTTTACTATAGAATAACAGTTGTACAAAAGAAAAAAAAAATAAATAAATAATCTTCTGTTGCCACCCAATGACCCACCAACCAATGATTCCTTCAAGACATACCATTTAAGTGCCCATAAATGTGATGGGAAAAATTGGTACTCTTTCCAACTAAAATGTTGTTATCCAACAAGGAAGTATTTTTAAAACATTTGGAAGTATTTTTAAAACATTTGGAAGCTAGAAATTGGAAAATTGAGTGTGTGATTTCTCCTCTCGAGTTCTTTAAAATTAAATGCACTGGTAAATGGTCTCGTTCAACTTGGCAATTAATAGAATAATTTCTTAGCATATTTATTGTTTTCTTTTTTTTTTTGTTTGAAAAAAAACACTATATATTGCAGTAACTATTTTATTCTCTCGATTTAATTTTGATACACGGGTCTATTTAGCTCCTCATTCCTCCAATTCACCATCCTGGCCCGGCCCACAACACTTCCCTCTTTAGCATAGGTGATAAATGGCATTGGATCGGGCCTGACCCAAAACAAGCCCATTAGTAGCTGTACACATACGCACTGTTTACCAACCTCTCTATAAAAAATATCTCCATGTGTATACTTTTTTTGCACACGGAGTTGCATACAAGATGCTCTCGAGTCCGGCTATGGTGTTTTTAAAAGCACAAATATTTGGTTCTTGTAAGATATCCTTAGATTATATTATTTTACCAACCACCCATTCAATCCTAAACTATTATTCTAATCTTATAAATTTTCATCCAAAGGTGGAAAACCTATAAACACCAATAACTTAGTATTTTTAAAAGCATAGGAGCTCAATTCCAAAATGCTCCGATATATACACCCAAATTGTTCTTTCTAGTGATAAGCCAAAAATGAAAGAAGTGCATGCTCGACACGCAACTATCTATAGCAAAGACAAAAATATTATGTATTGATTATTGTCTCTTTCTTATTCAAAATATTATCTTTCAGTGAAACTGCTCAAGTAAGGGTGGTATGAACTTTGAAAGATGGGAGTACAACCAACTTGCACATTTTATAAATGGTATTTAGGATTGGCATATAAGGTGATCATTTTCTCTAACGCCTTTCTCAAGAAAAGAAAAGAAATAAATTAAGACATGTTGATATTCGACTTGGCATTTTCCTGCGCGTGAGCTTGGCCCTTGGTTTCCCATCAAGTAGTTTTTTTGTTGTTTTTTTTTTTTAATATGAGACTCAAATCCAGAAACCTTTAAAATATTAAGATAGTATACTATCAGAAAATCTTATGAGAATTTATCTGAAGATTATAATCTCTACAATCGAAAAAGATTGTAATCCATTATTGATAATAATAAGATTTGTAGAAAAAAGATGAAGGATGTTTGCTGCTGCCACATAAAAATCACGTGTCAGCAATCCTGTGGAGCGGGAAGAGCGAGACTTTCATGTTGATAACTGTTGTGAGTAGAGCACAGCTCCCCCGCAAGATCGGTTAAGGCTAGCAAGACGAGTCTCACATCTTCTTTCCACAATATTTGTTTGGTGTTTGTGTACAGCAGGAGGCACGCTCTCATCCACGAGAAAGTCTATTGTATAACACTTACATTATATCATTCATAACCAATCAATCATATTTTTTTTATTTGTAAAAAACGTATAATAAATATTTTTTTAATAATCACGATGGGACAGATGAATCTAAAAGAAATAATTTGATTAGTTAAAAATATCACATTAATAATATAACTGGTACACTCTAAATTTTTTTCTCAACCACCGTCCAGACCCAATCCAAATCCAAATCCAAATCCAAATCCAAATCCACCACCTGCGGCGAACTCATGCTCAACGTGCGCTTCGTGCTCCGTTCCTTTCTCCCACTCCGAGCGCAGAGCACACTAGCGTCCAAAAACGCTTTTCCAACGCACCAAGAAACCGTGTGCTATGCGACCGCCGTTTCAGAGGAAACAGCGGGAGAAGGGGGGAAAAAACAAAAAAAAAGAAGAACAAACAACGCAAATCAGGTTGTCTCCCCCGCCCCCGCCCCCGCCCCCGCCCCTGTAGCCACCCGTTTTCTCGCGCCCCCCTCTCCTCCGCTCCTTTTATATAAGGAAACCCTAGAAACCACATTTCTCTTCGAAACCCTAATTCCGAAACTGGGGAAGCAGAAGGAGACAGCCAGCCATGTGTCGTTCGACGACGACGAACAACAATGCCGAGCTCCCTTCGTACCCCAAGGATCGCGATCGCCTTAAGATTCGCGCCTTCTGCCTGCGCCTCTGGGTTGCTGAGGACTTCCATGGCGGGGGCGGAGGCGGGGGCGGAGGGCGGAGGGCGGTTCCGGAAAAACTAACCCTAGCCTACCTGCCGGGGATCGACGGGGGCGCGCTCGAGGTGAACGGGTCGAAGGTCCGGGACGGCGCGCCGGCGGTCGTGGCGCTCCGCCGCGTGCGCCCGGGGGAGCCCGGGTTGCTGTTCGCCAGCACGGACCGGGTCCGGTTGGGGGACGGGGCGCGGTTCGAGGCGTGCGCGGGGGAGGAGAAGGTGGTGGTGAGGGGGGTGTTCCGGCGCGGCGGCGGAGGAGGAGGACCGGGGTGGAGGATGGAGTGCCGGGGATGCGAGGAGGCCGTGGCGGCGGAGGTGTGGGTGGTGGGGGAGAGCGGGGCGGTGTTGAGGGAGAGGGTGGAGATCGCGGCGGAGGAGAAGGGGAGGTGGAGGAGGAGGAGGAGGCTAGGGTTAGGGTTAGGGTTTCGCTCGAAGTTGGAGGAGATACCGGAGGAATCGGACGGCTGTGGCTGCAGCTGCAGCTGCTGCTGCTGCTGTGAGGGCGGGGCAGATGATCAGGAGGAGGGGAGGAGTGATTCGGAGGTGGTGGTGGTGGGATTGGACGGCTGGGATCGGAGGGAGGAGGAGGGGATGGAGGGTGGGGATTGGGGTTTGGAGATGGAGGGGGTGAGGTGGGCGGTGGACGTGGGGATATGGGTGGTGTGTTTGGGGGTGGGGCTCTTGGTTTCAAGAGCTTCGGCCAGGAGTTTTAGGCGGAAAAGGCTTTTTTGAACCCCGCTTTTCCTCTCTCTCTCTCACAGGCGCCGCGAAGTTTTTTTTTTCTTTTTTTTTTTTGACACTCTGCATTGAATATGTCCATATGTCCTTTGTTTTCGTTCTGTATGTAGTTCTCTCTGCTAAGCGAGTAAATTGAGAAAGTAAACCACGCCCATTAATAATGGACAAATAAATATCTACTCTTATTAATGTGACTCCTAAAGAGTTTATGAAGCTGTATAAAGAAGCAATGCTACTCAGTATTAAGAAGCTTACATAAATCTCAGCATTTCCAAATGCTAGCTAGAAAATTTGCTGAGCAAAATTTGGTGAAGTGGCTGTTAAATGTGGAAATCTATAAGATTGAAGGGAAATACACCAAAAAAAAACAAACAAAAAAGGTGGAGTTCAGTGACATAAAAATACTTATATTTGGTGAGTTGCGTTTTCTTTTTTAAGAGGGATGTGCACCTGAAAGTTGAGTTCATAGATAGACACAAAAAATGGAAGGGAAAAAAAAAAAAAAAAGTCTAACTTCGGCCTATGGGCCTATTCCTGAATTAAAAGACTTCGGCCTATGGGCCTATTCCTGAAAAAGAGACTTCTCAGCCATCTATTTGTTAAGAACAATGCTATATATATATACTCCAATTGAGGTGTATATCATACATCCACCCATACGCTTGATAACACATGATTAGAGAAGTCGAGCACCTCCAATGGGTGGGATGTTTTTATCAGTCACTTAATGTGACTAGCGATTGACTCCCACCCATTGGATGGATGGGCTATAACTTGCACAACCCGATTAGAGCGTACAAAGTAGCATTTTTTATTTGTTAAAATATAGTTTGCATATCAAAACAGTGATTGTAATCTTTGAGCAAGACTAGCTGCCCTGCCGCTCAAGAATTTTAATACTGTACGCTAAAAAAACAAAAGAGGAGGTGTTTGATACTAAATACAATGGCTTTTCTGGTTTTTGTTGAAGGCTATATTGGACTTCCTTTCTCTTCAGCACATGCCGATAGTTCTCCGTTAAAAGGATAGATTGAAACAAACTCGAGAGAATTTGGTACTAATCACTAGATGAAATGTAGGCAAAGATGTCAGGCTTTGCCGAGATGTCTAGTGCAGGTGCAGCTATGAACTGGCAGTTTGTGTTGCTACGACTATAATAAATGATAATGGTGATCATCTACGCAAAATCCTGCAAGGAGCAACCAGAATAACAAGGTCCAGTGTACTGAATACAGAATTTTCTCCTATAAAATAAATTTCTAATCAGAAAGCTCATATCCAATCAGAGCAGCCAGAAGCATTAGTTTATACTGAACCATGAGGGCACTGAAAATACTGAAAATACTTTAAGCAAGCGTAACAAGCTAGAGGATGCACAAAAAGTAGATTGTGAACATACATGAAGTACAACACATGAATGAGTAATGACAAAAATATTTTTATTTGGATACAATACAACAATTCTTTGAGGTGATGCAGTCATCTGAACGATGAATTTGAATGGCCACGAATGCTATATGCAAACAGAGACATAGCTATATAAAGAATAAAAAGAAAAGAGAGAAAAAAGAGGAGAGAGACCAGAAGGTAAAATGTGTACAAATGAACAGCCGATTCCAAAATGGTGCAGTAAATTGCATGCTACACCACACGGTAATACTTATTATAACACAATAAACATCAGACTGGCAAAAATAGGATAAATCTAAGTAAATCGCAAACTAGATACATACTGATGCTAATGATTTAAGATTGAGCCGACTTGCCTGAGGATAAATACATCTCGATGGCATCTGCGACAGCTCTGGTCATCAACAGGAAATTCACCTCGTGTATTCGGTTTTTGAGTATGGCCTGGATATCAATCTCTACCTTTCTTTTCAATGGATCTTGCTAGAAGAGATAAGTGCAACCGCTTGAAGGAGTCGTCAGAAAGGTACCCCAGTCAGGTAAATTTATCATCACCTCACTATTGACTATTCCTGGTAATATAATATAGCATCTTTGGATAAAGCAAATCATGTTTCCTCTATTTCTTCATTTCTCCTGTCTTCTTCTTCCCGACAGTATACTGCATTTAGCTCTTGTTCTAACTGGAACAAATAGTGAACCATCATCAAAAAGACGAAATGGGTAGTCGACAGGTAATCCCAACATTTTGCATCAAACCAGTTGAATTATAATGTTGTAAATGAACAATAAGCTGTTCATATATGGAGGGAATTCTGTATTACTATGGATTGCAGGCAATACCCAATACTCTTCCTAACATGAACAGGCAGAAAATTATAATATCCACGAAACCAAAACAAATAAATTCTCTAATTATGGGGGAAAAACCCACAATAACTTTGGTCATACCCATTTAGAAACCATAGAAACAAATCACAAAATCAATATTTAGCAATATACCTAACTATAATAAAAACCACTGGAATGTTACTAACCTGATTATGTCTTATTCTTGCAGCAGTCAATTCATCAGTTAGCGAGCTCATCCTGCAGGATAAAGGGTAGAAAACTAAAAAGCAATGTCTTTAGAAATACAAAATGCTATAGCGGCTATTAAAGCTTGAGATATAAAACAATAGAATGCTCCTGTAACGAGAATATGTAATCCTCAAATTCACTTCAAGCATACGATTTGTGTCGAGAATTGTGAGGCAAACATGAATTTCACACCAGTATGACAATCAAGTGGCAACTAATAAAAGCAAGAAAGAGATTGTGAAACAAGGTCTAAAATAAAGGAAACCTGTAAAACAAGCTCAACGGCCTCAGCTTACTACCCAAAAAAAAAAAAAAAAAAATCTCTATTTGACTTTCTCTACGTTCTAGATAATCAAAGGCACCTAGGGATGAACTCATTGTTACTTTCTAACCAAACAAGTCTAACGAACAGGTGCTTTAAGGAGATCTCCACAAACATTTTCACCAATAGTTTTAATTCCACATGATGTGATTAGAGAGACAAACAGAAAGAGTAAAAAGAAATGTAGGGCTAATGCTCGAACTTCAGTTTAATTGCTCCATAGCTTACAATCTATACCACTCTTGACAGTTTTTCATGATATTCATATCCGATTTCCTAAACTGTATCTCCATTTAACAACCTTATAAAGCACTCCCGAACATTTTAACAATATTTAGAAAGTAATGAAAGTAGCAAACTAAATCTTGACTTAAAACAGACCTATAATGTCTTTCTAATGTATATAGCCAATGTATGTCATACTTTCATACACATCAAACCATGATTGTTTCCATGCGCTTGTTTATGCAGTTTACAGGTAGCTTGTTCGTGAGTGACAGTAAGTAGCTGCGTCAGTGTCAATGAGCTCATTTGTATTAAATTGTTTCTATTAAAAAATCACTTTAAAGGTTGACCTACCTGGCTTCCAATTCGGAAATCTTGGCGAGCAACAAGCGTTCCCGCTCAGTTGTTGCTGTTTCAACCTGCCCAAAAAATGCGAAACAACTTAATGCAACCAATGGATCCAATTTCTTATGTTATAACCAAGTATGGAAAAAAATTTATAAACAGATTAATCCCGATCGCACCAAATAGCACATCCAAACTTTTAGCATATAGAAACAGCAAAGGTCAAAGCTAAATTCTTTCAACAAGAATGCATTCCAATACGACAAACTTAAAGTGGCCCCCCAAAAAAAGAACAAAACTAAGCATGCCTTCATACTGCTCCTTCCAATATTCCTTTTTATTCTTTTTTTAAAAAAAATCCTAAAACAAAACATAAAATGTACATAATTTATATCTCAGGGACATGTGACAGGAACTGTTACAAACTAAACTTCAAAACAGTACAAACAGATGAAGCCCAAAGACAATTAAGTTTTCTTGATGTTCCATTGCGGATCAGAAGAATTAACTCTTGCAGAAGGAATGAATCATGATAAAAATTGCTACTCACCAAGATATCACTTTCTGCATTGCGACCTTGCGAAGGCATTCCAGCCTGAGAAGCTGAAGAAAAACAAGCCTTTTTTAACTATAGTTCCTTGAAAATCATTGCTAAACATTAAATACTCACCATCAACTACGTCAACCTGTTGCAGACTATTCAAAAGATCCATGATAAGATCCTGATGTTTGACAAAGAAAAAATTAAGGTATAAAATTTCCATACATAAAAATATCTGCGTCAGAGGTCTAAAGAAGACTTGGGATCATTCTGCTCTTACCTGTTGAAATGAAGTCTGCTGGAAAAGATTTTGAAGGTGAGGCATGAGGATGGATGAATGTACTGAACTATTGTTAAGTTCCTTTGGATGCTGATTACTAGGCTGAAAACAATGACCATATGATGGAATTTGTTAAAAGAAGAGAATGACAGATTATCAATCTCTATATTGCGGTTCTTGAAATCTCACATACTTAAGTCCACAAAACATGGATTCTTTTTCTTTTTTTTTTGAGAAAAAGGCAGAAAGGGAAAAATCTCAGCCTGCTTCATTCATTTAGAAAATGACCTAAACAACAAAACAATCTTTAAGAAAGAGGAACCCAAAAAAAAAAAAAGGTAACAGCAAGTAGAACTAATCAAGGAGTATGAATAGCTAAGTCGCTGAAGTGCTGTAGCTGCTCATCATATTGAATGGAGCTCCAAGATGGAAAATTTTG
Source organism: Puya raimondii (assembly GCA_016920855.1). NCBI lineage: Eukaryota > Viridiplantae > Streptophyta > Magnoliopsida > Poales > Bromeliaceae > Puya > Puya raimondii. The sequence continues at coordinate 51,516,908 of JABWPP010000050.1, read as the reverse complement.
TTGTCTAAAAAGCACCTATGTTAGGTTTGTTCATTATGAACAAGTTTTACTTGGGACCATTTTTCACTATCTCACCATAGTAAGTGGTTTTCCCATGAAACATCTGCTAAACTAATTATTAAAGATATATATAAAAAATTAACGGTTATGTTGCCAATAGATCCAACAAGTACTACAAGTGTTAATTTCCTGTATATGTACCACTCTTAAAATATGTCATCTGAATTTAATGTAGCTTCCATTAGATCTGGTTTACTCACAAAAGCCTAATTTGGGATTGCAGTGCCAAAACCACCTGCTTTTACGCTTTTGGAAGTCCAAAAGATCCACAGGCCCTTCAAATATTCCTCCTCCAATGCTATAAAATTATGGCGGGAATCGTCACTAGAGAATCAAATGGTTACATGCTCTTCCAGTGGCAGTTTCCACTGCAATTTTATGCATTGGAGAAGGAAAAATTGAAAGCCTTTTCAATTTTTTTTTGTCCTTCCAAAAATTTAAGCAGATACTTGTAGCCACCACAATACAAAACTAGCCCTAACACTCTCTCCCAAAAGGTGTTATATGTAAAGCTATAGAAACAGATTGTAAGCAAGAAATACACATAGCAAGCAACAAAATGACCGGTACATGATGATTCATATCAATTCTTACCACAGGTTAAAGAGAGTAAAAGACAAATAAGCAAAGACCAATAAGCATACCACTGGTTTGGCTGTCAACCAATCACCAACACTGGCTGATTTCCTTAAAGGAGATGCCTGGAAAACCACAATGTTATCTAATGGAAAAAGAATATACAACAAAAAATTGCAATGGATCTTGGCCAGAAGTTGAACCTGGGATGACCTCCGTAATATTGTTCCTAGAGGAATGTCCTGAACCTGACATGATTTTTACCTTTTAGTTTAAAATAACAGTCTATACAAAATACTCGTTCAGATAGAAAATTACCTTTCCGAGATCCACATTCTCAGACGTAACTGAAAATCGGCCTTTTATTTGTACAACATTAGGTTTAGACTTATCCTCTGATGAATCTCCATAACCTGTAAAAGTTTTTTTTTGGGGGGGTGGGGGGGAGGAATTTTTAGTATAGGCATGATTACAAGGTAAATATTTTTCAGCAAAGGTTATTGACCAAATATATTCTCATTCCACAATCTAAAATTAAAAACAGAGTCTTCACATAATTGATTTCCAGAGAATCTAGAATCTTAGGATTAGGAGTTAAGAAGTATGCTACCTACTACTTCTTTTCTGCACCTGGAGGAGAAAGAGAGAAAGCGAAGTCCGATTTACCTCCTGAAGATCGTATTGGAGCTGATAAACTGTTTGCAGAAGCACGGTTTGGAAGTACCAACGGGCCGCTAAAATTTGTGGTTCTGCGGACATCACGTTTATATTTCTCACCTACTGGTTGAGTCTCCACTTCAGACCTACCATTCAGAAGTAGTGCAAACTGAATAAATTTTTAACGTTTTCCAGATAAGAAAAAGACGAATCACTTAATACAAATCCTATCACTATATCACAGCTATGCGAAGAAAAACATAAAATATTAAGCATGAAGAATTTACAATCTTAACTCCTGAAGTATTCTTGTCATAAAAATAGAACATTAAAAAGGTAAGACAAATTCAACCTTTCAACATTTCGTCCTCTGTCAGCCAAGGAGCTATTACTAGAGGGCATACACGGACCGCTATAAGTCTTTTGCTTCTTCCCAACATCGCCTTTGGAATGATTAAGCTCTATGCCTTGCTTTGACGTAGAAGGCACAAAATCATCTGCAGATCTGCGGTTCTCACATCCATCACCCCTTTCATAACTGACATGTTTGTCAAGTTTTTTTTCTGAAGCTTCATCTTTTAAACTCAGGTACTTCCCATTTGAATCTTCTATTTCCCTATGAAAAAAATAGAGCAGGAACAGATCATCATGATAAACGATAACAGAAATAAAATTACCATTGGAGATAACTGACAAAATGTCGCAATAAATAGCTCTATTGAGTTTCCGTCCGGAGGTCTTCTAAATATAAGCTAATGGATTTGGTCACGGCAAACAGACATTAAGCACTATAAAGTTATCACCAATTCAGAACCATAAGACAAATCATGTCAAATAGTCCTCTCTTTTGGGCTCTCGTGTATTTCCAGCTCCACTTAAAATTCTCAATATATTTCCAAGTCCACTTAGCATGTTTCAGAACAGATACTTGCAAAAGCATGGGGAGCGAGCACGATTCGGTAACCCAGTAAAATATTTCTAAGGCACAACTCAGCACTGATATTAAATATTTTATCTGTAATGAGGAAGCCAAAGAGAAATCCTGTAGATTTTTTTAGTTTCATAAATGTAGGAAGGCTGTAATATAGATATCAAATTTCAAAAATATATGTAACTCTTGAGAAATATCACTGCAATTCTTATCCTATCCAAAAATGACTTACCTACAAGCAATATCATTGGCACATATGGATTTCCCAGAATTACATTTCAAAGAAGATAGATCCTGTCAATGACAAATAAGCTTCGAAGGTGAGGTTTTCATACAAGCATGTAAGTGGACTTCATTTTTCTCCGTAAAAGAGGAACATTCTCTATAATCAATCAAGAAGGCAAGGCAAACCTTGTCAACAACAAACGCTCTGACAATTTCCTCATCTTCCTTTGCTTCAGGAGGGTCATCATCTTCCTGAATCTGTACAAATATTAAGATAAGCAACTTCAGAGAACGAAAAAGTTCTAGGTAAAGAGCGATGAACTTTAGAATTTAAAAAAAGCACATATAAAAAAGAGAAAAGCAGCAAAGTCATGGTGATACCAATGATGCTTGCGCCTTTAAGTCATCAATATCAAAGTTCCATGCACTAACGCCCCGTTTATACTCGCTCTGTCAGAGGAAAGATTCACCACAGTAAACAAAGCAAATAATTAGATCAAAATTGCTAACTAGATCAAAGCTACTAAATTCTTATATGGCTTGGTACAGAAGCCTGACTGTAAATTAAGATAGACAAAAGAAGTCAACTGACAAGCAGTTAATAATCTTCTCAAGACCAATTTCAGTATCTAATCTACTAACAAGAACTGGAAAGATCGGAATATAGATCTAGCATCATAGGTTGCCAACAAACTCTCTTAACTGAGGATACTTTAAGAAGGCATCAGAGGTAATGTTCAAGCAAGAAATAAATAGACAGAATTCAACTAAAACGATGCTTAAAACATGTATAAATCACCAACCAGTGATAATGCTTCTTGCTCTGCAGATGGCATTTTCTTCAAAGCTAGTTGAGCAGCATCTTTAAGCTGAAGACAGAAAGAAACTTAAGTGATTAACAGGGTTACATCATCAAACTAAAAGAAAAGGAAGCAAATAATTAAAGGTCACTGGCTAACCTGGAGCGCTTTGACTCTCTCCCAAAGTGGTGGCAGTCCAGCTAAAATACTTTTCAATGACAGTTCCGGAGGTTTTGCATGTTTGAAAAATGAATGCTTCATTAACTTCTCTGCTGTTGGCCTTTTTGTTTGATCTTTCGCCAAGCACATTGCAACCATTTCTTTAAAAGACTGATTACAACTGAAAATCCGTTATTAGAAGAGCAATAACTAGGATTTACAAAGTACGACTAGGACATGCTACCAAAATAGTCAGACAATACTATGATGTTTATCCTAATGTACACAAGTCAAATTTGAGAAATAAATACTAGCCAAAAAGATCAGTACTACCTTTGAAAATCTTCTATCACGATCATAATCAAGTCCAGGAGGTGCATTCTGAAGTGTCATAAGAAGAACCTACACCCAGATGAAACAAGTTCAATAAGGCATGGGTCTGTGTTCTTGTGATTACACAGATAATTCTTACCCAAAAAAGGGGCATAAAATAGAGTTAACAGTAAAATCAACTACAAAATGCTTAAATTTGAACAAAATCATTATGATTTAATTCTTTGTTTTTAAATGATGACTGATCAGATGGATGAGTCACAATGACATGTTCGCTTAAATTTGAACACAAATTCGTTATGATTCAATTCTTTATTTTGAAATGGTGATTGATCAGATGGATAAGTCACAATCACATGTTCACAAGCCTGAAATATCACTAAAGCAGAAAAGAATTGTGCCAAAACACTAGAGAATCACATTATCTCATGTATAATATCAAATTCATTCTGTCATCTGGCATTCTGTCCTTGCAAGTACATGAATCCTGGCAAAGAAGGTTTCAGGAGTCTCTCAATAATTTCTGAGGAGACATTTTCCTCAAACTGATTAAAAGAAGATAGTCATATTATGCAGTATACACAACAGAAGAACCATATATTTAAGATCACACGATTACAACTATTCTTCTACCTATACTGCAAGTATGCTTGACTGTCTTGACGATATTACTGAGAAACACCCCCTTTCATTCCCCCAACCCGGCACCCCCAAAGAAAATAAAGAAATAATGATAAAGAAGAATGGAGGTACCGTGCCCTAAAGAGCAAAAAACTATTAGAAGCTAAAAGATAAGGGGCGAAAAAAAAAAATTAGAGGAGGCTTGAGCTCCTTAGAAGTGATTTTCTAGCAAAATGATAACATTAAGTCTGAACTAATAATCACAAAGAGCAGTCAAATACCAAATAAAACAGCCTTTACTCTCTAGACTGATGCTATAGACAAGGATGATAAAAGGAAGTTACTGTCCGAAGTAGAAAACACATGAAAAGGATCAACAACAATAAGATGTTTGTAATAACATGAATGACTAAGAACTTTTAGCATTGCTTTTTGCAGCACTAAAATGAAAGTCATGAGAAAATCTTGCAAATGCAAAATTACAAAGACAAAAATGACACCAGTTTCTAAAGTTATCATTCAATGGTCCAAGTACCCGGATAGTCAGATGGCATACCTTCATAGGAGGATATTTAGAAAATGGAGCATGGCCATGCGCCAGTTCAAGTGCCGTTATTCCAAATGACCAGATATCAGCTCTGTAATGAAAGATGTAATAAATATGAGATACTATCCACAATATCAAATTAAAAGATATGTGAGAAAGAATAACTAAACAAAAAGAACTACAATATGTCTATATTGATAAAATATATATTTGATTGACAATAATAACATACTTGAAATCGTATCCACTCCCTGGCTGCAGAACTTCAGGGGCCATCCTATAAAAAAGGAGGTAAGAAAAGATCTTATCAAAATTATCAAAATGTAGGGTTAACTATGAAATAAAACAAACCTAACAGCAATGCAAGATAAAAGTCCTAAAAGAAAGCAAGTAGTCTGAAAAGCCATGCGCCTCACCAGCATGGTGTTCCAACAAATGTATTTCTGGAGCGTTGCCTGTCACCTTTGTCAAACATGCAAGCAGAAACACCAAAGTCCCCAAGCTTCACCCGACCAGAACTGTCAAGAAGGATGTTTCCAGCCTGCAGATAACAGTCTTTGTGAGCAAGAATACAACCAAATGAAAACAAAATATAAGGATGCAATGGTAAAACATATGCCAAGTTAAATAAGCTAACCTTGACGTCACGGTGTATATGGCCATGTCTGTGAAGGTACTCCAAAGCCTTAAGTGCCTCCTTCAGAACAGAGCCAATAACATGCTCTTCAAATCCATCAGGATAAGAAGTCTTCATCAGGTGCAGACACGAACCCTCAGCCATAAATGGCATAACCACCCAAAGGGAGCGGTCGACAACAAATGAGCAGTAAGCTCTTACAACATTGGGGTGGTCAATCAAGCTCATTGTCTGGGCTTCCCTTCGTATATCATCCTACATAGCAATTAGGGTGGTCTATCAACCTCACAAGAGTACAAATTAAAGACAACAAAAAAGTAGCAAGCTTTCAAGCCGTAAATTCACTTAATTGTTCCAATATTCTAGTTTTATAAAGCTGTATGATCACCAATAACTTTGAAGATTTCTACATTAGTTTGTGTCATTGAGACATTGTGAAATCAGATAGCAAAAATATCTATAACTATTGATTCAAAAGAATGGTCGTCTCAATTTCTGACCCCTCATCTGGATGTGAGCAATAGAATTGTCAGTTACATTACATCTTCAGAAAAATCTTGCTGTTCTTATCTCAACATTAAGAAAAGACTAGAATGAAATTGTAATATAGTGAATTTCCTCAAGAATGAGAGTGGCATGGTTGCCTCAACATTAATTCTCCTCTCTTGCTTTGGACATCTATTAAGTATCAGAATTCCCAACGTGTCTAATGCAGTAATACCCACATATATTGTTAAGAAAAATGTATAAATAATAAATAAAAATTGAAAAAATCACACGACAAATTAACAGATAGTTTGCAGATTTATTTAGAGCAAGACTAGTAATAAATATCTGATAATGACTAAATTAAGTAAAGGCATCTCACACAATTTTACTGCGGATCCGTAAGATAGATAATCATCTACTACCAGCTGATTCACAGTTCATGTCAAGCCATCTTGTTTTTTATTATCCTTTTGTTACAAACTTTTAACTAGCTTTCTAGCAGGTTGAAATAAGATTGACACCTGATTGCAGTTTCCTCAATTCTTCCATAAGAATTTTCTGAGGCCAAGCCTGAAAGAGTTTGCACTCCAAGGATTTCCTCAACTAACATAGGACGTGAAATCTCCCTCAGGTAGATCTTAGAAAGAAGCGACAGCATCCAAAATCTCTACAAACCTAAAAGATTACTTCGTGTAATTCGAAGTACTGTTAATTCAAGAAGAGCAAAACTAGCAGCTCTGTTTCTAATTCAATCTTTCCATCTAAACCCCCAAGCAAAAGAAGATGTACAATAGTCAACCTGAAACCACACGATAACATCAAGCGACCAGAAAGAAACAGATTCCTGAACGAACAAACAGATAATCCCGTAATTGAACTGTTTAAGAAAACGAGCTATTATACTGAATGATCAATCCGAAGCCCTAAAGGAAGAAAATTAGCACAGCCGCAACAAACACTATCATCTGCTGAAACGACCTATAAGAAGCACAAATTCTTGATTCTAATCGCCCAAGGAATAAAACCGCAACCCAACATCAAATTCAGGATCCAAGATCGAAACGAAAAGAAACCCTAGCGAAACAAGAACCAGAGAGAGAGAGAGAGAGAGAGAGAGAGAACTTACGAGGTTACTGTTGCAGCGATCGAGATCCAGGCACTTCACGGCGACGATCTCGTTGGTGGGGACGTAGATCGCCCTGAACACGGTGGCGCTGGCGCCATAGCCGACCTCCTCGAGGAGCTGGTAGTCCGCGGGCCACGCCGAGTAGCTCCGCCGCGCGCTCCCGTTCTTCCCCATCCTCTCCTCCGCCTCCGACGGCCGGAACCCTCCGATGATCGCCGGAGCTAGGGTTTTCCGATCTCGTTGACTATGGTCGCACGCGATTGGCCCGAGAGAGACACAGAGATAGAGAGAGAGAGAGAGAGGGAGAGGGGATTTATATAAACGAAGGGGGGAAAGGGAAAGAAAAAGAAAAATAATAGGCGAGGGGGGTGGGGAGTTGCGAAATATTAGATGGGGAGGGGGGAGGAGTGCTGACGTGGCAGGGAGGGGGAGCGGCGAATTAGAGAGAGAGAGGGGGGGCGCCGCAAGAGGCGGGACGGCGGGGGGAGAGAGAGAGAGAGAGAGAGAGAGAGGGTGTGGTGTGGTGGGGTGGGAATGGTGGGGTCCACCGATCAGATGTGGGCGCAGCGCCCAAAGATCTACGCCGTTGGTTTCGGCGTCTCGCGCGAGTCGCGAGCGAGATAGGGGAGAGGATTCTTCTGTGCGGACCCGTTCCGCCACGTCAGCGGTGGACCGCCGTTTTTGGTGTCCACGGTTATCACCGATTAAGTAATTAAATATTTGATAATTAAATAATTAAATAATTAAAAGTTCGAAAATTATATATTTTATGCACACTTCAGTATCATGTAATTAAATATATTTTAATAGATATAATCACCAACATATAAAGAACACACTAATTATATTTGTTTTTCGAAAAAATATTTTGAAGATCAAAAGTACAAATATCTATTGTTATATATCAAAATAAAAAGAAAATTTGAGTCTCTCTCCCCCTTCTCGGATTATATTTAAATATTCTATTTTAGAGATACTCTAAACAACCAAAAAAAATTATATTTTATTTAAACAAATTTTGTAGAAATCAAACGGTGTCAAAAGTTACTGATAGAAACTCTGATTTATTAAAAATCGGCATTCATAATTTATAATTTTTAAGCTATAATTTTAATTTTGAGGATTCTAATATAAAATGCTAATTTCTAAGGGTGTGGTGTATGAGGTATACTCATGCACCAAGTGGCCCGTCAACTGATGACGTGGTGGACCAGGTTCAGGAAGTGATTTATTGCAGGTGAGGTGGGGCGAGCGCACGAGAGTACCACGGGCAGGGACGGTGAAGAAGTGTACGAATAGATGGGATCGATTTATGGGAGTCTCAAATTGATCAGGAGCCGTACATTTCCGTTTGGACGGATCCAAATAGGAATAAGAACAGGAAGCGAAGAGGCATTTAATCGCGTTTGATCGTAGCTTGTGGGGTTGGGCTCGAAATGGAAAAACGTTTTCTATTGCAAACTGATATTATTGAGCCTTATAAAATATAAAAAAAATATTAATAAGAAATTATATGAAAATTTTATATTGAAATAATATTAAAAAAAGTTATTTTCGCCTGCAACTTGAAGATTTTTGACTAATTATTCTTATTTTTTATATAAGAAGACGATATCAAAAAAAACTTTTCCTTTGAAATTGTATGCTTGTGAATTATTGAATCTTGATGCTGAAATAAATCTTGATGATGATTTCAGCATCGGTAGGGACCAAGGTAGAATATGAAATTAAATGCATATATAGTTTCTGGATTCTGGGCCTATTCATGACTCTGAAGCGTTCTTATTTTCGTCTTTTTATTAAAGAATAATATTTTGCCCAATCCTGAAAGATGCAAATAGAGTTTCGAATAAAGTGTTTGTGTTTTATTTTTTGGACAATGTATGAAAATTTTAAATACAAGGATTTTAATGGTATGTTCCCATCGAAAAATTCTAGAATGCACCGAGTATATAGATGACGTGGCATAACAAATCAATCAAAAGCCACTTTTTAAAGATATATGTCTCATCGTGATTATAAAAAAATATTTGTATTGTACTTAAAAAAAAAGAAGAAGATGTGACTGGCTTGTTATTGATGACGTGATTTAAGCGGGACACTATAGACTTCCTCGTTCCCATAAGAACAAAGTGACTAAAAAAATGAAAAAAGAAATCAAAATGGTGATTTCACAAACCAATTTACGTACTCAGCAGCTTGGCTTGAGCAACAGAGATGGAAAAGGATTGAGTGACATTTTGGCATGATAACAGTGAATTGTGACACAATCTATAAACACTGTTTGGAGATTTGGATGGTAGGGTAAGTCCAAAAATTACGTCCAAAAAGTTTATGAGCAAGTCAAAATAAACTACTGTTCATGAACAACTCATACATTTATCCACCAAAAAATTACTTCATCTAAGATAGTGATTTGGTTGCATCTAAAACTGGAGTACGACAAGCTATAGATTGGTATTTTATTCGACAGAAACAAGTCACATTGGGTTGGAGTTTAGGAAACTAAGAAATATAAAGAAAAAGAAACGAAGTTCTGTATCCAAATCTAATGAGCTGTAAAAAAATCAAAATTTTAGAGTCCAATTTGATATTTGTTTAATGCAGTTTAATTAAGTCAAGTTGGGGACAGTAGGGTATGTGAACAACTTAAGTTATTAATTTACACTTCAATCTATTGCCACTAGCCAAAAAAACCTCTTAAACCACATGACATAGCTATGTTAATATTTAGTAACTTATTCGTCATCTATGTGCATTTTATTATTCAGAATAATTCTATGCTTACAAACACTTCGATTAACAGCTTTATTTTCCCTTTTGCCCTCTTGATTCATGGATGCCCATAGATAAAATTTAGCCTTTTGTACAAATTTGTCGATGTTTTTAGGCGCCGTCTGTAAGCATAACATTATTGAGAGTCTCAGAAACTATAGTCGTAGATTTTAGGAAATCTAAGTATTAAACATGCCTCGCTGTATTTATTTGATAGATTGAAGGGCTCTCTTCGAGTCAAGAGTGTTGTTATCATTATTGCAGAAATATACAGCTCTATTTACGCCTTTATCGTGTATGCTAAAGTATATAGTCATTGGTACAACTAAAGAAGCAATTGACTTTTTTTTCTAATTGACTAAGTACGCATTTTGAATTGGACATCTTTCTTGAATGATTGATGGTTAAGTAGAAGCTAGATAGCAAACAAACCATAATTCAGTTGGTTGGTATCGTTCTCGCTAGAATTTCTATAACTTTAGTCGAAGATCCTAGAAAATCATAATATTTAAAACATGCCGCTATATTTGTTTAGCAGATCCAAGAGTTCTCTTGCAGTCAAGAGTGTTGTTATCATTCTTCTTAAAATACAATCTTTTCAGCGCCTTCATCGCATTCAATAAAGCATCTTAAGATCATTAGTCATAGTTTCAAAATAAGAAGTAATTGACCAATCGCCGCTTAACTGGCTAAAAGCATTTGAATTTGACATCATTCTTGAATAAATAATGTTAAATTACAACCAAACAAACAAACTGGATCAATCAGTGATATTAATGTCAAAAGTGGTATAGTGTTTGCCACTGTGACAAAGATTAGTATCTGGCATAAGTAAAAGCTCAGTTATAGTGCTTACGACATGTCGGTATCATTCTATAACTTAATGCGAAGATCTTAGAAAATAATAATACTTAAGACATGTTAGTGTCAGTTTTCTTGGAGTCAAAAGTGCTATTATCATTCTTCTGAAAATTTGGTCTTATTAGCGCCTCTATTGCATTCAGTAAAGAGCCTTGAGATCATTAGTCATTGTTACAACATAAGAAGTAATTGACCAATTGGTTTTCGACAATCTAAAAGCATTTGAATTTGACATATTTCTTGAACAAATCATGGTAGATTCCAACTCAAGACTACAAACTAACTGGATCAATCACTGATATTAACGTCAAAAGTGAAATATTGTTTCCTACTGTGACAATGATTAGTATTTTGCCTTAATAACAAGTACAAGTAAAAGCACAAGCAATGTTCAGCTGCTGGCATAAGTGGATCAAACAAGGCTAAGGATGTGAGGGGTGGGCTGAGTTGACTTGGTTCTTGATTCAATCTGCCCCTTTTCTTTCTTTTCTTTTTTTCCCCCCCTTTTTTTTTACTGTAGTGTAAATTTTCTCTTGGGATTACAGGGGAACAAAAGGAACCTTCTTCTGAGGAACTTTTTTTTTACTATTTAGCATTACTATTATTGGTCAACGCACAATGCCATCTCTTGATGGGGTACTTGGTAGAGCCCAGGTCAGTTTGAATATTAAAATTAAATGGGATCAACAAAACTCCTTAGATATTGCATACAAGCCCAGTTTAGAATAGATTAAAAAATATGCTGATGGATTCTAAACAATAGGTGATAAAATATGAACATACAGTTACATCAGTGTGTAAAATTAACACAAAGAAAAGGGAACACAAAGGCCACCCAACTTCTTTACCATCTTCTACCTAAGAAAGATTGATCACTGGAATTAAGAAATTCAATTGTAGAGAGAACATGAACAAGATACTGTAGCCTCTTCACCATAGTGTTTTCTACTAACCTAGTTGCCTGTTTTGAATGACCCATTCTTTGTTCTATCATCTATTGAGGCAGTGCCCCTACTTCCCTCGGCATTCTCAACCCGATTCCTTTTACGGGTTCGGATCTTCTCTGCGTACTTATCAAATGCAGCAGAAAGAGCTGATGTCACGCTTAGGCCAGACTCTTTTTCCTTTCCTTTTTCTGATGCTTTAGGCATCTCCTTCACAACTTGTACACCATCAAGTATGGACGAAGGTTCTTCGAGAGCTTGTCCTTCGGCAGGAGTCTCGGGCATGGCGATGCTGGGACGACTGGAAACTCGTCTGAATGGCTCGTGAAAGGTATCATAAAGACGTTTCACCTTTGAAGACAATAAATTTGAAGCTTGATTAAATGGACTGGATGAGAACGAATAGAGTAAGAAAAAGGAAATAGAGCAATCTCAGATATCTTATGGAAATCAGGTGAATTATTTAACAGGTGACATAATTTGTCTACTAAATAGTCAGGACCAATTTATGCATTTAAAGGATTTGTGACTTACCTGACTGGTCAGCATCTTATAGTTAAAGGAGTGATAACACTCACGATAATAACACTTGAGAATTAACCCTATATGTTAAGAATATTAAGCTTGAAAACAACCTAGCCAAAAAGTGAATCATGAGGTCCTATAGGCACTGAACCGAGTGAAGTAAATGAAGTGAATAAGTTCAGAGACAAAGCCAATAGGGACAATGGTAAACACAGCATATCCACGTGTTTAGGTCTTTGATACAGGCTCTTTTCCACATAGTTAGCAAAGGCAACAGAAAGATACGATCTCAACTCGGACCTGATAGTTTTCATTCTGGTATGTCAATATTTTTACTAATAAGTTAAAAGAATAACATAAATAAATAATACAGGATGTACCTTTCTTTCGCCTATTCCGGGGCAACGAGCTAATTCCTCCATAGAAGCATCCATAATACGTGAAAGTGACTGCAACACATGGTAATTAAATAGACATTAGGAATGTTCACATGCCCTTTACAAACTACAAAGAAAGGCCAATTATCAAGAAAAAATAGAAATTGAGAACTATTAGACAATTAATGATTTCAAGGCCCCCCACTTACCACATGCTAAACGACATTATTTTGTTAAAATAAAAAAATATCCTTATTATAAGAGACAAATTTATATATATCCAGTCTCACCCCAAAAGACGAACCAAGTGTCACTACATCTGTTCTGTTAACGTGCCGGATAGACGTAAGAGCATGTGTCAACTGCAACACAGTACCTCGACAAAATAAATAAAGTAATGTCAGGTCAAGATAAAGCTTCAGCGCAGAATATCATCAACACAGGTGTCTTAGTACGTCAACACTCATCGTCTAAGTGCTTCACAAAGATTCATGTGAAAGATATGTACCCGTGATAAATAGTCAGTATCCATTTGTTCCCGAATACTGTCTGCTGGCTTGTTTTCATAAACTTTTATTGTCTCCAAGTACCGAGCACACTCCTCGAAGCTAGGAAACAGATACTATATTAGCAGAGAAAGATATATTTATCACGGCATAAACAAGCTAAAGAGAAGAAACAATCCAATCATCCAAAGCTACAATACTTTTATGAAGGAGCTCTATCATTTATGAACATGGTCGCACACATCCTAAGAAAGTCAATGCATTTTCTTTCTGGACTCTCAGAATCAGAGAAGTAATTTATAGCAATCATTATTTTTATTTACAATGTTCTAGCCAATGAGAAATTCTACTAGCTTAGATTCAAATAAACATAGTTATGTAAATTCATTCTCATAGTAGAGGGCAAATTATTAAAAGTTACCTCCAACCACAAAGAAGAGTGCAGTCATGAAGCAGTGCTGTCCTTGTTACTTCATGTAATGGCTTTATTACATCTTCCTGAAAGATCAATAATAGTGTAAACAAGAGGAAAAATAAAAATAAAAATTGCCGTCAGATCATCAACAGAGATAGAAAATAGCAAATTCTGTACATATAATACTTTAAGGCTACGCAAAGTAAAATGCACTTACCACATCAACGTGGCATAGAACTACACGAAGTTTAAAATCCTTTTGCAACTCTCTTATTCGATAATACAAGTAGTCTGGATGAAGAAGATGGTACCGAAGACTGCATATATATATCGAAGAAACTAAATTAAAAAGAAGAAAAGTGATAACAGTAGCTCAAATAACATGAACGATCCTTCCTAAACCAGATTCCAATAGCATAGATATGTCAATATTAACAGCACTACTCTAGAACTTTTTACCTACTAACTAAAATTTAACTCTAGTAGAAGGGATCGCTCTCACAGGAACAAATTCCCAGAAACTCCAACAATTATCCTTTAGTGCGTTGACAGACCAAGTAATTTTTTGAGCCTTCACAATTCTAGCAATTTGACTAACTGGTTTTATATCATAATCACTCATCGCCATGTGAGCTTCAACTATGAGCTTCTACATATTCAGAAGCCTATTTAAAGTTCCAAGCAGAAACAATGATTCCATCTGGATAAATAAATCAAACATTCGAAGGTAAACAAAGTGAGCACATGCTATCAGTTGCATTACAACACAAAATCCAACAATGACAGTAATTGAATTGAAAGATGCTAAAATAGTGAGAACAATGAGCAAAAAAGAACTGAAAATAGGAGAAAGAATACGAATAATAAATTACCTTATATACAAAGCGCAAGAACCTTGCCCAAGCAAGTAATCACAAACAATATCTGCAAACACCCACCTCACATTCCTAATATGCTTGAGCAAAGGGTTCCCTTTCTGCATATTACACACCAAACACATCAAACTTGTGCATTTAATATATCAAATTATAACAAATTCTCAAATAAGAAGAAGAAGAAGATATCTTCTACCTGCCTATGACTAACATGGATAGCATTGCGATTCTGGCCGGAGGAACTCGCGAAATTTGAAGAAGATGAAGAAGCCGGAGGCCGCGGTGGCACCGACGAGCGGGAATCGGTGGCGGAAACCCTAAAAATACGAATTTGAGGCGAAATCTCGGATGAGCACGAATCGAAACGGCGAGATGAGGAGGTAGAAGATAAGGAGGAGCTTACCTCTGAGTATCTTCCGGCGGAGGTTGAGGTTGCGGTTGAGGAGGAGGGGTGTAGAACTCGGAGGATTTGAGGAAGGAGAAAGCTTGGGAGAAGGAAGGGGGAGGAGGTGGGTTGTAGGGTTTTGGGGAGGAAGAAGAAGAGGAGTGGCCTCCGCCTCCGCCTCCGCCTCCGCCGAAGACCTCTTGGTAGGAAGGGATCTTTATATGGCCCTTCGTCTCCTTCTTCTTCGCGTCGTCGTCTCTCTCGTGCTCCTCCTCCTCGGGTTTCGCCATTAGTAACAGAGAGAGAGAGGGGAAAGGTCGGAGGGGGACGAAGAAGAAGTAGAAGGTGAAAACCGGTGAGATTGACCCGGCGATTAATTAGTCCGGTTCGGTTGAACCGGCCCAGCATAAAATCATCCGATGAGGCCCATCATGAGAGAAAAATTTTACTGGGCCAAATATTTTGAATTTAAAGCAACGTTACGTGTGTTCGCCAGTTCGGACAAGGGCAGGTGGAGGGTCGACTTCACGATTAAGCAGTATGACAGAACAACTAGCGGTGATGCTTCTCTACTCATATAATTAAAAAAAATGATACTTTTTTTCTAGGTAAATTTCTGTATTACTTTTAAAACTTACGAACGAATTTACTTCCGTACTTAAAAAGTGTTTTTTGTCAATTTTTAATCCTTACACATTAGCTTTAATAGAGAGCTAATTTCTAGAATAAATTACAAATAAAACTCCACCAAAAAGGTGACTAACGAATAATGTAGTTTGTAGGTGAGCGAATGGAGATTAACTCCGCCGCGGTGTCACGTCACTTGAATCCGTGACGTCTCTAACCTCTCATGAAACAATAATATATGTTAGCAAATTCAAAATATATACAAAATGTACAACATATTTTAAATTTAATTTGAGGTATAGATTCTTTCGATTCAGCAAGTAAAGATAAAAAAAGGTTGCCGTATATGCGTGATGAATAGGCCACGTGGACGACCCTCGTCATTTCCTGTGCGAATACTTCTTTACAAGGGAAATGTGATTCGTGGGAACACGCTGTCCCGAAATGTAAACGCACGAGAGGTTCTTTAATTGAGCAGGTTAAGCTAATTCATTATATGAAAGCAACCATTGTAATGTTGTAACTACAGGTGGGTGCCTAACATTGTAGGTTCTTCTACATAAAGGACTTTGGTTTCGTTGATTGTTGTTGAATATATGCAACACCAAGATAAAATTTTTTGTTACACATTTATTTTAACATGATGTGAGAGAAAGAGGTCGTGAGTCATGACACAAGTTCTTTAAATATCCAATTTGTAATTTTATTATATTAATTCCTCTGATAGTAGTATATCACCGATCTTTTTTTAGAAAAAAGTAACATACCATCCGCTTCATTTATTATTATTTTTTTAAAATTATTTAGAAATGTGAAATATTTGATTTTCGAATTTGAGATCTCGAATATCAACTATCAAAATTTTTACCACTTGCACTGAGTCAAATATATCATCATAGTCGATTTGCTTTGGCAGGATAGGTTAAGTACCCTTATGTACACCCAACAAAAAAGCAACAACTAATTAGCTCCTCTTTAGGATGTGAATGTAAAAGTGTGGTTTGTCCTGTTGTCCACTATCCGGAAATTAATTTCACCAAGTATATTTGTTTTCAACTTTTTCTAAACCTGGAGATACAACATGTGTGTTATGTGGGTCGGAAGAGGAAACGGTAGACCACATATTCACGCGGTGTGTTTTCTGTAAGTTTATTTTAGTTATGGGTGTGGACGGTGTCCAGGTTCACGACCTAGGGAATGACGTGGAATCAATTTGGGACAAATGGATGGAAAGGAAAGGTTCGCACAATACGATTAACAGGCTAACGGGTTTAGTAGGCTGCTGGTGGACCATCTGGAAGACCAGGAACGACACAATCTTTAGGGCGATTCAGCCGGATCCGGTGTCGCTAGTGCGGAAGCTCAAGCAGTTGCTAAAGGACTGAGAACTTCTCCTCCACACTAAGATGTAGTAGTAGTAGTTTTTTTTTTTTTTTTTTTTTTTTTTTTTTTTTTTACGTCACTGTGATTTCCTCGAGGCCCAGACTGCCTCATCCCTGTAGCCTAATTCACCAATCCAATGAATGAAGCGGGTAGCGTGCTACCTTTTTCTCAAAAAAAAAAACTTTTTCTAAACCTTCTTTTTAATTGGGAATTTAATAGAAATTGATACATTTATTTACATTTTATTATGAATACACAAAATATTGTTTCTTCCAAAGGTGCAAATTGCTTATCCTTTTTCGACGCTCACATAAGTAATGCTCTTATATATGGACTTACTCGTTTCGTCAAATCCAAAAGCATGTGGAATCCTTGAGCTCCGATTTTATACGGATCTCAAAATTATGCAAGCAGAGACGAAGCCATGAGCTCCAACTGTACTATAGCTTAGCGCCTTTCAAGAGCAAACACGTCGCAATAGAAAATTTTGAAAGATGACTGATTTTATCGATGTTGTCCAGTTCTGACCCGAGCAAATCTTCCGGTGAAGAATTTATGAACCTAACGAACCATGTATTTTTGTGTGGCAGCAAATCCCCGTGAGCACCATCCATCCAAAGACACAATGCTAGAATATCCACCCGCATCCAAAGGTAGGAGATGTACTAGCTAAATGGATCACAAATGCCCAGGGATATTATGATGCTTCTTATATGTGATTGCGTATACACTCATAATTTTTGTTTTTGTTTTTTAAGAAAAAAAAAATCCGTAGGCAATTAACTGCCACAGGTAACTTCAGTTCCTAAAGGAAGTATAATTGTTTTTCCCGGAACTAACAAATCATCAGAATATATCCTTTTGCTACATTCTCTCACCATTTCAAAATTAAAGTAAATTGCAGCAGTACTAGTATGTCACAGGATACAACTGAAAGAGGTTCCAACTTCTGAAGCACAATTCCACAGCAGTGTATTATGTACAACTTGCACAAACCATTTTTTTCCTACTCTACCAACTTTTCGTGATCAAGCATGAGCCCCCCTAAAAAATAAGTTAAAATTGATCAACAAATGAAGAAAACATTAATCTTCATCCAATTTTTTTTTTCTTCTCCCCTTACACATAAACTCACCCTTCTTTCTCCATGTTACTATTACTACTCCGCGCCGCCGTTGCTGCTGTTGATGTTGTTGTATCGTCGTCGACGGGCACCACCGCCTCCCTCCGGTTCGTGCTTCTCATTTTGATCATTCCGTATAATTTCTTGAACTCTTTTATCGCCGGCGCGCCGACTCCTCCGCTCCCTGCCGCCGCAGTCGCTGCGTCGTCAGTCCGCTTTTCGACTGCCGCCGCCGCCGCCGTCCAGCTGTCCCCCGTCCTCCTCCTCCTGGCCGCCGCTCCCGCCTGCTGCAGCGCCCCGATCACCGACTTGATCGCCCGGCTCGGCGATCCCCGATTGGCGATCATAATCTCGCCGACCTCCGCCGGGCTAATCTCGCCGCCGTTGTGGAAATTCTCCTGCACCTGCGGGTACAGCTTGTGCTCCGTTATCCCGAGGTAGCAGTTCGCCATGGCCTTGAACCCCGCGAAGTCGCACATCGGGAAGTGGACCTGCACGTCGATCCGCCCGGGGCGGAGCGCCGCGGCGTCGATGGCGTCCGCGGAGGCCGCGGTGAACACCATCACCCGCTCCTCCCCGCAGCAGGCGACGACCCCGTCCATGAAGTTCAGCGTCTCGGAGAAGCGCTCGGCGGCCCCGCGCTGCGCGAGGTAGCGGTCGAGGTCCTCCACGAGGACGAGCGCGCGCGGCGCCGTGCGGAGGAGGAGCGATTTGAGGTCGCCATCCCCCCCGCCCCCGCCCCGGGAGAGGTCGAGGTCGTAGAGGTCGAAGCCGAGGGAGCGCGCCATGGCGGCGGCGAAGGTCGACTTGCCCGTGCCCGGGGGCCCGTGGAGGAGGTAGCTCCGGCGCCACGCGCGGCCGAGGCGGTGGTAGTACGCGCGCCCGCGGAGGAACCCCTCGAGGTCCGCCGCCACCCGCGCCTTCACCTCCGCGTCCATCGCCACCGCCTCCATCGTCGCCGGGTGCGTCAGCGCCGCCGCCGACACCCACTCCCCGGCGCCGGACACGGTGAACACCCGCAGCTCCCTCCGCCGGAGCTCGATCTCCTCCGCCACCGTCTCCACCTGCTGCAGGTACGGCCGCAGCACCCGCGTCCGGTCCCGCCGCCGCACGCGCAGCACGAGCCGCTCGTCATCCATCTTCTTCCAGAATATTCGAGCCCCCAGGAACGAGTCGTGAGCCGTCTGCCCGCACCCCAGCCGGAGCGAGAAGTCGTTAGGCTTCGCGGCGGACGAGAACAGGCACGCAGAATCTGCGTCCTCTATCGTCGGGAGCGACGACACGTAGACGGCAGCCTTGCGGTAGAGCGGATTCTCTTCGCGGGAATTCTCGGCGTACCGCGGCACGTCGAAGTGCTGATACACCTGAATTATCTCGTCCGGCCACCGCCACCACCGCGCGAAACGATAGCAGAGCGACTTGAACGACAAGACGATGCGGAGAATCGCTACGCCGCCGACGACGGCCGCAAAGATAGAGTAGAGGCTGATGATCATGGCTGAGGAGGGTAACGCAATTTGATTGAATTGAATTGAATTAGAATTTGATGAGTAAATATTTTTATATTTATTATTATGGGAGAAAAGAAAGAGAAGTTGGAGAGGTGGGGGGGTTGTATGTGGGGTGGGGGTGGTGGGGGGAGGGAGATAGAAGGTAGGAGACGGCGCTCGACGGCTTTTTGATTGTAAAGAGAGTCAAATGAATGGGGGGGTGTTTTAAATAAAATAAAACAAAACAAAACAAAACTAAAGAGAAGATGGAGGGAGGGGAAACAAAGGCCACGCGTAGGATGAGAGGCGTTGGGGGAAGGACTAAGTAGAGCAAGACGTAGACAGAGATAAAAGAGTATTTTATTTTTTTTATTTTTTATTATATATATGACATGAAAGCTTGTTTATCTGTAGTAATAAATGTTAAACACTTGCTTATAGCCTTAGAAATCTTTCTCAAACGATATTTTAAAATTTAATTTAGGTCTTTATAGAAAAACTTGAATGAGGCGCTTCTCATTTAAGTTTACCCAACGTCTTTTAAATTTATCTTTCAATACAATACTAAAATTTGGGTGAAGTATATTTTTCACTAGACTGTCTCAATAAAAATTCGTTATAAAATTATCCTCATCTTTATCCCTGAAGCAAAATTACTATTTATATATATTGCCGTGCTAGTTGCTATAACCATATTATCTAATTTCATGTATCTGTAAAATTATTTGACAGTAATTCTGAAGAGTATTCAGATGATCCCCGAGTCAGATTCCTCTGATCAGTTTATCCTTTCAACCAGATAAACTGACACCTATTATCAACAAGGAGGATATAAATTAATTAAAATTTGTGGGAATATGCAAGTTAAGAATATGATGATTATGTGTTCGCTTTGTACTAGCACGGAGGCATGCTGCATGTGGAGGCGTTTCCATTTCGTTGGTGCAGTGGACCCGGACAGAGAACGCGGCCGGCGCGACGTGGGTCAGGGTTAATTACTTTCTCTTCTACTTTTTTCTATTACAGGTGTGGCTTTCCCGTTTCATACAATAATAATAATAAAAATTTATCACACATATTCATATAAGAAAAATACTATTTATACACCCCATCAGAAGTGTATAAATTATATTCTATCCATCTAATGGGTGTGGTGTATGCATCAGTCACATATATAATATTGTTAGAGAAATAAAAAAAGAAGGGATAATATCTAATATGTTTTTAAAAACTTCTAAAATATTTAATTTATTTCTTTTTTTTTGTTTCAAATATATTTCTCGTATAGTTTTCCGTAATTCAAAAAATAATCCCGCCGTTAGTACCCATTAAGTTATAATTAAACTCGGGTTAAATTTCTATCTAAGTTAAAAAAATCAAAATACCTTTTTTACTCTTAACTTAAGGGCAAATAAGAAAAGCTGGTGATGATAAAATTGTATATTAAAAAGATAAAAAATTAAAATACTCCTTTTGTCCCTATATTAAGGGCAAATAAGAAAAGCTGGTGATGATAATTTTATAGAGATAACGGTTGTTACTAATAGTTCACTAACAAAATTTAACTCTAGGAATATATTTGAAATAACTTGAAACGTTAAAAGTGTAATTTTAATATTAGCCTTCTAAGAGGGGTAAATCAGAAAGTGAAAAAGTTTTCAATAGTATATAAGCAATTGCCCCTTAAAAAAAAATAATAATACTATCTTTACACTCTTCTTACGCCTCTTTTTTGAATAGCAAGAATACTCCAAGAAAACCTAATACTCTTTTTAAGTTAGAAACTAGGGGCCATTAATTTGCTTCGCTAATAAGGTATTAGATTGACTAATTTCAACTTAGCCAAAACGTCTATTTCATTGGACTATTGGATGCCCCCTAAAAGTTTTCATTCAAAGAAATTTAATTGTAGGACTTTTCATTGATTTGATTCAAACCATCGTCACTTTGAACCTCTAATTTTATCATCCGGTGGTTGGTAAATCCGGCGATTTCATTATAATCTTATTTGACGAAATTTATCTACCTTTATGACCTTAAAGCAAAGAGTAGAGTAAATACTGTAACTTTTATTTACTCCAATTTGTATTTGGTAAATTATATTTATATTTTGTTCCTTGTCATTATTATTATTTTCTAATTTCTAGTAATTTTGCAGTCTAATTTTGATCATTAGATCATTTCATCTTTTTGTTGCTATGAGTATCATCATTCATTACAAACAATAGGCTAGGATCGTATTCAAGTAATGCTTTAATCATAAATAATTTTGCGCGCGTAGAATTGTTCGAGAAAAAAAAATTCGTATTACTCAATTAAATCCGGAGTATTAGAAATGTCATTAAGAAAAAGTTTAACAGTTCAATATTTTCAAAATAATAATAATAATACTAAACTAAACTTAAGCAGTTCATCTTTTAAGGCATGTGGCCTCAATTTTCAACTTACTGGCATGTCTTCAATTTTTTTATATCGAAAATAATGAAAGGTAAATATCCGAATTATATTAATGTTTATACCATCAATGAGATTTAATGATGCATGTCCTTATACAAATGATTACTGTGGTCAGTTTCACTTTGTGCAGCGAAAGGAATTGCCTAGTCAATGTGGGTTAAGGTTCAGGGACAAAAAATGTCCATACGGAAAAGGGCAAAAACAGGGGGAAAAAAAAGGTTTGGGGAATAAAAAGGATGAACAAAGATTACTTGTTGAATCATTCTTTAAAAGTATTTTTCTAAGAATAATTTCGAATACCACCCATGTGGTTTCGTACTTTCTCACTTTAGTGCCATGTGGTTTTAAACGTATCACTTTAGTATCCGGTGGTTTGGTTATTCTCTTTTTTTGTTATCTTTTCGTTAATTTTTTCGTTAAATTATACAGAAAAACTTTAAATATCCCACCTATGATTTATCGAATATTTATTTTACTATCCCGTAGTTCTAACTTTCTCATTAATTTAACGAAAAAATTAACGAAAAATAACAAAAAGAGAATAACCAAACCACATGGTACTAAAGTGATACGTTTTAAACCACAGGACACTAAAGTGAGAAAGCACGAAACTACATGAATGATATTTAAAGTTATCCTATTTTTCTATATATCTTTTAGTTTCTATACTGACTTGTTGGCTAGTATCCTCATTTGGTATCAAGATACTCCGGGTCTCGAACCGATGACCCTGAAAAATGCTTTGAGGGAGAGGTTTTGGGAATTAGAGTAACATGACAAAGAGAGAGAGGGAGAGTACTCTACAGGAGTTGGGTGAGACAGGAGGGTCCTTGTCCAGAGAGAGTAGGGGGGTGAGTGTGACATTTGAACCTCCACTACACAAACTGAGCATATGCTGAAAACAAAAGAAAGATTCAACTAAAAATTATTAGCATTAATGATCTTCTCGACAACAATCACAGACCAACTGTACCTAACATAGTTAGCTAAAATTTGTAGTTAATTCTTGAGATTTCAAGTTCGAAGTTTAGTTGCTTAACATTTTTAACTAAGTTTATTTTTCAGAAATATAAACTAACGTTCACACTGGATAGGTAGAAAAAGCAAACAACGCGTCTGGATAGAAAAGTAGTGTCAAGAATAATATAATTATTTTAGACTAGATTGAATTGCCAGTAATCCTAGATTATATTTGCTTAATGCATAAGCAGGGTGCTAAAAGCACAGCCACGTACTGAACAACATCTCATGCACTGAAAAACCCTTTGCTTTTTAAAGAAATTTCTCAAAATTGTGATCAATTCAAGAACATCTAAACATGATTCATTGCAAAAGCCAGCTAATGTACTCTGGCTGGATGTGCACTAAGGTGCCCTAGCAAAGCATGTTAGTGATGAGTACAAAGAATCAACAAAAATGAAGTAAACAAATGCTAACAATAAACAAAAGACTTACGTGGCGAAAGATACTGAATTTGGTTAAATGGGCCTGGAGAGAATAATTGATATCATCAGTTGATTTTCTAATATTATGTTAATAAACTAAAGAAGCGCAATCATTAATACAACGAATCGGAAAAGGAAGATGATGCAGTAGAGAAGGCATATTATGATGGTAGGAGCCAGGAGTGCTTCAATAATCAACTATACAGAGATCAATGAGAATATATAATTCGACATTATCACGAATCCAGTACGAAATTTAAGCTTCGATATATGTCCTTACTAAGTTGAGTAAAGCAAACTAAATGGCACATAGAAAACAAATATAGAGGACATTTTCATGTCAAGGAAAGGAACAAATAATGGGGACCATCAGATCTTTTCAATGCTGCTATTCTAATTCTTAAGATTGTTAACACATTATATCTAATCGACACGGTGTTAAAATGGAACCAAATAATATACTTAATTAGACTGATTGTTAGTCTTGTCAGCACTTTGATTGTTTATCTTGTCAGCAGAAAATTGGGCGAAATCAAGTGAAATTTTTGGTGCATGCATCTAAAAGTAGCGGTAACTTAAGAAAAAGTGATTATTTGGTTAATCTTGAGCATGAGAATACAAGTATGAACACATGCATTTATCTATATAAATCATCGAATAGAAGCATCGGCGCATTATCGCAAAGCTCATTAAAAAGTAAAACATCACATAGGATTGGAATATAAAAATAAATATGACAGAATAAAGTTACAAAAAGTACCATTATGTTCCCAGTGTTATCTTACGGTGGTCACAATTGAACTTCTACACAGACATAATTTCACAACAACAATATGTATCCTAAAAACCTGGTGTTAAAACATACAACATGGATCAAT
Source organism: Puya raimondii (assembly GCA_016920855.1). Classification (NCBI taxonomy): domain Eukaryota; kingdom Viridiplantae; phylum Streptophyta; class Magnoliopsida; order Poales; family Bromeliaceae; genus Puya; species Puya raimondii. The sequence goes on along the minus strand of JABWPP010000050.1, from coordinate 51,492,681 downwards.
TGTTACCTATCTACATATTCATAGCTTCCCACGCTTAGCATCGGCGCAGGCGGCCTCCAAATCGCCGAGAAAGAAGAGGATTCTATTGGAAATCTCCGAGCGTTCCCGCTCGTCCTCATCCTTTAAGGGCACTTCTTCATTGTACCCTCTTCTATGATGGCCGGAACCTAAGTGCCTCTGAATTTCTCCTTGATGAATGAGGTAGTAATCATTCCCTTCTCGAATGATTTTTAGACCCCTAAAAACGGCGGACATGTTGTTCAGAGTTTAGTTTCCATATAAGAAATTCCACTATGTAGCAGTTTAAATAAACGCATTGAGAAATTAATAAACCAATGACTCTCATTTGTGCATTAGTGGGCATCAAATGTTCGGGGCAACTAGTTAGGCCAATGACTCATTCGGTAACAAATGGTTAGATTTAAGAATCTAAACCAGTGCGACGATAAAAGATCTTCGAAAATGTTTTTTTAGCAGGAGGCGCGCTGATGACTTACAGTCCATAGCGATCACATCGGTCTTGTACGACGTACACATCCTTCCATGATTTGGAATCCTGCGGCGCATAAAATGAAGCAGAGTCTCCTCCCCATCTTTCTCTAAACAGGTTGCACCATAACTCATCATCGGATGCTAATCTCCTCCACCTCCTGCATACTAGTCGGTTACAAGATCAGAGTATCAAACTTTGCTACTTAAACTTAATTTCAAAACAAAACAATCAATTATGAAAATGCTCAAACTAAGTGACTATCAACATGTGGGCATACTCATTTAATTTGAAACCTGCTTACGAAATTGTGCGTGAGATTTAAGACTCCAATTCCTTTCGTGAAGGATGTCTATGTGAAATTCCAAACTTGTGAATAAGCATCAGAGACAGGTGTAGAATTTCACGTGCTCGGTGAGTTCGTAAACACTTGAATTTTCATTTCAATTTGAAAGAACTACTCCCGTTTGTTCATGTGGCGAAACAAACATTGTTCGGTCTCCAATTCAGCGAACCGTTAACAAGTTGGAACGAGATTTAAGGTACCAGATAATGAATGTTTCAATTCACTGATAGTCTCTCTGCAGGTGCTCGATCGATAAATGAACGACGAGAGCGCAGATAAAATTTACATCTTCAGGTTTCTGGAATTACAACTTGCCGCCATTCATCTGATTTCAATTATTATTGTGCTCATATATTCTGGAATCCCTGAGCATGGTAATGTCAAAGTGGAACTTTTTGACCTCTATTTGTGAACAATGTTCTACAAACTAAGAGACACATGTAAGCAGTTAACCCTAAAACAAAACTACTCTATGAACAGAGCAAATTTGCTAAAGATGGAGACCAAGATAGTTTTTTTTTTTTTTTTTTTTAAATAACACGAATCTCCAATACCAGATCCAAATTACAGGATTTTTACTGGTTTTTTTTTTGAATCAAAATGTTAAAATTGAATGGAAGTGAGGGGTCCAAATATACCTCGGATGGCGGTGGCAATGCTCTGGTGATCGAGGAAGTGGAAGATCTTCAGACAAAGCTCACCCGGCAATTTCTCCATAACCAAAAAATAAATACTAAAATATATATATATATATATATAAATCTCAGATTCTTTCCTTAGCACCAATTAAAATTGCGAATTTTCCTTTTCCCCCTCTCTCTCTTTCCCTTTTGCTAGGAGAGATGTGGATCGAGCTTTCCTTGGTCGGGTGTTAAACGGCATTTTGTGGTTGGTTGCGTGGAATTATTGCGTGCGCCCGGTGTATCACCTCGCATCGTGCACCATAAGTACTTTTTTATGAATAATGTAGTTGATAAAAAATTTATAATATCTGAAAAAATTATGCTTTTTGAAGTCATAAAATTAAACGATTTTATTTATTAGAAATAAAAAATTAATGTGTTTATTTTTAATATTATAGATATTTTGAATATTATAATCTCGTTTACTTCATGAAACTTGGAGCACAAAGGACATATGCTGTTGGAATTCAAGATCTGATATAGATCTAGATCCAGAGCCCATGGACCGAGGGCTAACGAACCATTCTTCGCACACGAGTAAATTATAGAGCTGTTTCAGAATCTTACCAATGAATCATGATCAATATATCACAGCAAATATCTTTAAGAACGAAATTAGTTACCAAATATATATGCATTAGTTACCAGTTCAAGTCAATAATCTTCCATGCTTCAGAGAAGAGCCCATTTCTCTTCAGAAAAGAGAAGTACAAGTTTTCTGAAACTTCCATCTATCTAATACATTACCATCCTGCATTCTAACATCCACAAATCTAACATCCCACAAATGTTTGTCGCGATGGAAACAATTGCGCTTCCATCAATCTCAGGTTAGCAGCTTGCAACAAAGAATCAAAGAATGAACTGATTCTCTATTAAATTACCACACAATGTCAGAATAACACCACAATACCTGACCATTACATTGAATCACTGTATGAATATCATGACCCACTCCAAGACATTCAAATAGCACCAATTGCAGTTATTACAACAAATACTTTGGATGAAACCAATTATAATACCATAAAACAAAGAACAAGCTTTCCAATTTCGACCTGCATACAAGTATATCATCAGAATGGAGTCCGACGTAATTAGAAAAACCATGAAGATAGTCATTAACCATTATTACGCACGTTCTAAGTGAACTTCTGGTCATACCATGTGGCCTATACCAACACCCAAAATGCAGAGAGGTTCATAACCAGGGAAATCACAATGAACTTTGACGGCGAAAAAGAAAACGAACAAAGAAACCAACTAAAAGCACTTCCACAAGGAAAGAAGCCAAATTCCTCTCCTATATCATAGTGTAGTAAGTCTTGCTATGAAAAAAAAAGAAGGATCTTCTGGATTACCAAAGAAAGTAATAAAGAGAAAAATGCTCTTTCCGGACTTACTGGTCATTCGGCTGTCCATAGATGAATAAAAACATAAGATGACTTTAATAATTCATAAGTTGGCATGGAAGTGCACAATTAAAATCACCTATGCAGAGACTTAAAAAATTGGGCAAAGTCTGAAAGTACACATTTTATGACTTCAGCTCGGCGAGGACCGAAGTCGCTAAAGTGGATGTTATATAAGTAGTGAGAAAGTGACCCACTTTCGGTAAGTGGGTCTGCAATCACTTACGAGCGACCAAAATTATGCCTCGCTTCCTGAAGGTGCCATGTTCAAAGCCTGACTTACGAGCAACCAACCCTAAAAAGGAAAGGCATATTTTGCATTGATTTGTAAAACCTTGAAAAAGAAAAAAGGCAAAAAGAAGGCCATCTTGGAGAGTCAAATGCTAAAAAGCCCATGAGAGGATCGAAATTATTGAATTAAATGCAAAAGAGGCAAACATTGAAACAATTTAAAGCCCCTTAAAGAAATATAAGTAGAAGGTTCTTTCATGGATAGTGCATCTTAGCGTACCTAGATGTGCATATGTGCACAATTCTGAGTGGCAGCTGAGAATGTAAAATACATCACATAATAAATTAATTTAATACTAATACTCCAAATGAAGGTCCAATTTAGCTTCCTAATGGACAACAGCAAAGTAAATGCCCACAAAAATACCAAACCTATTTTCCCACATCCTAACTGGCCTACATTCCACACCCTTGTCCCAGCCTTTTTGCCTTCCACAAAATGGCATACATAATATAAACAAGTAATTTACAACGCAAGGGAAGTATTCCTCCAAGCAATTGCATTTCTTTGAGCCCTTATCTTCAATTTCCATAATATTTGATAAGCCGCGAGGATCGCATGGCCTAAACAAGTCCAAATGCTTCTTAAAGATACTAACTTGGTTTAATGTATGGATTACTTTCTCCCATCCTAACTGGTCTATGTTCCATAACCGTTATCCCAGCATTTTCGCCTATAACATAAAGAAGTAATTTATGAAACAAGGACAATATTGCAGGTAAACAAGAAAGTTTCAATCCAAAGCAATAATAGAGACAAGAAAAACAAATGTATAATTATTAAATCAAGACCAAAACAACTGTCCTATCTAACAAATATTAATAAAAATTATTAGAGTGTTTCAAGCAACCTTATTGCAGGACATCTTTCGATCTCCGATTCATTGCAAGTTACATGTAATGTCAAAAAATAGACACGCACATATATATATAGCTCGAAAAGAAGAGGAGGAAGAAGAAGAAGAAGAGGATAGGAAGGGAATTGTTCCAAACCAAACCCTCATATAGGCAAATATCTCTTCAACACTTGCTTCCCTGCGACGGCAGCTCCAACCGTCAATCCTCCAATGGCGCCGGCCACGGCGGCCGATCTCGGCCCGTTCGCCGCCTTGTAGAGGGCTCCCGTGCCGAGCCCCGCGGCGACGCTATTGATCCAATCATCGGTATCCCTCATAGCAACCATCCCGCTCTCAAGCCCCGCGTAGAGGAGGCCAATCACGCCGAGCCGATTCCCGATCCGGCGCCCGTCCTGGCCGGAGGAGTTGAGGACGCGGTTGATCCGGATCTTGAGGGTGTCGCCGGGCTCCGCCGCGCGGATGGCGCGGTGTAGGCCGAGGGTGGCGCCCGCGGCGGCGCCGGAGAGGTAGCCGATGCCCGTGTAGTAGGTGAGGTTCTCGCCCCAGGAGCGGCGCTGGGCGAGGGCCTCCTCCTGGAAGAGGAACTCCGGCGCGGTGGGGAGGTCGTATAGCGCTCGGCTCTGGACGTGGAGGTCTTGGTACGGGTTGTAGAGTCGCCGCTCCGGTTTTTGCCCCCGATCGGCGTCGTCTCCGCCCCTGAAGAGCCTCGGATCGGCCATTAGATCCCTCTCGTAGGCTTTATCTCGACTTATTTCTAGGGTTAGGGTTAGGGTTTCCTTTGGGTCAGAGGAGAAGAGTAAGAAAAAGCGATTCTGCCCTGCGAAGCGCAGCTGCGGAGGAGACGACGAACAAGAGAACGCGGAAGCGGCAAGGTCGGAGAGATGAAAGGCTTTACGTTATTTTACGAAGAGGCCCCTCAATTGTTGATAATTTAGTGGTTAGTGGTTAGTCCGAGTCTCGATGCGTCTAGAATCAAAGATTAACGGAATCGGAGTAGTAATATTCCGTTTTAAGCTCTACCTTGCATGGGCCCATTAAGGGCCTGTTTCGGCCCATTTTATCAAAGCTCGCTTAACATAACATAGCGTGATATTACTAGCCACATGTCAGTCACGTCACGTAAATTTTTTTTTGTGTCGCATATTAATTGCCTCTAATTTATAAAAAATATATATACCACGTATTAGTCACAGCTTAATATGCCACGTACCATTAAATATAATATAGGTAATTTTGATTTGTACATAATATGGTAAGTGGTTTTACCTAACAACTTAGCTTTTCGTGCTAGATCTTAATCTTTGAACAATGCGAAAGTTCATGCTACTCTGAATTGCTTTACATTTTTATCAAATTTAAGTCTCTAAAAAAAATATCCTTGTAAAATTTAATTTAATAGATAAATTATGCTTATTTACATCCTAATAATTTATTATTATAGCTTTAAATGCTAGTTATTCTAAATTATTTTTAAAAAAAATTAATGGTGTACGTTAAATTATAATTCACTCGGATGTTGAGATCACAATTATTCGAAAAATTAATACTTTGTTAGGCATTTAATTTATTTTAAATTGATTTTAAATTGATTTTGTAATATGATATTGGAATATTTGTATTTGTATTTGTATTTTTTTTTTCCTTTTATTTATTTGGGGAGTATGCGAGTCCGATGCGGCCTCTTTGTTAAGCCAGGTTCTAAATAGGTCGCGGCCCAACTCAATTGCGACTCACGAGTCACAACAAAGCTTATCCCCTGCTCGGCCCCGAACCCTCGCGGCCGATTCCGAGCACTTCTCTCTCTCTCCCTCGCCGCTGTTGTCGCTCTCCGTTCCGTTCGATTCGGTGCCCTTCTCCCTCCTCTCGATTCTCTAAGCAGGTTAGGTGGATCTCTCGCTGGATATGCGATTTACTGTTCCTTTTTCCGATCTCTACTCCTCTCTTCTTTGTTTTGTTTTTGTTTTTTTTTGTAATTGTTGATTATGCATCTAATTAGTTTTTTATTGAGAAATTTAGGGTTTAATCTATGTTTTAGTTTTTTCTTTTTTTCCCTTTTTTTAGAACTATTCACTTCACTGTTCTTAATGTGGTGTTTTTCCCATGTGCTCGCGGCGAAAATGTTATTTTTTTGATTATTTTTGTTGATTTTTTTTGTAAGATTACTTAATTTTCTGTATCTGTGTAGTTGAAAGGTGAAACAAGGTTTAGATTTAAGAAGATCATTTATTTATATGAGAAAGTTTACATGAAATAAGGTTTAGATTTAAGGGAGTTATGTGACGGAATCAAAATATTGGGATAGTACGACGACTATCCGTAGGTTTTGCCCTGTTACTTTTATTGTTTTCACTGTAGTCATTGTATGAAATTGCATTCAAAAGGTTTTGAGAAAGAGCATGCGAAATATCGTAAGGGGGTTAAATTTTATTATGTGAGGGGAAGTTTTCGTAAAATAAGAACGACAACCAAAAGAAGGGCGAGAAAAAACGAGCAAATATATAAGCTTATGAGAAAAATGCAGTAGAGGTGTATATATAGGTATAGATATAGACAAATAGATAAAGGTTTAGTACCTTTTACAGCACTCCTTTTTTTGTTGGTATGCTGTGAGTTTTATTTGGCTTGTACTAATTTTCTTGTTTTTGAAACTGCTTGTTGTAGTGATCGGATTGCCAGTTATGGATACCATTGCTCCTCTACAGGTATTGCCAATTGAAGAGCTCTTACTTACTATTTTTGCTGAATATTTTTACAGTATCTTGATTGTTGTTGTATAAGTCAATGGACTTCCCTTTATGTTTTTAAGAGAAATTAAAAAAAAGAATTTTGAGCATGTTGATGCATTTTCTTATATGATTCTTTGTATGAGAATGTGTCATGTAATTTACATGACAATGTCTTGATGCTTTTCCCAGGATGTCATGCTGGAATTTCATGCTGGCAGGATGAACCGTGAGGGGACACGAGTTGTTCCAGACAGCCGTAAGGGGCTTGTCCGCATTGGGAGGGTATGCACAATGTTAAAGCAAGCCATATTGAGTGCAACATCCTTTCAAATATGATCTTTGTTTTATAAAACTTATTAATTGTTATCGTTTTGTACTTATGCTGAAATTCTATTTGCATTTTCAGGGGGAGGAAGGTCTAGTACACTTTCAGTGGATTGATCGGAACCTGAACGTAGTTGAAGAAGTATCCCTTTCTAACACTATGTAGCTATATTAAATATCTTATGTTATCGAGCTGAATTTTTGCTTCTTAGTGCTTGTAATGGTAGCATCAAATGCAAAATTTCTACTTCGTTTCTAGTTTGATGGTAATTTTCTTCCCTTTGGGGCGTAATCCTCTTTTTTTGGAAACCTATGAGTTGTTTGCTCTATTTTGTCATCATGTGTAGTACTTCCTGTGTTAAAGTTCTCCACTTTCTTGCGTTTCTGAACTTTAACATAAGCTTTGTTGGATCTGAACCTTGGGAAGCGGAGGCTTGTTTTTTCGATATCAATAATCTGCTATTATCTTTCTAATTTTCTTTTCTTAACAATGTATAAAACAGGATCAGATCGTCTTTCCAAATGAGTCTGTTTTCGAAAAGGTATATGATGTCACATCAAAACGTGATGTTTTCTATTTTGTAAATCATCTTGTTAAGCAGCAGCACCGATTTTTATGCTGGTATCATTCTCTCCATTTGACTAATTCAGGTGAATCAATCTTCGGAAAGAGTATACATTTTGAAGTTCAGCTCTGATGACAGGAAATTCTTCTTCTGGATGCAAGTTAGTGACCTTTAATGTCCTTTTTCATAGATATTAATTCAGAATCTTTTTTTTACTCAATGCTTTTGTTTTTTTAGAGTTGTAACCTTTAAATTCCTCATGAACATTAGGAACCAAGAGCTGATGGTGACCTACAAATATGCAACTCAGTCAACAGCTACCTGAACCATCCCTTAGGTACTATTGAATGTTCAGTATTTCACTGGTAAATGTGTAATCAAATTCTAACCAAAATATATCCCATCGTCCAGATGTAATTGGTGAAGATGAGGCTGAGGTTTCAATCCCTATGCAAATGTCTGAAATGTCGGAAGATACAGCTGACGATGATTTCTCTTCTAGGTATGCATACTTTTTGAGAACATAATGAAAATAGAGATCTTGAGTTGGTCAGTTGTTTAGCCATTTGATTAACGTGCTTACGACAGTAACAAATTGAATTGGAAGCTTAACTTTCAATTGATATGCTAGACTTGTTTGCTTGTATATATTCTTCTATATCTACTGTTCTTTCTTGGTTGCTACAATAGAATGATTCAATTGCAAATTGATTGTTTATAAGATGGGACCTGTCTACTTAAGGTTCTATGGCATGTTCACAACATACTTGTTTTGGATAAATGTTACTTTAACACCCAAAAGTTGGATGTAAATCTTACACCCAACCCATCCAAGATTTTAGACAACACTTTTGGTGTTGTAGTATTAGAAAAATGGGGATGTGATAAGATTAGTGTGAAAAATATGGTGTAAGGTTTATACCTACTTTTGGGTGAATGGGTAGCATTGCATTGCTCCTTGTTTATTTCCTCATTTGTAAGCATTCCATTATAATTATAATTTATGAAAAGCCTTATGTTTCTAAAATGCTGAATGACAATGGATCATTGACATCTTCACCAAAGGAAGGTTAAGTTTTAAGTTGATGTTCTAGGAAAGCTGATTCCGACAATTATACCAAGATGCTATTTTTGTTTATAGTGATTAATATCTCAGTCTAGCATCCTTTCTCTTTTTCTAGCCCTGCAATATAATTAGTGGCTAGTGCTTGTTTAACTTCGGTACATGACTTAAATAAATGGACTAGTTATCTAATATGTTGGTAGTACTACGACAGATACATTCTGATGCCTCTAACTATGGCAGACTAGCCCCCTCTGTCATACGTTTAAAAAAAAAAAACCTCTGAATGATGATTAAGGAAATGACACTTTAATTTTGAATCTAGTGAAATACATATTGATACTAACATGGTAATGTTGAATATAGTGAAACATATAGTCAAAATCAACTGAAGTTTACATTTCGAAATTGAGAACTGTGTGTTTCTTTTAACTATCCCTAGGTGCCTCTATTTAGTCAAAATTCCTGTTATTTTGTCTATAAGACAGGTGATAGTCCTGCCCATTGAATTCTGATATTTCTCTTTTAGTTGTGATTTATTTCCAATCTCTGGGAAATGCTAGATGCTGATAACCTATCAAAATGTTGGGGTTTGAACCTTGATATTTTAGGAAATGTACCAGCAAATATTATATATAGTTTTATTAAACTAAGACGCGAATAATGCTATTTTCCTTTGGGTATCTTTGCATGTCTTAATCCTTAACCAGTTATCTTTTGTCAATACTATTTGATTATTTTATTGGATACTTATTGCTTAACACGGTTATCCTCTCACCCATTTATGCTTATTGTTGAGTGTTGACTTTCTTGTTTACAACTTTTTGTCAAGTAAATTTGTGAGCCTTTTAAGATTTGCGATATTTTGCATTTCTAGAGCGGGGAATTTAGTTGATCAAAGCGTGGCAGCGGAATTGGCTGGTGAAGTGACATCTTCTGCTGGACCTGTACAAATGGAAGATTTACAGAGAATATTAAGAAGTATTCAACCAGCAGGTACCATCTATTTTTTATGTATTTTGAATCATCCTTTTCTTCTATCCATGCAACTCACGGTTTTTTTTTTTTTTAACCATTTTTTCTTTTTTCATCTGAACTGGTGATGAAGATGCTGTTGAAGATCCTTATGCCGGTAAAAACCCTGAATTCAAATATCCTGCTGTAATTGATTTTTTTTTTAAGAAAAAAAAAATCTCATGTTTGACATGGTTTTCAATCACCCTTTATGCATTGTTCCGGTGTTCCAGGTATAGGATTAGGAGATATCTTAAAGCCCGAGTTGGTCTTGCCGCTTATTGAGACATTGCCGGTTGAAGAACGGTTGGCGTCGTACTTACCTGAAGTAAATGCTGCTAGCTATCGTGATTTTTGGTGATATAGATGGTTTCCAGTAATCTCTAATCATTATGCTGTTTCAGGGTTCACAAACTCGTGCTGATATCGTCGAGTTGCTTCAGAGTCCTCCATTTCGCCAACAAGTGGACACATTTACTCATGTAAGATGTCCAGTTATTACATTAAGTAAGATGCCCAGTTATTACATTAAGTGCTCAGTAGTAGTGTCTCATTAATCTTTTGCTAATTTAATGCATCTTTGGACGAATAGGTTCTTCGAATGGGCCAAGTAGACTTATCTCAGTTTGGAATTGATCCAAGTAAATGTAAGTTATCTCTCAGTTCAGACCATTCAAAATCTTCTCTATAATAGCCCCTTTTAAAATACCGGCTTGAAAAAAATTGAGGCTGTCAAGGCTCCAAAGCAATTGTTTTCTTCACTGATTTGATCTTCATTACCTCTTTTCCAGAATTTATATGGAATTGGCATTTAAATCTCCGAGATTTCTTTTTGCAGACAAATTCACCGTTCTCTCGTTTCTCGAGGCTCTAGAAGACTCGGTTTCAAAAGCTTCAGATTCTTTAGCTTCGGGATCGATGCAAGATGAGAACAAAGACTCCCAGTCACAGAGGTGTAGTGGCGGAGATGCCATGGACGAAAGCTGATATCGTCGGCTTTACAGGGTTACTGTATCACTTGGTGTCTCACCGAAAAACGGAGAAATTATTCCCTCTCGCGGAAAAAAGAATGGAGAGGATGGATGGTACACTTTGCTCTTCTTGTGGGGTCTTGTGCTTGGCTTAGAGCAAGAAAGGCATGTGAGATTGAATGGTTGCTTCGCGGTTGTATCCTCCGGTTTATTTAGGGACAAATTTACAGACATTGATCATTGTACTATTCATTAATTTCTCTCTCTCTCTATTGTTCTTCTTGTTTTCAAGGACAATAATACTTGTTTAGTTATTGTTCTTCTACTACCTGGTAAAATTGCTTCTGTGTACTGCTATATCCTTTCGTATTTTTCGGTATCTTTTAATGCATGCAATGTTAAATTTGTGCACAAATTGAAGCTTTTATAATGCACTGATCAGAAGGGCGTTACTCGAAGATGCTGGTGGAAGTTTTAATCCCAGCACAGCCTTAAATTTTTACTGTGCATGTGATGGTTTAGTACTTACTAGGCGGGATGTAGGTAGTGGGACCCACATGTCGGGCATTATTATGCACTATCTACAGTTGCGCCATCGTGCATTTACTGTAATCACGTGATTGGACAGCTGTCCCACGTGCTGTAGCTGGGAACAAAGGTGACTCACCGTCCATAACCAGATCACGTAAAATAACCCCTTTCTCCTCTCTTTTTTTCTTTTTGGTTTTTTTTTGGTGAGCTTTGTGGTAACAGTAATGAATTTTAGATGACGCTGCACAAAGATTTTCCTTTTTTATTATTCTTATTATTATTTTAAGCATTATGTGTTAGATACTGCATAAAATATTTCAATTGGAACTCAAATTCATGTTCTCTATGCGATCATTCTTGTTTTTTTGGATCACATATATTAGTCTTGCTTTTATAGCAAAGAAAATTATCCAAAAAAAGTCAAGCAAAATAAGTTCTTAAGTTAACAGTTTGTCCTGTGGATTATAACATGGAACAAAGGCATTTCTATTCCTCTAATTTAAGCATATAAATTAATTAGAGAAATGCTAAATCTATAACCCAATTCCTTTAACTGTTATGAAAATTAAAGATGGAAAAGAAGTGGAAATACTGATAGTATAATCCAAAGAGGATTATAAGCCTGTGGCAGGCATTACTCAATTAATTAATCTCTGCTTAAAACTAAAATAAAATATTTGTGCATCTTGACTCGCAACTCCGAGCAGACACAAACCTTCCACGCAACACTTGTCCAGGCCCGTTACCCGTAACGGAAACACTACCGTTTAAACAATCTACCTCAGCTTCACATCTAAACGGCTATTTTCACCCCCAAGCAATCATCAAATCAAACAAATAAATAACACCACCATCTATCTCTCTCTCTCTCTCTCTCTCTCTATCAGTGTCTCCACCTCTTTACCTCTTCACTACTCTTTTCGCCATACAATACTTTTTTTACCCTGCAACCCTTTCTTCTTCAGCGGCCAAAAGCGCTTTCCCATTTGCTGCTTCTGCTCTCCGAAGCAGAAGCAGAAGCAGAAGCAGAAGCAGAAGGTGTAGCAGTAAAAGGAGGAGGATGAGGAGGAGAAGGCCCGAAATGCGGGGGGTTTTTCAAATTCCCATCTCGACTGGGTCGGCATTGGGATCTGCGCTGCTGATCTTCTTCCTGCTGTTGTTCGTGGACGGGCGCTGCTCCGCGTTTCAGTACAAAGTGGGGGATCTGGACGCGTGGGGGATCCCCCCTCCCTCCAAGCCCGACGTCTACTCCCTCTGGTCCCACTCCCACCACTTCCAACTCGGCGACTCTCTCCGTATTTCCTTTTCCTTTTTCTTTTTCTCTTTAATTTCCCTCTCCTCTTATCGATGTAGAACTAGAAGTAAACAAAATTCTGATCTAGTCCTTATCTTTCTCTTTGTATGATGCAGTGTTCCTGTACCCGCCGAGTGAGGACTCGGTGGTGCAGGTGACGGAGAAGGCGTTCAACAGCTGCAGTCTGTCGGATCCGGTCCTCAAGCTGAGCGCCGACGGCAACTCCGTCTTCAACCTGACCGCGCCCGGCCGGGTTTACTTCACCAGCGGCTTCCCCGGCCACTGCGACAAGCTTCAGAAGCTCGCCGTCGACGTCCCCTCCGCCAACGGCACCTTCTTCTTCCCCCCCGCCGAAGGCCCCTCCACCGCCGCCGCACCCGCCGCCGCGTCGCCGTCGTATCCGCTCCTCTTCGGCCCCTCCGCCGCGCAGGAGTCCGCGTCGCCGCCCGTCGGAGTCTCGCCCGCTCTAGCAGTGGGATCTGTGATTGCCGTCGCCGTGCTCTTCATCAGCTCTCGCGTTTGAGTGATAATAGTATTGTATCACGGACACTCCCTCTAGTTTTTTTTTGTTTTTTTTTTTCCCCTTTATGTGTATTCGTTTATTTATCTTATTATTGTTCGCGGCGATCTTCTTATAATTAATCTTCTGAGATGTGGGTGATCGTTGCATTGAGGGCGTCACAGTTTTCTTATTGGAAACTAGCTAGATTTCCATGGGCGGTAAAGTGTTCGTTAAAATGTTTAATTTAGAGGCATTCTATGATTCCTCCCACCTTTTGTTTCTTATTAACCTCAAAGAAACAGCAGTTTGTAGGAAGAGTGTAGAAAATTTAGCAAGAATTATATGCAGATACAGCGTTAGCTTAAAGGGCCAATTCATAAAGTAAAACACAACCCATCAATAAAATTAGAACCCGCGAAGGAGATAATGAGATAAATCCAATACACCACATATGAAATCATGTAAAAGCAGTACAAGTTACGTTATTGGTGATTTCCCAGGATCTATTTACTGGAGAGTCGAACTGACCATATCAAAATATAGTTAAACATTTCAATCACACCAAACAAGAGAGCGCGCGCACACAAACCCAAAAACAAAAAAACAAAAAAAATGCCGTAGCCTTTTTGAATAAACTTTTCTTACAAATAGCTGGCCGATAATATAGGAACACATATTTAACTTAAAAACTTTGCGTCACTAAAAATTCACCAGAGTATCAAAAATGCCAACAACTACGATTTTAACATAACCCGATCTCAAACAAAACTGATCGTACAAGAGAAACTAGGCTGAGGCTCCAATGTCGGCAGCTATTGGCTTTCCTTCGGAGTTATAACTCACAGGTGCTGCCGACGGTTCCATATACTGCGCTGTTTGTTGCTTTGTGTCCACGAAAGGGCTCCGCAACGGCGTGGGGTTGGAATCGGCATCCGTAGCGGTGGTCGTCGTTCTAGGGGGTGACGCTGGCTGCACCTCCACATCAGGATAGGTGGCCTTAAACCTCGCCCTCAAACCCTCGTCTACTAACCTCGCCCCCTGCAATTGATTGCCTAGCGACAACCACCTGAAAGTTAAGAGTTAGACCCGGAGCATTTTGATAGTCACTAAACATTTGAACAAAGTACAAAAAATTTACGGCTCAAAATGCCGATATCACATAGTTGCGTAAACACATACTATAATTCATGAACAACCATTAGGCAAATGATAGCGTAAAAAGGGGCAAGTAATAACTAGAGTGCGGGTGTTTACCCTGCATGAGTATTGTGCATTCGAGCAAACAACTCTAACTTCCTTGTCCTTGGGCTGATCCTCTCCAGTAGTGGGTACATCTGCAATGGAAACAAGCAACAACTTCAGTTCTTTACATGCGATTTCATTCAAAGAAGTAGCCTAGTTTGGTAAGACACTTTTTCTCTGTCTCTTTAAACTCAAATTTATGTGATTAAATGTGCTGACGAATGGACTTATGTCCATTCATGTTATTGTTGGTTAATTTCCAAGCTCATTTTAAGTCCTTTTTTTTTTTTTTTTTAAGTCACTACCATATTTTTGGTTTTTGTTGATAAAAATAAGTAGAGTTCTCGTTGACAAATTAATAAAGCATGGCAAATTTAACTAATCAATTGAATAACTCCTCAATACTGTCAAACTACCTCATCAGGTTTTCGGCTTGTTTCGCGAACTTCAGCAACAATAACATCTGTATCAATATTTCGGTTCACCTCTGGATCCCCTTTTATTCCAACTAGGCAATGTTCTTTACTATGGTTGAGCCAATGACCTGTTCGCCCAGTTCTGATTATCCGTTGCAGTTGATTGGTCTTCACCCAAATAAGCTCCTCCACCCGCTTATATCCCCAAAGCTCCAAACTAATTAAGACATAGAAAAAGCAGATAAGATTTCGACCCATGTGACTCCTGACTTTCTTTGAAGAAAGATCTCAACAGGGAAGATACAATTTATCAATCATATTTGTATAAGACCTATTTGAAATTTCAGGGCCAGCAACGACAAGAACAGTAAAACACACAGGTACAAAAGTTAAAGAAAAATACATTATCAAGCATAATTATCTGATTTAAGTCTGCTAGGCCCCATGGAAAAATATCCAAAGCCAAACTAAAGTCTCCTAGCAATGTGCCACGTCACATACAGGTTACCTAACATGGTTAAAACAAGAAGGACGAGAGAGAGGGAGGGGGAGAGAGAGAGAGAGAGAGGAGTTTATGCACAGGAGAGAAGTACGAACTTTGAAGGATCTTGAACTTCTCTCTGATTCTATTGAACAAACATAATCAGTAAAGTGTAGCTGATATTAAAACTTACCATTCACGCCCAAGTTCCATTGCCCGCCCAGTGACCCATAGGAAAATCAGGCCATCGGTCTGTAAAGCTGGTACATTAAGATTTCTCATCTCGTCATCCGCCATCGTACCATAGGGCAACTCCATGTGAATGTCCCAAGGTGGATCAGCCATGATAACACCAAACTGCCCTAGAATGTCCATCCTAAAATTACGAATATCACAGTTTATCCATTGAGGTTCACCGAGCTCCACTTCCGAACAATATTCAGCCCTTTGGGGCTTTATTGGTTTTGGGGGTGGAAGATTAGCACCTCCCATCATCATTGGAGGCATATCTGGTGTCAGGTCAAGTTCATAATGAACGTATTTGCAAGTCTGCCCATGGAACAATGGATTTAAGCTATAGTAAAGAATAAGGAATTGGTGGAAACAATTACAAAATGGAAAAAGAAAAAGAAAAAAGGGAACGGGTTTAACCTTTGTGTGGCGGCATGTATCAAGGAAAGAACAGTCCCCAAGGTTTGTATCTGTGTGCGGAGCAATTATTCGGCGAAAATGAACCTGTTTCAATCAAGCGACAGCTTAAAAACAGCTTCAAGAAGAATAGCAGTTAAAGTAGAGATAGTAAAGAAAAGAGTGAGGCAAATTTGAACTTGTGGACAAGAATTATACTATAGTAATATTACTTTCGTTTCACAGAAACAAGAAAGATTCATGGATAAACCTCATCAAGAAACACTGCAAATATTGAATAATAGCACCCATATCACTCCCAACAGGCAGTTGCAGCAGAAGTAAAACAATCCAATTAATTTACTCATCCAATTTCCTGAACCTATTGAAGAATATTACTTCGCAACTTCAATAGAACTACAACAATCCCGTACCATTAGAGGATAAAAGCAATAGACAAAGAAATCTATAACATATTGAGTCACAAATAGTTGAAACATAAGATATTACAATATGAAATTTATACTAAAGTTTCCAAAGTATGCACCAAATAAATATAGCACAAACAACTAGACATATAGTGCGACGGAGGAAATCTGTTTGTTCTAGGGTTCAGTTGTGCCTAGGTAAAGTTACAAATGCCCAGTGGACCAGGACTTTTTTTGTATAAAAGTAAAGCTTGATTTAATCTTAAAAGAGGTGTCTGGACCTCCGTGACATAAAGAGCAGATATTCTTTGGTGTTGTACTTACAAATTACCCAATCTTGAAGGTGAAAATTTGACATAGTAACTCAGAAGACCTTCTAATGCAAATCTGAAAAGGGCTCTTCTTAACTCAAAGAATAGCCTCTTTAACTGGTGTAATGTAGTTAAACAATTACGTGCCTAATACAGACAAAAGAAGCATAACAAAACTGTAAATATGAACATATGTTCCTAAAAGAAAGATATATATAACCAACTATCAATACTAGAAGAAGTTGTAAGTGCAAAATGCTGATGCTTCATTACAAAGTACTGAAACACTGAGCACTACGACCCAAACTCTCAGACCCAAACTCTCAGACGTTTATTTGCTGCTGTGTAGCTCTTAGATTGTTATACTTATGCAATTCGTAGCTATTAACAACAAAATGATATGTTGAGTGACATAACAGCAAATTATAAGTTTGCTAAACTGGTATTCAATAGTGAAGACACTAACCTTGTCGCACGCAATGAAGGAACCAGACTGGCGCCTGCAATCCTCTTTAGTCAAATTAGAGCAATATTCCTTCAGTTGGGAACCACCCTTGGTTTTGAACTGAGAAAAAGGTGTCAGAATTAGATGCCACAAAGAACCAACAGTTGCAGGAACATAGAGAGATATTTACCTATAACATTTTTCATCAACATCCAAGTAACTTTCGGAAAAAGCAATGTATATCGATATCAAGACATGGAAATTCTCAATGTTACCATCAGGTAGATGGTTGTTATGTCCAAGTGTCAAAGCGTCCACAAAGTGCATGCCAACATGCCCTCATAGCGCATCTATTTAAAATCTTTCATTTATTCTTTCTCTCTCTCGAGAAAAGAGTACAAGATTTCTAGTTCTCTCCTAACATTTCTAACAGCAATCTCTCAGTTAACAGCTCGGCACAAGTTTACCAAAGCAACAATTTCTAAACAATAACCAACACATAATACAACTTTGCAAGAGAATTTGCAGGAGCAGACTAAAACAAGAAAAGATCTCCAAACCTTTGCAGCCACCGCAGTTTCCTTAGCCGTCGGACGGTGAATGAGATCCAAAATCTCCTCTCCGGTCTTCGTCTTCTGCTTCTCCTTGAAAGTCTTCTTGTTTAGCAACGCCTCGAGGTCCTTGAGATCGTCCTCTTCCGTTCTTTGCTTAGGCACCGGCGCGTTAACGCCGCTCATAGCACCGCCGTGTCCCATGAGAGGCCTCTGGAGGGGAGGGAGTCCCATCATCCTCGGCATGCCCATCAAGCCCATAACCCTAGGCCCGCCCCTCGGCCCCACCATGGGCCCGGGGAACATAGGCGACATACCGGAGAATTGGGGATCGGGAGGCCCCATCCACATCTCCATAGGCGGCCTCTGCATCATCATACCGCTGTTATCGACTCCGGCCATTGCCGTACCCTGACCCTGATTGCCCCCGTCCCCGGAACTCGGTTCTGAAGCCGATGGTGGCGGCTGGTTCTGGGACGAAGAGGTCTCCGGGAGCTCCTTGAGGAGCTTATTCCGATCTATGCCCCGAATCATCATCACCGACTTCTCGCCCACCGGGAGCTCCCGGTACTGCACGGCGCCGCTCTCGTCGGCGATGCAGCGAAGCGCGGTCTCGACGGCGCGCAGGGGGCGGAGCTCCCTGCCGAGGTCGGCGAGCGCCGCCCTCTCGGCGGGGGATGCGGAGGAGTTGTCGCTCTCGAGGCGCTGGAGGAGGGAGGGGGAGTCGATCTCGGAGAAGGGGACGAGCTCGAGGAGGCACACGGCGACCATGGTGCGGACGAGGGTGAGGCGCTCGCCGCGGTCGGGGGAGGAGGGCTTGGGCCGCGTGCGCGGGAGGGAGGTGTGGGGGTCGTGGGGGAAGGGGAAGGGGCGGCGGCGAGGGGGATCGGAGGGGATGGGCTTGGGGTTAGGGTTAGGGTTAGGGTTGGGGGTGGGGGAGAAGGGGCGGCGGTTGAAGGAGGAGATGATGCGGAGGGAGAGGTCGAGGGAGGAGACGAAGTCGGGGAGGAGGGAGTGGAGGGAGGAGATGAGGTCGAGGTGGGATTGGTGGCGGGAGTCGATGGATTCCTCGAGATGCCGGCGCAGATCCCGCACGGCCGCCACCTCGTCTCCGCCGCCGCCGCCGTCTGCTTGAGGCTCCATGACAGAGAAACTTGCCGCGGCCCAGCACAAGTAGAAACGCTGACGGTTCTTGACCTAATGGCCGTGCAATGCGTTCATGCGGCGGACCGGAATTTGGGGTCCTACGCAAAATTGCCAAATTTCAAGGGCTTGCTTAATAGTTCTTTTATAATATTTTTAATTTGAAAAATAAATATATTTACAAAACTGATTTTCTTTGCTGCCACGCAAGCGCCATATAGGCACTGCCCTACTAGTGCGCAAGTCTTCTCTTTTGGTATCTGAAAAATATGGTTAACGATGTTCTAGTGCAAGTGGCAAAGAGTTTGGTAGTTGGTATCCGAGGTTTCAAGTTCGAATTCTAATTGATTTACATTTCTAGCTAAATTTATTTTTAAAAAAAAATAAACGAAGCGGGTAGCGTGCTATCTTTCTCTCAAAAAAAAGAAAATGAAAAAAAAAATTATGGTTAACGAGAACTATTTTACGTACCCAGCGCCAGCAACGATCTTCAGATTTTGCTTTTTCACCCAAATCATATTTTAGGTTCCCAATTTAGATAAAAACTTTGTTTTGCCAAGATGATTGGGTGCTTTTGTTTCTCAACTGGAGATATTGGTTTTAGAAGCTCAATCCAAAAATCTAATTATGTGATAGCTATACAACTGAAGTCCTTATGGTGCACATTAGAACATTGCAAACAATTAACAACTCTGAATCTAATTAAGGTTTGTGCATGTGTAATCAAGATATTCAAATCACAACCGATTTACGCCTCTATCCTAAAAATTCTTCCCTACGCCTAATATTAGATCCAATAATTAGGGGCACAAGCTCAATTTTCAACTGTACAAGCAAAGAAGAGATTGTGCATGCTCGCGCGCCTTGTAAATGTCCAATTTTGGTTGGTGTCTTTGGAGATCAGGAAAATGAATCAATTTATAAGACGAGATTGTGCATGCTCACTTCCAAATTAGACCTAATATTTTTGGAGGAAGTCTATTGTGTCACATTTGCATCACATCATCAGTAACAAGTTAATAATTTTTTTTAGAGAAAAATATAATAAAAATAATCTATTAATTATGATGGGACGGATGAACTGTAGAGAAAAGGTTTTATTGGTTTGGAAATGTTATGTCAGTGATGTAACTTGTGCCTTTTAGACTTTTTTCATCTTTGCTAACTTTGCATATACCAGTAACATGGACACAAAGAAGATCCGTACCGCGTAGCGTATCGGATTATGGGCATCTTGCTTTCTAAATCAATTAGCAGGATTCGAGAATTCCCATGGCAAGCAAGATAAATGGTATTCCGACTGCAGCTCGGGTAACGTACCGAGTTGAGAACGAAGGAGTGGTTTTCGCCCAAGAACAGCGCGTGTTCACCCACGTCTTCCTGCTTCAAGAACTCCACCCGGGTGCTCCTCAGAAAGTTCACCTTGTAAACCTCCAGCTCCCGGCGCCCCACGCATCTCGGGAAGCCGGTGAGGCTCTCGGACAGGGAGATGAACAGCAATTCCCTGCCGCGCTCCACCAAGAAGGTCCGGCCTCCCCCCGACCGCACTGCCGGCCCGGCCCTTTCGAGTACCTCCATCCGCGGAGGCTCCCTGTCGAGCTTGCAGACGAGCAGTTGCGAGGGCGTCGCCACGTAGAACTTCCTCCGGTGGAACTCGACGTCCGGCCAATGGCAAGCCTCGGCGTCCGGAGCGGGAGCGAGGAGCGTCCACAGGCGGTCGCGCGCGCGGTAGAAAGCATAGTCGGGCCGTGAATAACTGAAGCGGTTGTGGGCGACGAAGGCAATCCAGTCATTGGGGGACGTCGCGGGGTCAGCGGAGAGAACGAACTTTTGAATGTAGGTGGGGGAGAACTGCGAGCGGTGATCGGTCGGGGCGGTGCAGGTGGGTAGCTCGATGATGAATTTGTAAAAGGGGTGGTAAAGCATGAGGCACGGGAACACGAAATGGATGCTGGTGAGAAGGAGCCAACCGCGGGAGGAGCCGCGGCAGATGAGGTTGAGGGGCAACGGTGGGGGCAAGAAAACGAGCTGGTCGCGGACGACGCGGTAGAATTCGAAGGCGAAGCAGCTGAAAATGCGGTTGGAGAGGTGGCCGACGAGCAACACGTCTTGCGGCTGGGTGAGCGCGCCGCCCCACTTGGAGCAGACCGATTCAAATGTTACATAGTCGGCGAACGACAAGTCTCTGGCCATCCGCCAGAGCATTCCTTCGGGAAGGTCGGCCCATGATCGTGGCGTCGGCATTTTTGTTCTTTTTTTTGGGGGGGGAGGGGGTTCAAGATCGAAGAACACCGAGAAGAGGCGGGGAGTTGTAGCTCAGAAAGGGCGGGAGAAAGAGAGAGTGAGGGAGGAGCTCAGGAGAGGGGGAAACTAACTTCTGAAAAATTTAAAGCACAATCGGAAAAGGGCAAAAAAAAAGAAAAAAAAACTAAAAAACAAATTACGCCTGAATTGTATTTTACTTTTTTATTGATTTTTGAGCAGAGCGAAAATTAGAGGAAATGCGTCCGAGTGATTAATACATTTCAAAAATAGAATGGATTTTTTTCCCATTTACATCTAATATTTAGATCCGAAGAGACTTAAGTATAAAAGTCTAAGGGCAAATCGAAAATAAATTATTAGAAAAAGAGAGAAAGAATAATTATTTTTCCATGTAATATTTAGATCAAGAGGGAATTTCTCGGTAAAACGTATGGAGACCCCAACACTAAAGGCCAATTTGCAATAAATTTCTAATAACTTTTCTGTTTTTGTTGAGAATCTCTCAGCTACCAGCTGTTTAATTTGAATTATTATATTTTAGTTAAGTTAAATTTTTATTAAATTTAATAATACTATTACTTACTGATTTTTTATTTTCAATTGGTCAAATTTTACACGCTGGAAAATAATAAAAATCATTAAGTTTTAATAAAATCGTCAATAAAGTTTAAAAATATTTAATTTAATTAACTAAAATTATTTGATTTTAAAAAATTAAAAAAAATTAAAGAAAGGCTTGCTAAAAATTAAAATAAAATTTAAAAGTCTATGTTAGATTTGTTCTTTTTAATCTATCTAGCAAAGAAAAATGGATTTAAATTCTTTGTCGGTAAATCTTCATGCCCAAGCGCAAGAAGCCCAAATTATTTATTGTGCGACAACGAGTTTTGATGTTCGAACCCATGTGCAACCTTGTTGGGCTCACTGGGGTTCGGGCCAATAAATTATTGGGCCGGACTCGGATGGGCATGGAACGGCCCAACTTCTGCGACCTCATTTGCCGTCCGATGAAGATCCAACGGTGCACTTGCACTCACTAACAAAATTATATCTGCAACGATTTTCCTTCATTCCGAATCTCTGATGAGCGTCCTTTGTTCATTCCCCTCTCCGCCTCTCGTGACGAAAATACGAAAATACCCCAGAAACCCCGTGCGCACCAGGGGTATTTCGGTAAACAAGTTGCTATAAATACTCACGAGCTCTGCTACGGTTTCTTCCCCGCATTCTGTTGCGTCCTCGGAGCTCTCGAGCAGCGGAAGCGGCGCCCGTTTACCCTCTCTCTCTTCGATCACTTTTTCGTTCGCATTTGGTGAGATCTCATCTCCTTTGCTCATCATCTGATTAATTTCTCTTTCTTAATCGCGATTATAGATGATATGTTTCCTTGTTTGATCTGTTATAGTTGTCTACTTTGTTAAATTTTGTGGGTCGATGCAACCTAAATCCGGGGTTGTTACTTGTTGCGGTGGAATCTTAGGTTTTCTCGTAGTTTCTGGGGACTTTAAACTCGTTTGTTCTTTGGATTTGTGTTTTATTAAGGTTCATTTTTCGACCATACTGGTGCTGCTGTTGATCTAATTTTGGTTCAGAGTGAAAGATAGAATTTTGCCTTAATTTTGCGGTCTCAATCATATGCTTTTGTTCTTTTGTGATGATTTTTTATGTGCTTCGTTATCATCTCTCTTTCAATATCAGCGATTTGTTTGCCTTAATTAACGAGTTTCATACAAATTAAAATTTTAAGGATTTTCAATGATTTTGGTAAACTCCGTATTTTTCTTTTCTTAACATTAAGTTTTAAATTCGAATACAAAAAACAAGAAGAAACAGCATGCTGTGGAATAAAATAAGCAGAAAAATTATTTTGATTCCTAATTTAATTTTGGTTTACTGCAACTGCACAGAAGATAATTCATTCGAGCATGGTGTTTATCTCTCCATAGATTTCCACCATTCGCTAGCCTCTGCAATTTCATTCTAAAAATATTTTCAATCTGTGTTTAACATTTTTATTTTTTTTTGAGAGAAAGGTAGCACGCTATTCGCTTCATTTGTTTCTTTTTAGAAATAAATTTAACTGAAAATATGAAGCAACTGTGCTTCGAACTTGGTACAAGTCCTTTGCCACTTGCGCTAGGGACGGTCGGTTGTTTAACATCTTTTATTATACCTAAATTATTATCGGTATCAAGGCGCTTCAACCATGGAGAGGTACTGTCGCCGCCAGGTCCCTATCGACGTCGTCGCCGAGATCCTCGTGCGGCTTCCAGTGAAGTCCCTCCTCCGATTCCAGTGTGTCTCCGAGACTTGGCGTTCTCTAATTCTCGACCCTTCTTTCGTGCACTCCCACCGCCGCCGTTCGCAACAGAAACCGCTCTTTCTTATCGTAGGGGAGCGCTGGATGCGGAACAACACCTTCACAATCTTTTCTGTAACCAACGAAACTATGCTTGAAGAATGCTTCAACTCTCCCAAAGAAACCCTCATAGAGTACTTCAAATCTCCCGACATCAGCTACGACGCCGCCATGATCGCGTCCTGTCCCGATCTTTTGCTCTTCCGTCAAGACATTCACGACGTTCACGGCGGATGCTTCTTCTTGCTAAATCCTTCTACAGGGGAGCGGCTGATCCTCCCGGAGTCTCATAATTTCAAGGGTTGTTGTAGTTTCGGCTTAGATTATGTGCCTTCCCTCGGGAGGTTCAAGGTGGCCAGATTTTTCCCTGGTGCAAAAACGAAGGCTAGAACGCGATGTGAGGTTCTCGTTGTAGGTGTCGATCGATCTTGGCAGCCCGCGAAGGATTCTCCTTTCGCCGTGAACTGTTGGACTCACCAAGCTCCACTGCTGAACGGAGCCGTACATATGCTTTCTTCTTCTCTCCACCGGGGAATCGCCGCGTTCGATCTGCATAGGGAAGTTTGGAGGGTGATCCAGCTTCCGCGCAGCTTTTGCTTCCGTGAGAACAGCCGGGTCCCCCGAGGGCGGAGGGACCTGAGGGAGCTAAGAGGCTCGCTTTATCTCTCTCGTTTCACTATCATGAAGTTGGAGATATGGGTGCTGAAGGATTATGAGAATGGAAATTGGACGATGCAGTACAACATTGATACCTTGCAGTTGTGGAGGATGTGCTGCTATGATATCGAGTGCCACACGAAGGTCTATCCATTGATGATAAAGGACGATGGAAAGATCCTGCTATCAGTATCTACTACGATGGCAATGTTTCATTATGATACGAAGAAGAAAGTTTTCAGAGAACTTAGATATATTCCGGAGCCTTGTGTGTATGCGGAGAACTACTTGCCGTTCAACTAATTCCGCTTCCGCTTCTCGATGATTGATAGAAGTTTTTTCTTCCATAATTTTATTTTGAGGACATGGAACTATTGTCTGGTCGATCGCTTAAAGAATCTTTTCTTTTCCCATTTTCAACACAAGCTTGGGATCATTTTGCATTAATTCAATCTATGCTGGTGAGTAGGCATGCACAAACACTCATATAAATTTATAAGAGAACCAACATAAATTTCAAAATTTAAGCTTGATTCATCAATCACAAAGGTATATAGAAAGCAAATGCGGCTTCATTTCGCTTCTGTGGATTTTAAGCTTGTTTGTTCTTTGGATCTGTGTTTTATTAAGTTTCATTTTTCAACCATACAGGTGCTGTTGTAATCTAATTTTGGTTCTGAGTGAAAGATAGAGTTTTGCTTTTTGCAGTCAATCATATGCTTTTGTTCATTTGTGATGACTTTTGATGTGCATCGTTGCCATCTCTTTCAATATCAGCAATTTGTTTGCCTTGTTTTCTGTTGAGTTAACGAGTTTCATAAAAAAATAAAATTTTAAGGATTTTTGATGATTTTTGTAAACTCCTTTTTTTTTCTTAAAGATTAAGTTTTAAACTCGAACCAAAAAGAAGAAGAAATAGCAGACCATGGAGTAAAAATACGTGGAAAAAATATTTTGGTTCCTAATATAATTTTGGTGTACTACACGAGAGATAGTTCATTTTGGTACAGTGTTTATCTCTCGATAGACTTCCACCATTCGCTGATCTCTACAATTTCTTTCTAAAAACATTATGAATCTGTGTTTAACATTTTTTTATTATACCTAAATATTACAGGTATCAAGGCGCTTCAACCATGGATTGGTACCATCAGCGGCAGGTCCCTATCGACGTTCTAGCCGAGATCCTCGTGCGGCTTCCGGTGAAGTCCCTCCTCCGATTCCAGTGCGTATCCAAGACCTGGCGTTCTCTAATTCTCGACCCTTCTTTCGTGAAGTCCCACCGCCTCCGTTCGCAACAAAAACCACTCTTTCTTATCGTAAATGACTGGTGGATGCAAAACGACACCTTCACAATCTATTCTCTAACTGACAAAGCTATGCTTGGAGAATGCTTCAACTCTCCTGAAGAAACCCTCGTAGAGTACTTTAAATCTCCAGACATCAGCTGCGACGCCGTCATGATCACGTCCTCTCCCGATCTCTTGCTCTTCCGTCAAGACATACGTGGCATTCGCAGCGGATGCTTCTTCTTGCTAAATCCTTCTACAGGGGAGCGGCTGATCCTCCCGGAGTCTCATAATTTCAAGGGTTGTTGCAGTTTCGGCTTAGATTACGTGCCTTCCCTCGGGAGGTTCAAGGTGGCCAGATTTTTCCCTGGCGCAAAAGCAAAGGCGAGAACGGGATGTGAGGTTCTCGTTGTAGGTGTCGACCGATCTTGGCGGCCCACGGAGGATTCTCCTTTAACCGTGAACTGTTGTACTCACGGAGCTCCACTGCTCAACGGAGTCATACATATGCTCTCTTCTTTTCTTGACCAGGGAATCGCGGCGTTCGATCTGCGTAGGGAAATTTGGAGGGTGATCCAGCTTCCCCCGGGCTTTTGCTTCCGTGGGAATAGTTGGGTGCCCCAAGAGCAGACAGACTTGAGGGAGCTAAAAGGCTCGCTTTATCTCTCGCGCTTCACTTTGATGAAGTTGGAGACGTGGGTGCTGAAGGACTATGAGAATGGAAACTGGACGATGCAGTACAACATTGATATCTTGCAGTTGTGGAGGATGTGTTGGTACGATATCGAGTGCCACACAAAGGTCTATCCGTTGATGATAAAGGACGATGGAAAAATCTTGATGGCAGTATCCACTACGAAAGGAGTTTTTCATTATGATACGGAGAAGAAAGTCTTCACAGTACTCGGATATATTCCGGAGCCTTTCGTGTATGCGGAGAACTACTTGCCTTTGACCTAATTCCGCTTTCGCTTCTCGGTGATTGATAGAGGTTTTTTCTTCCATAATTTTATTTCGAGGACATGGAACTATTGTCTATTTTCATTTTTAACACAAGCTTGGGATCATTTTGCATTAGTTCAATCAATGTTAGAATTGCTGGTGGGTAGGCATGCATAAACACTCACAAATTTATAAGAGAGCCAACATAAATTTCAAAATTTAAGCTTGCTTCATTAATCACAAAGGTATAAAAAAGCAAATGCAGCTTTGTTTCGCTACAAGGATAAAGGAAATTGATATAGCAATAAGAAATTGATGGAACAATTCGCTCCCAATTCTGATCAAATTAGGTTCATTGCTGTGAAATAGGAACTTCTTTCTTATGGAAGCCTGTCAAGATCTGTTTCCAATCTTAACTGAGGTAGCTTTACCAGGTTCCTGCTTCACAGATCTTCATGGAGGATATATGACAGATAACTCGTAGCTATATGATTATAATCAGAATAAGTGTGGACTTCTTGGTGCTTGATGTGATAAATGCTTACGTTGCATCTGAACAATCAAGATTTGAACCGAGTCTTCTCTAAACTTTGAGGGTATCTTTACATGCCTCTGATGTAAGATACCGTTGCATGATGTCATAATTCATGCGGGCTATGGTTCAGAGTTTATATCCATTTCACAACTGAAAAACGAAAACCAAAATACGTATGATGAACTTTGATTGCCCATAGCAGACCTATCATTTGTTTGATCTCTTTTTTGCTCAGTGTGATAGGAAGTAAATAGAGCAGTCAAAATCGCGAAACCAATCAAAAAACAATATTTGTTACCTCAAAAGAAAATCAGCCTCCATGTCTAGGTTTATTCACTCTATAGAAATCACTATTGTAAGGAAAAGAATGTGGCAATATTGCCCTATTTTATCTATCAACCTAACTTCCCATCTAGGAGCTAACACAAATACATCCAAGTGATAATAGTGTCTCTCATGCCACACAGGAAGAAGAAAAAAAAGAGACTATATTCACAACCTGAATCAGGTAAGCAAGAAAGCACAGGCACTACATGTCAATGCGACAAAAGAATAGCTACCCTTTTTCTGTTGACTTCTGTCTCGGCAAAGACTATACTTGCCTACACTGCAGGGATATTCATCTCGAAGTGCTTGGAGATTCCTGCGCAAGAAAGAAACAGAAAAAGGAAAAAGACAAAAGAGAAAAAAGAAAACCCTTCCCGTAGTCAGATGAAAATACAGAAATCAACACATAATACTTGCAGGGGGTTGCAGAAAGTATCTAAAAAGCATCAAAAGGTTTACAAGCGTCTACCAGCAACATCTCTTCAGCTTTTTTTCATATATATATATATATATATAGAGTTGAGCTAGAATACTTTTGGAAGCACCAACCCTTTGGTGCTTCCACATTTTTAGCCCTTGGATCTATTTTTTAATTACTAATAGCCTTTAGATCAAACACTATTCCACCTACCACCACCTACCACCATTATCCCAACCCTCCAAATCTCAATTCAAAGGCTATAAAGCCACAAGCACCACCTCCTTGATACTCTTAGAAGTATTCTAGCTCAACTCTATATATATATATATATATATATATATATATATATATATATATATATTCGCAATTTTTAGCCTCATTTGAAGCTTGTACAAAATTGCTATTTCAATTGAAGCAATTTTCTGATACCTCAACAACTTTTTCTCTCAAATCTTTTTTTCTTTTTTTTTTCAAATTAAAGTACTTCTTGTCTTCTGCATCTAAGTCCACAAGCCCATTTCAGCTTGCCGATTAAACCAAGGCATCTAAATTTTATTTTTTCATATGCTGTGCTATTACTCCCCATATGAAGGCATTGCTCCAGAAGCCAACCCAAGACAAACATAATTATATGATAGCTTTATAGCTTGAGGTATTGTAAGCGAGCCAACAACACAGTGGCGCTCCAAAAACATTTGTGAAGGATAAATGCAATTTTAATGAAGAATAATGAAATTAAAAATACTGAATGGATGAGATTAGCTCACTTCCAAAACTCAGAACACAATTTTTATGGATAAACTCCAAGTAGCTCTTAACGATAACTAGTCCTATTGCCAACACAAAATTTAAAAAAGGAGGGAAAAAAGGAAATAAGCAAGAAATTACGTACTTTCGGAGGGCAAGAGCCACAGCCATGGCTGCGGACTAGTATGGGGATTGTGAACAGGATATGGTATGGTTTCACATCTTTGGTCCTTCAAATAGACCACCTTAGCTATCGTGCTTCTTAGCTCCCTTTCCTCAGCTAGGTATATACAGTTTCTTGTACATCGGGGGAAACTTTTGACATCAAGAGCAAACGAATGATTTCTACCCAAAAATAGAGCATAGTCATCCAAATCTTGTAATTCCAAAAATGTCACTCCGTTGTCTTCAAGTTTTACTTTGTAAATCTTTGCAACGTCCGACCGAATAGAGATGAATAATAATTCGCCGGAGCGCTCCACTAAAAATGTTTTGGCTGCGTTGTGTATTCCACTGCGGTCTATTTCCTCGTCCAAAGATGGGTCTGCTGACTGAATACAGATCACTTGAGGAACTGGTCCAAGCTCACACCTAAATATTTGATGTTTCTTCATGATGTAGAATCTTCCATTATAGAATTCGACATCTGAGACTTTGTAGTGATGGGCAAAGCCGAAAAAGGTCCACCCGTGGTCGCCTCTTCGGCAGAAACATAAGTCTGCGGTGAGTGTGAATGTGGCAAGGGCCACCCAGTTATCACAGGCAGCTGGATCGGCAGAAAGAATGACCTTATTAATCACGGCATACATAGCAGCATCGGAACAATATGGTGGTGCTATCACAGGTGGAAGCTGAATGCGACGGTTGGTGACGGGATTCCAAAGTATAAGGAATGTGCCGGTGGGACTTAACTTCATCTGAACAATCCACCCTCGAGAGGATGTACGACACATGATGCCTGTCCGGCAAGCAGCCCCCCCTTTAATGTAAACGAGGCTACGACGAAACACGGAGAAAAAATCATAAAGTGGAATTTCACTAGCTTGGTCATTCTGGCGGCCCACGAGCCATGGGATGGGGGATGAATAGTCAATGTCAGAACCCCAACTTTTGCATACCAAAATGAATGTAACACAATCTGCTGCCGTAGGTAGGCGAGCAAAAATCTGACTGAAAGGTTGTTGTGGCTGTGAGGAGCAGTCTGGGAAAAAAAAAAAAAAAAAAAAAAAAACACAAGTTCCATTTATCAGAAACCCAATCGTTTGCAAACATACTAAAATCGTTAGCACAAAGATATACCAGAATTATTACTTCCGGACTTTGTTCCGCTGCTTGAGGCAGTATGTTCTTTGTCGCCGTGCTGCAGGTTACGCGAATTATTCATATCCTGATCGTAACATAAACCAAAAAAAAAAAAACACTTTAGATTATCGTATTTTTATCAACTAAATCCCTGCATCAAGTTCGTATCACTCAGCCGTAGTTCCTAAAATGAATTTCTGCATCAAAGTTTTTTTTTTTTTTTTTTGTTGTTGAGAGAGAAGCTATTGAACTACTGCTAAAGTCCTTTGGATGTTGTTTAACAGTCTGAAACAACAACCACATCAATTGAAATTGTTGAATAAAAAGAATGATGAGATTATCTACATAACTATTGCAGAGCACCTTTTTTCTTGGAAAAAAAAGCAATCAAACTATTGCAACGCACAGAATTTCTCACACTTCAAGTTTGCCAACATGCGGTTTTTATCTGGAAGAAATCTATTGAAGTTCTCCATGATGAACAAGTTTCACTAGTATATAATAAGTCAATTCCGAATTGATGTAAACAGTCAAAACTAGGCTTAAATGTCGAGTAGAACTAGCAACATTAGTAATAGCCACTCAACTATAAGAAGTCATATCACACACTTTACACAATGATAGAACATCGGATTGTATAGACTATAACATCTTTCGGTTTATTCAAACAAGAACATATTAGGAAATAGGTTAAGTTCAGAAATATACTACGTTGAATTTTTACTATATTAATCTTCAATAGCATTATCATTCCATAGTACAGATTAGGGTTATAGGGCCTCATTACATAACAAAGTAGCAAACATATGCTCTGTTAGAAATCCAAGTATACTGCAACACCACCTTAATCCAAGCATACTGCAACAGCACCTTTATGAATGCAGAAGTAATATAGCCTATCATACAAAAGTAGTTTCCATGATTTGAGTTGTTTCAACTTTTCCATGGTTAATACGATTTGTTAAGTTGCGACCAACTCACCGCAATAATTATAACATGGGGAAGCAGAAATATTTTTCTCAAACTCAAATTGCCAAAAAAATGGTGATTCATATAATTTATATTCAACATTCTCACTGACATCTAAACACCAAGACTTTGTGATAAGCCCAAGATGCGCACTTTAATCAAATGAGAAGAAAGTTAAACGAAACTAGGAGCTTGGTGGTATTTAAATTTTAAATCTTCTGTTCTAATACTACATCAAATAATGCAAAAACAATCATTGTTCTAAAAAAAACTTAAGATAGCGGAAAATGGTGTTTCTAACACTATCAAAAAACTTAAGCTACCAATAGTATTCTAGCCTAATTCTATATATATATATATATATATATATAGATATAGATATACACGTGTCTGTGTGCGTAAATACATATAAATATGTATTCAACACTGATTGCTTTCACTTGAAATGTCTGCTAAACTAAACCAGCTGCTTCTTTTTATCAAACAGGCTGAGAAAATAACGTTTTGCACGATTTGATTAGCAGGTTCATATGCGGAAGAAATGACAAAATGGTATTGATCGCGTGTGACACTCAACTAGAAAGTTCACATTTAGTTAGAGCTCTTAGCAGTATCATCATATCTTACATGTTAGTTAGTACATGATAACATGCATTCTGTACATGAGCAGGCAGGAAAAAAATTCTAAAACCAGAAGAATTAATTTTTTTAAAGCTATGGAAGAAAATTGCGCTAATATTGATTACAAATAATAAAAATAAGAAAAACAGAAAAGAAAAGTTAATTTTCAACAATGGAATGTTACTAACCAGAAGTTGTCCTATTATCATTGCAGTCAGTTTTTCAGTCAGAGAACTTATCCTGCAGGGGAAAAGGTAAACAATAACTTGATTGAATCTATTAAAGCTTGAGATATAAGACACAAAAGGGTTTATCAATTATAACAAATATTTTGCTTAGGGTTTAGGGATTTCATAATGGTACAGAACAAATCTATTCTCCACCTTTAAACACATCAAGCCATGGTTGTTTCCATGCATTTGTTTACTAACATTATTCAGGAAGCTGATACACAGGTGACACCACATACTGCCTTTAGCATAAGGTGGATTTTGTTCATATTGAATATTATTCAATACCTGAGATTGAATCTTGTTGTTTCGACAAGCAGCAGACGCTCTGTTTCAGTGCTTTCAATTTCAGGCTGCTAAAAGAATGCGATAAACAACTTAATTCAACTATTGATGAGATTTCTTATGTTATAAACTCTGTAAAAGGAAAAAATAATAATAATAACATAAAGATGAATCCCAGCTGCAACAAACGGCGCTTCCTATAATTAGCATGTAGTACGTATGTGCTTGTTCATTTGCCCAATGAATTGAGTACTTCTCTCCAAATATATATATATATATATATATATATATATATATATATATATATATATATATATATATATAGGAATTGGGAAAATTCAAAGATAAATTCTTTCTGCAAGATCTTTTTTTATTATGCAAAGTTAGAACACAGTGAATATGTACAGAACTCGGGATCCATTTGCAGCTAGCAATCATTAGATCATTCAGATGTTAATTACCAGTTCATGAAAAGAGTTGGTAAAAATTTAAACAAAGAGAATAGCACCAGAAAAGAGAACTGCGCCAATCAACAAAAATCTTACCAGACGATGTTCAAGAATCAACCTTGATACTACTGAATACCACCAAACAACCTGAAATAAACATTTTCTTTAACGAACAAAAGAAGCATTCCCATGCTGTCACTACTCAAGATCGAAACCGCTAAATCATCAGTTCGAACAGGAGAAGCCCCAAAACATCAGAAAACCAAGAAAGTATGGATAAGAGGGGAACAGACGAGGTCGCCGTTGCAGCAGTCGAGGTCCCGGCGACAGACGTTGATCATCTCGCCGACGGTGATATACATTGCCTTGCGGATGGCGGCCATGGTGCTGTTGCCGGCCTGCTCCGAGAGCCGGCAGCCTGGCGACAATGCCGAGTAGCTCCGCCTCACGTCCTCCTTCTTTGCACTTCGCTCCTCTCGCCCTCCTCCGCCCTCCGCAGCCTCTCGTGCCCTCTCCAACACCGCAAGAACCATTGCTCTCTGCTTCCGTCGGCTTGCGAGGTCCAGAGCAACGCAAACGAGTGACATTCCCAGGTTAAGCGAGGGGAACGCAACGGAGGCGCCGGAGAGAGAAAGAACGAAAAGAGAGAGAGAACTGTTGCGTAGACGAAGGAATGAAACGAGATTGCTCGCGATATTACAGAAGGGGGGAAAAAAAAATTATAATACAAAAAAAAAGTTGCGGGTCTTATTTATACATGTGCCAAAATGGCGCTAAAAAGTAGTTCAAACCGGCGATCGTACGGGCAGATATGGCGGTTAATAACGTTATTCAGCTTGGAACGCCCTCTCGGCTCTAGCGGGACAAAAATATTATGTATAGAATCATTTTGAATCAATTGCCTAACTTTTTTTAAAGATTAAAATTTTATTATCCGATCTATTAATTTGTTTAACTTGAATTACTCAATAGTATTTTGACTTAAAATTTTAAAATAATTATAAGATTGAATGAATTTATAGTTAGGAGAATTGCATAAAGTATATTAAATAAGCCTGCAAAAATAAACGAATAATTAAAGTTTAAAGTTAAAATATTGTTGGCCATTTCAAATCAAATAAATTGAAAAGATTAATAGATAGCTAACTCAAAATGATTCATAGTTTAAATAAGTTCAAAAAAAATTTTGCTCTAAAATTTTAGAAAATACTTTTTGCAATAAGATAGTTTCATCTGCTGTCCATCATGTTTTAGATTCGTATAGACAGTAGATAAAACTATTTTGCTTTGGAGACTTCCTCATAAATTTGTTCGCCTTTGGCTACTGAAGTCCAACGTGTTCTCGCATCTTTTGGAAACTTTATTGAGGGTTTATTTGGGGGTAAATCGCAACAATATTTTCTGTTGAAAGTCAAGCCTTTATTCCTTGTCTGCTAAGCTGGAATTTACTTTACTTTATTGCTAATTTTGTTTCCTTATTATTTTTCATGTACAGCTGTTAATTTAGGACTCTAGCTAAATCTGTTGTGATTATGAGATGATTGATTTGATTAATTGATCAATCTTCTCATCTTGCCATGTAAGAGAGATTCTGTTCTAGAATTGTCTCACCTTTGTAATCTATTTAACTCTATTTTCTTTGAATATTGAATAAGATGAAAAAACACACAGAAGAATAAAATTCTGTGATTCTTCATTCTTCCTTCAATTACCACATGGTATCAGAGAAGGTTTAATCCTATCTCTTTCGTCTTCATCATCATGGCTACAGGAAGTAATGCTTCTTCATCCTCTTCTGACATCATCGTTCATTCATTCCCTTCCGTTCATAATCTCGATGGCGCACATGTTTCTATTACCGCTCACAAATTGAATGGACAAAATTATCTACAATGGTCTCAATCCATCTTAATGATCATTCGGGGAAAGGAGAAAGAAGACTATCTCACTGGCGCATCAACAGCCCCAGCAACGACGGCTCCAACCTACAAGAAGTGGATTGCAGAAAATAATATGGTCATGTCATGGCTAGTCAATTCAATGATGCCGGACATTGGTGAGAATTTCTTGTCATTCGAAACTGCTAAGGAAATCTGGGATGCAGCCAAAGAGACTTTCTCCGATACCGAGAACACTTCGGAGGTAGTAGAGATTGAAGGGATTCTTCACGATCTACGACAAGGCGATCTCACGGTAACTCAATATTTTAATATTCTAACTCGAAATTGGCGTCAACTTGATACATATGAGGTTCATAAGTGGTCATGTACTGCTGACGCATCATTATACAAACAGATTGTAGAGAAAAAACGTGTTTACAAGTTTTTGCTAGGTTTGAACAAAAATCTTGATGAGGTCCGTGGGAGACTCATGGGAGTAAAGCCGTCACCAAATCTCAGAGAAGTTTTTTCTGAAGTTCGACGAGAAGAAAGCAGGAAAAAGGTCATGATGGGGCCATCCCAAAATCTGAATATAGCCGAAAACTCCGCACTTGTCACTCGAAGAACTCAGTTTGCTCCTTCAGATAATCGCCAGAAGAATAGAGGAAGGCCTTGGTGTGATCATTGCAGGAAACCTGGGCATTCTAAGGAAACTTGCTGGAAATTACATGGAAAACCGGCTGATTGGAAGCCGACTCGTCATTTGGAGAAAGAAGGTCGAGGAAATCATGTCAATACCGAGGAGCAATCAAATCCTGAAGCAAGTCCTTTTAATAAAGAGCAAATGGAGATGCTTCAGAAGTTAATGTCTAATCTTCAGTCAACACAGTCACAAACCGAATCATCTTCCAATCATGTCATTGGTTCCGGAACATTGGCTCACAAAGGTAATTATTTGAGTGCTTTTACTGTGAGTAAGGAAAAGAAAACTTGGATTGTCGACTCAGGAGCATCTGATCACATGACGGGAGATGCAACAATGTTCGATACATATAGCCCATGCCAAAATGATCTAAAAGTTCGGATAGCAGATGGCTCGCTATCCAATGTTGTTGGTACCGGTTTTATTGTGCTATCAAAGGATCTTATTCTCAACTCTGTTCTCTTTGTTCCTAAATTGGACTGTAACCTATTATCAATTAGTAAACTCACTAAGGAAAAGAGGTGTGTTACTAATTTTTTCTCCACTCACTGTGAATTTCAGGATTTGGATTCGGGGAAGACGATTGGCAATGCTGAGGAATGCTCTGGACTCTACATCCTTAAGGAATCTCACTATCCACAAGAACGACCTCAAAAGGCAGTTAGTGGTGGCTCATTCTCTGTTTCTTGTCAAAATAAAGATAGTGCAATCATGTTGTGGCACTATCGCTTAGGTCATCCAAACTTTATTTATCTAAGACATTTATTTCCATCTTTATTCAGTAAAACTCCAAAAGTCTTTGAGTGTGAAATCTGTCAATTATCAAAACATGTTCGGTCTCATTTTCCTCCTCAACCCTACAAAGCCTCTAGTCCTTTCTCAATGATCCATAGTGATATTTGGGGCCCATCAAAAATAAAAAATGTAACAGGTGCAAGGTGGTTTGTCTCATTCATAGATGATCACACTAGATTAACTTGGGTGTTCCTCATGAAAGAAAAATCTGAAACGGGTCAAATATTCAAAAATTTTAAAAATATGATTCAGACCCAATTCCAATCTAAAATACAAATCCTAAGGTCTGATAATGCTAGGGACTATTTCAACTCCATTCTAGGAGAATTTCTTGCAAAAGAAGGAATAGTTCACTTAAGTTCATGTGTAGATACCCCGCAACAAAACGGAGTCGCCGAAAGAAAAAATAGACACTTGCTAGAGGTAGCCAGATCACTCATGTTCTCAACAAATGTTCCAAAATTTTTCTGGGGGGAAGCTGTACTTACAGCAACTTACCTCATCAATAGAATGCCATCTAGAGTACTAAATTTCAGCACACCTTGTCAAACCCTCCTCAAGTCCTTTCCAAACACTCGACTTATTTCCACCATTCCACCCAAAATTTTTGGGTGTTCTATTTTTGTTCATCTCCATCAGCAACATAGAAGTAAACTTGACCCTAGGTCACTCAAGTGCATCTTTCTTGGGTATTCTTCTAATAAAAAAGGCTACAAGTGTTATTCTCCGGTCACAAAAAAATTCTACACTTCCATGGATGTTACTTTCTTTGAAAATCAGCCTTATTATCAAAAAACTGATATTCAGGGGGAGAATTCATGTCAAGAATATCAGTTTTGGAATTTTGAGTCTTTCATTGAGTCACCCGTCACCACTGAAATTCACATTCCTCTTGATCCTCCGAGCCAGCACTTATCTGTCGACAATACTGAGTTCGTTGTTGACGTTTGGAATAAAGAGCTCATTCAAGAGGAAACAGAGAAAGGAGCACTTCCCCAGCAAATCCATGAAGCTGAACCGAATCCTAATTCAAGTGAAAATTCTGGTAAGAATATCTCTAATTCAAATGGTGCTATTGATTTTGAGTTAGAAAATGATATTTTGAATATGCCAATAGCTTGGAGAAAGGGAGTTAGATCTTGCACTCGGCATCCCATTGGAAATTTTATTTCCTATGATAAACTATCACCATCTTTTCGTGCCTTTACTTCTAACGTCACAGAGATATGGGTTCCTCAAAACATTCAGGAAGCATTCAAGTGTCCTAAGTGGAAAGCTGCAGTTGATGAGGAAGTCCGGGCTTTGGAAAAGAATGGCACTTGGGAAATTACTGAACTTCCAAGAGACAAGAAACCTGTTGACTGTAAATGGATTTTCACAGTAAAATACAAGGCAAATGGAAATGTGGACCGATACAAGGCTAGGTTGGTCGCAAAAGGATTTACACAATCTTATGGCATCGACTATCATGAAACATTTGCTCCAGTTGCCAAACTCAATACTATTCGTGTTTTGTTATCCTTGGCTGTGAATCTGGATTGGAAACTTCACCAACTTGATGTAAAGAATGCGTTTCTTAATGGCGACTTGGAAGAAGAAGTGTATATGAAAATTCCTGCCGGTTTAGAATCAAAATCTAATGTCAACAAGGTATGTCGACTAAAAAAGTCATTGTATGGATTAAAACAGTCTCCCCGTGCTTGGTTTGAAAGATTTACAAAGGCATTACAAAGGTATGAATATACTCAATGTCAGTCAGATCACACACTTTTCATAAAACAATCCTCTAATAGGAAACTAGCTATTATCATTGTATATGTGGACGACATCATTCTGACAGGTGATCATGAGGAGGAGCTTTGTAAGATCAAACAATGTCTTGCAAAGGAATTTGAAATCAAAGACCTCGGAAACCTCAAATATTTCCTCGGAATGGAGATTGCACGATCAAAGAAAGGTATAGTAGTCTCACAACGAAAATATATTCTAGATTTGCTGAGTGAAAGAGGAATGTTAGGATGCAAGCCTGCAGAAACTCCTATGGACTCAACTGTCAAACTTGATAACAATGATGGTAGTGCTCCAGTTGATAAAGAGAGATACCAACGTCTTGTAGGGAAGCTCTTATATCTGGCTCATACAAGACCAGACATAGGCTTTTCAGTAAGTATGGTAAGTCAATTCATGAATAATCCTACTGAGAATCACATGACAGCTGTGTACAGAATAATAAGGTATCTAAAAATGACACCCGGTAAGGGCCTTTTCTTTCAAAGAACAGTCAAGAGGAATATTGAAATATTTTCGGATGCCGACTGGGCAGGTTCACTGACAGATCGAAGATCAACTTCCGGCTATTGTTCTTTCGTCTGGGGTAATTTGGTAACATGGCGTAGTAAGAAACAGTCAGTGGTTGCTCGTAGCAGTGCTGAGGCAGAATTCCGAGCAATGGCACAAGGCATTTGTGAAGGAATCTGGTTGAACAGATTACTGAAAGAATTACGAGTTCTATTGGAACATCCTATGGAATTATATTGCGACAATCAAGCCGCCATCAGTATAGCCAAGAATCCTGTTCATCATGATCGAACTAAGCATGTGGAAATAGATCGACATTTTATCAGAGAAAAAATTGAAGGAGGAGTTTTCAAAGTAAACTACACTCCGACAATCAACCAAACTGCAGATATTCTTACAAAATCTCTTGCTCGAACTAACTTCGAAAATTTGGTAGAGAAGCTTGGTATGATCAACATCTATCACTCGGCTTGAGGGGGAGTGTTGAAAGTCAAGCCTTTATTCCTTGTCTGCTAAGCTGGAATTTACTTTACTTTATTGCTAATTTTGTTTCCTTATTATTTTTCATGTACAGCTGTTAATTTAGGACTCTAGCTAAATCTGTTGTGATTATGAGATGATTGATTTGATTAATTGATCAATCTTCTCATCTTGCCATGTAAGAGAGATTCTGTTCTAGAATTGTCTCACCTTTGTAATCTATTTAACTCTATTTTCTTTGAATATTGAATAAGATGAAAAAACACACAGAAGAATAAAATTCTGTGATTCTTCATTCTTCCTTCAATTACCACATTTTCTGCTAAGTTTTATTACATAATTTTTTTTTATATATGTATAGCTTAAATGTACTCTACTACAAATTACTTTAGAGTTATTATTATTATTATTTTACTATATTGTATTGTATTTTTTTAAAGACAATCTTAAATTATTATTTCTTCTTCTCAATTTCTACAGCATACTTTAGATATCATTTACTACTATACTACATTTTTCCCTTAAATACATAATCTAGCTCTCTTTCCAAAAAAAAAAACATAATCTAGCTATAATTTTGTGACCAATCTGTATATAACAGTCAATCGTATGTTTTTTGAGACCAAAGCTATATAATAACTGTATTAACAAACACAGAGTAAATAATAGGGGAAAAAACAAAATGAACGTCCAAGATAATCAGTGAAAACTTCCATTGAAATTTTTCCACCGAAAACGTCCAAGATAATTTTATAATTTATTTTCTATATCTATTGCGTCTCTATATTCACAAACCACGAGCTTATCGTTATTCTTTCTCATGTTCAATCTTATCTCCTAATGAATTGCAATTTTTTTTTATATAAAAATTTGATTTTTTGATTAAAAGTATGAGATTTTTTTTTTAAGAAAAATGTAGCATACTACTAGTTTCACTGAATGAATTAAGCTATAAGAGGTGAGGCAACAAAGGCCTCGGTAGAGATGGAAAAAAAAAAACTATCATTTACTCGAGTGCTTATTAGTGGAAAGAGATTACTCCCATAGAGTTGTCAACTGTTTGATCTTGTAGACCGCTAAAAGAGGATCCGGCTAGACCTTCTGAAAGATTACACCATTTCTGACTTATCAGGTGATCCACCAGCAGGCTACTAGTCCGATTAACTATGTATTAAAAATAGACATGCAGATTGAGGATTAATGCTGTAAATTATAAACATGCAGATAGAAGAAAATAGAAGCAACAGATTGTACTCTAAGATAAAGATTAAAGTGAAATATTTAAAAGATATTTTTTAGCATCTATGCATTAAGGGCAGTTCGCAGGAATCAACTAATAAACTTCATGCTCAATTTGCTTCGCTCGGTCCGGTCCGCCTAATACAGCAAATTTGCTTTTTCCAAGTTGTGTTTTTTCCCCCATCTTTTTTACTGTTCTGTGCTCTATCCAGTTTTTTATCTATTATTTTTCACTCTGTTTTCTTTGACATTTTTCACTTTTTCCTGGTGAGGCCATTCTGCGTCATTCCTATAGTGTAATGAGTGAAAAGGGTGTGCCATCTTTTTCTTAGGAAAAAAAAAAAAAATTATGCTCAATTTAGACTTCCGAATCTGTCAGATGCAACTATTTAGAGACTCGTAACAACATCATCATAAATTTCATTTCCAGTGTACAGATTTTTGAGAATCAACCAGCTTTCGGGAATAAAAACATAATTTTAAAATTGGGAGTGGATATTTATTTATTTATTTGTTTTTTATTCCCAGGAGTGTCTGACTCGGCCTCTGTCAGATGCTATCCGCTTTATTTATTTTTTTTTAGAAATAAACTCAGCTGAAAATGTGAATCAACTAGGATTCGAACTCGGGACCTCGGATACCAACCACCAAACCTTTTGCTACTTGCGCTAGGGACAGTCGGTTTGGACCACGTTGTTCATTTCTACTGTTACTAGGGACTGTTTCTTTAATCGAACACGACATCTCCTTCAACATCGTCGAGCTCTATGAGCTTAATCTCGTGCATGCATCACGCAAACACTTCTACTTATACATTCCAAAAGGATGGTATAGATCTTACATTTTCGTCCTAAATATTACAAAATGTGACAAGTAGAAAATTAATAATTTTTTAATAGAGTTGGTGAAATGTACACCCTGCTTTAAAGTATATCAGTAGTGTTACTGTATTTTTAAAGTTAAAAAATGTGCCGAGACCCCCCAGTTATAGGCCATTTCGAAATACACCCTCAACTTATTTACTTATTTATTTATTTTACATTGACACTCCTCCAGCTATTGCATTTCTTTTCCACATTTGAGTGGGCCAACATATTGAAAACTTTTCTATATCAAAGGAGTGATTTGTTTAAATTTAATGGCGTTAGCGTTTTCTAGTAGCAAATAGAAAATGTGGCCATCAAATTCAACCAAAAAGAAACTTTTAAATTAGTAAAAATATACTATTTCTTACCAACCTCCCAATCAAAGTGAGTTGATAAGTTAGTAATAAATTTGCCATTCTAAATATAAAATATATAGTATTTCTGAAATATTTTAAATTTTGAACCGAACAGGCTCTAATATATATTAATTTTATTAGCGGGATTTATCGCCGCTGCCGCCGATTGATTTTTGATTTTTGATTTTTGATTTTTTTTTTTTTTTCACGCTCCTTGAGAGACCTCCGCTGTCTCACCCATGTAGCCTAATTCATCATTCCAATTAATGAAGCGGGTAGCACGCTATCTTTTTCTCAAAAAAATTTTATTAGCGGGATTATTTCGTGGGTCTTGGTGCTGATTACCTGAATCTCTGAATTAATGCAACTATTAAGTGCTTCCATGCAACAAGCACAATGTCTCATCGCCCCTCCTATTTTCTGGTATTGGCTCCAAGGTGCTTGAAGCAGAAGCACCATGGTTCCCATCGAGCTACTGACCCAACCAAGCCTCTTTTTTTTTTTCCCCCTTTGAAACAATGCTAATCGTGCGCCCTTAAATTAGAGATAAATCTTATATTCTGCTTAGTCGACAATCTTTCACTAATTTTATCAGCTTTTTTTTGCTAATATTAAAAACTAAAAAAAAAATAAATTTTAGATATGAGAGGCACAAAATTTGCAGCTATATATATAAATATAGGATGCACATGTTGCTTATTTTTGTAATGCAATAACAGGGCATCACCCGTGCACTCTTAAATTATTATTTTTTTAAGAGAAAGATAGTATTTTATAAGTTTTATTTTTTTATAAAAAATAAACTTAACTAGAGATGTAAAGCAATTAAATTTCGAAATTAGGACATCGATTACTAAGTTACCGACTATCAAGATTTTCACTACCTGCATTGGGAACGATCGGTCTCTCTTTGGGTTTTCTAGTAATACTAGTTTATATGTACAAATAGTATTGCTCGGGAATGTCCAAAATTTACACCGTTCTTCTGATAACATTTCTCAATTTTTAGTTTACATCTTTCTTGAAAAGCTAGCCGAGGCTGAAGCCTCCAGCTTTGAAATGCACAGGACAGAGACTGCTAAAGCCATAACCCAAAAGAGCTATTAAGCTAGGTTCTTAGAGAACATCGATAAGGAATGAATGAATGTGTAAGACGAGATGGTGCATGCTCACTTCCAAATTCGACCCATCATATCTTTGCTAATTACTTTGCATATACCAGTAACACGGACACAAAGAAAATCCAAGCGGCGCAGGGTGTCGGATTGCGGGAATCTTGCTTTCTACAGCGATCTTCCTATCTAAGTCGATTATCAGGATATGTGAACCCCCCAGGCAAGGAAGATAGATTGTATTCCGTCTGCAGCTCGGGAAACGTATCGAGTCGAGAGCGAAGGAGTGGTTTTCGCCCAAGAACAGCGCGTGGTCACCCACGTCTTCCTGCTTCAAGAACTCCACCCGGTCGCTATCCAGAAACTTCACCTTGTAAACCTCCAGCTCCCGGCGCTCCGCGTAGGCCGGGAATTCGGCGAGGCTCCAGGACAGGGAGACGAACAGCAATTCCGCGTCGCGCTCCACCAAGAAGGTCGGGCCTCCTCCCGACCGCACTGCCGGCCCGACCCTTTCGAGTACCCTCACCCGCGGAGAAGGCTGCTCGCGGCCGAGCTCGCAAACGAGCAGTTGCGAGCGCGTCGCGACGTAGAACTTGCTCCGGTGGAACTCGACGTCCGGCCGAGCGCAAGCCTCGGCGTCCGGAGCGGGAGCGAGGGGCGTCCAGAGGCGGTCGCCCGGGCGGTAGAAAGCGTAGTCGGGCTGTGATGACTTGGCGGGATCTTTGACGACGGCGAAGGCAATCCAGTCACTGGGGGATGTCGCCGGGTCGGCGGAGAGAAGGAACTTTTGAATGTTGGCGGGGGCGAATTGCGAGCTGCTATTGGTCGGGGCGGCGGAGGTGGGGAGGTCGATGAAGGATCGGTAGAAGGGGTGGTAGAGCACGAGGCGCGGGAACAGGAAAGGGACGTTGGCGAGGAGGAGCCAGCCGCGGGAGGAGCCGCGGCAGATGAGGCCGAGGAACCACGGGAGGGGCAAGAGAACGAGCTGGTCGCGGACGACGTGGTAGAATTCGAAGGCGTCGAGAATGAAAATGCCGTAGGAGACGTGGCCGACGAGCCACACGTCTTGCGGCTGGGCGAGCGCGGCGCCCCACTGGTTGCAAACCGATGCAAATGCTACATAGTCGGCGAACGACAAGTCTCTGGCGATCAGCCTGAGCATTTCTTCGGGAAAGTCGGCCCACGGTCGCGACGTCGGCATCTTTGATTTTCTTTTCTTTTCTTTTCTTCTTTTTTTTCTGCTGGGGTTAGAGGGGAGGTGGGGTTCACGAAGAACACCAAGAAAGAGGGGGGAGTTGTAGCTGGGAGAAAAAAGGGCGGGAGAAAGAGAGAGAGAGAGAGAGGAGAGGAGAGAAGGAAACTAACGTGGGTCACATCTTAAATTAAATAGAATTGGTTTAATTTGGATTCGAACCAATCAACAACACATAGGTGTTGGCTCAGTAAGATTACATCGAGCACTTCAGGAAAAAGAATCTCCGAAGTAAAGCACAACTGGAAAGAGGGAAAAAAAAAAAATCACTCCTGAATGGTATTTCACATTTTCAAATTGGTTTCTGAAGAAAGTGGGTCGATCGATCATCTATCAGTCTTAAAAATAAATCGCTAGTACAATTCAAAAGTATAATAGATTTTTTGGATTTACATCTGATATTTAGATACTGAGAGGTTTTAGTATAAAAAGTCTAAGAATAAATTGAAAAAAAAAAACCGTTAGAAAAGGAGAGAGAATTGTTATTTTTCGGTGAAAAGGGATGTTCTAAGTAAAACGCATGGAGACCCCCAATACTGAAGGCCAATTTGAAATATGATTCTTAAT
The DNA here is from genome assembly GCA_016920855.1 of Puya raimondii. Lineage (NCBI taxonomy): Eukaryota > Viridiplantae > Streptophyta > Magnoliopsida > Poales > Bromeliaceae > Puya > Puya raimondii. The sequence goes on along the minus strand of JABWPP010000050.1, from coordinate 51,449,021 downwards.
AACTTTGCTCTTTTCGATATCAAGGATCTATTAACTACTAATTTTTTAATTTAAATTATATTATATTTTAGTTGAATTAATATTTCTAACTTTTTTTAAATTAAAGTATTTCTAACTTTTTAGAATGGCTAACCCTGGCCCTCTTTTAGAGGTTGACAAAATCAGACGATTGGTATTCCAGTGGAATAAATTTCTCTCGTGTAATTGTCATCCTTTTTTTTTTTTTTTTTGCATTTTGTTTGAGGTTTATTACTTAACTCTTGTTATTTAATTCATCTCTCTAATGAATGAAACAAATAGCATGCTATCTTTTTCTTTAAAAAAGAAGTATTTCTTGACTAATCCTTGTGCAATCAGCTTCTAAAAGTGGGTCCGCAAGCCCATTTCAGTTTTTCGATAATTTTTCATATTCTATACTGTGACTTCCCAAATAGAAGTATTGTTCTATAAGTTACATCCAAAACAAATATAATTATGTGATATATTTATGGCTGGGGGTACTAGAAGGGAATCGATCACACAACGGTGTTCTAAAAGCATATTTGAAGGATAAATGTATAGCTTTATTGCAAGATTTTAATAAAAAATAATGAAAATAAAGAAATTAAAAATAAGGAATGAACGAAATGAAATAGCTCAGTTTCAAAGATCCATCATCTTCAAAGGCTCGGTACAAAATAATAGCATGTATCAAAAGAAACACATGCATGCATGTTTTCAAATCCTGTTACAAACTTTGGTGCACCGGATCTATCAAAATCTTTTTAAAAAATCTAAGTGTCAATGAAACAGATTAATTGGTGCACGGGATCTATCAAAATCTTTTTAGGCCTAGTTGTTTCATTTCTCTAGTCTAATTTTTTTCTCTTAATGAATGAAGATAATAATATGCTAATCCATCTTAGGAAAAAAAAAAAAAGAATCTTTGAAGTGTGAATTGGTTGATCTTCCTAAACTATTTTGTATAGGCAAATACTTGAAACTCTATTTAGGCAAACTATTTTGAGGGGTTATAACACTACTTAATTTGATGTACATGTTTATATATTTCCTAAGCAAAGAGCTTTATTTAGGCAACCAAAGAATTTGCTATATATCTACTCATAAACTTTTCAATTAGTTGAGGATAGTCCAATATATCCAGCGGATTGATTACGAATTGCAATATTCGAATTCTCAGAGGCAACCCTTGAAGTACAGTAATTGTATTGAACTGTAACAAGTTGAGCACGCTGTTTCAAAAATTCATTTCAACATTATATATTACATTACAGCTTGCATACTAGCCTTTGTTTTATGTAAATAATAATCAGCACTACTTTTACTACAGTGAGATCATCCGCAGAATATGCACATAGAGAAACCGACACTGCAATACAATACAGTAAAGCCTACTTAAACCTTTTTCTGTTACTTTGCTATATCCTCTTGCATGAGCAAATACTTTAAACTTCTTGAAGAGTTTTCATAGTCTCTTGTTCACAGGACATATGCAGAGGAGGATTGTTTAAACTCTTATTCTGTTCTGGTTTATCATCTTTTAAAGGCTTGAAACTTGCAAGGCTTGCTAAAGCGTCGACAGTGTCAACGACACCTTCGATCCTTGCGGATATATCAATCAGTAGTGTCGCTACCGTGATCAATGGCAGAGCTTTGATTACTGAAAACTTCAACTTGTTATCTTCTGTTTCCACTTCTACTGCAATCATTTGCTGTGTCAAATTGTTGGGGAGTGATCTTAAAGCACTCTGTAGCTCATGAACCCTATTGTTCATTTCTTCTATAACAACTCTATGCTCCAAGACTTCGTCATTTCTTTAATAGATCGTGACATCTCCTTCAATACCATGGAGCTCTGCGAACTTAATCGCTTGCAAGTATCTCTCAAAAGCTTCTTTGTGGACTCAAGCGCCTGGTGGCAACATATTTTTAAGGAAAAAAATTACTGAGACTGCTCTAAACTCTAAACTACTTACTGAGACCGCTCTAAACTCTAAACTACTGGCAATTTGAAATGGCCTCCTCAATTTTACTTCTTTTTTTTTTTTACATTTTCTTAATTAAACCTAATAGTAACTTTACAAAATTTTAAAACTCCAATATGTAACAGTAAAAAAAAACATAGAAATTAAAAAGTAATTAAAGTTAATAAAATTATTTTTAATTAGCTTAAATAAGTCAAATTAAAAGCTTAGAAATTGCAATTGATGGCCTATTTTAAAACCACCTACAGTGTTCATACTAAGTTACCAACCATCAAGATTTTGCTACCTGTTCTAGAAATGGTCGGTCCTCCTTTGAGTTTTCAGTAATGCTGTTTTATATGTACAAATAGTGTTGTTTGGAATTACACAGTTTCTGAGCAGACAAGTAGTAACATCTCTCAATTTAGTTTACATCTTTCTTGAAGAGCCGAGGCTGAAGCCTCCAGCATTGAAATGCATAGGGCAGAGGCTGCTAAAGCCATGACCCAAAACAGCTATTAAGCTAAGTTCTTAAAGAACATCCATAAGAAATGAATGAATGTGTAAGACGAGATTGTGCATGCTCGCTTCCAAATTCGACCCACCATATCTTTGCTAACTTCGCATATACCAGTAACACGGACACACAGAAAATCCGAGCGGCGCAGGGTATCGGATTGCGGGAATCTTGCATTTTATATCCATCTTGCTTTCTAAATCGATTAGCAGGATATGTGAATCCTCCTGGCAAGGAAAATAGACGGTATTCCGCCTGCAGCTCGGGAAACACATCGAGTCGAGAGCGAAGGAGTGGTTTTCGCCCAAGAACAGCGCGTGGTCACCCACACCTTCCTGCTTCAAGAACTCCACCCGGTCGCTATCCAGAAACTTCACCTTGTAAACCTCCAGCTCCCGGCGCCCCTCGAAGTTCGGGAAGTTGGCGAGGCTCCGGGACAGGGAGACGAACAGCAATTCCGCGCCGCGCTCCACCAAGAAGGTCCGGCATCTCCCCGACCGCACTGCCGGCCCGACCCTTTCGAGTACCCTCAACCGCGGAGGCGCGGGCTGCTCCCAGCCGAGCTCGCAGACGAGCAGCTGCGAGTGCGTCGCGACGTAGAACTTTCCGCGGTGGAACGCGACGTCCGGCCAAGGGCAAGAAGCCTCGGCGTCCGGAGAGGGAGCGAGGAGCGTCCAGAGAGGGTTACCCGGGCGGTAGAAAGCGTAATCGGGCCGTGACGACTTGGCGGGATCTTTGGCGACGGCGAAGGCAAAGGCAATCCAGTCAGCGGGGGACGTCGCGGGGTCGGCGGAGAGAACAAACTTTTGAATGGTGGCGGGGGCGAATTGCGAGCGGGGATCGGTCGGGGCGGCGGAGGCGGGGAGCTCGATGAAGGATTGGTACAAGGGGTGGTAGAGCAGGAGGCGCGGGATCGTGAAGGGGTTGTTGGCGAGGAGGAGCCAGCCGCGGGAGGAGCCGCAGCAGATGAGGTCGAGGGACAGCGCGCCGGGGAAGAGAAGGAGCTGGTCGCGGACGACGCGGTAGAATTGGAAGGTGATGCAGCTGAATATCCAGTTGGAGAGGTGGCCGACGAGCCACACTTCTTGCGGCTGGGCGAGTGCGGCGGACCAGTTGGAGCAGACCAATTTAAATGCCACGTAGTCGGCGAACGCCAAGTCTCTGGCGATCAGCCTGAGCGGTTCGGCGGGAAGGTCGGCCCATGATCGTGACGACGTCGGCATTTTCGTCTTTGTTTTCTTCTTTTTTTTCTGCTGGGGGTGTTCACAAAGAACACCAACTAACGAACACCTATTTTCGATCTGTACTTATACTAAAAATATTCTGTCTAGGATGATCTCTAATTCAGAATGCGCTCCAATGTCAACTTCGGCAATGGACTTATGGGAAACATTCATGAATGTGTCAAACAATCAAAGAAGAAAGCAAGAACTCTGTAAGCTAACGGCCTCGTGGTGGGTAATATGGCTAGAAAGGAATTGTATTATTTTTCAGGGAAAAAGGAGAAATTTTTATCGTGTTCTCGAGGAGATCGTAAATCTTTTGACGGACTGGGAGAAGAGGAGCAAAGGCAGACCTTAACTGTAGGGAGGTGTCAAGCTATTTTGTGTGTGTGTGTGTGTGTGTGTGTGTGTGTGTGTGTGTGTGTGTGTGTGTGTGTGTGTGTGTGTGTGTCTTTTTTTGTCTTATTGAGGCCTTAGCTGCCTCCGTATTTTGTAGCTAAATTCATCTTCTTATTGAATGAAGCAGGTAGCATGCTACCTTTTTCTCAAAAAAAAAAAGAAGAGAGGGGGAGTTGTAGCTGGGAGAAGGAAAGGGCGGGAGAACGAGAGAGAGGAGAGGAGAGAGGGAATTGAACTAACGTGGGTCGCATCTTCATTAAATAGTTGGTTTAGTTTGGATTCGAACCAATCAACAGCGCATGCATATGGTGAAACATTAGGTGTGGGCTCGGCAAGATCGCAATTGGAAAGGGAGAAAAAAGAAAAGAAAAAAAAAATTTGCGCCTGAATTAATGGTATTTCACATTTTCATATTGGTTTCTGAGGAGAGCGAAGGCTAAAGAAATTGGGTCGATGGATCATCTATCAGCCTAAAAAGAAAAAGGATTAAAAATCGACTAGTACAATTCAAAAATATAATATATTTTTTGGATTTAGATCTTGAGATATTTTAGTATAAAAAGCCTACCATTAGAAGAAGAAAGAGAATTATTATTTTTCCATAAAAAACGATGTTCTAGGTAAAACGTATGGAGACCCCCAAGTAAAGGCCAATTTGACATACGCTTCTTAATAGTTTTGCTGTTCTCGATGTGGAGAATCTATCAACTACTAGTTTTTTATATTTCACTTAAATTAATATTCCTAACTTTTTCAAAATTAAAGTACTTCTTGACGAGTCCTTGTGAAATTAGCTTCTAAACCTGGGTTGCAAGATCCAAAACAAACATAATAATTATTATTATTATTTTTTTTTTTTGAGGAATAGGTAGCGTACTACCTGCTTCATTCATTATGTGGGATGAACTAAGCAAACAAAGTGGAAGCAGCCAGGGCCTCCGGCAAAAAGGTAAAAAAAAAAAAAAAAAAAAAAAATAAAAAAATAAAAATACAGAGATTCAAACAAGCTCAATCCATTCGGTCGCTAGTATATTAGCTCTACCCAAGGCCCTTAAAGCGTCAGGTGGGTTATCCCGAAAGATAAAGTTGTTTCGCTCTGTCCAAACGACCCACCAGATTGCTGACAACATAGATAAGTTAACCTTCCGCGTCGTAGAGTATGGGTTGTTGGCGATGCTCAGCCACAAATCGCGGGGGTGACCGGGAGATTCATCTAGGGCTTTCAAACTCTCCGCGTGGAACAGAAGAAAACGGGTAAAGACACAGTTCCTGAAAAGGTGGTCACAACTTTCCAGTTGTGTCGCACAGAGAACACACTGTGTTTCCACGGGTATGCCATGCCGCACCAGTCTATCAGCAGTACGCAGCCTATTACGCAGAAGCAACCAAGAGAAGATTTTTATTTTAAGCGGCATTTTCAGCTTCCATATGTGTCGATTAGATAGGTCTCTTACTCCACCATCCGTGAGGAAACGGTAGAGCGATTTAACAGTGAACAAGTGGTTGGGTGTCCACCGCCATTTGACGGCGTCATGCCCATCCGCTGGCCTGCTGTGCTGAAGCAGATCTTTGAGCGCTATCCAATGCCTTCTTCTCTCTGGTGACCGGTGCATCTCAAAACCGCGGCAGATGAAACGCCATCTCCATCCGTTTGTGCTCCAGCATTGAGAGACCCTGACCTCCTTATCTGTTACATTTTGATAGATATCCGATAGCAGCGTGCGTAGTGGTGTTTCGCCTAGCCATATATCGTTCCACATCCTGATTTGGGTGCCCTCGCCTAGCTCGTAGTAGATGCCACAGGTGAACACATCACGGCAGCTAAGCACACTTTTCCACCATTGGGAGAAAGGTGCGAAGCCTCTACCCTCATGAAGAGGCTTTCGTCTGGTATAGTGAAGAGACCTGAGAAGTTTGCACCATAGCAGGTGCGGCTCATTGAAAAAACGCCACCACCATTTAGTTAAAAGAGCTAGGTTCATAGCGTTCATATCGAGGATCCCTAAGCCTCCCTCGTCTTTATGTCTACAAACTGATTTCCAGTTAACCAGGCATGCTCCCCCTGTAATTTTGGAGCATCCTTTCCAAAAGAAGGCACGCCTCAGAGCCTCAATGCGGCAAAGCACCCATTTAGGGGCTTTGAAAATGGACAGGTAGAAAAGCGGTAAGTTAGTAAGGACAGAATTGACAAGAATGAGTCTTCCCCCTTGAGAAAGCAGCTTAGCTTTCCAACCTTCGATTCTGTCATTTATACGGTTGATGACCTGGGCCCAATGCTCCTTACGCAGGCGTTTGTCCGAAAGTGGTAAGCCCAGGTATCGAAAAGGTAGACGTCCGACGTTGCATCCAATGATGTTGGCCAGTCTTTCCGCTTTAAGGTTGTTGGATCCAAGGTAATACAATTCTGATTTCGCTTTGTTGATCCTGAGGCCAGACGCCCGCTCAAAGATTTTCCAGAGTAGCAACATATTCCTCAAGCATTTGGAGTTAGCTTCGCAGAAGAAAATGGTATCGTCGGCGTATTGAATCATCACCGTCTGACATTCGTTGGTTGGTCCAATGCCTTTAAGCAGGTTGTTTGCTTTGGCAGTTTCAAACATTCTGGCTAGGCAGTCAGCAACAAGAAGAAAAAGATAAGGGGAAAGTGGGTCTCCCTGTCTCAGGCCCTTTTTAGTCTGTATCCAGTTCGTCGGTGTGTCGTTTACAAGGATGCCGATCTTTGCGTTGCAGATGCACTGTTCGATCCAGGACCACCATCTGTCACTGAAACCCATCCAAAGGAGAATACTTTTCAGGAAGTTCCAGTTGACCTTGTCAAAGGCTTTTTCGAAATCGACTTTTATGCTAACGCATTCTTTTCCCGATTTGGAGCACCAGTTTATTAGTTCACTTGCTGTGACAAACGAGTCTGCTAGTAATCTATCCTTGAGGAAAGCCGATTGCGATGAAGAGATTAAGGGTGGTAAGGCATCAGCGAGTCTGTTGGCTAGGACTTTGGAGATGATCTTCTGAATTCCGTTAATAAGACTAATCGGACGGTAGTCGCTAACCTTGCGCGCCCCTTCCTTCTTAGGGATAAGGCACACGAACGAGTAATCAATCGGGCGTAATTAATTTGCCCTCTTGGAGGTCTAGGAAGACTCTGTAAATATCCTCTTTAACCGTCTCACAAACATAATTATTATGTGATATATTTATGGCTGAGGTACTAGAAGCTAATCAATCACACAATGGTGTTCCAAAAGCATTTTTGAAGGATAAATGTGAAGCTCTATTGAAAGATTTTAATGAAAAATAATGAAAATAAAGAAATTAAAAATAAGGATTGAACGAAATGAAATAGCTCTGTTCCAAAGATCCATCATCTTCAAAGGCTCGGTACGAATCAATAACATGCATCAAAAGAAACATATGCATGCATGTTTTCAAAGCCTATTACAAAATTTGGTGAATCAGATCTATCAAAGAATTTGCTGTATATCTACTCATTAAACTTTTCAATCAGTTGAGCATAGTCCAACGTATATTCAGGGGATCGATTTCGAATTGAAAATTTCAAATTCTCAGAGGCAACCCATGAAGTACAGTAATTGTATGAATTGTAACAAGTTGAGCACGTTGTTTCAAAAATTCTTTACAACATTATGTATTGCATTACACCTTGCATACTAGCCTTTGTTTTATGTAAATAATAATTAGCACTACTTTTACTGCAAAAGCCTACTTAAACCTTTTTCTGTTACTTTGCTATATCCTCTTGAGCAAATACTTTAAACTTCTTGAAGAGTTTTCGTAGTCTCTTGTTCACAGGACATATGTGAAGGAGGGTTGTTTAAAGTCTTGTTCTGTTCCGGTTTGTCGTCTTTTAAAGGCTTGAAACTCGCAAGGCTTGCTAAAGCGTCGACAGTGTCAACGACACCTTCGATCCTTGCGGATATATCAATCAGTAGTGTCGCTACCGTGATCAATGGCAGGGCTTCGATTATTGAAAACTTCAACTTGTTATCTTCTGTTTCCGCTTGATCTGCTGCAATCATTTGCTGTGTCAAATTGTCGAGGAGTAATCTTAAAGCAATTTGTAGCTCATGAACCGCATTGTTCATTTCTTCTATTAACAACTCTATGCTCAAAGACTTCGTCATTTCTTTAATAGATCGCGACATCTCCTTCAATACCATGGAGCTCTGCGAACTTAACTGCTTGCAAGCATCTCTCAAAAGCTTCTTTGTGGATTCAGGCGCCTGGTGGCAACATATTTTTAAGGAAAAAAATTATTGAGACAGCTCTAAACTCTAAAAGTATTGGCAATTTAAAATGGCCCCCTCAATTTACTTTTTTTACTTGAATGATTTAGAAATTTTATTAAACCTAATATTAACTTTACAAATTTTAAAAACTCCAATCTGTAACAGTAAAAAAAAAAGAAAAAGAAACATAGAAGTTAACAATTAATACCGAACACGACTATCAAATTTAATAAAATTATCTATTTAATAAGCTTAAATAAGTCAAGTAAAAGCTTAGAAATTGCAATTGAAGGGCCTACTTCAAAACCACCTATGGTGTTCATACTATTTTATTAAATATTGATTCTTGGGTCATGAATTTTACCTTAACCTCAGAATTAATGCAGCTGTTAAGTGCTTCCACGCAACAAGCACAATGCCTCATCGCCCCTCCTATTTTTTGGTATTGGCTCCACGGGTGCTTGAAGCTGAAGCGCCCATGTGCCGGTTCCCATCGAGCCAAATTGGCTTGTGAATCCTCCGAGGCTTTAGAATTGAGAACACATTTGTAACCTTGTGACTCGTGAGAGGAAGAGCTCTTTTGATCCACAACGCCACTGGAGAAGTACTCTTCGACACAACCTGGTTTGAGTAATCAATTTCCACAGGCCATTTTAGTTGTTTTTTTCGATGAAAATTAACGACTCTATTAACTATTAGCTATTACTGATTAAAAAAAAACAAAAGTTGATCGAGACGGCACATACATTCTAAGGAATCTGCGAGCTTTTCCATGTTGCGGACGATTTGACGGTGGAGCTCCGCTCCGGCCCAGACAGGGCAAATCAGGATGCTGACCGTTAGGCAGATGAAAATTCCGACGACGATGGTTAACACGCGCTGCTGGGCCAATTCAAGCAGCTCATCGACCCGATAGCCCGACATGGCGACTAAGCTGAAGGTGAGGATGAATATGGTCACACCGTAATCGAACTTTGTTTTCACCGTCGGTATGAACCGCGAAAAAGTAGCAGCAGCCGCTGTGGCATATTTGCAGAACATGCACGATTAGTCGTGATGAATCCTCAACCCCTACTTTTACTTAAATATTTTCAAAGATCCAAAAAAAAAAAAAATCAAAAGTACTTTTTGAGTCTTTTTCAAAATATTGTCGGATGCGTACAGAAATTGACCGTCACGTATTTCTGCCGCCATTTTGAAATATATATATAGCTTATTTTTAAATAGGCTTAAATATTTAGCACTATATTTTTTTTTTCCAAAATTAATTTATTATGAACATTACCTAGAAGAAACACTGAGGCACTAAGGATGTAGGGCTCCATCTTATCTCCTGATTGGCTTGCGAGCCAGTGGACGCCCATTGCGAGGGCACTTGCGCTCAGAGTCGCGGTGGCTCTGTTGAATCCTTTATACAAGCACCCACCTAAATACAAATGCACGTCTCAAACATTTTAGTAAACGTAATTTAAATTTTTGGACTAATTCACAATTTAATCATATAAACTCTCAAAAACCTAGGCTAAAACCATATATGTTAGATTACCTTTCAATTTTAAAATATTCATATAGTTTAGTTTATCTTTCCAATGAATGAAACTGGTAGTGTATTATTTTTTTCTCAAAAAAAAAAAATACTCATTGTCAAATATTTTGTACGACTTGTATGATGAGTAAGGCGGGATGTACGGTTAAAAAATATTTGTTTTTAGTACGTCTTTTACTTAAGCTAGCTTTAGGGATCCGAATACGTATGCATATATTTGCACGTGTACATGCACGTACGTACCAACAGTGTATTCAAAGACCACCACAACGGTCATAACGGCCCACATGGTGGCGCCGCCGAGACCGTCGTACAACGGCCGCATGTAGTAGAAGAGCGAGACGAGGGTGAGCGCGGCGCCCACTTTCGCGCCGTGGACGACTCGCCGCGGATCGTCGGCTCCTAACTTCCACACTGTCTTCGCGGAGCTCACGATCCAATCGATCAACCAACTCCGTGCCCTCTCAATCATGTTACGTTCGCATGCCGTTACGACCGCCGCCGCCGACGACGACAGGTCGTCGCGGGGGACCGTCACCCGCCATTCCAGATCACGCGGCTCTTCTTTTTCTCCGGCCATGGGGCGCAGTCGCCTCTGCGGTGATCGTAAAATGAAGTACGGTAGATCCGGTGGGAGCGAGGTTGGGCCCTCTTGTACTGAACTGGGTGGTACGGTAGACGTGCCAGTGAGTTATACAAGTAATTTGTCTTGTGATGGAGTGATAGGGTGACTCTTATATAAGGGGAGGGGGAGAGGTGATACTTCGTTGTTGATCATCTAGAGAAGCATTAGGAGAATTTTGCTCTTCTGTAGGGTCCATATCAGATTAATTTTATGTATTGAATTATGTAAAATAATAATAAGAATAAATCTAATTAACAATAATGTGATAAAGTAGTGACAATATGTTGTGAAAAAAATGTTGTTGCTTCTGACAAAATATTTGTTTAGGACAAATTGACCAATATTAAAGTAGTGACAGGTACGGGTGACAATTCAGTTCGTTGTTCGTGAGACAGCTCGTGTTCGACTCGAAATAAGCTTTAGATCGATCGCTTGTTTAATAAATGAGCGAAACAGGCTAACACAAGCTGGATTAGCTCGATATAGCTTGAATATATATATATATATATATATATATATATATATATATATATATATATATATATATATATATATATATATATATATATATATATATATATATAAAGAGAGAGAGAGAGATGTGGGATAGAATACTTTTAGAAGTATTAGTCTTTTTTTTACTTTCTAACTTTTTCGCCTTTGAATCAATCCTCTTAATCACTATCAGTCTTTAGATCAATACTATTATGCTATTTGGATTTTAGGCCAACTCAAATGTAAAATGTAAAAATATTTATATTTTGTAAATTTTAATTATTTAATTATATTTTTTAAATTTTTATTAAATAGTAGAACTGATAATGTAACTTAGTACGGTTCGCGAATCAGCTCGTGTTCGACTCGTTAATAAATAAATAGAATATAATCTAAATTTTTCAGCTCGATATTTTAAGGATGCTAAGGTTTTGCCCGTTGACATCACTAGTGACACGTCAAGATGTGGTTTGTCAACGATGTAATCAAATCCACAAGACCAGTAATTTGGGGGTTCATCCAATGCGCTCGTAAGCGCGTGCTGTTACGCCTATATTTGAACACACATTACGTGCATGATTTGACTATTTTTATATACATTTTTTTTTTTTTTTTTTAGAAAAAGATAGCACGTTATCCGCTTCATTCATTTAGCAGATGAATTTAGCTATATGGATTGAGGCACCGCGGCCTCGAAAAATATTGAAGGCAACAAAAAAAAAAAAAAAGCAAATAAAAACAAAGAAGAAAAAAATATAGAAAAAATAAAAATTCTACTTCTCACTCAAAACGAAAATACTAAGAGCTGCAAATCTTATCCCATTTCCTGCTCATGTCCCGGATTCGCCTAATAGTCAAAAAAGGGTCAAGTGGTTGGTTCCTAAAAATTATGTTATTTCTTTTCCGCCAGATCATCCACCAACAGGTTGCGACCCTGGTTAGATCCCTCGCTGTTGCCCCTTGGCGGCGATCCCCAGCCAGAAGCTCCCAGACACCCCTGACCTCCATCCCAGGCCTCGTGATGTGCCTACCTTCTAGGATGTTGTACATAAAAAATCTGCTGAAAACGCATCCAACAAGCAAATGATCAACAGTTTCTACATCGCTGCCGCACAGCACGCACTGTTGATTCCCGGACCAGCCTCTTTGAGTAAGTTGTCAATCGTAGGTAGGCGTTTCTTAAGTGCTAACCAAATAAAAATTCTAACTTTAGATGGTATTTTCAGCTCCCAAACTTTAAGCGAAAGAAAATCACGTACTCCCCCATCTCGGATCAATACATACATCGACTTAACAGTGAAACACCTTCCTGCATTCCATCTCCATCGAATTTCATCCGACCTGTCCGATACTTGGAAACTTGAAAGGAACTCCTTGAATTCTCTGATTCTGCAGTCACCTCTCGACATCCCTACCCCAGCTCCTCGTAGGGTTTTTCTCCATCTCCACCCTTGAAGGGAGCGACACTCCTTGATTAAAAGTTCCTTTGTAGCTACTTTCTCATAAATGTCGAAAAAAAGAAATTTTAGAGAAGCGTCACCACACCACCTATCAGACCAAAAGTCAATAGACCGTCCGTCACCGAGGTCAAAGCATGTGCCACTTTTAAAGATATCTTTAGTAGAAAGCACACTCTTCCACCATTGTGAAGCTGGTCGAAACGTCCTTCCTTCACTTAAAGGTTTCCTCCTTTTGTAATATAAAGTTCTAATAAGGATGCTCCACTGTAGGCCCTGCTCAGATAAAAAGCGCCACCACCATTTCGAAAGTAGCGCATCGTTCATTATGGTGAGGTCCTTCACCCCGAGTCCTTCTTCATTCTTTTCCCTGCATACACAATTCCATGCTACCATATGTGCACCTCTCTTGTCACCCACTCCCCCTTTCCAGAAGAAATCTCGTCTTAGAGCCTCAATCCTCTTAATAACCCATTTCGGAGCCTTGAAAATAGAGAAAAAGTGCAGAGGTAAATTAGTAAGCACCGAATTCACCAATGTTAGTCTACCCCCTTTTGATAGTAATTTAGCTTGCCAACCATCTATCCTTCTTCGGATTTTATCGATGATCCTTATCCAATCCTTTTTGCGTAGAACTTTGGAAGACAAAGGTAAACCCAAATATTTAGTTGGAAGCTTTCCCACCTTGCACCCTAAATAAGTGGCAAGTCTAATATCTTTTCCGAGCGTACCCATATAGAATAATTCTGTTTTCTCTTTGTTCACCTTCACTCCCGAGGCCCATTCAAATAAGCCCCAGATAAATCGAATATTCTTCAAAAATTTCTTCTTCGCCTCACAAAAGAAAAGAGTGTCGTCCGCATATTGGATGAGTGTCACTCGACTATCCTCGGATGGTCCAATAGCTCTGACTAGATCATGGGACTTTGCTGCTTCTGTCATCCTGGCAAGGCACTCAGCAACGAGTAAGAAAAGATAAGGCGAAAGGGGATCACCTTGCCTCACACCCCTTTTCGTTTTAATCCAGTTAGTGGCGGTCCCATTAATCAACACAGCCATCTTGGCATTACAAATACACTCACCCACCCAGTGGCACCATTTGGCGTTGAAACCCCATAATTCCAAAATCTTTAAGAGGAACGACCAATTGACCCTGTCATAAGCCTTTTCGAAATCCACCTTAACTGCAACTCCCTCAACCTTTTCTTTACAGCCCCATGAAACTATTTCACTCGCTGTGACAAAGGCGTCGGGTAGCAGTCTCCCTTTAAGAAAAGCAGACTGGGAAGAGAAAATTAACTCTTGCATAACCCTCTCTAGCCTATTAGCTAAAACTTTAGATATTATCTTCTGTATTCCATTCAAAAGGCTAATAGGTCGGAAATCGTTGGCTCGCACCGCACCTTCTTTTTTGCGGATCAGACAGATATAGGAAAAATCAATAGGACGTGTGGAGATTCGTCCATCATAAAGTTCAAGAAAAATATTAAACACATCTTCCTTGATAGTGTCCCAAAAGGTCTGATAAAAACTAATTAGGAATCCATCAGGCCCTGGCGCTTTATCACCTCCTAATTGAAACACGGCCAATTTAATCTCCTCCAAGCTAAAAGGGATAGTTAGTTGTTCCGGATTCGAGACTCGTCTAGTATGAAAAAGTTCGCTCCAATCTCCATTGACAGCCGCTTCGTAGTTCACAGGTGCAAACAGCTCTTTGAAGAACCTCCAGAAATACTGCTTCTTCTCCTCTTCATTAAACACTTTTCTCCCATTATCCTCCACCACCCCAATCTCGTTAGAGCGCCTTCTATTATTGGCTATCGCATGGAAGAACTTTGTATTACCATCTCCTTCCCGAAGCCAACGATACTTGGCCCGAGTTTTTCATAGTATCTCTTCATCCTGAAGTATATCTGAAAGTCTAACTTTGAGGTTCTCCCTTCTATCCAGTAACTCCTTTGACAAGGCTTGATGTTCCTCCAAACCATCAATATGATGAATCTCTAGTATAATTTCTGACTTTGTTTGCGAAATATTGTAAAAACTATGTTTGCACCATTCACGAATCCGTTTACGACAATGACGCAGCTTAGCCGTGAAAGATAACACTGCATTCCCACAAGACTTCATTTCCTTCCACCAACTCGGGAGGCTTGAGAGAAAAGCCTCATTTTTTAACCAAACATCTTCTAATCTAAATTTAGTGTTCCTCATCTTACCTCCAATAGAGAGTAGAATCGGGCAATGGTCCGACGTAATTCTGGGGATAGCCTCTACCTTCGAGAGTGGAAATTTCGCATCCCACTCAGTCGAGATTAGAAATCTGTCTAATTTTGCAAGCGTTGGGTTATGCTGCATATTAGACCAAGTGAAAGATCGATTAATCAAAGGTAAGTCCATGAGCGCAAGTTTCTGAATAAGATCGTTGAACATACGTGTTGCCTTATTGCTCCACAACCTTCCTCTGCGTTCATTTTGGCTTCTGGTAAAATTAAAATCTCCACAAACAACCCAGCAACCCTTACAGATATCTCCAAGAAGCATCAGTTCCATACAGAACTCATCTTTGCCCTCCCACGTTGGCGGGCCGTATACGTTAGTGATATAGAAACTCTCTCCACTTCGAACGTGAGTAAGTCGGAGTGTAAGGGAGTAATTTTTTGAAACTACCTCGCTACAAGAGAAAAGTCGCGAACTCCAGCAAGTAAGGAGCCCACCTGAAGCTCCCTTTGCACCAATGTAAAAACATTTGTCAAAGAAGGACCCACAAACAGTACGAAGGAAAGAGAGAGACACCACACCCACTTTAGTCTCTTGAAAACACAACACAGCATTTCTAAGCCTAGACACCACACACCTAACAGCTCTACGCTTAGAGAAATCATTCAATCCCCTTACATTCCAACTACAGACACGAAACATAAAAACAAGAAAAACACCCTAGATAAGAACACACAACAGCAGACTAGGGACCCCACAGTCATGCACTGCCATGAAGGAACGCGCTAAAGGACTTAGTCTCCGAGTCCCCCAAGCGAACCCCGCACCTCTCGCTCTTCTTCTTAATTTTCTTTCTCCCATACTTGCGAAAAAAATATGTAGCATCAGTCTCACTTCCTTCTCTTAGTCGAGCTTTCCTTGCCATGGCCTTATAAGTCAAAGACTGACGGGTTTCATTAGCTAAACGCGCACTAAGCCGACGTGGAGATGTTAAACCCTCGGTTCCCATCTGCATTTGCGAGTCCATAGCAGAAATTGACTCAAAATCAAATTCGCTTTGACCCCCTCTCCTCCATCCATGACGATCTCTTCCGGCGGAGTAATTGACATTTGAACAAATCGCATATTAATTGTACTCTTCTTAACAGACGACCCCATGCAGATCCCAAAGTTCGCACCTATACTCCACGCAAGGCCACCAACCTTGTCCAAACTGTATATGAAAAAAGGAGAGTATATGATTCGATGCAAATCTAAAACTAATTAATATCAGAGCATTCCATAGTAGTGGGCTCCGGAGTAGTGGCTACGCTAGCTTGTTTCCATCTTGGCCACGCATTTGACACCCACCGTGAATTGTGGAAACTGGACAAGTAGTCACAACACCAAAATTACCCAACCAACTTAATTTCTCTCTTGAAATAAAATATCTAGTAATAATATGTTTGGTATAAGAAAAAATTTTGTGCAATCAAAAAAATTAGAAATTTAAGTTTTTTTATTTTAAAAAGCTTATGATTCGATAATTTATATTTTTTAAAAAAATTATTTATAAATTGAATATGATATTTATTTTAGCCATGCAATTAATCACTCTTCTGATCTATCTCATACCATATATTTTTCGAATATTTTTTAAAAAATACTGGGAATAAGATGTTTCAAATGCCTCATTTCTCTTTTTCTGTAACACTTTCATTGTACAGTTGAATTGCGTCATTACCTAACTTCATGGAGAACATCAAAAAGGAGGAGCACTAATTGTGAATCTTTTTGACATTGCTAGAAATTGCTTATCAAGTCAAGCTGAGACATTGACATGCTCACTTCCGTATTAGCATGTACTCCACCTATCAAGCTAGTAGCCCATGATCCTTTGAAAATTGTTGCATGCACCGAAGCGTACGCACTCGTTTGTAACCATAAATTTAAAATTCTAAATCCGAATCGTTAGATATGATCCATATGATCTACTTTATTTAAATAATTTACGTATAAAAATTTATAAAAAAAGTCATAAAAATTTAAAAGTGCTATAAATATAGTCCTTTAAACGTTGTAAAATTTGTCAGATATATAGTTTATATCTAGCTTTAGTCTTAGGATTAGAAATACAGTATTAATTGTTGGTGATACATTCACTTAAAAATAAAGCAATTACGACATCATTATCTTAATTTGTTTGGTTGCATACAATTAAGAAGTTCACTTTATATATAAAAGTGGTGGGAGTACTTCCAATATACAAAAGAAGAAAAAAAATTTATGTTTAAACACTAATTATGAAGGTAAGTTCACTTTTTGTTTAAAGTTATTCTTTTCGATTGCTGCAGTTGAACATTCTCATACAGTTTCAACTGTAACAGTAAAATTTAAATATATTATATTAAATACCGAATTTAAATTTATATATAGTTACTACTACAGTACCGTTACAATTATATCACTTTGGTGCATAAGGTGCGGTGTATATGGAATGATTTTTACGGTTGTTGATGTGGACTTTTTGGCTTGCCTCGTCAAAGTGGTTCCCTAATTAGGTGGGGGTAGCATTAGTAATCCTTTGTAAAGTTGTGACCATCGTGATGAGGCATCCATTTTGGACACGTACGAAGATGTCCTTGGAGCATTACAGTTGTTGGCTAATGCGTCATCATCCAAACCAATCCCTTAGGCCCAGTAACAATTTAGGCCACAAATAATATAATATATATATGTATATAATTTATTGCGCAAATCGCAGCAGATATTTTATAATATATGACCTGTTTGTTTTTTAAAAGTTGAAGGGGGAAATTTATTTTTGGCCCTAAATGCCTATTTTTGCTGTTTAATTTTTTATACATTAAATTTGCTCGTACCTTCTTCACTTTCTCAAAACACCGTAAATTAAATTTGCCAAAACTAGATGCTGCATATTGCTTATATCTGTAACCCAAAAAACGGTTGATCACCTTCTCATCGGATGTCAATACAGCCGAGATCTTCTACAGAGAGTTTTACCTAACAAGGTGGCTATCCGCGATTGTAACTCCGTCACGTTGCTCTGGAAAGGGAGTAAGAATAAAAGGGGCGCACTGGGAAGAAAGGAGTTAGTCACTATCGCTGCTATGTGGTGGGTAGTATGGCTTGAGCGCAACAGGAGGACCTTCCAGAATCGCAGATGCCCAGCGAGTTCGTTGATGGCTGAGATTCGATCACTTCGCTATGCCTGGGGCCTCCTCAGATAGTTTTTGTTTTTGTTTTAGTTTTAGTTTTAGTTTTTTTTTTTTTTCCCTCTCGAAGTCCAGATGCTTCAATTTGTAACTTAGTTCATTTCCTTTATGAATGAAGCGGTAGCATGCTACCTTTTCTCAAAAAAAAAAAAAAAATTTGATGGAGCCTCTCAGTCCACAAGGTTCAAGGATGTAACCATTAAACTACAAAAGGTTATAAATTTGCGCCAGTATATACACATTTTGTCCCCTCTTTTATTAATTATTTTAGATGGAATAATTGATATGTGAATTTCAAACAAACTTGCATAAATGACAACCATTTTTGGCATAAAAAATAACAGATACAAAAATAATAGTCGTTGGCTCATTAATTATTCACTATTTCGTTGGATTTTATACTCTGATTGAATGGATCTTAAAAGAGAAACAAATTCTTCGCTTTTATCATTATTTATATATGGATGAGGATGTAGAGGGGCCTAATCGGGCCTTGGGCCAAGTCAGTGAACGGATCAATGGGCCTAATTGGATTTGAAAGGGCTTGGAGATTGTGAAATGGTTAACCGGATCAGTAGAACAATCCAAGATCCGAAACTTCATTAGGCTAATACCACTTGTGGATCGAATAGAGCATAGCTTTCGATTCCATCACTACTTTCAAACATCACAACTTAAAGTATAAATAAATTTTAATTTTGAAAAGCAGCAAAAATTTACTGAATGATGATGACCTAATAGAGTAGAGGGCAGATGATCTGCGGTTCGCATTTACTCGTTCTTTTTAACTTAAATCTACTCTTGTGATTTATAGAAACCATCCAATTAAAATACTTTTCGTCACAATATTAGTAAAATAGTGTAAAAAATGTGTAAGTGCAAATGGCATTAGTGATCAAAAATTTAAAAAAAAAGAGAGAGTCAACCATGGAGTAAGTCAACAAAACATATTAGATAAGTAAATCAACGCTTGAAATGTTTGACCCATTGACTTTCCAACTTGGAGGGAGATTAATTAAAAGGACATAACCGATAACTATGACATTGTTTTGGGTCTTCTAATTCCCACAAGTTGTGAGCATCTAGTCAAATAATTGACACTCGATACAATTTCTGAAATTTTCGTACATTACAACTACCAATAATTATTTTTAAAAATCAAATTTTTAAGAAAAAATTATATAGATATTTCTTTCTAAAAGAGAAAATTGATATAGAATTAATATTGGTCCAAACTTAAATACTGAATTTCTATGAGGAAAAAAAAATATAGCACATCCTAGAGAAACTGTAGCTTTAGCTATGATGACTATGTTAGTTTGATTAGATGCATTCTTAGTTGATCTTAGTAGAAATGTGCAATATCATATTTATTTTGCTTTCATTTTGATTTCTGTACCAATCCTATTGAATAAAGGGTTAATTACATACAGGTCCCCGTAAATATAGTGAATTACACATATATTCCTATAAAGTTCAACTTTCATTAGTTATCCCTGCAAAAGTCGTAATATATGCAGATATGTCCCTCTGATTTGTTGCCGTTTGAGATCTGTTTATTTTTTAACAGTAGGAATGCGAAATGACAGTTTTGCCCTCACAAATATATCCCTCTAAAAGAATGATACAAGGAAGAAGAAGAAAGAGGAGGCGGCGGCGGCGCCGGTGCGCGGCGGTGCTCCCGCTCTCCCCCCCAACGGCATCCCTCATTGAGTGGATCCTCCGCGGCCCCCACTACCTCAACGATCGCCTTATCGACTTCTTCTTCGCCCACCTCTCCTCCTCTTTCTCCGACGCCGGCGATGTCCCCGGCGGAGGCGGAGGCGATCGCCTCCTCCTTGTCTCGCCCTCCGTCGCCTTCTGGATTGCCAACGCACCCGACGCTGCCAACACCATGGAGCCCCTCCGCCTCCGCGACTGCGACCTCGTCCTCTTCGCTGTAAACGACAACCCGACGTCGCCCTCGCCGAGGGCGGATCCCACTGGAGCCTTCTCGTCTACCACGCCGCCAAGGATGCCGTCGACGAATCGGGCGGCGGACATCGGCCCCAGCCGTTCCCGATCAAAGGAGAGGAAGAGGAAGAGGGAAGGGGCAAAACAGTCAATTCACCTTATTAACTAATCGTGATTAAGTATTTTAACTACGATTAACTCAATTTCTCTAAGAGCCCCTAACGGCAGGAATATATTTGCATACATTACGACTTTTGCAGGAATAATTAATGAAAGTTAAACTTTGCAGGAATATATCTGTAATTCACTATATTTGCAGGGATCTGTATGCAATTAATCCTTGAATAAAATACCCCATCTATCCAAAGATCTAATTTTGAATTTGATTTTATGTGCTCAATTATCTTGGAGTTTTGAAGTATTAAATTTTAAACATGCATTGTGTTAATATATTTAAATCACCAGTTCTAATAAAAAGAAAAAGAAAATAATAACATTGTTTCGTTTATTTATTAACTAAAAGCAATTAATAAAAGCCGTCGCATCCCCACCAAAAGGCGAAAAAAGTCGCGTATATTGACCGATCCTTCGTCCTCGTTCCAACTCTTCCCCAATTAACCTCTCTCTCTCTCTCTCTCTCTCTCTCTCTCTCTCTCTCTCTCCATTTCGCCATTTTCAATCCTATTTATTCCAATCCAAAACCCTACCTCCCCATTCCTACGTAGCTCGATCTCTCGCCACAATTTGAGAAGCGGAAGTGGGGGGAAAAGGGTAAAGGAAGGAGGGGACATGGCGAAGCTCTACGTACAAGCGGTGCCCCCCGCGGATTTGAACAAGAACACGGAGTGGTTCATGTACCCCGGCGTATGGACCACCTACATCCTCATCCTCTTCTTCTCCTGGCTCCTCGTGCTCTCGGTCTTCGGATGCACCCCCGGCACGGCGTGGACCATCGTCAACCTCGGCCATTTCGCGGTACTCCCCTTCCGTGCCCTAGATTCTCTGGTTTCCATTGTTGTGATGATGATGGTGATGACGAATTTGATCTTCTTTTATAATGAATTTGATGTGTTTTTTATCAATCCATGTTTCCATTTGACGTAGGTTTGATAGGGTTAGCATCTATGTGCTTGTTTTCGAATTTGGTTGTTGGAACTGGTTCGATTGAGGGAATTGATTGAGGGGATGAAGGGAATTTGGTTGCTCAATCTGCGTGGTAGATAAAAGAAGCTCCTTTATTTGCTGAGTGATTAATTTGTAAATTCATTCATGATTAGATGGATGAGGCCTTGATGTTGGGAAATGCTGTGCTCCAAAATTAGAGTAGTTTGGCGAGATTAGGGAATAGAAGCGTAGCCAATACTATTCCGCTTTGCATC
Organism: Puya raimondii; assembly: GCA_016920855.1. Classification (NCBI taxonomy): domain Eukaryota; kingdom Viridiplantae; phylum Streptophyta; class Magnoliopsida; order Poales; family Bromeliaceae; genus Puya; species Puya raimondii. Next base: position 51,427,781 of record JABWPP010000050.1, on the reverse strand, counting down.
ATTTGATGCATGTATAATCAATCACCTGTAGTTTAGTTTTACCTAGGGTCTTTTTCTCTGCAAGGTCTCTTATTTGATGGTTTCGACGTTTGATGTGCTTTGTGAGAATTACGGGGCATTTGTAGACGAGTTGGAACAAATTCGGTGAACCCTGTGCAGTAGCTTTGATTCCTTTTAATGGTAGCATGTTATTGCTTCATTCAATAGAAAGATGAATTAAGCTACAAGGTAAGGCAACCAGGACTTTTTATTTAAAAAAAAATTCTAAGGACAATAGGCAGTAGCTTTGATTCTAGCTAACATTTTTCTCTAGATTCAATCGGTTTCCTTTAGCTGTTTATCTGGTGTCAACTTTTGTGCCTTGAGGAGTCATGTGTGAAGCCTGTTAGGCCCCATATGAAAGATGTTCTTCAGAAGTTTTGTCGGCACAGAGCAATCTGAAGAAGCTGTATCATGGCATCATAAGACTTCCTCTTCGCAATGAACATGACCTCTTATTGTTCTCTTCAATATGATTCTATGTTCATTTGGATATTGACCTGTATTATTAACTCCTACATGGTTCTATGAACCAGCTGAAAGGTTGCTTTCATGTCGTATTGTTCTTCGCTTATAAACATTTTTTGTTCTTTGGCTTTCTTAATCACACCTGCGGCCATCCTGATGGAGTCTCGTGTTTCAGGTCACTTATCACTTCTTTCATTGGAAGAAAGGAACTCCTTTTGCTGATGATCAGGGTATCTACAACAGACTGACTTGGTGGGAGCAAATGGACAACGGCAAACAGCTTACTCGCAACAGGAAATTTTTGACTGCGGTACCTGTCGTCCTGTAAGTGTTCTTTCTCATCTTTGCTACTTGCAACATTTCTATTAAATATCTGCTCCCTCGCATCTTCCGTGGGTTAGCTCTTTATACGTGATAAGTTGGTAAAAAGAAATTGCCTCTTTCTGTTTATATGTTCACCTAGGTTTATATTTGGTGTGAAGATGCAACTCCTTGACACTTAGGTACCTGTACTTGACATGATTGTCTGAACGTAGTTGTTTCTTTGTACTAGGTCATGATTTATTGATGGCAGTTTATCACACATTATGTTAATTATTATATCCATTTTTTGTGTAAGTTGGATGCTTAGTGGATACGGAGAATAATTATCTCAATTAATCTGATTTTAATAATTGAAATGGGCGTTACGGTTAATACAAACCCAACTGTTAATTTGTGATAGATTGTTTGGTGCCCTTCAATATTCAGCTTCGGAAGAACCTATGGAAGATGCTTCGATGATATTGATTTTGCTTATACATAGAGACTTAGGAGTGTCTGATTGTGCTACTATCCTGCTCTTCCTTAGGCAATCCCTCGAAATATCCTGCCCTGTATATGAGGTCATCTCTGTAAAGCACATACCATATGGGATATATCACAAGCTGAACAGAAATTGCCACAGAGCAGAGAGCACAGAACACCTAAAAATATATTTCTTTTACCTTCTTTTTCTTTTTCTTTTGAATTCACCATCTTGCATTATCAAAATGAGCTTGATCTGATCATTTTAGCTGGCATAATAACATGTGACTGGCTTGTGGTATATGCCATGTTGCATGAGGATTATTAGAGAGAAGGCTTTCTCCCTTTGGACACTGTTTCGTGCCTTCATGGACGAAATTACAGCGGCTAATTTCTCTCTCTTCCTTCAGGTACTTGATTGCTTCACACACAACAGACTACCATCACCCGATGCTTTTCCTAAACACCCTTGCAGTGATTGTGCTGGTCGTCGCCAAATTACCTAACATGCACAAGGTTCGCATTTTCGGAATAAATGCAGGCGATTAAGCGGCTGTGCTTGAACGATATCTGTCGATATCTTTTATATATTTTAGTTGTTGTATGCCCATAAAGCTAGTTAAAGGACTTTAGCGGATGATACGAAGCATAGTGTTTAAAGATAGTAAGTTGGTCTCTGATCTTTGTACAGCAAATCACTTGAAGGAGAAGATAGAGATGAAGAGTTTGTGTTGTTACTGTGAAAGCAAAAATTTGTACGCTGTCCATATTATATCTGTTTGAGTTTTTCTATGTAAAATTTCTCTCGTTATATATGTCATATTTCATTTCTGGTACTCAAATAAGATGAGTCTCTTTTGTGTTTTGCATTATGCCTGTGATGATAAACGGGAGTACCGAATATGACACCACGATAGAGAAACTTATGTAGATGCACTTCCTAAATGATTGTGTGTAGTTAATACAGAGTTTCTAAACACTTTTGCTTTGATTCGTTCTTATTCTGGTTGAGGATCTGCTCATTTCCTAGCTCGCGAGATCTGGAAAGACATAATAATTTAGATGCCGTTCCTAATGATGCATATTATGTAGCATGTCTCAGTTTTATGAAAGAGAAATAATGTTGTCACCATAGTAATAGTTGAAATAGGCTGTGATATCCGAGATAAATTTTTGCCATGAATCAAAACTGGTTACACAATAATAATCTAAAGAGAATTTTTTTCTTTACTTAGAGAAAACAGGGGATCGATCGAGCTTATTTCTATTGTATAACACAGCGTATGGTTTTCTATTAGAGCAAATTTTTACGGGCTCGGAGGTCATAAATTTTAAATTATATAATTTTCATGTACACAAAATTGTGTCAGCTGTTTACGGAAAGTGAAGGACGTACTGACAATTTGGAGTAGACTGACCAGAAATATTAGATTAGGGGAGACTCTGCAGGATCTGATTACTGTAGCAGCATGTTAGTGGTCAATCTGGAAGGGAAGAAATAATATGATTTTTAGAAACCTCTTTGCTGACCCTCTTTTCGTAGTTAGACATATCAAGGAGCAGGAAAAAGAGTGGAGGAACTTTTATTGAGCTGGTTAATAAGCTGATCATTTTTATTTTTTCTCTTTTCTTCTTTCTTTGAGCTTTATCTTATTATTTTTCTTTTCGAGGCCGCGTTGCCTCACTATTTGTAGCCAAATTTATTTTTCCAATGAATGAAGCGGGTAGCGTGCTACCTTTTTCTCAAAAAAAAAAAAAAAAAATTGTGTCAGCTTCAGGCTTCTACAAGAAATACGTTTAATCTAAATTCTCTTTGGCTACCAGATGTTTGGTTTCGGCTTTTCGAATCGACAAAGTGAGCCAATGCGGCAAATTACTCGCAAGTAATTTAACCAATTAGACGTTTTTATATTGAACCCGAGACCTTCCGGAACAGCTAAGCATATGACTTCTTACAATGCTACCTAAAAACCAAATCTGATAGGAAAGAGTTTTTAAAAAAGAGGCAATTGCTTATGTACCTCTGAAAAATTTTCGACTTTCTGATTACCACTCTTAGAAGGCTAATATTAAAAATACTATTTTTACGTTCTAATCTATTTCAAATATACCCCTAGAGTTTAATTCTATTAGTGAACGATTAGCAATAACTGTTATCTCTGTAAAATTATTATTTTGTCCTTTCAAATATATCTTTCTACCGTCACCGACTTTTCTTATTTACCCTTAAGTTAGGGGCACAAGAAGTATTTTGATTTTTTATCTTTTCAAATATACTCTTCTACCATTACTAATATTTTTTATTTGTCCTTAAGTTAAAGGCAAAAGAGGCATTTTGATTTTCTTTTTAACTCTGGTAGATATTTAATTCACGTTTAACCCAAGTTAACTTAACAGGTGGTAACTGCAGAAGTATTTTTGAATAACGGAGGAACATATAAAGGGTATATTGGAAAGAAAAAAAAGAGTACAGATAAATAAGATATTTCCGAAGTTTTGAGGGGTATATAGGCAATTATCCCTTAAAAATATGTAGTCTTAAGTAATTAACACTCCTGTGCTAAGCAATTAGAATTATAAATGTCGTAAAAACTTGGCAAATATGCTAAATGAAAGTTATATACACTCAATATGACAATTAATACAACAGATGGATGGATTTAATTATTAAAACCGACAACCATGCATTGCAAGGAATTAGACCATATTCAATAAATCACAAAAGATAACATTCCATTACTGACAAATACTCAATAATAGTGAAAATCTATAAATTAACGAAGCCTCCTTCAGTTGCAGGAGCATGCATGAGAGGAATCTAAAAGATAACCAACTTAAAAAACAGCAAGTACACACACGCATGTGAAAAATGGCCACAAAAATAACATCCACTCAGTGCCCCAGCGACAGTTTAATTAGTTTATATAAAAAGGAAAGTAAAGGAGAGAGGAGTAGTAGTAAGATTTAGAATGTGTCGGCTTTATAGCAAATGAAAGCCAAAGCTAAGGATACCACAGATTACTACAAAGCATGTGAAAACATATGGGGCGGCTGCAACATTACTATTTATGCTCACAGCAACTTTAGTTACCTGTAATAATGTTAGCACCTAATCTCCTGAAAAGAACAATAAACTGACACACACAAAAAAAAGCTATTGAGCACACATTGTTGAGGGGTGCAGCTTTGGAAATGAGAGGCTAATTGCTCCCATGCATGATGTACCCTCTCCCCACATTCTTATAGAAAATTTTTTTTTTTTTTTTTTTTTTTTTTTGAGAGAGAAAGGTAGCTTGCTACCTGCTTATTCATTCGGCAAATGAATTTATCTAAAGAGGTGAGGCAGCAAAGCCTTGGCGAGAGGAAAAAAAAAAGTTTGATATCAAAATCCTGGTGCATACATATAGGCAAAAATGTATATATGGTAAGAATCTCTCAACTAAAGGCCATTTCATTCTGAATTGGTGGGCTGGCTCAGCTTTATTATTATTAATATTTTATTAACACTCCTTAATGTTTAACTTTTTTTTAATTGAATAGTTTAGAGTTTTATTGAATGTCTTTATAATTCTGTTCAATTTTAATAATTTTAATCACTTTTAGTAAACAAAATTTAAACAGATAATAGATAACATAAAAAAGAACTAGTTTTAACTAAAATCTTAATTTAAGGGAATATATAGATGTAAATGGCCTATAGTGGAGGAGTTTCATTAATTACTTTTTCACCTACTATATATATGCAGTGTTAGTGTTAATTAGGACACTATGGATACCAAATTGGAGCATGCTTTTCCCTAATATGAGAGTAAGATCAAGAGCAAATTCAAGTTATTTATTGAACTTAGACATCACCAGCAGTGATGTGAGAATGCATAGGAACACTTGGCTCACATCCCTATATGAGAATATTTTGTGGGGTCCCCTCTACTCAAAGAAGAGGTAGAGATGTATGAGGGCAGGGAAGTGGCTTACTAGTAATAATATATATTGCAAAGAAAGGCATGGTGGAGTGCAAGGAGGGGGTAATGATGCATGGAAATGGTATGAGCAGTGGGTACAAGAGAATCATTAGGTGAGAAAACTTTTGGTTGAGGCAGGTGGACTGGTCTCCAATTTCTGTCCATCAAAGTGGCATTCTTCCAGCCTGTTCTAGTAAGTAGTCTTGTGTATGGATGGATCCACATGAGGAGAGAAAGGCCTGAGGAGGTGAAGAAGTGGATGTGTACCTTTTCCTTATTATACATATAAATATATAAATATATACATATACATGTATAATAGTTATATATAGTTGCCTATGTTACCACTTTCAAAAGGCCTAACATATGATAACACATATTGCCATGTGAGATGGGATAGGAGTCATTGAGAATGAGGGTGGTCATACCTAATTATTCTCCTCCTTGGAGCTCCTCTCTAGTGCTTTCATGTCTAGGAGAATCTTGGTTGGGTTGATGAGACATGACATCTCAGACCTGCTTCAGAAAAAAGGAAAGTAAAATGACATGTGAAAAGCCAAATTAAATATAGAGAGAAGCCTCAAAGAATAATACAAATAACAGCCCAAGTAATTGTTTTTTTTTTTTTTGGGGTGTAAATAAACAGATGGATAAACAGTTCTCTTTTGCTTTTTTCCTCCTCTTCAACCACACACATCTTGCTAAGCCCACAGTAATGTCTACATATATTTATATTGTCACACATTATCATCACCATGCTGCTTTATCTTTACTTTATCCTTATCTTTCTTCACTGTATAAAAGTAATGGTGCATACCCTTCAAGAAATTGTGTTGTCCTCTCTACCTGCAAAATAGTAGGAAAAGAAAAGGAAAAAAAAAAAGCCAAAAAAGAAAAGGAAATCCTTGGGCTCTCAAAGCCTTGTAATTAATCACCACACACCAGTAAGTCTAGCTAGTTTGTTAATTTAAAGACACACAATTTGAAGCCAACCTAAAAAGAAGCTTCACATGTCCACAGTGATCAGAGCAGCATAACTACAATTAAAAATCTAAAAAAGAAACAGAAAATGGAGGAAATTTTTTTTTTAAAAAAAAAAAAAGTGGTAAAAAGAAGGAACTCGATGCATGTAGTATCATAATCCTCCCTCTGCAGCTGTTAGTTCACCACCACCACCATTTATAATAAGAACACCAAATAAGGGACAAATAAACACTAAACTTTAATAACTGATCATAGTACTCTTTCATCTTCTTAATTAAAGGGCTTCTCTTTGCTATGATCTCTTTCTTTCTTTCTTTCCTTTCAATTCCTTTTAATATATATTCTTTACCATGATCCTCCTCCACCCATGATACCACTCCAAAACCCAGGAGAAGGATCCACACCTTGTCCCCTATTATGCTCAAACTGTTCATGATCACTGTTGTTAGAACCAGTAGTAGTACTTGAAGGGCCACCAACTGGTTTCAACTCCTCAAATGGGAACAAAAGCCTACTACTCTCTTGAACCTCTTGTATGCGCCCATACTCACCCCCACCAACACCATTATCATTATTATTATCATTATTACTACTATTATCATTTCCATCACCTCCTCCACTGCCGACACCACCAATGTTTCCATCCACAGGAAAATTATTAAGCGTCGGTGGGAACGGGAACCCATGAGTTGGGTACTCCAAAATGGGCATGGGCATGGGCATGGGCATGAACGTCGACCCGAGCCCACGTAGGCCGCCGCTGTTGCTCTTGGCGCTTTCCAAGCCGGGGAAGAACTGGTCATGGTGAAGGCCATGGTGGTGTGGGAAGGAGAGGTTGAGGTCCTGCGCCCCATGGAGGAGCTTCGGGTTGAGCGAGGAGGCGGAGGAGGGGGACGAGAGGGAGATGTTGGGGAGCAGTACTGCAGTCGATGATGATGTTGATGTTGTTGTAACGGAGGCGGAGGAGGAGGAGGAGGAGGGCCTCTTGTTCTTGCGGGAGCCACCGCCGACGGGGACGTTGCGGAGGGACCCACCCTCTGTCCAGTAGCGTCGACACGTCTTGCAGAAGTATCTGGGCTGGGTGAGGCTGTAGTTGTTGTAGTAGCAGAACTTGGTGTTGGTGGAGTTGCACCGGGGACAGTTCAGCGCCTGCTCCTTCTGCGGCCGCGCCGTCCTCCGCTCCGCCCCCGCCGGAGCCTGCGGCGGCAGCCCCCCCACCCGCAGGGGGGCGCCGCCGCCCCCCGCGCCGGAGCCCGCCATCATCTCCTCCATCGGCTTCACTAGCCCCATCTCCTGTACAAGAACAACAACAACATGAACACCACCATGGCATGTCCATGGAGATGGAAAAGTTTTTAAGTTAGCAAACGCTAATAAATGTTATAATAATAATAACTAGTGATGTATGTGTGTGTATATATATATATATATATAGAGAGAGAGAGAGAGAGAGAGAGAGAGAGAGAGAGATCTATGACATGTACGAGGAAAAGAACAAGAGGGAAAGGCTGAGGAAAAGGGATTAAAGGGAGGGGAGGGAGAAAAAGGGAGATAGGGGGATGGGAAACAGCTCATAAAAAAGATGAGAGAGAAATCAACCCCACACACATGACTTTAATTAATTTGCAGTTCGTAGAACACCGAGTATGCTAGCTTATATATCCTGTGTCTTTTACTACACGAGCTAAAAGAGAAGGATAGAGAGAGAGAGAGAGAGAGGAAATTAAAGGTGGGGTAGAGCAAAGTTGTGCGGTGCTTTAATTCAAGGGATTAAAAGAAGGGCCAGGAAACATGTACAAGACCATGTTTTGGATCTCGTAGAAACCAACTCTAACGAAAAACGAAGAGATCTACTGAGAAACAAATAACAAAAAAAATAAATAAAAAAAGGAAAAAGAAGCAGCCCACTAATTAACCAAACACAAATACCCACACAACCCAACACATAAATCTAGGAAAACAAGAAAAAATAAAACTATATTTAAGAAGTAACTAAATTAGGTTCATAACATATACCTGAGGCCACTGGGCTGCATCCATGCATGCAGATCTAGCTCTTTTAATTAGATTTGAATTACTATGGCCCTTTTCCTTTTTTTTTTCCTTTTTTCGTTTTTTGCTGCAATAAAGAGAGCCAATTTGATCTCCCCAGTAGAAGAAGAAGAACAAGAAGAAGAAGAAGAAGATGAAGGAGACTGAGAAACAAGAACGTCAACAACGTCTACGATTGCGGTAAGTGGGATTCCTCATATGAAAGAGAGAGAAAGAGAGAGAGAGAGAGAGGAGGTGAATCAGGTGATAGTGGGCTCATATTATTTATTAAAATATTTAACATATATTATATTTAAATATAGTATATTATTCCTTTGTGTGATGTATGTACACTATAAAACAATGTGTTGTGGTTGCGTGGGGGCGCGTGTGTGGGGGTGTGTGTGTGTGTGTGTGTGTGTGTGTCCGCATTTGTCCGTAGCTGTTCGCTGTTGTTGAGTGGGGGCGAACAGTGTGAGTCAACCACAGCGTCGCGGAGCGTGTATGCGCGACAAAGCAACGAGCGATCGAGGAGGAATGGGCGGTCCAACGTCGCCACACGTGCGGAGAACGACGTTGGGCACTGTACCTCACACGTGCGCGACCAGGAGGTTAAGCAAGGCCTACGAGGGCCCACTCTATGTGTATGAGAGATTCCTAATGGGCCGTTCCCAGGGCCCATTAACGGCCTTAAGTTTAGAGGGGGTTTTTCTTTTTTTGGCTAAAAATGTGTACAATTTATCTGAATTATAGATAATTTTGATTCGACTATCCAACTTTTTTAAAAATTGAATATAAATATTCAACCTTTTAATTTGCTTGATTTAAGTCATTTGATGATTTTTTCAGTGAAAAATTTAACCTAATTGCTTACTTTCATAAAATTATAGTTAAATGAGTTCTATAAAATATAATAATTAAATCCATCAAAATAAATGATGCATTAACGGGCTCAATTAAAAAGTGAAAGAGTCGTTAACTAGCTCAATTAAAAAGTTTATCTAGTAAATTAAAACTTTTAAATAATAGTTAGATCAAAATAGATGATAGACGAGATAAGTTCTATACATTTTTACCCTTTTTCTTAAAAAAGTTACTCACCTATTTTATCATGAAATTTAGCAAATTAATCAACCATATATTATTGTTCAAGTGTATATGTATTCAAGAATTTTCTTAGTTGTTCATCTTTAAATGAATATAATGTGTTTCTATATAACATTTTTTTCCTCTAAACAAAGGGAGATCTCTTCAAAAAAAAAAGAAAAAAAGAAGATGCATGTTTAAAGGATATTGAACATCAAGGTGCACTGAAAATTTTTAAAGAAGTTGTACATTATGATCCCCAAACAACTTCTACTACAACGTAAACTGAATTTTTAAATTAAAGCTTCTATTTTTAAACGCAAAAATATATTAGATACTAATTAAGCTTTCGATGACTAAAAGTAAAAAGTTCCTGCATTTCTAAACACTAAAAGTTGTTTCAAAAATTAAGTAGAAACCCCACTGAGTCAATGGTCCATGAAAGACCACAACAAAATTTTCCTTTTACAAGTGTGGACAAGATCATGAAATTAATTAGGTATAATCCAAGAGTTCCTGGTCCCTAAGTTAACTAAGATTATTATTACCTTTATGTTTGGGTCTTCTTTGTGCATAACAGAGAATGGACACATTCAATTTAAGCACTCGAGCCATTTATGTATAAAAAAGTATCCATCAGATGGACTAAGTTTGTAACTTTTGCTTTGATCTGCTTAATTTTATATTATCTTTTTGTCAGATATTCCAAAGGAATAGAGTGACAGTGGAGGCTCAGTAGATTTTCCTCGGCCACCTGTTTTTTGGGGCATTTTGGCACCTTGTGGGACACTGAGAGGATCTTTTTGTCCCTCTAGATTGTGCTTTAGGAGAAAGTATTCTTTGCTAGTGATTTATCTGTGACTCTATATTAAAGACTATTTTTGACTATTTTCTATTGGAAGATTCACATTATATCCTAGTAATCTCTTATATGTAGTTTTATAAGGTTGTGGTTTCAAATCTCTGTTTCGGCATCTATGTATCTGCAAGTTAATATCATAATAACTCATTTAAGCAGAAATTAATCATAATTTTGTAATCAATCCTGCATCTCTGTATTGCATTTTTATACCAATTTTAAATTTTCTCTAGCAATTATTATTTCTACGGCAAAAATAAAAAAAATAAAAAATTTAAGTTTATATTTTCAGCTTCCAGATATAACAAAACTTTCAAACTTTTGAAATATATAGTATTTTTATCTAAATATCGGTCGTTATATGACCAAATAGTTATTTAGTGGAAAACCTTCTTTCCAAAATCTTGACTTACAAAAATTCAACCAAAATTAGGTTTGATCACTCCAAGCCGCCGCCTCCACCTCCGCCAATCCGGCGCATAACGGGCACAAAAGTCCACCGACGCACATTTGCTCACGTCCCAGTGCGCAGAACAATTCTATTATTTCTTAGCGCGTCCGGACCGGAGCCCGCGTGCTCCGGCCGGCGGAACCGGTTCGGGATGCGCGAGATTGGCGGCTCAAACTGGATGCGCACGTGCGGGGCCCGCGTGGCTCAGCAGTAGCAGCACGCACGGGCTTCCTCTGCGTGGGGGGTCCCACGTGCGAGGTGGGTGGGCGTGCGGCTTTACCCTCTCATGCAAGCAAAGAATATATTTTTTCTCTTTTACTTTTTTTTTTTTTTTTTTTTTTCTGTGTGTGTGTGTGTGTCACTCTCTCTCTCTCTCTCTCTCTCTCTCCTCTTTGTATTTTTGAGAGAGATTGATGGTGATGATGGATTTGACGTGAAATCCGCAGCAAATCGGGACGTGGACCGTGCGCTCTCTCTGCTCAGTGCGCCTGCACACGTCACCAAAATCCATCCCCCACTCCCTTTGTCGCCTTCTCCTTCTCCCAACAGTCGTCGTTTCAACTGCCGCGTAGTCGTTTTACTTTAATTAAATTATTACTATCATATTATTATTATTATTATTATTATTATTATCTGTTACAGTATAATACAGAAACTATGGAATGTTAAAATATATATAATGTTATAATTAAGGATAATTGATTATTTTATTCTTATCATACTATACTTTACTGATAAGATATTCAGTGCGAAAAATATTCGCCTGAAAAAACTATAAATATTTACTTTTTTGAAAAAGCCTATAAGGATCGATTTTTAATTTGGATTGCAAAATTTGTCTACAAAAAAAAACTTGATTATTTAATTTTATATAAAACAGAATATTATCCAAACGAAATCCACCAAATCACTAGATTCTGTAAAGTGGGAATGTTGTAACATAAAAAATCCATTTATAAGCATATATCCGGGTGTTTAATTTCTTAATTGCAGGGTGTTAACGAAGGTCAACTGATGCCATGTTTTTTAAGCAATTGCCCATTGGGAATAGGTCAACCGAGGCGGCTAACAGTAGAAGTAATCCATATCCAGTAAATAAAATTAATATTTTCCGAACTAATTTTATTATTTTTAAAATAAAATGTTATGTACCTGCTCTGGCAATATTTAATTGAGCTCTGAAAAAATTAATTAGAAATGAGCTTCTGATTCCTAACATCACTAGAAATTAATTTCTACATTTAAGCGAAGAGCTAATAATAGTTTCATAAAATAGTTACCGGTGCTTCTTCGAATAACTTAATTCGATAATATTTTTGAAAAAAAAAATAATCTATAAGCGCGCCCTTTTGCGGTTCGGAGCGCCAAACGAATAATGTACATGCATGGAACTTGGTCCAGTAATATTTTTGCATCATCTTATTCCCCCTTAGGTCAACAAAATGGAGGAATAAGAATCCACGAGCCACGAAACACCACTGATAATAGAAAAGGTCTATATAAATCTCTTTTTTATGTTTAGCTAATGGGATTGCTTTGGCTCGGTCAACAAATGTTGATCAACCAATTGCTTTTCTTAAAGTATAACGACCCGTGCAACACAATTTTAATGGACCCTAAGTACTCATGTTGAGCATAGACTTGTCAAAAAGCAACCATTCATCGCAAATGAGAAGAACATGTTCCACTTAATCACGGTCAGAGACATGTTTCGACGACAAAGTGGAACACGAAATAATGACGCCCATTAGCGGCAAATTTTCTTGTTGAGTCACGTAAATCACACGACAAATGTTTGACGAAGCAAACAAAATCAGAGTACAAAATTCACTTTCAATTTAGAATAAGAAGTAAAATGGGAGGTCTCCGTCCTATTAAATCTTTTTAATTTAAAAATTATTTACGTAGAAAATACATAGATTTACATAGGTGTAGAAAAATACGTAGACACTTATCATGAGCTGAGAACGATTATTTGTTTAATTAATTTGACTTTCTTAGCAAAGACAAAACGAGAGTACGAAACAGACTTCTTACCTAAAAGGAGATGGTTCACAGCTCTCAAAATTGTAACGAATAAAAGGAAGCAGTTAAAGGAACTCCTTTTAATTACCTGCCACAATTAAAGAGAGCCTAAAGAGATCGAAATATAATTAAAAGGAAGTGTCGCTTTAATTCATTCCCCCAACCTAAGATAGCTTTGTAAAGTGCTCCTATGAAAATATCAACTCAATCAAATTCACATCTAACATACAAATCTAACATTGTCGGTGGACCCCGACGCTTCTCACATCTTTAATAACATGTCAATGACAAAAACAAAGTGGCAATGTAGAAAGGTACGTGAAAAGCACAACCATATTCGTCCTTGATAAGGACCTAAGATTGGCTAGGATATTTTGTTGGTTGGAGCTAAGTAATGTTGTTTTTTTTTTTGCTAAGGACTTGTTTGGCCCGTCTTTAGCTTGAGCCGGCCGCGATTCTAGCCCAATAGATTTGTATCATTTGACGGATCTCAATCGGCCCGGCTTTTCATTCGCGGACGCGATAACTAGAACAAGAACACTTCCTCATGCAATTTGTTCTGTACAATTCTTTGTGGATCTTTTATTGTTGTTCTAAGGTAAGAGAAATGAATATCACTAATGCAAGCACAAAATTCAAACAATATTGTTATTTTCTAATTTGAAAAGTATTTTTAAAATGTTTTATTAAATACCGACCGTCCCTAGCGCAAGTGGCAAAGGGCTTGTGGTTGGTACCCGAGGTCCCAAATTCGAATTCTAGTTATTTTATATTTCCAGCTAAATTTATTTCTAAAAAAAATAAACGAAGCGGATAGCATGCTATCTTTCTCTCAAAAAAAAAAATTGTTTTGTTAAATGATTTGATTGGAATTTTTAATCAAAGGTTCGACTTTTTAATCTAAAAATAATAATTTAGTAGAAGTTGTGAATTCAGAGCACGAGAAGTATCCAACTTCTCTGAGTATTGGCACAAGTCATCTAAAATGCAACCTTGATATATAACTGATATATTGGTTCCTGTCATCCATTGATGTATACTATGATGCCCCAAATAGTTACAGATTGGAATGGGAAACAGATTGTATGTTGGCATTTAAAGACCAAGTACTTTAGTATATATAGTGATTTGGGTTTGAGTATTCTGGCTTGATGATTTAACTTCAACAACTTGTTTTTTTGAGAGAAAGGTAGCACGCTACCCGCTTCGTTTATTTCTTTTAGAAATAAACTTAGCTGGAAATGTGAATCAATTAGGATTCGAACTCGAAACCTCGGGTACCAACCATCAAGCCCTTTGCCACTTGCGCTAGGGACGGTCGGTAACTTCAACAACTTGTTACTAGTATTAATTAGTAGGTTGGGCCATTATATTTCGTATGAGAGTTGAATTGTCAGCTGAAAGTATTGGATAAGCTGAGTCGCACTATTTGAGGGCGTTAACTTCTGTTATGATAATTATAAACGAAAAAAATTTAATTCGTTGAGCGCAAAAATACCAAAAGAGAATAAAAAAAAAGAGCAGAAAAATAAAGTACACAATATTTACGTGATTCGGCCACTGATTTATATTTACGGGCGAAAACGTAGCGGAGATCTTCACTATAATCAAAATGGTGAACAAAATATGCCTCTCTCACAAAACTTTAATCTCAAAAATATACTCATAATTCTTCTTATCTACCGCACCAAATTAATGGAATAAAATGTATATTTATAATAGTGGCTAAATCCTAACACAACTAGAAATACAAATCCATTAAGACTAGAAATAATTTTAATAATATTAGGTATAATCTACACTTAACTTAATAGAATAATCAAAACATAATAGAATTAGAAAATCTTATGGTTCCAGAATTCGAGACATCTAACGAATTCTAAACAAGAAATTTTTTGACACTAAGTAGTTCCACATTATGTGACAATAATGGAGTTTGATTATTGTATATGAATATATAGTGATTAATGACAAAACAATATATGAATATATATATATATATATATATATATATATATATATATATATATATATATATATATATATATATATGAGTAAGGCTCCTGTGCTTTTAAAAGCACAGGAGCCCTTGTGCTTGGGATTTTTCTACCATTGGATCAGCTTTGCTTCGAGATTCGTGCGCAGTTAATGGGTGAAGGTGGGTGGAAAGGTTAGAAACGGCGTTAAAGCCCCCCTCTCTCTTCTCTCTCTGCACGTGGCCCCCTCTCTCTCTTCTCTCTCTGCACAGGAACCCACCCACTCCCTCTCTTTCTTTCTCTGGCAAACCCCCCCCTCTCTCTCTCTCTCTTTTTCTTTTTCTCCCTCAATCTCTCTTCCTCTCTCCCCTCTCTCCGGTGGTAGTCTCCATCTCTATCCGAGGCTCCGACGACGCCACGACACGGGCCGCGCGCACCTCCGCCTACGCCTTCCAGGCCGCGCGCACCTCCGCCGACGCCTTCCAAGCCGCGCGCACCTCCGCAGACGCTTTTCGGGCCGCGCGCACCACCGCCTTCCCGGCCGCGCGCACCGCCGCCGACGCCTTCCGGGCCGTGCGCTACAAGATCAATCCCAGACGCCGTTGTCGGGTGCGCGATATTTTTTAAATACCAAAAATTTCTTATATCACAATTTTTTAATAAATAAAACTTAATAAAATTTTGTATTTATTTTTGTATTTTTTATTTTGAGATAGTTAAACCGTATGCTAGTGGGTAAACTTTTTACTTTTTATTTTTTTAATTATTTAATTATTTAATTTTTAAATTTTAGATTAAGCTATAAGAGAAATGCTCTAACAGGATCAGTTGCTTGAAGAGACAATTTTCAGTGACCACTTCTAAAATTTAGATGCTAATTCACATAATTAGAGTTGTCCAACCTATTTGTATTTATTTTTGTATTTTTTATTTTGAGATAGTTAAACCCCATCAGTGGAAGTAAGAGAAGATGCAAAAACTTTGTGTGGAATTGGAAACGAAATAGAGAAAAAAAGAGGTTATAGCGACACTATAGGCATCTGTAAATTGGGTCTGAAAGGAGCTGTCGAAAACCATTTTAAGCTTTAATATTTTCTGTGGTACTGTGCCTTATTTTTTTTTTTTTTTAAATGCAAGTTCTAATGAAAAGGACTTCTTGTCTTAGTGCAAGTCTTAATGAAAAAGGACTTCTTGTTTTAATGCAAGCGTTGGTGAATAGGAATTGGAATATAAAACCATGTATGATGTTTTGTACCTTCTTTGATCAATTTTTTTTCTATCTAGTGCAGGCCTTTTCTGAATTCACAAATAGATGTCTGCATAGACATCAATTATCGGATGTACTCGAGCATGCATTCACATTTCTTATTGACCATCTGTCTCAGCAAAAGCTGATCAGTCTTAGCATTTTGTATCCTCGAGTATTTCATGTTACAGGCCCCAACCAATTTTTTATCGAAAAAAATCATTATCATTTATTTACATGTTAATTTTAATATTTTGCGCAGGTGATTGATGGCATCTACTACAAATTTTCTTGAAGATAGAACAGTTTGGTGCAAATGTAACAAGATAGCTATAATAAGAACTTCACAGCAATCTAGAAGTAGAGGAAGGCAATTTTATGGATGTCGAAATTATGGAAAAAATAACGACTACTGTAATTTTTTCATGTGGTGCGATAAAGTGAAATCCAAAGATCTTTTAGAACAAGAAAGTTCAAATCTTTTAAATTTGAAAGAAAGTGTAGACCCTGAACTAGGAACATCTTCTCCAAAAACTTCAAATGAAGAGATGCTTAAATGCATAAACTATAAGTTATCTAGTTTGGTTGAGCAAATGGAGAATCTGAAAAATAGAGTTGAAGAAGCTTCTACGAGGACAACAGCAATGGTGGAAAGAATTGAAGCCGAAAGGAAAATTTTTATTGTATTCATTTTAGCAATTATGTGTATTAAATTTCTTTTCACCTAAATGTAATATGAACCCACTATGTTCATTTAAAGCGTATGTAGGATAGAGTTCCCCACTTTCATTTTCTGAACATCTGTACTTGCTTAAATGTAAAATGTATATTGTTCTTATCTATACTTGCCTCAAATAGGCATTACTGTTTTGATTGTTTTTTTCACTCCGCATTGTTGTTTTGTCTGCGAACTCAAATAATATTTGCCAATTATATCCAAAAGTATTTTCCACAATGAATATAAGAATCTACAAAAAGTGTAAAATAAAGTGTAATTCATCTCTTGATTCAACCAATACAACCACATTCCAATTACACAGTCTATTACAAATGAAAAGGTAGGTGCAATACATAAATACTCTACCACAAATGAAAAAGCAGGTGCAATACAACAATACTCTACCACAAAGAAAAGTAAGGTACAATACAACCACAGTCCAAACTATCACAATTCAACTAATACAACAATACTCTACCACAAAGAAAAGTAAGGTACAATACAACCACAGTCCAAACTATCACAATTCAACTAATATAACAATACTCTAATATAACTATAGTCCAACTAATACAACACTGATTTGTTCTCGATTTCAAGTCTCTTCGTCATCGGTTTCTTCAAGTCTCTCGCTAAAACTTGGATCGTTAGATGGCTCTTCATCAACAATCTGCAAATAATATTAATATTAGCATAATGTGAATAATAAGAAATGTAAAAATATTTGAAGAAAATAAAGGAAAAAGAATTTATTATACCTCCTTACAAGTCCTAATGTTGTGTCCTTTTTTACCACATTGCTTGCAAGTTCTTGACATCCTAACCTTTTTTTCAATGGGAGGCTTAAACCTTTTTGGTTTTCTCTTTCCTTTGCATTGTGATTGAGGAGGATCTTTAATCGTGCATTCTGATGCAACTATATTTACTTGGCTTGATTGTGAAATTACGATTCGGTGAAGACCACTTGAAGGCTCCTTGATTGTTGCTTCCTCCCTTTCAAACATTTGATTAATTGATGTTAGTGTATCAATTCCTTCTCTAATTATCTGACATGCAGTTTCATGTGCCTTAAGACTTTTCGAACCTTCAAAGATAAATTTTTGCATTTCTAATGTGAGGGAATCAAACCTTCGAGATCTACAAAATGAGGAACCACCACTCATTTTTCTGTACTATTACTTGGTATTCTCTTTTTTTGCATTCTTTGTCCACCTTTTTAAATATATAATGAGGTGGGATGTTATAAATCTCAATATAATGCATTACTTTAAGCGCATGAGCACATAAGAGGCCATAAAACTCAAACAATTTACAAGTGCAAGATACTATATTTTTTCGGACCTTACAACAGTCACTATATATGTGCACATCCATTGTCTTGAAGTAGACGAGTGTGATATAGGGCTGATCTTGTAAAGTGAATCCTTTTCCAACTCAATCAGCTTATAACCCGTCGTTGCCCTTAATTGAGTCTTGAATTCTGAAAAAAAATTTCTCGTGTATATATGGCGTGCATCTTTCTCAATTGGATCATTTGACCACAAACTGGGCTCTCCATCCTTTGTCATAAAATCCTCTAAATCCTCTCTCTCATATTGATTATGTGTCATTTTCTCAAATTGCATGACAAACTTGAATATTGATGTATGCGCATCTAACCATATTTTTGCCACGGCATTCATACTTTCACTACGCTGTGACGTAGACATATTGGCAAAGAAAGTATCCCGAAAATATGCAGGAATCCATTGATGTCGAATATTCCATAGCAACCGAAGATGGTTATTTTCATGCAATTCATACTTATCAAGTATTGCTGTCCATGCATCCTCAAACTCCTCAATACTTAAACTACAATTTATGCATTCTTTCAAATCATTTTCGAAGCCATCCTTAGTGTTATAAAGCACACACCAAAATGTTCCTTTGCTTTTCTCATCACATGCCACTGACAACACCTATGAACGGTTGTTGGAAAGACTTCCTCAATAGCCTTTTTCATAGCAGGATCTTGATCAGTGATAATAGCTTTTGGGTGTCTACCATACATGGCTTTAATCCATGTTTCAAACAACCAAGCAAATGTATTAGCAGTCTCATCTCTAATGAGAGCACACCCGAAAAATATAGACTGCAAATGATGATTAACCCCTATAAAAGGAGCAAATGGCATACTATATTTATTCGTCATATAAGTTGTATCGAAAGTGACAACATCGCCAAAATGCTCATATGCCAATCTTGATCTTCCATCTACCCAAAATATGTTCCGAGCCCGCTGTTGGTCATCAACATCAATAGCATAGAAGAATAACGGATCTTTAAATTGGAGCTCACGAAAATAATTAAGCGCACTTACTACATCTATTCCAATAAGGTTTCTATTTTTCTCAGCAACTTTGTTACTTAAATCTTTGCGAGTGAATTGAATATTATGTCTTCCTCCTTCCCTTGCTTGCATAAAGGCCATAATTTGTGAAGTGGAAATATTCTGTTCGTTCAACATATGAATCAATTCTTTTTGCTCCTTTGTAATAGCACGATGCGATCGAAAAAATCGGCTTTTAGAAGGACTAACGATTAATTCATGATTATGTTCATTCGCCACCACCGTAATCACCCATTTTTCTCGATCATCTATCCTCAATACAATATGCGCTTTACAACCACTTCGTCGATTAGAAAATTGCTTTTTAGGTGTATTGCTACCTTCAGAATTTTGGCATTGACTTCTCTCGTGAGTTTGGGATTTAGAAAGGCCTGCTTTGGAGCAACAATAGGTTACAGATGTGATGGCATCATCATGTTTCTTTGCCTTATAATGGTATGTTTTTCTTATACTAAACCCCATTTTAAAAGCATAGTCATTGTAGAACTTTTTAGCATCTTCTATAGAGTTGAATTCCAAACCAACACGTGGCTCTTCAATAGGTTGTGTGCTCATACATATTTGTTCAGCAGTAGCAATTTGTTCCAATTCCTCATTCATCTCATTTTCAACATCAATATTGCATAAAGAAACAGAAGAACCCATTGTAGAGCCATATTCCCTCATTTAATTAACCCCTATAGATATAATCAAATTAATATTATAAAAAATAGCTCAAATAATAGGAAAAAAAAAATGATAACTTACTATATGAAATATTTGTGAATTCAGAAAAGGCCTGCACTAGATAGAAAAAAAATTGATCAAAGAAGGTACAAAACATCATACATGGTTTTATATTCCAATTCCTATTCACCAACGCTTGCATTAAAACAAGAAGTCCTTTTTCATTAAGACTTGCACTAAGACAAGAAGTCCTTTTCATTAGAACTTGCATTTAAAAAAAAAAAAAAAAAAAAAAAGGCACAGTACCACAGAAAATATTAAAGCTTAAAATGGTTTTCGACAGCTCCTTTCAGACCCAATTACAGATGCCTATAGTGTCGCTATAACCTCTTTTTTTTTTTTCTATTTCGTTTCCAATTCCACACAAAGTTTTTGCATCTTCTCTTACTTCCACTGATGGGGTTTAACTATCTCAAAATAAAAAATACAAAAATAAATACAAATAGGTTGGACAACTCTAATTATGTGAATTAGCATCTAAATTTTAGAAGTGGTCACTGAAAATTGTCTCTTCAAGCAACTGATCCTGTTAGAGCATTTCTCTTATAGCTTAATCTAAAATTTAAAAATTAAATAATTAAATAATTAAAAAAATAAAAAGTAAAAAGTTTACCCACTAGCATACGGTTTAACTATCTCAAAATAAAAAATACAAAAATAAATACAAAATTTTATTAAGTTTTATTTATTAAAAAATTGTGATATAAGAAATTTTTGGTATTTAAAAAATATCGCGCACCCGACAACGGCGTCTGGGATTGATCTTGTAGCGCACGGCCCGGAAGGCGTCGGCGGCGGTGCGCGCGGCCGGGAAGGCGGTGGTGCACGCGGCCCGAAAAGCGTCTGCGGAGGTGCGCGCGGCTTGGAAGGCGTCGGCGGAGGTGCGCGCGGCCTGGAAGGCGTAGGCGGAGGTGCGCGCGGCCCGTGTCGTGGCGTCGTCGGAGCCTCGGATAGAGATGGAGACTACCACCGGAGAGAGGGGAGAGAGGAAGAGAGATTGAGGGAGAAAAAGAAAAAGAGAGAGAGAGAGGGGGGGTTTGCCAGAGAAAGAAAGAGAGGGAGTGGGTGGGTTCCTGTGCAGAGAGAGAAGAGAGAGAGGGGGGGCACGTGCAGAGAGAGAAGAGAGAGGGGGGCTTTAACGCCGTTTCTAACCTTTCCACCCACCTTCACCCATTAACTGCGCACGAATCTCGAAGCAAAGCTGATCCAATGGTAGAAAAATCCCAAGCACAAGGGCTCCTGTGCTTTTAAAAGCACAGGAGCCTTACTCTATATATATATATATATATATATATATATATATAGAATCTAGCTACTATCTTTTTAGGAGGATGGGAGCCTTCGTCCACCTAAGTTTTCTACCGTTCGGATGAAAAGATGTGCGGCTAGGATGAGAGTGGTTACGGTTAGGTTGATAGTGGGCCCCTAGGGTTGAGTGGGTGGTTGGTTGAATAGTATAATCTAATGGTTGAAAATGATTAAAAGTTAGATCTAACGGTCAAAAATTTGATAGGACAAAGGTTTCTATCCTCTTAAGAGGATAGTAGCCGGACTCTATATATATATATATATATATATATATATATATATATATATATATATATATATATATATATATATATATATATATATATATATATATAAATGACCAAGTATTTAGAACTAATAAATAAATTTAAATATTTTGAATTGATAGTTTGAATTTAATAAATTATTAATATTTATGGACGAGATTGTTATATACATATATGACCAAAAAGTACTACATTTATTTACCATAGAGCCGCAAGCATATGCCTATATCAGTATAATTCTTATGACTTCGTTTGGTTCGGGTATAAGTAAAAACAGTTTATTTCAGAAATAGATATAAGTTCAGATATAAGCGAGAACTAGACTAATTTTATATTTGGATAAAAATTAGGTTGTTCCTGAAAATAAGAAAGATACCGTTTGGATAGATAAGATGGAATAAGAAGAAGAGTGAGTAGTTATAAATAGAAAATAGTGATATTATCTCTCATTATATTTAAATTTAAATTTTTAAAATTTATATTTATAATTTTAAATTTTAAATTTTAAATTTTAAAATTTAAAATTTAAATTTAAAATTTAAAATATTAAATTTTAAATTTCAAAAATTTTAAATTTAAGACCAAATATAAATTTGAAAAATATTAAATATCAAATTTTACATTTGAAAATTTTTAAATTTAAATTTTACACCCATTAAAACGTTTATTGTCTGACAATCTCCGACGCGACGCGCAAGGCCCCATGCAAATCCCTACGTCGGTCGATTAAAATTTAGAATTTTAAATTATAAACTTTAATTTTGAAATTACAAATTTTAAATTTTAAAAATTTAAATTCTAATTTAAACCAAAATCTCTCTCTCTCTCCATCTCGAGCAGAGGGGGAATAAGGGGTAGGAACAAGTTTGTTCCCACCCCTGGGCGGGACTCGTAGTTCCCACCCATCCAAATTACCGTTTGGGTACAAGAGAGGCGGATAAGGTCTTATCCCCCTCTTGTACCCAATCCAAACGCTACCTATGGGTCCAAAAAGCTTCCCCATGAATAATAAATTAATAAGTTTGATTCAAACGAAGGGCATAAAATTTGATAGTACTGTTACTTTGTCTTCTATACCTAAGCCAAATTAATAAATCTTCTCTATAAAGCTTGTAATGCAGTTTTTGTCCCACTCAAACTCTCCAACCTTTCTAATTAATTAAGTTTTCTCTTGTTTTCTAGGATTTCCTTTCGCATATTTTCGCCTGTAGCAAACAGTTTTAATTTTTTCGTTTCTGAAAGTTTTAACATTTGTGATTGAATAGAATAGCATCTTTCATCTGTAAAATAATTTACTTTATATAAAAACTTTTATTATTATTATCATTCTAGACAACTTGATCCCTCCCTTTAACTACTAAATACTATAAATTTTTTAAACAAATTAGAAAGAGATATGTCGAATAGCATATTTATCCGTTACAACAAGAGCTACGTACGTTTCAAGTCAACGAAGCTAAGCGGGCACCGCCATGGCCCGGAGAGGGACGGCCATGGCCAGCGTCACCCCGAACTTCTCCGTCATGTCGACGCCGCCGCCGCCGTCCGGCAAGCTCCACTCGAACCCGTGCAGCAGCGCTGCGAGCATGAGGTGCACCATCCGCACCGCCAGCGGCATTCCGGGGCATATCCGCCGCCCAGCGCCGAACGGCAGCAGCTCGAAATCCCTCCCTCGAAAATCCGTCTCCTTCGCCGCGTCCTTCAGAAACCGCTCCGGCGCGAACTCCTCCGCCCTCGCCCACACGGCCGGGTCTCGCCCGATCGCCCACACGTTGACCAGCACCCGCGCATCCGCCGGAATCGTGTAGCCTCCGACCTCGACGTCCGTGACGGCGCGGCGCGGGAGAAGGAAGGGCACCGGAGGGTGGAGGCGGAGAGTCTCTTTGACGACGGCTTGGAGGTAGGGGAGTTGCGCGACGTCGGACTCCTCGACCTCTCGTCTCGGGCCGATCACCCGCGCCAGCTCCTCGCGAGCCGCCGCCATCGACCGTGGACTCCGCAGAAGCTCCGCCATCGCCCATTCCACCGTGCTCGAGCTCGTGTCGCTCCCCGCCGCGAACAGATCCTAGTTATAGTATTTTAGATCAGCATGAAATTTTTTTATAAATTTTGATGCGAAATGCTAAGTTTAATTTCGAGGGAAAAAACAAACACTTTTAAAACTCTCGTGTTTCATATTTTTCTCGATTGTATTGTTTAATTTTCTTTAACTAAAATCTAAAAAATTTATCTACTTTTAGATCATGTGGTATAGTTTATAGCTTTACAAGGGGTGCATATATATGTAGCATTTTTCACAAAAAAAAAAAGAAAGTGAAAATGCTTCTTTTTTCTTTTATTTCTAAAAGCTATTCTAGTCAACTGATCACAACTTTGAATTTTATATTACCGTGAACAATGCTCTCAGAGCCGGGCGGTCAAGCTCCGTCGGCGGCCCGTCATCTTCTTGGATCCGGCACTTGAGCAGTACACTCAAGAAGTCCTGCGCCGGCGATTCTCCGGCGTCGGCGATGCTCCGCAGGCGCCGGTCAATCTGCTCGTCGAAGATTCGGTGAAGCTTCCCGAAGAGAACCGCCATGCGGCGCCGCCTCCCCTGGAGGTCGACTGCGGCGATCCCCGGGAAGAAGTCGGAGATGTTCGGACTCCCCGCCACCGCCATGATCTCCTCCACCACCGCCTTGAATTCCCCGGAGGACGATCCGGACCGCAGGTCGACGAGGTCGACGGAGAAGATCGTGCGCGACAGCAGGTTGAGGCTCGTCGCGAACGCCGCCCGGCCGACATCTACTGCAGAATTGCTCGCGCTGCAGTCGGACACGTAGTCGCGGAGTTCGCGAATTTTGTCGCGGCGGAGGGACTTCTGCGCGTCGAGGCGCTGCGGTGCGAAGAGCTCGGCGGTGCAGACGCCGCGGAGGCGGCGCCAACGGCGGCCCGGGGGCAGCCACGGGATGGACGAGAGGTGGTGGCCGAGGGCGTGGATGGCGTCGGGGACAAAGCGGGTCGAGAAGGCGGCGTCGTGCTTTTGGAGGACGTCGCGGGCAGCGTCGGGGGAGGAGGCCACGACGGTGGTCACGCGGCCGAGGTGGAGGGAGATGAGGGGCCCGTAGCAGGCGGCGAGGCGCGCGAAGGCGCAGTGGGGTCTGTCGCCGACCTCGAGGAGGCTCCCGACTACGGGAAGGGGCCTCGGGCCCGGCGGGAGGCTGCGACAATGCGCAAAAAACGATTTACTATTATTACTGCGGCTAGCTCGAACAAAGAAGAATAACAGAACAGAGCAAATGGATAAGAAAACAGGGATAAGAGAGAAGAGCTCCATAGAATTGAGCGGCGCAAGTGCAACAATATCTACTCGCACTAGAGTTATTTATATGACTCTTCACTTGCAAATTAAACTAGTTGAATTTTATTTTACTATTTTTCATCTCTATTTGTTTCGCTTTTAATGTGGTAGAAATAAAAAAAAAATTAATTTGTTGAGCATTGTTTCTAGAAATCTCGCTGGATATATATATATATAGAATGAGGCTACTATACTATCTATAGTACCGGGACTCCGGTACTATAGTTGATTTTTCGATCTTAGGGTGTTCAAATCAACGATATACACCGTTGAAACTGATCTAGGTATGTGAAGTTCTTAGGAATAAAATTTTAGTTTTTTTCGATATCGTTTACTTAGTAAATAAATTATGTCAAAATGAACGGTAAAAATTGAATAATTCTTAAAATTTGAGTATAGGAGTTTCAAATTCAAGATCAAGGATGTTGACCTTCATCTATGTAGTTTAAAGTATTTTCTATCAAAATTTGAATAAATTTAGATTCTTCTCCACCGTTAAACTACAAACTCGCCATAATAACCATTGAAATTTTACAATTTTGAAACTGTTTGATCACAAAGTAAACTACGTCGAAAAATTATAAAATTTTATTCCTAAGAACTTCAAATATTCTATATCAGTTTCAACGGTGTGGATCGTTGATTTGAATAACCTAAGATCGAAAAAGCGACTATAGTACCGGAGCCCCGGTACTATAGATAGTATAGTAGCCTAGTTATATATATATATATATATATATATATATATATATATATATATATATATATATATATATATATATAAAGTTCTGCTACTATGCTATCAACAGCACACTTGATTCTACCAAATTTTTCACCGTTACATCTAGCTCTTTGACTATTTCCACCCGTTAGATCATACTATTCAACCAACTACTTACTAAACCCTAGGGTGCTATACTATTAATAGCACCAAGTTGTTGGTGCTATTAGATTTTGGGCCCTTGGATGAAGGAATGTACGATTAGGATGATGTGGGCCCCTAGGGTTGAATGAGTTGTTGGTTGAATAGTATAATCTAACGGGTGAAAATAGTCAAAGGGTTAAATCTAACGGCGGAAAACTCGGTAGCACCAAGTGCTTGGTGCTATCGATAGTATCACAGCCGACTCTATATATATATATATATATATATATATATATATATATAGCGTAGAGATATTGTGCTGTTAGGAGCACAACAGCTATTGTGCTCCTGACTTCCTAACCAGGATGAGAGAGAGAGAGAAAATTGAGGAGAAATTCAAAGAAAAGAGAAATTGAAATGCCTAATTTCATCCTAATTTCTCTTCTCTCTCTCACCCTAACCATTCATCAAAATTGATGGATGGTTAGGAAGTTAGAAGGACAAGGGCTGCTGTGTTCCTAATAGTACAATAGCCCTACTATATATATATATAAAGTTCGACTAGGGTACTTTTAATAGCACCAAACACTTAGTGCTACCAAATTTTTCACCGTTAGATTTATACTTTTGATCATTTTTATTCGTTAGATCATACTATTCAACCAACTGCTCACTCAACCTTAGGGAACTATTATTATCCTAACTGCACACTTCATTATCCAAGGGCTGAAAACTAATAGCACTAATGACTTGCTGTTATTAGAAGCATTCCAGCATAATTCTCTCTCTTTATATATATATATATATATATATATATATATATATGGAATTGAGCTTCTATACTATTAATAGTAATTGAGCTTTTTTACTATATAATTTTTAACCCTTAGATAAAAAAATTGTAGGATTAGGATGATAATGGTGCTCTCGGGTTTAGCGATGGTCCCCCTAGGGTTTAGTGGTAGTTGGTTAAGAAGTATTGATCCAATGGTAGAAATAATCAAAGGAATAGATCTAATGGTTAAAAATTACATAGTCAAATAGTCAAATACTATTGATAGTATAGTAGTCGGACTCTATATATATATATATATATATATATATATTTATATAGTGTAGAGCTACTATGCTTTTAAAAACATAAAGGAGTTGGTAATTCTGATTTTTTAGTCTTTGGATCAAGAAATGTAGGGTCGGAATGATAATAGTCCCTTTTAGGATTGAGTAGTTCCTCTAGAATAATAATATTAATCTAAATGTCAGAAATGACTAAAGAAGTTGATCCAAGGGCTAAAAAATTAAAAACACCAACTCCATTATATTTTTGAAAGTATAGTAGCTCCACTATATATATATATATATATATATATATATAGTATTTTAGAAGCATGGTTCCAAGTGAATCAGAAGATGCCACGTGGCGCAGTTTCAGCTTTTATGAGTGAGTATAGAGCACTTCGTACTCATAAGTTGTTATCGATGATCGAGCTTCCGAATCGACGATCCACACCGTTAAATATGATTTAGAGTATTTGAAACTTCTAGAAAATAAATTTGATTATAGTATAAATTCGATTTGACGGGCTACTATATTTTTATTTGGTTTCTCTCTTTTATGGTTGCATCGGTTTTTTGCTAAGAAGAAGAGATTATAGTATAAATTTGATTTGACGTTTTCGTTGCGAAATTTCAACAATTAATACCAGAGCGAGTATCGGGTCAACAGCAGTCGGTATCAAAACTAGCTGTGAATTCTCAAAGTTTAATATTAGAGCGAGCATCAAATTTTCAACACATAAAGTGTTGGGTTAAGCTGAGTCACACTATCTGAGAACGTGAAATTCTAAATAAAAGAAGTTTCTGACCCTCAAGTAGTTCCACACTGTACGAAAATAATTGAGTTTAAGTATTGTATATGAATATACAATGATTAATGAAAAAACTATATATGAATATATATTAATTAAGTATTTTAGTACTAACAATTAAATTTAAGTATTTTGAGCTGATAGATTGAGTCTAACAAATTACCAATGATAGTGGACGAGAATGTTACACATATATAAGGGGCCAAAAAGTACTACATTTATTTATCACAATCAGTTTCATGCTTACTGTTCCAATAAACTTCCCAATGCATAATAAAATAATAAGTTTGATTCAAATGAATGATATAAAATTTGCTAGTACTGTTACTATGTCTTCTACCTAAGCTTAATTAATAAATCTTTCTATAAAGCTTCTAATATAGTTTTTGTCCCTTCGATCCACCTATCCAAGCTTCTAATTAAGGTTTATCTTTTTTTCTTTTTTTGTATTTTGCAGGATAGTAGAAAATTTTGCCTTATGTATTATGAAATTTTTTGACATTCATAATTTAATAGAATATTTTTTTTTTACTTTTAAGATAATTATATATTTAAAACAATATTTTGACAACTAAATACGATATGTCGATATATCATTTTAGATAAATAATCACATGCACTCTTCACCTAGCTACAAGATATTATAAACTTTGAAATAGATAGGTCGAATAATAAGATATTTATATATAATACGTCACAACAGGATCTACGTTTCGACTTCGACGTAGATTCTATTACAACAGGATCGACCAAATATACTATCGAAATATACGTCGAATATATAAGATATTTATTTATACGTCACAATGGGATCTACGTTTCAAGTCGACGAAGAGTAGTGGCGGGCACCGCCATGGCCCGGAGAGGGACGGCCATGGCCAGCGTCACCCCGAACTTCTCCGTCATGTCGACGCCGCCGCCGCCGTCCGGCAAGCTCCACTCGAACCCGTGCAGCAGCGCTGCGAGCGTGAGGTGCACCATCCGCACCGCCAGCGGCATTCCGGGGCATATCCGCCGCCCAGCGCCGAACGGCAGCAGCTCGAAATCCTTCCCTCGAAAATCCGTCTCCTTCGCCGCGTCCTCCAGAAACCTCTCCGGCGCGAACTCCTCCGCCCTCGCCTACACGGCCGGGTCTCGCCCGATCGCCCACACGTTGACCAGCACCCGCGCATCCGCCGGAATCGTGTAGCCTCCGACCTCGACGTCCGTGACGGCGCGGCGCGGGAGAAGGAAGGGCACCGGAGGGTGGAGGCGGAGAGTCTCTTTGACGACGGCTTGGAGGCAGGGGAGTTGCGCGACGTCGGACTCCTCGATCTCTCGTTTCGGGCCGATCACCCGCGCCAGCTCCTCGCGAGCCGCCGCCATCGACCGTGGGCTCCGCAGAAGCTCCGCCATCGCCCATTCCACCGTGCTCGAGCTCGTGTCGCTCCCCGCGGCGAACAGGTCCTAGTTATAGCATATGCTAGAACAGCATGATTAATCGTATTGTCTATAACCCCCTAATTTTTTTTTTTGAGAGAAAAATAGCACGCCGCTTCGTTTATTTTTTTTAAAAATAAATTTAGCTAGAAATGTGAATCAACTAGGCTTCGAATCCGAAAACTCGGATACCAACCACCAAGTCCTTTGTCACTTGCACTAGAGACGGTCGGTTCTATAACCCCCTAATCAATCTAATGATTTTATGGAATATGTGTAAAACAAACACCTTTAAAACTCTCCGTGTTTCATATTTTTCTCATTTGTCTTATTTAATTTTCTTTTAGCTAAAACCCCAAAATTTTATCTACTTTTAGACCATGGGGTATGAAATTTATAGCTTTACAAGGGGTGCATATATATGTAGCATTTTGCAGGAAAAAAAGGGAAGTGAAAATGTTTTTTTTCTTTTTTAATTTCTAAAAGCGATTCTAGTCAACCGATCGATCACTTCCTTAATTTTCAAATTACCGTGAATAATGATCTCAGAGCTGGGCGGTCAAGCTCCGTCGGTGGCCCGTCATCTTCTTGGATCCGGCACTTGAGCAGTACACTCAAGAAGTCCTGCGCCGGCGATTCTCCGGCGTCGGCTATGCTCCGCAGGCACCGGTCAATCTGCTCGTCGAAGATTCGGTGAAGCTTCCTGAAGAGAACCGCCATGCGGCGCCGCCTCCCCTGGAGGTCGACTGAGGCGATCCCCGGGAAGAAGTCGGAGATGTTCGGACTCCCCGCCACCGCCATGATCTCCTCCACCACCGCCTTGAATTCCCCGGAGGACGATCCGGACCGCAGGTCGACGAGGTCGACGGAGAAGATCGTGCGCGACAGCAGGTTGAGGCTCGTCGCGAACGCCGCCCGGCCGACATCTACTGCAGAATTGCTCGCGCTGCAGTCGGACACGTAGTCGCGGAGTTCGCGAATTTTGTCGCGGCGGAGGGACTTCTGCGCGTCGAGGCGCTGCGGCGCGAAGAGCTCGGCGGTGCAGACGCCGCGGAGGCGGCGCCAGCGGCGGCCCGGGGGCAGCCACGGGATGGACGAGAGGTGGTGGCCGAGGGCGTGGATGGCGTCGGGGACGGAGCGGGCCGAGAAGGCGGCGTCGTGCTTTTGGAGGACGTCGCGGGCAGCGTCGGGAGAGGAGGCCACGACGGTGGTCACGCGGCCGAGGCGGAGGGAGATGAGGGGCCCGTAGCAGGCGGCGAGGCGCGCGAGGGAGCGGTGGGGGCTGTCGCCGAGCTCGAGGAGGCTCCCGACTACGGGAAGGGGCCTCGGGCCCGGCGGGAGGCTGCGACGATGCGCAAAAAGCGATTTACTATTGCTGCTGCTGCTACTGCAAGCACTTGCAAGAAAGAAGAATAATAAAACAAAGCAGGTGGGTAAGAGAACAGCGAGAAGAGAAAAAAGCTCCATAGAATTGAACGCTGCATGTGCAACAAGATCAACTGGCAGAGTTATTTATAGAGCAATGCTAATTATACACTCTAAAAAGGCGGTGTATAAATGCTAGTTGTACAACTAGTATTTACGTGACTCTTAATTTACGAATATAAGACAAAAAATTGTTTTTTTTTTTTTTTTTTTGAGAGAGAAAGGTAGCACGCTATCTGCTTCGTTTATTTTTTTAAAAAATAAACTTAACTGAAAATGTGAATCAACTAGGATTCGAACTCGGGACCTCGGAACCAAAAATTGTTGGTAATAAGTTCTATGACTCTCGCTGGATACTGCCACGCTGCTGCGTTCATGGCAAAACAACAAGAAAACGATCGAACAGAAATTATTGGGTACACAGATTTTTCACTGGCGGGTCACACCCGCTTTTATTAAAATAATATAAAATTATTAAATTTGGTAAAATTTAATAATTTTTACCTAGAAAAAATTATTAGACTTTGAGATTTCGTACATTTTTAGTGCCACACGTACAACTCCTGTAGGGGTGTACATCCTACAACTATTAGATCCAACGGCTGGAATTAATAGGGTTTAGAAAACTAAAAAAGGTGATGATAACTTCACTCCCTAATTTTTTCATCATACACTTTTTTTCTTTCTCTTTTTTCTTCTTCGGCGTACTCTTGTTCTGCGAACTCATGTTCGGCGCCGGGCGTGGTGTCCGTCGTCCCGGAGCCGGTGCGGTCAAAACACTGCCGACCTAATAAATTAAAGCATTGTTTTTATTTCTCTTTGTCCATGAGAATTAATTAGTGCATCCTAAAAAAGAATTACAATATTTTTGGGCAACTCGGTTAACTAGCTAGAGCTCTGTTGGCTTAAAAGGGTCAGCATCCTGTCCTATGGCGGAAGGTCATGTTGGTCGAGTAATATTCGAAATGGCGCAAGACTGAGTAGGCCGTTCGAAGTGGCGTGAGGCTGGTTGAGCCGAGTCATAATCGAGACCCATGGGCGCTGTATCTATATGCTTTAAGTGAATTGATTGCGTATCTCTAACAGCTCGAGCTTTTGAGATTAATGGTTAGCGTCAACGTCCGACAAGTAATATCAGAGCTAGTGGTGCAGGTGCTGGAGGGAGGATTGTTGGCTTAAATGGGTCAGCATCCTGTCCTGTGACGGGACGCCATGTTGGGCCGAGTCATGTTCAAAGTGGCGTGAGGCTGGTTGAGCCGAGTCACAATCGAGACCCTTGGGCGCTGTATCAGTACGCTTTAAGTGAATTAGTTGTATATTTCTAACACCTCGAACTTTTGGGATTAATGGTTAGCGCCAACGATGCGACAAGCTCATCTTTTTAAGGTTCTATCTTTTTGTGAGTGCAAATCATACCGCAACACAGGACCTGGACCAAATTGGACTTCAAAACACAAGTATATATGTTATGTTATCATTACTCTCATATTGTCTAAGAATTTTAATTGGTTTTTGCTATCCTACTGCATATAGATGAGAAAGTTATACACTCTATTTGTTTCTCTTGGCCTAATCTACAGGTTGCGTGTTCCTGTTGATTCTCGGTCTAGAATTCGAAGCACAATTTACACATTTTTCCTCACATGTGAATTACTCCTCTACGACTCTGCAGTACTGCATTATAGACGTGAGAGATAACTACGCTCCTATTTACCGCAACCATGCATGCATGCATCATTTCTTTGAATTGATCTTTGGAAGAACGAGGTGGCTCCTTCAATGGAAATCAAAACTTCTAATGGAATCTAATACACGAATGAAAACCAACTCGATCGTGGACAAATAAGAGCTAGCACTGAATTGCAATTGAACCAAAGATGTTAAAGATGATTATGCAAATCCAATAGTTTTCTAATAAGGGTATTTTATGGAAGGGCAATCATGTCGGAAATTCGCTGATCACTTTTGATGAAAGTTATCTATCAATTGATCTATCTGATTAGTTAGTTACTGTTAGAAATTCGAAACGACGAAAAATAAATCCAGAAAAATAATTAATGCAGAACAGAGAAAAGATAAGAAAAGAGCACACCGAGATTAACGTGGTTCGGCCAACGGCCTACGTCCACAGACGAAGACGGAGCAAATACTTTATTAATATGTCGAAAGGCGGAGTACAAAGATAATCTCTTGACAAGAATCCGAAAAACCAAATATTTAAATCGACGCACGTTACCGCATAGGGCACCTTCTTAGCACGTCCGAACAAAATATCTCGGCTCGGCTCTCACCCTGCATGCGCGCTTAATTAATTAGAGCATGCCTCTAATTAATATGCGGCTCCCAGCAATACACACCATGAGCCCCCCGCATCACCGAAGCATCTTAATTAAGCACGGCATAATTAGCGTCTCCTTGGCCGTACGGACCAACAAGAGGGCTCTCTCCAACGAGGAAGTCTACTGTGTCACGCTTGCACCACGTCATCAATAACAAGTCAATCACATCTCTCCTTTTCAAAAAAAGGTATAATAAAAATATTTTTTTTATAATTATGATGGGACATATATACCTAAAAGAAAATACTTGATTGATTTGAGACGCCACGTCAGCATATGCACCCGTTGCATTTTAAAATTTTTCCTCTCCAACGCGCGCACGGCTTAATTGATTGAGTCGCGGCTTCGTTAATTTGGCCGTAGCATGTATATATAATACATGTCTCCAAATCAGAGTCTAATTCTAATTCGATTAGAATTAATCTTCTAGTCGTAATCCATATATGCTAAATTAAATCTAAATTATATTTTATCCCAATTAGATTAGAATTTACTTAAATTTAGATAACTATAAATCTAAACCAAATAATAACAGTTACATTGCAACAATCACAGATTGAGCTAGCACACAAAAATTCATTTTTACATTGGATCGAGAACAACCGATCACGCGTGGTTGATACAATTTTTTTTTTTTTTGAAAAAAAAAGTAGCACGCTACCCGCTTCATTCATGATTGATACAATTATTGAGACAAAAAGCTGAAAGGAAAAGAAACAAAAAGTGAACATCTCTTTCTGTCTCTCTGTCTCTCTGTCTCTCTCTGTACGTCTGGTACTATCATTTAAAACGAGATGAATGGTTTGAATGAATCCTTCACGGCAATTTTTGTAAGTAGTGGGTCTTGTATATATATATATATATATATGGACCTAATTTTGTGAAAAATATGTAATATCATTAACTCTCATGAATGGGTTTTTTATTCTCTCTCTCACAAAATGGCTAAAGTTAACAGAGAGGTAAGTTCTTATAGAAGACTTTTTTTCTCTGGCAAATTGTTAAATACAGTACAAGATTCTGTGATATCCCAACAGAGAGAGAGAGGTAAAATGTTTTTAAAATTTTTCTTTGTATGATGCACCAACTTTTCACTGTATTGTCTAATTGGTGTGTTCTACATATTAACTTTTCACTGAATTGTAATAATTTTTTACATGAGGAGTTACTAAGGGGAAGACACGAATGAGAGGTAAGGATTAATT
This sequence comes from Puya raimondii, assembly GCA_016920855.1. Taxonomy (NCBI): domain Eukaryota; kingdom Viridiplantae; phylum Streptophyta; class Magnoliopsida; order Poales; family Bromeliaceae; genus Puya; species Puya raimondii. The sequence continues at coordinate 51,394,000 of JABWPP010000050.1, read as the reverse complement.
CTCTAATTAAAGTATATGTTAAGGAGTGGTCATTAATTTGGTAATATTTCTTAAGAAAATGGTTGTAGTTAAACTGAGGTTTTAAGTTTCAACTATCCAGTGGTAGGAACATTGCCACACATCTTGTTAGGAGAACACCTAATTTTGGTTAGACTAGTAATGTGCAATATGTTAGTAAATAGATTCTATGGCAAATATTTTTCTAACGGATTCTAACTATAAGAGCATATTTGAAAATATTAAAATTTTTGTAAGAATATATTTGTAATTCGCTATATTTACATAAAACTGTGCGCAATTAACCCTTTCCTATTTCGCTCGGAACAAATTTATGCGCATAAAGTGCCACGTCAGTAAATACCGTATGTATCTTACCAAGTAGAGTCCGTAGAGTACATCGTATCCCCTGCATCTCCCTCCGCTACGATATTTACACTCTAATCTTAGCTCCGCAAGGATTGGAGAGAACGAGAACACGATGGGAGCTGGGGTTTATCTCACGAGGCCTTCTCCCTCCTCCTCCTCCTCCTCATTTCCCATAAACCCTAATCCTCGTCCTCGTCCTCGCCATGATTCTTCTTCTTCACTGAACCCCTTCCTCTCGTACCCTTCCTAAAATGCTTAAGCCCAGTTATTAGTACTAGCGTGCGAGTCTCATATAAACCGATCGAAATCAGTATCCCATCCGATGTGGGACTATTTGGAGCGTTACAAACTCCCCATGTTTAGACCCTGACGTCCTCGTCGGGTCCAAACCAGATCACAGACAGACGGACCAGGACCAGAATTACCGGGCGATGTGAGATTCTAGAGGTGGCTCCTACGGGTTCAAGAGGTGGCTCCCACCAAATCAGTTGGTGTAGCACTTTGTCCCGCATAGCACTTAGTTCTCACATTTTCGGCCGGTATTCGGCTCTGATACCAATTGTAACGACCCGACCCGCTAGCAACAATAACTCGTCGGGCCCAAACCACTGGCCCAAAATGCTTAAGCCGGGTTATTAGTACTAGCGTGCGAGTCTCATATAAACCGATCGAAATCAGTATCCCATCCGATGTGGGACTATTTTACAAAGCGGACATATGCATTTCTAAGAAAACTTATACAAATAATTGCATTCAGATAGACTCATGTAGGTTAATCAGATCGGCTACAAATATATGCAATTAGGTCGAGACGGAACGCAAAAGAGATTTAGACATTAAATTGGATGGAACCTAATTAATAGTCAAAGACGAGAGAGTTTCAAGAATAATTTAGGAAAATACTTTGATAAAGTGAAAATCCTTATTTTGTAGATTTTAAAATTAAGGGTTAAGCATATTATCAAATACTTCGAAAACGCAGTTTCAATTGTGATTGATAAGTTTGTTTAGCGAAAATATTTTGAAATTTTCTAATCTTTTCTGTAAAGTAGTGACTGGTAATTGTTTTAAATTATAATGTCTCTTGGTATTCTGCTATATAATGTTGGCCATGTCGACATGTACTTTGTTATAGAAGCTAGCTTCGTCTTTGTGTTGCGCCTTCGGGTGCCTGCGCCTATCTGCGCATCTGTTTTGTTTGCGCTCTCGAGCGTATCTGTTCTGTACATGCACTTTCGGGTGCCTCTGTTCTATTATGCATCTTCGGATGCCTTTGCTTTGTTTGCGCCTTCGGGTGCCTTTGGATCTCGCCAACGGATCACAAATATAGTGAGTAACCGGAGACTTAATATTTATTTTGTTTATCTGCTAGGAAAAGAAATGTTTTGTAAAAGTGTATTCACCATTCGATCTGAAGGTTAAGTTTTGGTAACCTTTATTTTCTGAGAATTTTATAAATTAAAAGCCAGTCGCTTAAATAAATTTTTGTATGAGAATTTACTTCAGAGCACTGTTATATATTTATTTGTATGCTTAATCCGACTAATGTGGTGTATGGTTGCTTACCCAGGTACCGAGACTGATTCGCGGGGCGGGGCTGAGACCGAGTGAACGTTAGACTTAGCTAGTCTTTTAGCTTAGTCTCTTTTGTTTTATGTCTATTTATTTAGATATCAATTTTTGGATTTCGTAAACTATCATTTGCCTAGCCGCTTTTGTTTGTTATTTCTTCGTACTTACACTTTGTTGCTTATGGTTCCTGATTCTTTGAATTTAGTAGAAAATTTTGTATTCCTCTTTTGCTTATTTCTGTCTGGTTCTGTAGCCTTGCGTACTTGCTATTTTAGCAGGTATGCGGCGTCTGTTACGTCTCGGGTTCGGGGCGTGACAGAAACAATAACTCGTCGGGCCCACACCACTGGCCCAAAATGCTTAAGCCCAGTTATTATTACTAGCGTGCGAGTCTCATATAAACCGATCGAAATCAGTATCCCATCCGATGTGGGACTATTTGGGGCGTTACAAACTCCCCATGTTTAGACCCTGACGTCCTCGTCGGGTCCAAACCAGATCACAGAAAGACGGACCAGGACCAGAATTACCGGGCGATGTGAGATTCTAGAGGTGGCTCCTACGGATTCAAGAGGTGGCTCCCACCAAATCAGTTGGTGTAGCACTTTGTCCCGCATAGCACTTAGCTCTCACATTTTCGGCCGGTATTCGGCTCTGATACCAATTGTAACGACCCGACCCGCTAGCAACAATAACTAGTCGGGTCCACACCACTGGCCCAAAATACTTAAGCCCAGTTTGTTGTTACTAGTGGCCCAAATCTCTTATAAACCCAATGACTATTGGGGTGTCACAAATAGTCTCACGACCTCGACGGTGGACGATGTGTTCTTCGTGCTGTAGAGCTGCTGCAAGAGGACGATCTCGACGTCGAGCATCAATTCCGTGCCCGCGGTGCTGAGCAGCGGGGCGATGAACTTGTTGAGATTTGAGGAGCAATGCGCAGAGGTAACTCAGTGCCGCTTTTTCTCAATCAGCTTGTTATGCATTTCCTACGTTGTTTTAGTTGTTAGCATCTGTTACTTGATGCAGAAAGAGGAGGACTTGAAATTGTGAGCTCTTTGCAGAGCAATGCTGCGCATGAAATACGAATCTGTTTGAATTCCAAGCTAAATGTAAAACACGGTGGGTACAAGGTAGGCTAGGAACTAGCAGGAACTATATACTGTTTTCATCGACAATGTGTATACTAGATGCAGTAGATCATATTGAGCTCATAGTATATAGAATCTGAAGATAAATTCCTGGTCTCCTGTTGGATCGAAATTTACGAATTCGATCCGATCTCAGAAGTGCTATTCTGCAAGTGAAATTTATCTGAAGCTACGCTAAGGAGCTTGTTGAGTGACATCCCTTTCCCTCTCACATCCTTCTTCATCTCGTACCGGAACTTGATCCGGTCGTCCAAGTTGTAGCCGAGAAAGGCCGGGAACATGAGCAGCTCGCCGATGTCCCGCTCCATCCCCTCGACTAAGAACTCCATCTTCTTCTCCAGCGACGCGTTGTTATACTGCAGCACCTGCGGGTGCTTCTTGCTCATCGCCAGCACGTCCGCGCACGACAGCCCGTACCGGAAGAACAACTCGATCACCATCCGCATGTTCTCGCAGCTCGTCCGCGTGCTCGACCCCAAAGCCGAGGCGAGCTCTCTGGTCCGATGCTTGTGCCCGATCTTCACGAGAAATGCGAGCTTCTTCGCGAGGTTCTCCCTAAAAGAGAGGCTGAGGAACAACGGCGCCTTGATCAAGAACTTGAACATGTCCTCGGCGTCCAAGCCGCATTGGCGAAGCAATTCGACCCGCGGCCTCAGCTTCGTCTCAACGCCGATGCTGAAGACGTTGGGGTACACAAGCGCGATCTTAAAGAGCTCTTCATCGGTCAGGCCGACGGATTGCCAGAAGCGGAGGTGGGACCGGAAGTGGTCGGCGGTGTAGGATAAGATTGCGGGCAGTTTCCGGATCAGGAATGCGGCAGCCGCCTCGTCCCCGCGGCCGAGGTTTATCAAAAACTCAATTCTCGGGATCAGCTGGGTTTCCAAATCGAGATTTAACAGGCTCGGCCTGCGGATCACGAGCTCGGGCCACCCGTATCTTTTTAAGTAAAGGATCATCTCCTCCAATTCTCTAAGCGGCTTTTCGCCGAACACCTTGTGGACGTTCACATTGTTGAGCACATGAACCAGTTTCTCTCCGGGGATTCCGTGATCCTTTAAGAGGTTGACCCCGGCGACGAAGCTCGGGAGGAGTTCGGAATCGGCGGCGACGAGAAGCTGCGAGAGTTTTGCGGGGCTGAGGCCGGGGGCTTCCTCGACGACGAAGTCGAGGAAGGGGCCGATCGCGGGGGAGGTGAGGATCCCGGGGCGGCGGAGCACGGCGCGGCGGAGCTCGGCGGGAGGGGCGGGGCCGGGGGCGGTCGCGACGGCGGAGCGGAGGGCGAGGAGGCGGCGGCGGAGGGCGTCGGGGGAGGCGGATTCGAGCTCGGGGTGGTTGCGGAGGAGGGCGGAGGCTTCGCGGTCGTCGAGGGCGAGGTGGAGGAGGAGTAGGTGGTGGGGAGAGAGGGGGAGAGGAGGAGAGGCGGCGTTAATGGCGGAGGGGGGCGTGGTGAGTGGGTGGCGCAGGGGGAGCAGGGGCGGGGAGGGGAAGGAGAGGGAGGTGATGTTGGTGGTGGTGGAGGGAGGAGGAGACGTGAGTGGTGGTAGTGGTGGTGGTGGGATTAGGGTTTTGCTGGGGGAGAAAAGAGAGGGGCGCCATGAGAGAGGCGGCGCCATGAGAGAAGAGATGCGTGTAGCAGCGGTGATAGGGGTACTAGCTGAGCAGAATCCTTACTCGCGTTTTTATTTTTATTTTTTAAATAAATTGTAATTTATCGGCTTCATTCATAAAATGATACACCACATTTTCATAAAATTTTGGCTACGCTTTTACATATTTTAAAAAAAAATTATGCTACTATACTATATCGATAGTACCAAACGCTTGGTACTATCGAATTTTCGGCCATTGGATAAAAGTATGTGCAGTTAGGATGATAGTGATTCTCGTTTAGAATGATAGTGGTCTTCTAGGGTTGTGGGTGGTTGGTTGGATAGTATAATCTAACAGATGAAAATGATCAAATGATAGATCTAACGGCAGAAAACTCGATAGTACTAAAAGCTTGGTACTATCGATAGTACAGTAGCCGGACTCTTTAAAATAAATTATTTAAGCTCACCTTATAAAAGGAAAAGAGTCTAAAACAAGACTTTGGACAAAACATTATAAATACAAATAAAGATATCAGTGTAAATTTTGTACTGTATTTCAATTTTCTTACTTTAGGATATGTAATTGTATATATTTTTTTGTTTTTAAGCACATAATATTGCTTTTTGCTTATTGGCACTTCTTCACTTTTTGGTCATCAAAGGCATGAAGAACCTAGACTCCATAATACACACTTAATCACACACTTACAATCTCATGAGGTGTCAGCATAGAATTCTTCAATAACTGTTCTAACCGCAATCGGAATTCTCACCGAGTGATCCGCGCCATCCGACCATACCAAACTCCCAAATGTATAATCTCCCTGCACCCTTCGAGTCGCAGTGAATGTCACCTTAAAGCTTTGAATCTTCGCCTTACCATCAAATGCAAGTGTCGAAGGCTCGACGACCACCTGAACACCTGCCGGAGGCTCTACGACGGCCTTGTAAACCGCGTTTGCAGGCCCCACATTCGTAACCGTCCTCGAAATCGCCACCGTCGTCTTAAGATCAGGAATTGCAATCGAAGGAAGGTTTAACTCGTATAATGGCCCAGTTGATGAATCGCACACATCAGATGGCCCGAGAGTGCAGTTAAAGAACCTGATGTAGTCCTTTGGGTCGATGTCGTAAACAAGGCCTGGATCAGCAGCTCGGTTTGGGTTGATGTGTCCGCCGCCAAAGTCGAACGGGTCGGCGAGCTTCCTTGGAGTCCCTTCGGCCTCGATTGGTATACCGTAGCCATCGTTAACCGAGGCTGCAATTTTTCACAATTATGTTTCAAGTTAGTGCGTGCTTAACTTGGCAACTGAAACAACTTCTCTACGCTAAAAGGCTCGAACCTGTGGTTACTATGGCAGATTTTATGGCAGCCGGGGACCAATCAGGATGCAATGATTTGAGCAATGCGGCAATGGCTGAGACGTGCGGGCACGCCATTGACGTTCCCGAGTCGAAGAAATATGAGTTTCTCCTTGCTGCCAAGATGCTAACTCCTGGTGCTGCAACATCAGGCTGTCCAGCAATAGTAACTCATCAGCAAACTACCAAATGAAGTTCTTGACTGAGCAATTCAAATCATACAGGCTCGAAGAAAAGTTCGAACAAATTCTGGATCAACTTGTGGTACATAACAATTTAGTTCGGTGTGCAATGCTGCGCTTAATTCTTTACTGCTCTGATAGATACTGGCATTTGCTCAGTCAAAAAATATCCTTATACAGATGTATGTACAGACCTTAAGTATGCCCGGAAATGCGACACTCGGCCCTCTCGATGAGAATGCTGCTATCTTTGGAGCCAACACTTCCATTCCAATAACATTACTTGTCGGTGAGACCTTCACCATTGGATTACTGCAATTATTCCCCAACTTTAGAATAAAAAAAGTATGAAAAAGGAAGTAAAACATTAAGATAAAATGAATGGTAACCTTGTAGTGCTCATATAATTGGCAATTTTGTTCGCGATCTCGAAGTCTACTAGAACACAAGGGATGCCCTGGCACTGATAAAGGTTATCAAGGATGTTTACAGTGTACTGCGCAAAAATAAGGCCACCTCCGCCTGCGCTTATCACGTTTGAGACCGCCGTCGGCAAACTCTGCCTCGGCAATGTTGAGGCCGCTAAATCAGGAGCATAGCATAATACAATCCCTCCGGCAAAATTTGTTCCATTCAATGAATCTGCATCACAGCTGCAAATAAATTGTCTGTCAGCTAGTCTCAATTTAGAAGATGATTTGCGCGGATAAGACGCGATTGTAAGTGTTCAGTACCTGTATCCATAAACTAGTCCTGTGAAGTTGTTGTTTTGCTGGATCTCATAGAAGATCGATTGACCCTGCAAAATGAAACATAAGACCTTCTCTTTTAAGTAATGTGAAATTTGATTCCAAAGTACAAAAGGGTAAATTGCTCGACGAATCTTCTTCTTCTTTTTTTTTTATTCTTCCCCTGAAATATTCTAACCCTTTTCAGTAGATTGCTCAGTTATTTGTCATCATTTCTCCTTGGTGCAATTTACCTCTCAGAGTTATATTTGCTGGTATAAACCGAAGTAAGGAAATTTTAGTTGTTTGGTATTGTAGGAGTGCAGATGAGTACATACCACCAATCTCTGATTGTTTCCTAGTGTGATCACAGTCGGAAAAGACCGATCGATGGTGCTCGCTGCCACCGTAATTACCCAGGGGACCGAGTTCTTGATTGTCTGAGGGGCGGGCCCGTCGTTCCCCGCAGAAAAAACAACAGTTATCCCCTTGGCCACAGCATGAAGAGTGCCGGGAATTTCCTCTGGCCCTCCGAGTGACAAGGATAAGATGTCCACTCCGTCATTTATAGCATCGTCGATCGCCGCTAGAAGGGCGGCTCCCCCGCAAGCTATCCGGAGCCCCCAGCATGCCTTGTATATGGCCAACCGCGCTCGCGGGGCGCCCCCTCTCGCATTCCCAGTGGCTAAGTTGTGAAAGCTTGCATTGTAAATTAATCCTCCTGCTGCAGTAGAGGCTGTATGTGTTCCGTGATTGCCGAAATCCCTAGGGGACATGAAGTCTCCTTTAAGGTCAGCTTGAGAAACTCCCCCCGTGTAGTATCGAGCTCCGATTATCTTTCGACTGCAATTGTTAGCACCAAATGCCTCCCCTTCTTCGCATTTGCCTCTCCACCTAGAGGGGATCGGGCCGTAGCCACTATCTTCAAAACTCTTTGACTCCGGCCATATGCCTAGTCAAAATTTATTCAACACATTCTTTTACATTGCATAGAATTCGTATTACTCTTTAATGCTTCGTAATTTCCCAAACTAAGTAGGTAGAGATTTTATCTGACCTGAATCAACAACTCCGATAATAACATCTTCCCCGTACTTCGCCTTTTGGAGTAGTCCTGTGGGTTGGTTGTAATCTAGCCCGAGGAAGTCCCAACTGCGAGTCGTGTGTGCCCGATAGATTCGGTTCGGTTTTACCGTGATCACCTCGGGCAACTCTAAATAACAATAAGCATATTAATAGATTGATAAGATGTAGCATGAAATTTCATTTGACATATCTCATTTGCGAGATTAACACCTGCAAGTGTTTCTGCTTGAGAATCTGTGAGCATTGCTGCAAAGCCGGAAAACCCATGTTTGTAGCTATACACAATTGAATTCAAGGCTTCTTCCTTGCTGTTAACAACATTAAAAACCCAAAAAAAAACAAAAGTTAATAAATTAGATGGGACTAAATAGACAAAGAGGGGCATGGGGGGATGAGTTATAACCTTCCAAGAAGAGAAGTTAGGATGTTGTGGTGAGATGCAGTTTCATGGTTTGGATCTTTGTGTTTCTTCTCTCCCATGTACACAATGTATAGCTGATTAAATCCATCAAAAGTCAAATGAACAAAGAAATGTGAAATTATTGACTTGTGATTATAGTAATTAAGTTTGTCGCATTGAAGCAAAGAACTACTTACTTTGCTCGATGCATCAACTCCGATTGGCGCTAAAACAAAGCAATGGAAAGATATAAATGTTAGTAATAGCATGCGGGATGTGATCGAAGCTCGAAAATTCATCTTCGCTCGATGCAGAGAGAAATAGAGATAGAGGACGAAAGCTCGAAATCGTATTTATAGCAATAATTAGAATGGGATATTGAAGAGAAACAATCAAACTTAATTTGATCATTTTTCTCTAGATCTTTGTAGGGCCTTTTCAAAGAAGACTAGATCAAAGTCCAGTTTGAATGAAAATCTATTACTATATTTTTTTTTCTTTGTTTAATCTCAACAACTTGATTAGTTGAAATAAGAAAATTACACCTAAAACAAGTAAAATATAGCTAGAGATACCCTTGAATACATTGAAAAATTATACTCATGAAGCGTATTGAGGACTAATTCTATTCATATAAATTTCATTAGCATATGTTCAAATGATTAATGAAACATATCGTTTGGGTATGTTTTCTAATAATGTTGACCTCTTCGTAATGTAATATTTAAGGTGTTCTCCGTGTACATAAATAGAATGAAACAAGTCGTAGATCTAAATTAATCTATTTTGCTAAGATAATCACTCAAACCACAGAGTATTTCCATGATGAAATGGATTAGTAATTAAGTTTGAATTTTTTTCATGGTTACATAGTGGCACATCTTGTTCATTTTGAATAAATTTGAGTTAAATATCACCATTTATATATAGAGAAAGTCAACCATATGTTGAGTTGTAGAACAAAGAGACAAAGTCAGCGGCTCTAATCACTTCTCAGCATGACAAACTATAGGTTCCTTGATGATTGATTGCTAAATAGTACCATTGCCATTAAATTCAATAAAATCCTATATTGAAGTGACTAGAACAACTCAAATCAAAAAGATTAATTTAATGATGGTAATTACTTTTAAAGCTAGAATAGTTAACAAATAACAACAACTAATATCTAAATAAAAAAATTAATTTAGAAAAAAAAAATTTAATTTCATCAACTTGAAAAACTCAAATAAAAAAAATTCAATAACCTGAAGGGGTCTGAGTCCCAAAAAAATAAAGTTGAGGGGTTCTTCATGCATATTTACCAGAACATAATATTTTGGTTTTTTTTTTTTTATTAGAAAAGACAAAGGCGTACAAATAGGCCCACGGGGCCATTTAAGTTTTCCTATTCTTAACGAAAAAAGCCCAAACGTTTTATGAAAGGCCATTATAGGCTTTTATATGACTCGACAAAAGGTCAGCCCAATGTTGGATGGAACGGGACTAGTTTTAACTTTGGGCCCGATCCAGTAAATCTGGGTAGGCCTTAGATCGACGGTCCATTGTACTAATCTTGATCAATCGACACCGTCGATTTTAGGGCAACCAAACTTGGTCCTCTCTCCTCCTTCCTACATCACTATATATACGTGCTCTCTTCTCCCCAAACCCTCCGAACCCTAATCCCGCCCCTTCGTCTCCCTCATCTCCCGTCTCCGCCGCCGCTTCCGCCATGGGAAGGGTCATCAGAGCTCAGCGTAAGGGTGCGGGATCCGTGTTCCGCTCCCACACGCACCACCGCAAGGGCCCCGCGCGGTTCCGGTCCCTCGACTTCGGCGAGCGCAACGGGTACCTCAAGGGCGTCGTCACCGACATCATCCACGACCCCGGGCGCGGCGCCCCTCTCGCGCGCGTCACCTTCCGCCACCCCTTCCGCTACAAGCACCAGAAGGAGCTCTTCGTCTGCGCCGAGGGCATGTACTCGGGCCAGTTCGTGTACTGCGGCCGCAAGGCCTCGCTCATGGTCGGGAACGTCCTCCCCATCCGATCCATCCCCGAGGGTGCCGTCGTGTGCAACGTCGAACACCACGTTGGGGATCGCGGGGTCTTCGCCCGATGCTCCGGGGATTACGCCGTCGTTATCTCCCACAACCCCGATAACGGCACCTCAAGGTCGAATCCCCAAAAGATTTCGCTTCTCTTATGTAGATCTTGCTTATCGTCACCGGTATTTGTGGATCTGAGATTGCTGATCTGTTTGTTGGAAAAAAAATTGATTTTTTGATGCATTCTCATGTGATAAGATGAACATAAAGTGTTTCTAAACATTGTTGTTTTAGTAAATATGATGTTTTGGTTAAGAACGTGAGATAGATTCAGGTTCATCTGGATTGAAAGCCATCGTCAGAGATATTAGTATTAGGAAGATCATTTGTTGATGTTGATGTGTATATTTACTTAAACATTTTGCTCTTCGTTCTATTGAATGACTGCTTAAGCATTCTGCTCTTCGTTAACACTTGCACTTGAGCACTTATTCAAGCTGCTTGACAAGATTTGGGCCATTTGTGGTGGTTTTTTAATGCTAAGATGCTAATGTAAATCTATTCGAAGATAGGCCATTAACGCTAGTTTATTTAAATCTAGAGAATTGCTAGAATATAGGCCATTATAGTAACTCTTTTTTTTTTTACTGCTTTCATTTTCTGCTTCTACATCACGTATGATTGACGTATGAAATACCCATACTCTCTGAAGTTAACTTAGATGAAGCATGAATAGGAATGGACTATTTTGATTGGTTTATGGAATGGAAGGTACTGAGTTGTGGCATACCCTGTAGATAGCAGTAAGTTTGTAAGTGATATTGTTTTTTTTTTTAAGTAATGCTAGTGTAATGATTTATTGAAACATAAAGTTTGTCTTTACAATATGGAAAGATGAGAAACAGTAGCCAACTTGTTTGCAAATTTCAGTATTAGGGCAATCTATGGATTGTTATCTTTTATTGTCTTTTATCAGCTACTTAGAAATAATTCGCATTGCTGGTAATGGTCTATCTGCTAAATAATCCTAGTTGAACAATTTACTTCGATTATTGTACTTGCATATTTCCACAATTTAAGTTAGCGTGTATTTGTTTATTATGAGCAAATTCTGGTAGTAAAGTTATCAATCTGAGTAAGGAGTTTATAAATGTTTTCTCATTTTCAAGCTCAAATGGATTACATGCCTGTCTTTAAATCGGCATGTAAGTGCTTGCGTGATCAAGCTTCTAATACGATTACAGGATCAAGCTTCCCTCTGGCGCGAAGAAGATCGTCCCAAGCGGGTGCCGTGCGATGGTCGGGCAGGTCGCGGGTGGAGGTCGTACAGAGAAGCCCCTTCTGAAGGCGGGCAATGCCTACCACAAATTCAGGGTCAAGCGCAACTGCTGGCCTAAGGTGCGTGGTGTGGCCATGAACCCTGTGGAGCATCCCCATGGAGGAGGTAACCACCAGCACATTGGCCATGCTTCCACTGTTCGCCGTGACGCGCCGCCCGGCCAGAAGGTCGGTCTCATTGCTGCCCGCAGGACCGGACGGCTCCGGGGACAGGCCGCTGCCACTGCTGCCAAGGCCGAGAAGGCTACTTAAATTATTTCTTTGTGAGTCTCAACTGCTTGGTTTTAAGCTTAATATGAATGAGGATGTTAAAGCTAGGGTTAGGACCTTATGCAATCTTTTTTTCCGTTATGGAGATTATGGAGGTACTATTTATATTTTGTTATTTGTCTGAATTTTTGGTGTCTATTATTAGTGGTGAAATATGGAGAACTGATGTTTGGTTTTTTTGGTTATGATCGCATGATTATTTTGTTTCGATCTTGTTAATTCATGCTCTCTCTTTGTGCCATGCTGATGATCAATTGTTATGGTTTTACAGCTTCCTTACCTGAATCCGTTTTTGGATAGTGGGGTAGAGCGATTGTAGCTCTGCTTCCCTGCTTTAGATTTATGGTCTTATTGTTGCATCCTAAGCATTTGCATTAGAGGGACGCAGAGCTTCTAAAGGGTTAGCTACTTTTGAGTTAATTTAAAATATAAAGCTTAAAAAGCGCCCTTTGGTTTGTTTGAATAATTTAGATCTCTCAGTGTTGCCCTATTTCAGATTTATATTCAGATCTTCCTCTCAGTTGCTAAGTTTGAATCAGATTTTGATCGTGATTGGAATGTGTTGTGATCGAATTCTGTCCGAACTTTCGGTTTCTATTATTCTTACAGTTGAAGTTTACCATGCAATGCACAGTTGGGCCATTTCCGGTTTCAGAAAAGATAGGAAATTTTCTTTTTTGCTCTTAAAAACAGTTTGTGACTAATTCTTTCCGAATCACATCCCATCATATCATTTTGTTCCTTAATTTGTTCTTATTACAACCTCTTATATTGTTTTAATTTTTCTACTTACAATCTTGCTTCAATTACCTGCTCCACATCCTTAGTATCCCTATGGTGTTGTATAGTAGGGTCCTTTTTGCAGCTCCCATCAGCTTAAGTTTGCTTTTTTTTTATTTGGTTTAAACTTTTAAGCCTGTTTGGTCTCTCGGACCACTGGAGCGCTGCTGCAAAAGCTTCAAATGCAGAGCTTTCAGAAAGAGCGTGAATTTTTGAATCTATTCGTTAAACACCTCAGCTCGATGTGTCAGGCGGCGCGAAGGGCGCGCACTCTGCTCTTTCTTTCAATATTTCCTCAACTTTGATTTGCTTGTTCAATAAGCGAAGCTCTCCTCTCCTCTTTTGCCTTTACTTTAGCCCCCCCACATGCTCTACTCGTTGCAAAAGATAAAGCCAAAAGCTATCTAAGATTCATATTCATTCAACTGGATTGAGAAAGAGATGCCCCAGCAACCTCATGAAATTCTTCTGAGAAGAAGGATGCTAGCGGAAACTGATTAGGTGATTAGACTTGAGCTTTTGAGGTGCCGTAGGTTTTGATAAAGAGTATTGCTACTATTTTGGAAGTGCCCAAGAAGTTTTTTTTTTTTTATATATAAATAAGAATTGAAACCTTGATCCCTACAATTTTATCGGGACACATTTCATGTGGATGCCTTTTTATTGGGATACCGAATGAACTGAAAATCATAAACAACTAACATAATATTAAATATAATTGTTCTTTACTTTGTATGCAGTTGTTTCGGATCAAATCTGTCGGATCGTTGGCGCTAACTATTAATCCTAAAAGCTCGAAGTTGGCGCTAACCATTAATCCTAAAAGCTCGAGCTGTTAGAACTACGCAATCAATTCACTTAAAGCGTACAAATACAACGCTCACGGGTCTCGATTGTGACTCGGCCCCACCAGCCTCACGCCACTTCGAACATGACTCGGCCCACCCAGACTCACGCCATTTCGAACATGACTCGGTCCAACATGACCTCCCATCACAGGACAGGATGCTGGCCTATTTAAGCCAACAAAATCAGCCCCGAATGAAAGTTTATTCTAGCGCTGTTGGTTAAGAAATAAATGACTGGTATTGGAGATTTCAAATCTAAAATTTAATTGCTTAATAAGTTTAAAAAATAAAAGAAGAAGATAACTTGCTTTTTTTCTGAAAAAATATGAGAGTTTACTGTAGCAGCCGACATCGGCATCTTAATAATTGTATCCCAGTAGATATGGTTTTTAATTGAAACCCCACACTGATATCGAATTTCACATCTAGAAAATCTTGGTGAAGATTCTAAGGAAACCGCGTACATATATATTCCTTACTTTAGACCTACTCTCTTCCTTTCGGGGAAAAAAAAAATAAAAAAAATATCTGCACTCCCACCAATCCCGTGTAAAGCCCACTAAACGGCCTCTATAATAAAGCAAACACTGTTTACATATATTACAATATGTAAACATAAATCACTTACGATAGAAGAGTGATACAGTTATTTTGTAAAAAAAAAAAAAAAAATCTTTTTCTAACACGTAGTTGTAAAGGGAACTAAATCGTTATAATTATCGGAATAGTAGTAAAGGGAACTATATCCATATATTGTACCCGTTAACTAATCATAAAATTATAGCTAAATTTATTTGCTAAATGAATGAAACGGGTAGCGCGCTACTTTTTTCTCAAAAAAAAAAAACTAATCACAAAATTCACCATTCACCTATAAACCTTCTTCATCAAGCTGCTAATTAAACTACCAAAAAAACAAAAACAAAGACAAAAACCTGAAATTTAAGTGTAATTAACATAATCTCAAAATTATCTTACATAGTTATATATATGTATACATATATGTATATATATAAAAACATGTGATTAAACAAAAAAAACAACAGCAACACTTGATGTATATATCATGGCTTCCACATATCCTGGAAAGAGGATTGGAAAGAGACGAGCACGAGCAGCAGCACGACGACCGCCGCGACCCCCCACGGCGAGCTCCCCTCCTGCGGCCGGTCGTATCCATACGTGCTCCTCCGATGGTCGTAGGGGTAGAAGCCGAGCACGCCGTCGAAGCTCTCGATCGACGACAGCCACCGTATGAGTATGACGAGAACGACAGGGATGATGAGCAGGGCCCAGTTCATCTGCTCCTCGGCGGCCTCGACGAAATCTTCGTAAGTGAAGAACCAAGAAGCCCCCATGAGGAGAAAGATTATGAGGAGTATGAAGAGGACAGGGTATGGGAGAGGAGAGAGGGTGAAGCTGTCGAAGATCGAGGGCTCTCTTCTGTAGTAGGCCATGGTGTTGTTTCCCTCTCTCTGTGTGTGTGTGTGTGTGTGTGTGTGTGTGTGTGTGTGAGAGAGAGAGAGAGAGAGAGAGAGAGAGAGAGAGAGGATGTGGTGTGGGTAGTGTTGGTTTTGTAAAGCATTAAAGTGGTGTAACCCTCATTTTAAGCAGCAAATATGGGGTAGTGGTGGGGTTGCATGTGGTACCAAAATGGATCACGATGATTTGCGAAGCCAACCCAAACCCGACCCGTTATCGCGTTTTGACCAAAAGCTATTCTACCAGAGCAACTTTTACTGTGAAAAAGATCAGATATATCGAATTCCAAATTCACATCTTCAGACTATCTTTGTTTTGATCATAGTCCTATTGATAGAGCAATCTCTTACACTTGATTAATCGTATGTATTCTATCAGCAGATAGTACTGAGTATATATTTCTATACTAATTTAAGATAGAACTAGGCTACCATACTATTAATAGCACCGAGTCATTAGTGCTATTAAATTTTCAGCCTTTGGATGAAGTCATATACGGTTAGGATGATAGTGATCCTCTAGAGTTGAGTGGGTGGTTAGTTGAATAATATGATCTAACGGCAGAAAATTTGATTGCACCAAGCTCTTAATACTATTGATAGCATAGTAGTCGGACTCCTAATTTCTATAGTGAACAACAACACGTTTTGTTTAGTTCTTATTCTAAAACTTGACCGCGGAATACGTGTGTGTGGATGGATTTAAGATCCTAATATAAGAACTGAAACCCGATTAGCTTATCGGATCCCAATAAGATCGTTGTCGCAATTAATTAAAAATATAAAACTTTGACGATGGCGACGTCGGTGGATTGCGTGAGTCACCACAAAAAATAATTGAAGCAAATGGGTCGGAGGAATTAAGACGGGTCTTGATTCATTGGTGGGGTCAACCATGTGTGCATAAATTTCAAAGCCTTGTAGTGTTGGTAAAGTTGCTGTATGCGGACACTCCCTTTCATATTAATGGATGGATTCAAACTGGTGGGACCCACTTCGGATAAAGGGTCCGAGGACGTGACACGTGTCCTCGCTTTCATGATTCTGGTGGTGAGAAATTAGTAATATCCAACACCAAGTATCTTTAACAGGGCCCAAATTCGTGAGTAGAAAATGGAATGAGTTTTGTAGTTTTTAGTAATTTCGTTTTGAGTGAGAAGTAAAATTTTTAATTTTTTTTATATTTTTTTGTTTTATTTATTTTTTTTGTTTTGATTGTCTTTAATATTTTTCGAGACCGCGTTGTCTTAAACCATGTAGTTAAATTCATCTACTAAATGAATGAAGTGGATAGCGTGTTATTTTTTTCTAAGAAAAAAAAATAACAGGGCCAATTGAAGCGGTGAAATTTCAGCCGTACGATCGTTCAAGGTGTAACGCCGTTAGTTGGCACCGTACGCAAACTCACCATCGCGTGGGACATAAGGAAGTCGAAGATAGTTTTGTTCTTTTGAAATATTCGTGTTTATCACTTCGTCACACTAATGACTTCAGTCCTTTACTTTAACAAAATCAAGCATGTTTTAAGTGTCTGAATCACATTTAGGGCATGTTTGGTTCGCGATTGGAATAGAAATGAAAAATGGAATTGGATTGTTTTGGAATGGAAAATGGAATGACGAATCATCCAAAGACGTTTGGTTCATTATTGGAATGGGTATCGGAATGAAAATTTAAAATTTTTGAGAGGGTGTTTTGATTAAGAGAGAGGAAAGTGATAAAGGGAGAGGAGGAGAGGTCTTGACGAAAGAAGATTTTGAGTAGTTTACTTTGGAATAGGCCAATCCGGTATTCAAAGCCGGATTGGGGTATAAATGGATTTAGTCATTCCCATTCCATAGTGGAATGGGAGTTGAAATTCGATTCCTTTAAAACAAACAACAACAATTGGAATCAATGAATCCTATTCTGATTCCATGGTCTAAAGTAGGTGAACCAAACATGCCCTAAGTCAATATGTAAAATGCTATGGTACAAGGAGAAAGAAAAATGGCATCAAAAGTTTAGAGGGAGGTTGGTTTGATTCTGATTCCATACTTGTTGATTAGGTTTTAGTTTTTGTGGGCCAAAAAAAAAAGAAAAAAAGAAGGAATGTATGTTGGTATATTTTAGGTGGTTTTAGTGGAAATATATATATATATATATATATATATATATATGTATCATAGGATGCTTTTTTTTTAAATTTTTGCTACTTGCATGCTGACGCATTAATAACACATAGAAATCAACTGTAGGTCGCCAGAAACATTTTCCCAACTAAGTCAACCTTTTGAATTAATCAAATGATTAAGCAATTGTTTCACACCAAACAATTGATCCAACCCAATCAAATGGCTTGATCTAAATTGTTGAACTATAATCTGAGTTTGGGCCAACCGGATTGACATAGTTAAGTTGGGCCAACCTGCACAAGCAGGTTTAAATACAGGCTGATTTCTAAGATTGGGTTTCGCATTCATCTAAGCTTCCGTTTGCGATCGCAGTACTTAGAGTGCAATGCATCATAAACAAAAGCATATAAAGCTATACTTCTGTGTCTTTCCGTGAAAATCATGCACACCGTAATTTGACTGGTTATTTGTGGTTTACATTGTATAATATCTTACAAAGACAAACGACAAGACTATATAGGAGTACTCCTAAGTTAGGACTATTAATCCACATTAATCATTTACGCTCTTATTTTTTATCTACGTAAAACCTCAATTCATCCCCGTGATTTCGTACGCTTTCACTTTATCCCTCTATAATTTGAAAAGTTTTATTTTATTATTTTCTAGTTTATTTTTGCTTCAACAATAAACATGTGCCATTAAACTACATACCATATGATTATAAAGTCTTATGTTTTATAAATCATAAGATAATAAATCACTTTTAGTGGTCTATAGTTTAAAGTACTGTAACAAAGAGTTTCAAACCTTGGATTCCAAGGTAAAAAAACTAAAATAATTAGTGTTAAAAAAAAAAAAAAAGGGATGGGCAAATTCCTTCTCCCATTGGCTAAAAGCCAAAAGCACTTTCCCTGCATGCCACTTTTCACTGTCCAGTGCTAAGAAAACCGCGTAACCTGAAACCAAGTGATGTACAATAAATGCTTCTGTGGATTATTTATTTATTTTAATTTATTACTCTTCTTTTAAATCCATTGAAGTAGCTCGGAGGTGAAATTGTATGAAGACCCCTCAACTAGATCAGCTTTTTAAAGTATCCCTTAAATTTTTTTATTTATAAAATTAAGTGGATTCCATTAAATTCATCGTCGATTCCACAAGTCTAATATATTTAGTCATATTTTATCAAATAACGTTTAATAAAGTTATTGAATTTAACAAAAAAAATAATTTGAATTATATAAAAAAAATAAGGAGTTTTGTTCAAAATGACCGATAGTTGAAGGGGTTCCCATATTTTTTCACCTACTTTGAAATTCCGACAATCTCAATTTACGAGCATGCGAAATCCAACGCAAATAAAAATTTAAAAATGTAAAATTTAAAATTAGAAAAAATAATAGGAAAAAAAAAAAGGGGTCGAGAGCACGAGGCATCAGAGAGCCCACCACCTGTTTGTTTGTTTGCTGCTTCAGCTTCCTTAAAACACCCAAAAAAAAACTGAACCCAAAATCAGAAGAAAAAAAATTAAGAAAGAAGAGATGGGAAAGTCGGCGACGAATTCTTCTTGTTTTAAGCTTATCACTTGCAGCAGGGGTGGAGGAAGAAGAAGCTCTGATGAGATTGATGAGATTGAGCAACCAAAGGTACTTATTTTTTCATTTTTTTAAGGTTATTTTTCAAGTATGTTTTAATGTGTCTAATTTATGCCAGTAATGGTTATTGCTCTTTTTAATTTGGTTAACAATGTTTTGTAATCTCTCTGTTTGCACTAGCTACAATGTGGGTCTAGCTGATCCCTGCATTTTCTGATCTTAGTTTGGATTCATTTGAACTTAAAATGTAAGTTGTGAAAGAATCATTAGCTATTTTTTGGGTGTATTGTTAAATTAAATGAAACAACCGTTAATGATATTTTTAATATTTATATTCAACAATACCCTCATGTCTGCACTCGGGACTTTTCGATAGGACGTGACTCGAACTCAGAATCTTTTGCTTTGATACCATGTTAAATTATATAAAATAATCATTATTCTCTTAAAGGTTAAGCTACTAGAAAATGATGTTTTAATGTTTATATTCAACATGTATATGCTTTCGATAATCGACATCCGCAGAGAGCGTCGTCGGAGAAACGCAGGTGGAGTTTCCACAAGACATTCTCCAGACACCAGCAGTTGAGCAACACTGTGAAGTCGGAAACTCATTATGCTTATTGTGACAAAGAATTTCGGCAAAGCAACACTGCTAGCTTTTGTTCAGTAGAAGGCACTGAAAAATTACCTAATTCGGTAGTCGACAGCGCACTGCTTACTGCTGATGCTACAGCCGCCGCTGAAGAGAACCTGCGAGATAATGAAGCCATCATAATTCAGTGTACTATTAGGAGATGCCTTGTATGTTTCGATTGCCATGTCGCACTTCAATTTTATTTCAGAATTTTTGCAACAATCGTTTAATCATGCATATACCCCTGTGAAATCTGAACTTTCATGTATGCCCTTCAAAACCATCTTCTTAAGAGAGTAAGTTTTCGAAGAGCATACATGAAAATTCAGATTTTACAGGGGGTACATAAGTATGAAGATATTATATCTTTAACTTTCTGAACAATTGCAGGCTCAAAAGGAGCTCCAGAAACTTAAGAATGTGGTGACATTGCAAGCCGTTATTCGTGGGTATCTGGAAAGGAGACAAGCTGTTGAAACTTTACGTTGCGTACTATCTGTCGTCAAAATTCAAGATTTTGTCCGGGCTAAGATATTAAATCTCCAAGTATAGTATTTCGTCCAATAACTTTTCGTTGTATTTACAATCGAAACTAGAACTAATTTTCACGCACATCCATATTATACTGCCAAAACCTGATCGATCATGTTCTGAAAGCGGAAAAGTTTATTACTTAAAGCTTTTCGTCTGACCATATTTCTGATTTTAGGTTTCTAGAACACCAAATCACGCATCTTTTACAATCAAGAAGGTATACTCCAATATGTTTGCCCGCCAGGTATTACTTTCCAATCCTAATTTTGTAGTTAATCTGTATTCTTTTTGTTCTTGAATTTGACAAATTAAATTGATTCTATGAAGCTCTTAGAGTCGATACCAAAGACAAAAGCCATTTATATAAGCTGCGATTCTTCGAACCCTAATTCAACTGGGCAATGGTTTAAGAGGTGGATGTCTATAACCTCATGTAACTCAAATCTGCCTCCTACCAAGGAAATTGAATCTCAGAAAGAGGTAGAGGATGAAAATATCGATGCAAAAGGAGTAAAAGAAAATTCTGATTCTGCTCCAAAGCAGGCATCATCTCAAGCAGACGGCTCTTCAGAATTTCTTCCTAATTATAATTCTCAAAAAAGAGCTTCCAAAACTGCTTCTTGCATTCCTCACGAGACAGAAGGAAAATCGACCAGCCTCGGATCAGGAAAGGCACATAATCCTGCGTTTGCAGCTGCACAATTGAAATTCAAAGAGCTGAGCTCAGCTCAAAGTGGAAACAAATCGGAATCAAAATCGGTTCATTCCCGAGGGAATTCTCAAACACAGATAAAAGAGCTAGAAAACTCGGGATCTCAAAATCTGGGTGCTCCTACTGCAGCTTCGGAATGTAACACCGAGATATCCATTTCCTCTACATTTGATTCGCCGGACGGATCGGATGGAGATGGTGGGGCAATTGTTCTCGAAATCAAATCCTTGGAGGAAAATAGAAACTGTGGTGAATCTAGTTACAAAGATATGACGAATACGGATATGGAAAAACTCCTCTCTAATTCAGATGAATATCAGCGACAAATATTAGAAGAAAATGGCGAAGATCTTTCTAGTAAAAGATTGGAGACAGTCAATTCAAGTACCAACAACCAACTCAAACAATTAAAAGATCTACAAGTTTGTAGCTCACCAGAATTAGTGAAAAAAGGTGAGAACAGACACCAGAAATCACAATTTGCAAACAAGGATGCAGCACTAGATATGGACAGTGATTCAGGTGGAAGAACTGGCACAGAAGTTGAGCTCAAATATGTGAAGAGTACTAAAAGACGGGACTCAGGGTCGGCCAAGCCCGATCAGAGGGTCCACGGGCTCAGGTGCTCCGGTAGCAAATCCATTCCGAGTTATATGCAGGCCACAGAGTCGGCACGCGCTAAGGTCCATGGTAATATGGCTACAAAATCTAGTATAGACGAGCACGAGGGTGATGGCAGTGTAAAGAAGAGGCACTCGTTGCCTATTGAGGATGGAAGGCAGGGTTCGTCCCCACGGATGCGGAGGTCGAGATCACAAATATATCACGATTTTAAGGGGAAGAACATTAACTTGCAGTGCAATTCTATTGGTAAACTCTCCATTTTATTTTCCTTTTTAAGTTCTTATATACTATTATGCTCAACTGACTGCAACTATTCGCGCATTTTATAAGCATTCAATAAGGGCTAGTAAACTTTGCATGAATTTTTCTCATTTATGTGCTTAGACGGACTTCTTTTTTCTTTGTTTTTTTCTCTCTTTTTATGTTTGACACTGTATGTTTTGCGGCATAAATGTTGTTTTTCGGTAAACGTAGTTAAGCTTTGCAATTTCATTATCCTACTCGAGAAAGGTTCTTCTAGTTTACTGTTAATTTTTCCAACATATGTCCTTCCAAGATACGTCAAGTAATATAGATGCATATTTAATATTTTCTACTCGTATTGCTTCTTTTTGGTGAAAGTCTTTGTCGACTGAGAGGTCCTCTCATTGATTTCCTCGATCGTCACATCATTGGAATTCGGCTTTTCTCAATTCAGTAATTGGATATAACATGTTCAATGCTTCCAGTTTCAGATCGGAAATGGCAAAGTTGATTCGAATTTCTCCACCAAAATTAGAGTATGATGGATTCTCGGTGAGAAAGGCTAGCATCAGGAGACATTGATGGCTACAGATGCATATGCTGTTTCTGGAAATTTTCACTCTAGATTAGATTTTGTTAGAATTGGGTTTCCTTGTGATGTAAAGATGACTCTTGTGGCTTATTTCAAGGCTTGTAATCATGTAAATTTTCGACATCTTCTTGATGTTTCTTTTGCAGTGAGTAACTCTAATTTCTTTCCTGCAATGCTGTTGATTTTGCATAAATAAATTTTAGGGGCATACTCCTTTATCTTTTTTGTTGCTACAATTGGTGCTGTTCATGAATTGAGAGGGCTATAGTTAAGTGCAAATTCCTTTGCCATTTTGTTCTGCAAAATATACATATGAACTATAGTAAAATTTTTTTAAGGTGCCGTTTGGATTGGATACAAGAGGGGGGATAAGGCCTTATTTCTCCTCTTGTACCCAAACAAGAGTTGGGGTGGGTGGGAACTATTGTTCCCACCCAACCGGTGGGAGGTGGGAACCGGTTGGGTGGGAACAACAGTTCCCAACCAGGGGTGGTTGTTCCCACCCCTTGTTCCCCGGTAGAGAGAGAGAGAGAGAGAGATTTATTTTAAATTAGAATTTAAATTTTTAAATTTAAAATTTGTAATTTTAAAATTAAAATTTATAATTTATAATTCTAAATTTTAAAGTTTAAATTTTAAAATTTTTAATTTTAAAATTGAAATTTTATATTTTATATCTTTCAAATTTAAATTTGGTCTTAAATTTAAACTTTAAATTTTTAAAAATTAAAAATTTAAATTTTTAAAATTAAAAATTTAAAAATTTTAATTTTAATTTTAAATTTTAAAATTTAAAAGTTAAAAATTTAAATTTAAAATTCTAAATGCAAAATTTAAAAATTTAAAATTCAAATATAATGAGAGAGGTAATATCATCATTTTTTATTTATAACTATCCCATATTCTTCTTATTCCATCTTATTTATCCAAACGTTATTTTTCTTATTTCCGGGAACAACCTAATTTTCATCCAAACGTAAAATTGGTCTAGTTATCGTTTATACATGAACTTGTATCTATTCCTGGAATAAGCAGTTCTTACTCATATCCGAACCAAACAAAGCCTTAAGAGTTTAGAGACGACTAACATTGAATTTGAAAGTTTGAAAAAACAAAATTAAAATTAAACAAAATTTCAAGGACTAGTGGTGCAATTTATCGAGAAAAAAATTAAGGTTGACGTGGTAGACCACAAGGCGCGGTCTACGTAATAGTTTCACCGTGGGAGTCAAAGCTCCCTTCCCCCGAACCAGTCCTTCCACTAGGGTTTCGCATCTCCTCTCCTCGCCTCTCTCTCCCTCTCTCTCTCCTTCTTTCTCCTCTTCTCCCATGGCGGTTCCCGGCCCTTACTCCGGCGTTAGCAACCTCGCCTTCGTAAGCCTCGTCTCTCTCTCTCTCTCTCTCTCTCTCTCTCTCTCTCTCATAGTTGCTCTTTCATGGCTTTCATAGGTGGCTCGTGCTTCGGCCTTCACCTTCGGGGTCGTCTATGGGAGCATCAAGCTCTCCTACCTCCGAGTAAAGCCCTAATCATCACCTATCTCATTTATCGCTTTCCATTTCAGTTTAAACCGTATTATTTAATGATATATTTGGATTGATTCGTTAATGATCCCAAAATTGCGTTTCTTGTTGATGAACTTGTGATAATTTAAGTGTCCATCACACATGACTCTCTTTGGTTTTAGGCTTTGAATGAGGTGTATAGATCATGAATAGTTAGGGTGGAAGTTTAGGTTCAATTTTGTCTTTAGAGGTAACTTGATGAGGCTACTTTTGATACTAGGCATCTCTACATATGACGATGAATCCTTTAGTTGTCACGGCCGAAACAAGTTATAGTTGATCCAAGTTTCTTAAAACTTACCAAGTCAATGAGCAATAGTTTAGAGAGGTTAAGCTAGCATTGTACGCCTTGGTTTCAATTGCAAGTCTAAGAATCAAGTTTTGGAAATGAAGAATGTGAATTGGAAGCGCAATTTGTCCATGAATGTTTAAGATTTGAATGATGACAATGGTGCGACGGTCTCTTGTATACCCAAGTATCCCCTCTATATCTCTTGACCGGTCATTGTTGGGTGTACGATGAGATGAACACTCTTGAGTTATGAACCACCTTTTTTAGTGATTTATAGCGACTATAAAGCTTCTTTTGTTTTTTGTGGTAAACCTCACGTGTGTCCGCGTATGCACCCATCTACTGCATATGTGCTATGCAGTGGCTTGACTGCCTGGCACCTACAATCGGAAGGGTTCTTTTTTTAGAACATTAGTTACGCTGTCAATCTCGGCATATCTGGACCCCTGTACTTTACTAACATCTTCTGGTATGGGATTGCTGAAGTATGTCATGAATAGCTATACCAGTTTGGTGGACAAACGCTAGAAGAACAAGAAAATGTAAGGAAGACCTACAAGAATGAAATGGCAAGGCTAGCATAATTAGCAAAGGTGGTTTTTGTGTGTGTATATGTGGGGGGTAATCATCCCAATGCCTGTGTCAACCTACCTTCATTCTTAAAAAGAATGGACAGACAAATAAAAACTAGAGAAAGCAATGGAAGGAGCAGGCACTTAAGAAGCATTAAACAACTAATGGTAAACAACAAAGAGCTATAGCATGAAAAACAAAATATATAAAGGTGGAGCAGTAATTTTGACTAGTTATTTGTGAACTATTTTCGGAAGTTCCTTGATGAAGATCCTTTACTTCTCGATTATTGCCTCTAGTACATGAGAACCGCTTTCTGTACCTCATTTGTGTGTCGATTTGCTGTATTTGCTGTATACTAGGGACTTTAGCTTTTACCAGAAAAAAGAAGAGCAAAATCATGGCATGCTCTACATCAAAATTTAATTCCCAATTGCACTTTTACCTTTTGTTTCGACTACCTCCTTGCATAAATTTTTGCTTCAATTTGAATCCTGCACTGAAGTTATGAATTCATAGATTGTAACAGTCAGAAGAAACAATGAAATGACTTCTAGATGGGGAACTGGAGTTTAATAGTCATAAGAAGCAGTGAAATGACTTCTAGATGGGGAACTGGAGTTTAATGTGTAAAGCTGTCTTTCTGTATTTATTTTTTGTGTAAGATCTAATTGGAGTTTTCCTATCTTTCCCTTCCTCCAGTCGAAGGCGAAGTCCCACCAAAAGGCCGAGGCGAAAGGTCATCACTGAAAGAGCGGCATGCGGCATCCGAAGACTCTAATAGGGATTCTAAACTGTACCTCTGCAACCATTTTCCGGTTTGCTCTTGAAGATTGTTCAGATCTGTTAACATCAAAGCAGAGAGAATGACATTGTTTCCTTTTTGTTCACGCTACAATAAGTTTCTGTTGTTGGCTTAAAGCAGATAGATACATGTGGCTTCTGCTCTGATACTTTTGCTGCTACTCCCGACTTCATTTCCGCAAGAGTTTGGATGTTTAATCCGGTGGCTGCTTTTTAACAAATATCTGACGTAAATTCATCGATTCTGAAATCTTCGGGATATAATAATTCTAATTTATTCCTCGGCCTTTCAGTTGATTTGTAATTACATTGGATGTATCCAGTATGCAGAGAAAACTTTTCCAATCAAACTTTTCACGTGAGAGAATATATTTATACGGCAAGTTTTTCACCACCCTTAATTCTCTCTCTCTCTCCCCTCTCCCCTCTCCCCTCTCAACGTATCGCAGAGTGAGATGTGTCATCCTCCGAGGGCCCCCGCATCTGCTTAGTCACTCCCCACCGCCTCATTTATACACGAGATCTAGAAGAAAAACAGGAAGACAAAAAAAAGGGCCAGGCTCATCGGCATCTCATAAAGCAGTAGTCCTATAAACTAATAAAAAGCTTTGGCATCGTATTCCCACACCACCTTTCATCATCCCATAGATATATATATACACACACACACGCACAATATTCCCCCACACCCTCCACCTTAATTCCCCATTGCATGTATATTTAACTACTCAATATCAAAACATATCTGCAGCACCCTCTACTAGTGTACTAGTGTACCAGTGTACCAGTTGTAGTAGTAGTGTCGATAGTAATTAAGTAGAAGATATAGAAGTGATTGATATATATATCATGAGTTCGTGGTGGTTGACGGAGGAGAGGAGAGGGCCGGAATGGAAGCAAGGGTGGAAGGGGCAGGCCTTCTCTTCCCTCTCCCTTCCTCCTCCCCCTCTCCTCATCGTCTTCGCCATCGTCTCCTTCTTCCTCTGGCTCTCATGGTACGTGCAAACTGCATGCTGAGACTAGACTATATCATTCATGCCATGGTATTTTTAAATTCGGCTGAAGGACATACTAATAAATTATACTGTAAAAATTTGATTCTGATCTTGGATGATCTCTATCTATTTAATTGGATTATAATCTTTTACCAAGTTATCGGAACCGTAACGTAGCAAAAAAGTGAAATAGTAAATAAGAATAGAGTCTTTCTGGAATAGTTTGTTAGTGCAATCAGTCTCAGTATTTTTTTTTTTTTTTTTCCAAATGAGATATTGGATAAAAGATTTTTTTGTTTGATTAAATTATAGATGATCCTGACATTAGGAATTAGTTACTATGTTTTGTTTTGTTTTGTTTTTGAGAATTTTAGCTGTTCGGTGTAAGACGACTGTTTGAAATCATGTGAAGCAGTTAATTTGTTGATGAGTTTTTAAGTTAATATTGGACTGTGTTTAGCCATGTTGAACATCATTTTGTTTAGTAACTTAGGGTCTATTTGGGCTTGTTCTAGAATATAGTATTGTTCGATAAAGTGTTGTTTGAATAGTGCTATTATATCAGAGTATATTTTGATAAAAAAATTTACAACAAAAATAGAAGTATCGAATTAGAGTTTTGTAAATTTAAATACCGAAATAAAGCATTTGTGTATGAGATATGGATTTTTCATTTTTCATCTTCTATTGCTGAAGTTGAGAGCAGAAGCACAAAATAGGGCAAACAAGATAGGTTGCAAACGTGTTGCCTAAGAGACATCCTTTTTTATGCTTTAGAGATACTACAAGTGTTTTTAGGCTACCCTTTTCTAATACTAGCTATTACTATGGCATGGTTGTGGCAGTGAGGCCACTCATCATATTGAATCATCAAAGTGCTAGTTCTAAAGCTCTTTTAAAGCATCAAGGCTAGTATCTTTGGTCAAAGTATTTCAAAGTTTACTTCTAAGCTGTTAGAAAATGGTGTTCTAACTTTTGATGCTTAACTAACAGGTATGTAGACTATGAGGAACATAAGCGTCATGCAAAGGTTGGGTTACACTTACTTCTCGCCGTCGTTATAATCGGATTAGTGTTTGCAGCCAGATATGTATGGTGGGATCAATGCGGGCGGTTTGTGCGTAGACCATTATTTTGGACCGATCAAGAGGCTGTGCCCCGGTCCGAGAGCTCGCCATGGGGGGTGGCAGCAGTGGTGGTGGTGCTGCTCGTGTTGGTCTCCTATCAGTCAAACTTTCACTCTCACTGGTTCAGGCCGTTGTGGAGGTCGTATTAGTTTCTTGGATAAAATATATACATAGTAGTTCCTGATAATGTGATATGGTTTCTGTACTTTTTAACTTTAACACACCGCCTCTAGTGGTTAAGATATATTATACTTTAAATTCAGACAAAAATTTAACTTTAATTTTAAATGAATCTTTAATGCTTTTGAAAGTACATTAAAAAGACAAAGCATTTTACCGGCAAAAGAGAATAATGACTACATAATTGCAAAAAAAAATTAGGTCTTTGATTTTAAATAGAATTTGTCTAAACTGTTATAGTAAAAAAGATATATGGGAATTTTTCAGGTCTCTTAGTATGCATTAATGTTTGTGCATAAAATATTGTAAGAATAGTTTTCTCAAAGAGCACAAATGGAGATCTCTCCTTCATGACTTAAATTTTACTTTATCGTATTTTATCTATGTTTATTGGAAATAAAAAAAGAAATAAGATAACCCCAAAAAATAAAGCTTAAAAAACTCTTCGTTCCCAAAAAAAAGGACCCAATGAACCTAAATTCTTCGATAAACCCTGTCAACCGTCCGATCAAAATCAAACGACCTCTGTTCCCCCGTTCAATACCCAAAAAAAAAAAAAAATTAAAAAACGCTTTTACTTTTATAACTCGCTCTCTATCTCTACCTCTCTCTCTCTCTCTCCCCAACCAAAACCCTCTCTCCTCTCTTCTTGCGACCATTAATGGCGGAGGAGGCGAATCCAAAGCCCGTGAAAGAGGACGACGACGAAGACGTCCCCATCGCCGCCTCCCTTTCGAGGGTCGTAAAGAGGGAGGAGCCCAAAGTAGAAGGAAACGACGACGACGACGATGACGACCATATTCCCCTTGCTCAAAACAGAGCCAACAAGAAGAAACCCGCAAACCATAATAAGGTGACTTTAAGTCGATTTTTTAAGCTATTTTGGGAATTGGGTTTTGGTATTTTGGGGATTTATTGTGTTTTTTTTTGCTTAATGGATGATGGTGAGTATGTGTTGTTGTTATGTTTTGAAGGGGAACATCATGAAGAAGGGGGAGGCGAAGAACAATGCGAAACCTTCTAAAGCTAAGAAAGAAGAAGATGATGATGATGATTTCAAGGTATTGGCCTTGGCATTGTTGTTTTCTCTTGTTTAATGCCTTAATTTTTGGTTCATTGTATATGCTTTTAATTTTTCTCGTTTTATTTCTTTAGCTCTTCTGGGAATTGGGGTTTGTTAATTTGGGGAATTTCTGTTGATTTCATTTGCTGTATTCTTATGCATTGTAAGGAAACAATGATGATGATGACGATTTCTAGTTTTTGGTTCCTTTTTTTTTCTTTTCTTGTAGTTAGGCTCATTTTATTTCTTTAGCTCGTTTTGGAATTGAGCTTTTTTATTTTGAGGAATTTGTTGTTTTTTCTTTGCTATTGGTTGATGAAAATGTGTTATTATTATTGTATATTTTTTGAAGGAAAATATGAATAAAAAAGGGGTGGTGAAGAGCAATGCAAAACCCTCTAGAGTTAAGAAAGAAGAGCCCAAAGATTCTGAAGAAGATGACGAGGATGATTTCAAGGTATTGCCTTGGCATTGTTGTTTATTCTCTCTTGTTTGATGCCGTAATGTTTGGTTGATTTTGGTTGCTTTGTTGTTTGTTCGAAGGTCGCGAAAAAGAAGGTGAAGAAGAGAAAGAAGGAAGAGGTGAAGAAGGTGGCGGAGGGGAAGAAAGGGAAGAAGAGAGGATCGGTCGCAAATGCGGAGGAGAAGGAGAAGAAGGAGAAGAAGGTGTTTGATTTGCCTGGGCAGAAGCATGATCCTCCAGAAGAAGTATGAGTTCCTCGCAATGTGGATTAGTGGGGTTTTATTTATTTATATATTTCATTGAAAACTCGATTGCTGGGTTTTGACCCCTAATATCCTTTCACTTGCAGAGAGATCCATTAAGGATTTTCTATGAAACCCTCTATCAGCAGTTGCCCGACAGTGAGATGGCCGCAATTTGGTGAGATTTCCCCTCCTTATATATATACTAAGTGTTGGTTAACATTTTGTAGCTGTAACATTTTGAATTAATCTCTAGGACATTTTATTGCACTCTTTATTTTTCGCCATAACGAGATGAAAAAGGATTGTGGAAACTCTTTTTAAGTGTCAGTGCTGTCGCAATATTGCCATCATGAATGTGCTTGCTAATCAGTTTCTTTTTACTGAGCTTCCTGTTGCTATTGCTTTTCACATGCTTTTGACCTTGAAATGCTTATCCGTTAGGAGAATTCTCGCTCTTTTCTGAGCCTTTTAATGCCTAGGACTGTTTTGGTTGAAGGAAAATTTTGAAAGTCATAAGGAGACAGATGGTGAGTTATGGGATGTAAAAGAATAACATACTGATGGAATATTTTGCATGCCAACGACTTACACAAATAGAATGGTATTTGATGATGCGTAATGGATAGTTGACTCTGTGTCCCCTTGTTGCGGGTAGAGTTACGCTGATGGTTGAATTTATCTTGAGAGAATGAAATTTCCTTTATTTTAATCATGAATGCCATATTGTAACAAAACTCCTAATGGTGATAAATCTGTCCTGATAAACTGACAAGTTAACCTCATGGAAGCTCTTCAATTTAGCAACAATGCAATCAGTCTATACAACAAGACTTTCTTTTTCCTTCGGGAATAACAGGTACTATGAGATAGTACACAGTTGTTGGTCAGCTAAAAGTTATTTTGTTTATGAAATGCTGATCTTCTGCGCACTCCAAGATCTACCTTATGTTGTTAGAAATAACCCATAATTTTCATTTGTGTAACTAGCCTTCTTCCCTAGTAGCTTTCCCAGGCCAGTTGGCATCATATAAACCATGTTTTACTCCTGTTTATAATAATATGTTCCTTTTCTTTCACTGCTTAGTCTATTTTACTCTAAATCAATGCATAACTTGCCGTAAGATTCAAAACCTTTCTAAGTGTAGAAAGAGTATGCAGATATCCAAGGTACTGGATACTGCCTATATGATTGTTGAGTATACTAACTTTTTGGAGTATACTAAATGGTCTTGAATGCTTTGTTCTGAAGAAGTCCTATTACACACTCGAATTTATCTATTGTATTTTTTCTATTCTGTTTAGTTCTATGAAATTCGTGTTCTGTAACAGACTTTTTTTTTCCTTAATGGTATAAACTTATGATGTTGTATGTATCAAATAATCTTCAAATTTTCTCATTTACAGTTTGTTAACCCTTTTCTCCTTTTCTGAGAAGGTAACACTTTGTTTATCTACTTTAACATGTCATTTATCTACTTCAACACGATTTTATCTTCTTTACCATATACTTCAACTTTATACTTAAACTTTCAGGCTTGTAAATAATTCTCTCTCTCTCTCTCTCTCTCTCTCTCTCTCTCTCTCTCTCTCTCTAGGATGATGGAGTGGGGATTGCTTCCTGAAGATGAAGCTAAGGAGGTCTATGCAAACAAGCTAAAGAACCGGCAAATGAAGCCAGGTTCGCCCGTCAAAGTAGTTTCTGTGAAGAAAACAGCTACCAGCCTAGTCAAAAGAGTCAAGGTAACAAACTCGAAAGACTCTGCGAAGTCATTGAAGAAACGCAAGGCCGACAGTTCCGACGATGATTTCGTTTCGTCAAAAAAGAACGCCAAGAAGCAAAAGGTGTCTAGTTAGTTACATTTTAGTTTAGTAATTTATGGTTTTTTTCAGGTAAAGATGTCTAGAACTTATCTGAACTATGCCGTATTTTGAATCAGGTACCTGAAATTTAATAATTTTGATTATACTACCCAACTGCTAAAATATTTGATTTATTATGCTCTAATCAGAGTTTCACAATTTGATGAAATATTCTAGAAGTTACTGCAAAAGAAAGCTTTGACATTCTTAAAGAATTTTACAAAATTTCCTGAAAATTTTTCAAAAATCAAAAGGGATGTAAGGAAAGGTAGTAAAATCGAAATTGTTAAAGTTTAGGTACCATGTCACAATGCGCTGTAGTTCAAGTAAGATTTACGCGTTCTTTCCTTTTTTTTATATTTATAGAACAGGAGTCTTTCCTATTGTAGGATGAGCTAAGACAGCTCTGTTTAGTACAATCTCAAGTGCATTTGTACTGATTAAACACCTGCCGCGAATTAGATTTTCGGCGTGGAATTAGAAGTGCTTTAGGATGAGGAATTTATGCGGAATGGGAGAAATGTATCTATATTTATGACTGATCTTCTTGACATGGCATTGTTTTCTGAAACCAAACAATGTTGCTGTTGCTCGACTTCTTCTGATGAAGTGGCATTCTCCAGTATATTTGATTTCTATTGTTCACACTCTATGCAAGTATATATTTGGTTTCTCTTGGGACCTGTAGACCCCTTAACAACGCAAGAACCCCTTAAAACATTTTAACTGTAACTGGAAAATTCGGGGTGCTTTAAATATCCCATTGTCCAACTAGACCTTCGTCGAATAGGGAGAATGCTAGCATATTTCCCAGTAGAAAAGTGAAATTCTTTCTGAGGACAAAAAGGAGGCATAGTAATCTTCGGATGCTGAATCAAATATTGATCAAATCTATCAATGCAATACATGAGAGAAATTGTAAAATGTTTTTTTCCTTGTTTCTGTAAGCATGGCATTCATTGTTACCAAATGCTCAACTAAAACTATTTACAGAAAAAGAAAAAGCACGAACCCAGGGATGCATACTTTACTGAGCTATATCAAGTCATAAATCGAACTGTGCAAACTAACACTTCAGTTATGTGCATTAAAGGATAGAGATCGCACGCGAAATTCCAGAAAGCAGAAAGGAAAGCCCTTTTACAAGAAAACCACAATCCTCTGAAGCTACAAACTCGGAAAACAAGTAAATTTGATGAACAAATGAACACGCCAAACTATTTCTATTTCCAATTTATTTCATTTTCTGGTACAAATATGGTGAGTCCCAACTCCTGAAGCAGAGATAAACAAATCAAGAATGAGATGTTCAGTACAAGATAATGCCATCCCCGCAGTTTGTCACTCTAGTTTTTCTAATTCCGCCATTCTCTCAGTAATTGCCTGCAAAAAAAAAAAAAAAAAAAAGAAAAGAAAAAAGAAGCAGCATAGACAAATAGTGAGTGCCTTATGTTAGTTTCAGCTGAATCAAGAGCAATCCAATCAAGCTAATATCCTATAGCAAACTTGTTTATCTATGACCCCAGAGAAAGCAGGAAAGGGTTAATATATTGTCACAGACAACCTATAGTAGAGGTTTTCATATTGCGACAGGGATGACACAGCGCAACCAAGAAAATAGAAGTATATATTGCATATGAAAGAGCATTAGACTAAGAAGCATAAATGGAGCTCCCCATATGTCATTTTTCTTTAAATATGGTCAAGTTTTATCTGGGCTAGTCAGTTTTTCTTGGGTTTCACCATATGTCCTTGCTATATATACTACTGTAGTAAGTTGCTTCTTCTTCCTGTTCGTCACTTTTTATTTTGCTGTGGACTAAAGTACATGAACATTAGTTCAATTAGTTCTTTTTTTATTTTGATTTGGTATGAGATCTACTATTTCTCCTATTAGCGGTTGAATTAATCTTCAAGCAATTCCACACAAACGGAGGTAAAATTGGTTAGAAGATGATTTCATAGGGAATAAATAATCACTACAGAAGGCATCATCTCTTCTTCACAATGCTTTTCTTTTTGATATCTTTGTTTTTCCCCTATTATTACTTGTCACTGCACTAACTGTTTCCTATGGTAATTTCTTTTGCTAAAATTTTTATATTAACGATCAATCCATATCCTCTCATTGTTTCTTCAGAAAGTATTATTTACAACAAGAAAATGATAAGCAGGTTCCTCACCTCCTGAGAAGTAGAAGACCTCTTAGCTGTTTTTTAACATCATTCTCAAGTAAGACAAAGTTTATAATGGAGATTTAGTAGATGGTGAAAATAAAAAGAGACCATTATTACTAGATTTTTAATCAATTTATCAATGCTTCTTAGCACAGAAAAGCAGATAAATAATAGCTGCATGAGCAAGTTCTATAGATATCATATATATAGAAGAGAGTCGCATGAGTTCTTACCCTCTTGCTTGTTTCTTGCAACTCCCCAGCAAGAATGAACTCATCTAGTATCAGATATACCTTCATGAAACAGAAGAACTCGTGTAAGATGATATACTAGTTAGATGAAGCACTCATAATCACTCAATGCAAAAGATGTGACATCATCATATACACTATAAGATGTTCGTTAAACATATTCAGGTGCTCTAATATGTATTTTAAGGAATCAAAAGTAAAATGGGTATTCTTATGCAACACAGTTATCCTCTACCTTCCAGTTTCTCGTGTGCGTGTGTGTGGGTGTGTGTGTGTGTGTGTATGTGTGTGTGTGTGTGTGTGTGAGAGAGAGAGAGAGAGAGAGAGAGAGAGAGAGAGAGAGATGATTATCATTTATGAACTGAAAATTTTCCCCATAAGCTACCTGCAAAAGACTATAGTTCCTTAAAACCTAACTTAGATATTCCACAATCCAATGTTATGTTACTAAATGCTCATAACCTATCCGATGCATGCAGGGATGTAAATGAACCAAGCCTAATTAATCCCGCCACTGTTCAAGCTTGGTTCAAAATCAATTTCTAGCCTAAAATTATGATCAAGGTTGCATTAAATTTCATCCAAGCCAATCTTGGTCGATCCTAATTTCGAGCCGAGCCAAGCTCAAGCCCTAAATAAGCAGTTTGGTAAGCCTTGTGCTCGATCGTTCTGTAAACTAAAGTTTTATAAACGAATATCTTAACTATGATGTTAATAATACAGGAAAGAACCCGTTTATAGTTTCATCAAAAAGCATGTGCATAGCCTAAGCAGCATGCTGTCCAGGAGCCGGTGATATAAGATCTTGAACAAACTGGATGTGTTCTGATTGGCACAAAGCGAGTAAAATTCAGCCATTTCACATGATTGGAGTGATCATAGAATGGACAAAGGATTTTATAGGGCATTGGTTTCAGCCGTAGATCGGAACCAGTGATAAAAGAGTTAGGAGAACACGAAAGAAGAAAGGAAAAGGCCAACAATAAAAAGAGATGCCATTATGTATTCCATTTATAAGCCTTAACATTAGAAAATGAACTTTCTAGTATGCTGTCGTTGCTCCATCCTGACTAGTAGTTCAAAATCGACGGTAACCAGCCTAATTTCATTAACCTGTTTGGCCGGTCGCAAATCCTTCAGCTAAACATGTGGCTTATATCTAAAGCCGGAATAACTTAAGACAAGACATGCTATTAGCCTAGAAGTCTATTTAGCTTTACCAATATAATCATCAAAAAGCTAATAGGTTTATCTAATCCCGCAAATGTAACCAATCTCTAAGATATCGATAAATGACTTTTGAGATCAACAACAAGTTACCTCATTAGATAATTTATATCAGGCTGCTTGGCATAAGACTGTAGAGGGTAATACAAAACATGATCAAAGCTGCACGAGCAACAAAAACATACCTTGTGAAAATTAAAAACCAAATCAAGCTCGCACACGTTGCTGAAAAAATGATCAAGTATCTCGACAAATAGATGGATGCATTCCAAGTATGCCAACTCGTTGTCAGTGATATCCACGCACATTGAGAAAAACAGTCCGGCGTATCTCCTGTAAATGACTTTGTGTGTACGGAACTGCAAAATGAAAATCACTGCGTTAGTAGCAAAAGTAAAAAAAGATGAAATGGTAAATGCAGCACTATCATATAATAATTTTTTAGACAAAATGTATTGCAAAACTATCTATAGGCTGCATAATATTAGACATCAGAAGAGATTGCCACAAAATCGAAAGTGAACGGTGGAGGATTGGTTTTACATCATGCAAAACAAGTAATCAGAAAACAGTAAAATGATGGTTTAAACATGAATAACAACCCATTTCGCGATTTTTTTGCATCAAATTCCCCCATTTATCAAGACATGAAGACCACAGATCATGATATGTTCAAATTAACAATCAAATAATCCAAAAAAAAAGGGAAGGAAAAGAAAGCAAGTTTTCAAGGATGTGCCTTTCCTTACCTCGACAAAGTTGGTGAATTTGGGATCTCTGTTGACCACCAGCCGATGAACCTAAGCAAAATAATAAATCCCAAATTTTTACCATAAGAAAAAACTCAGAACGTAAAAACACTCCAACAAATCACAAAAAAAAGGAAAATTTTATCAAAGTTTACCTCGTATTCGACCTTATGCTTCTCGGAATCCTCCAAGGGAACATAATATTTGGCCAACCGCGTCTTCCCCTGCCGATTCTGCAACAAAATGAACCGGATCTGCACCCCCCAAAAAAAAATTCCAAGAAAAATCGAAAAAATAGGAGAAAAAGAATCCTATTTCGTTAGATCTCCATTTTTAGGGTTTAGACTACAATAAGAGATCAAGAAACTAAAAAACTGGGCGGGTTTTGGGGATTACCATTGTTGGGAGGGAACGAGAGAGATTTGGGATCTCACGGGATTCGGCTAATTGTTTTGAATCGAAACCTTCGTTTGTAGATTACTTTTTCGGAGGTAAAATATGGGAACGAGTCGAGAAGACGATGGGTTTCCGTTGACGAGTCGTGGTACAGAATTTTATTCCCTGAACTTGATCTATTGCGTCATCTGTGAACCGGGCCTTCAAAAAAAATGAGGAAAAGCCTCCTCCTATGTAATGTAAGATCGGAAATAGTTTCCTGCACCGGGTGTGTACGTACACTTCATGGGCTACATTATAGTTGATGATTAGTGTCTTGAAATTAAGATGTAATTTGATAAATATGATCTAAAAACTTTAATAATTTTATGTATAAAAAGCATATGAATATTTGAAAAATCTATAACGTACGCATTAAGTAAGCCCAAAAATGAAGAAGGTTGTTGTTTGATGTATAGCGTATACAGTATTGAAAATTTGTGATTTGATATATAGACTTCTAAATATTTTAGAACATATCCGATAAATTAGATTCTGATCTTGAAACCTCTGTTATAGAAGAAGAAAGAGAAATGCATCCAGTTAAACAAAATTATGGTCCCCCAAATGTGTTGCCCATTATGTTATTGATATATTGTCGTATTGACATATAAATGAAGCTTGTGATTAAATTTAATGTTTAGTGTTTAGAGTTTAACGATGCGTATGATTGGAGTTTAAGGTTTGTGTTTAATACTGATGGTGCCAACACAACAACAACATAATGAATGACATATATAAAGTACTTATAGCACTGCTGAATAAGAAAAGGTGGTGTGGCGTGTGGGGTGGTGTATAACATGTTAAGAGTCAAAAAGTAAAATGAAAACAGTTGGAAATGGGCACCGAGTTTCACAACTCTTCAAAAGTTTAATGATCAACGAGAAACCTGAACAAACAAGCCAAGCGAATGAGCATACAAAACAACAGAGTCAAATACCACATATAATAACATGAATATTACACTCGTTATTCCCAACAGAGTCAAATACCACATATAATAACATGAATATTACACTCGTTATTCCCATGATAACTCTCACAATTCTCTACTCAAAATGTCTTGACTTACCGCAATACCTAACAAATAATACAACTGTTGACAAACAAAATCTCCCAACCCCCCCCCCCCAACCCAAAAAAAAGAATGGAATTCGTGTTAACTTGCCGGCATCTCACATCAAATTCAGTCCTCACCGTTCTCGGTATTTCGAATTCGCGGCCGCCAAGAGAGCGGCGCCAATCCCGGACCCATCTTTAGTATGCTCTATCACAACATGCTTTGAATCCTCGTCCCCAAGGAGCTCCGCCACAGCCTGTTTCAGGTAGTGTCTGTATTGAGGATAGTGCTCATAGAGCCCACCATCCATTGCAACCACTGTTCTCTTTCCAAATATAAGCCCTTTCGAGTCCTCTTCCATCTTCTGAAGGATACCCACAATTCCAGCCCCCGCCAATCTCCCTCCTCTCTTAACTATCGTGTCGCAGACTTCAATCACCGTCTTTCTCGCCTCAAGAGAAGATTTTTTAGCCTGGTTAAAATTTTTGAGGAAACATGTCATGCTATGTAAGGACTGACGCAAAGAGGATTAATGATGGAAAAGAAACTTACCCCTACGACGTCGTTCAAGATTAATCCAACATCTTGTAAGTCGTCAGAGCTGTCCTTCTGCATAGCACAAAGATCTGGGGTCCTGTAGATTGAAGTAGATTAGGCTAATCAGTATCAATTTGTCCTTATTCTTTCACTTAAACATATTAGTCGCTGCACTTGCGTAATTTCTTTCAACTTATAGGGGGACTTGTAAGTATCTTTGTAAGTCCCTTTCTAAAAGTTTTGCACTAACAGTCAATTTAGAAGAATGCAGAGGATTAAATATAGTAAAGTTGTCTTAATTATCATAAGTTCAGTATGAACAAAAAAACTATTTGAGAAATTCTGCAGAAAACCACTAGAATATTCAACTTTATTTTCCTTTTGTGTTACCCCCCCTCAGGAAAGCTGTTATATTTAATGGAATCCAAAATTTAACTAACGGAAATAAGTCCAATTGAAACGAACAAAAGTAAGGCGGTGTCAAAAGAAGTATTTTAACAAAATGGCCTATAATTGAGGGGATCTCACAATACAGGAGCTTGCCTCAATGCAAATGGAACAGAGAGCTGGTCAGGGACGGATTCACCAAACAGGGCGCTAACGTCAGCCATTTTGAGAAGAACCCTTCTTACAATTTCACCAAGGTACATACCAGAAATTGTCTTCTCAAATATCTGTCTCATAGAAATATCAAATAATTCGTAATTAGAGTGCAAATACCCAGGGAAGTGATCAAACAAATAATAACCATTGGACCACAAAACAAATTTGAAAATCTACCTGCTCTCCGGGATTTATGCTTTCATTGTCCATATCTTTGTCAAATTCCGTCAAGGGAAGACCAGTTGAAAAAGCCCCCCACTCAGTGTTGATAATCTGTAGTTGAAAAATGTCAATCAAATTAAAACCCGAAATGAAGGGTTGTGTATTGTGTTCCTTTTTTTTTCCTTTGAACAAAAGAGAAAAAAACAATTTTGTTATTATGTGCCATTTTGAGATGAGATCCTTCAAAATAAAGAACTAGCAGCATAGATTTATGACAAACCGTTTTTCCAGACCCAGTATGCAGACCTTGCAACTTAGGAATCGCATCCATTCGTTCTATGTAGCATGCATTTGTACCGGTACCCAAAATTACAGCAACCATCACATCATCATCCCAATAGCGTGCTCCAGCAAGCGTACCCACTGTATCATTAACCTGTCATATAATGAGCTTCTATTAAATACAAATTAGTCCTTAAAATTTGATGCCGAAATAAATGCTAACCTCAGATACCAGTTTTAACAATTTCTTTTCCTGAAGTATGTCCTGCATAACAATGTTAAGCCATTCTGTAGTCTACCCTTCAAAAAAGATGCCACTAGAGCATCATATTTTAGAGTTTGCTGACATGGCAGTTTTTTTTTTGGGCATTGGCCCTTTAGCATACTCTAACAACACTGCTGGCACGGCGATCTTTCCAACGCAGACGAAGGACTTGACTGTTATGCAAAACAAGCTTTTCTGACCAAATTGCAAAAAATGAAACTCTAATGACATGATTAGAATCAGAATCAAACTTCCATCCTAATTAACACAGTTATGATTTTAGTTAAATATCAAAAACTAGTTAAAGTGGATTCTCTGAACTCCATTTTTGTAACTGTTGAGCTTACCAAGGCAGAAACTCGCATATCTAATCCCTGTCTTTTCATTGCTTCATTTAAGCACGCAACCACGTCTTTTCCAGCCTGTTTTGAGCCAATATTATGTTATTAGTTCTTTAAAATATTGTAGTACGAAAAACATAACTATGTCAAGGAATTTAAAAAGGTATAGTACAGAGTGTTTATCTTCTTTAACTTCTTGAAACAAGTAACTTAATACAAGGAACATATGAACTAAACGAAGATATTGTCACTGTTTCAAGCCTACAGATATCAGTGTGGGAAATTTAAATGAATACCCTATTTGATAAGTAGAAAACCATATGATAACTGAAGAAAAATCAGATTAAAGAAAGCATATAATGCTTAAAGAGCTGTTACTCTGTTTATCCTATTTACTTGACAGATCACAATGTAAATACTTAATTTACTTAATATATGAGAAGGACAATTAATTGTACGGCATCACAAAAGAAACAACAAATGCCGGATATATTCACAGACAAAGAAACTTACCGTCCCAGAGACTGCAAAACCCTTTGTCCACTTAATCAAAATGCCAGAATCTATAGAGGTTTGCTTCACTGGAAAAGAGAAAGTAAAACCTATCTCCCTTTTCCTTCCCTCAAGAGGATGAAACTTCTCGCTCTCTTTCGCCACAAAACTTGCGAGACCGGATGCAATAAAATCGAACAGCTCCTATTACACAGGTAGCAATGTCAAATGTAGAAAGGAGAGAATGTACAAGTAGTCACTTAACTTCTGACTTATTGCAATATGCTCCCTGATTATAAAACTCACATTGATTCATTTTTATCTACCTAACATCTGCAATGCTGTCCACTGTCCCCAGTTTATTTTTGCTTTTACATCCAAAATTCCTAATGTCAACATAATACATGCTCTCCAGATGGCAATTGTTAATCTTACTGAAGCCATGTCTTAACAAGCGACGGACCAACGGTAAGTAAAAAAGTTCATTTGTCATGATCAAATCAATATGTACTGCACAATCTTATTGAAATGGTAAATAAACCTAAATATGACATTGCAAAAATTGATTAAGATCAGAAAATACACGTTGCAAGTAAGAAAATAAGGGAGCAGTAAATCATCAGAATAAGTCAAAGTTAAGGAATTATTCATACACTTAACCTCGGTCTTAGAAGAATCAACAAACCTCAGTAGTACCATACATAAGCTCTTGGGGAATTGATACTTGCTCGAACTCGGTGTCAACGACTCGTTGATCTTTGCCTCCCAATTGTACCCTCAATACTCGGAAATTGGTGCCTCCAAGGTCCAATGCATAGAACAGACCTTTTTCATTCCTTTAATCATAGGCAGGTTCATCAAAGTTCTATAGAGAAATGGAGCAATAACAAATAAACAGCCATGAACACATATTAATATGATCTCTTAGAGCTTGTGTACATTTACCAAATTACAGGGTATACTGCAACAGTGGCCCTTCCCTTGAACTTTTAGTAGTTTAGTCCTTGAACTTCTAAGTTGAAAATTCACCACCAAACTTTTAGGCGAAACACTTTCAAAAGTTCGGAGCGACTACAAATGTCCAATTCAAAAGCTTCGGAGACTATTCGCGCAATTTATACCGAAATTATACATCAACTCGTATCCACATACCTTTCCCCCCCCCCTCAAATTCAGCATGAACGGAAAAGAATTAATAAAAGACTCAAAGATCAACTTAAATTAGCGAGAAAATAATCTAACTTATAAACAGAAGATGCAAAATTAAGCTTCCTTTCTACCAAAAGCAAGGGGTAAAAAAAAAAATCCAATTGCTAAAATTAAGAGAAAATAAACAACTAAACCATGAAAATCAGAAGCAGATAAAAGAATAGCACGCGTTAACTTGATCTCAGGATTCTCACCCGGTGGGTAGGGAGTCGACGTAGCTGAGGATCATCTTGAGGTCGCCGGCGCCGTCGCCGGCGAGCCCGGCGCGCATGTCGGCGGCCATGGCGTCCGCCACGTGCCGGAGCACCGGGAGCGGCGCCGCGCACCGCCGCTGCAGCTCCCGCAGGATCGGCCCCGCCGACGCCGCCGCCGCCACCCTTCCTCCTGCAGCCGAGCACCGCGCCGAGGCCCATCGCCGCCGCGCCGCCGCCGCCGCCGCCGGCGATGGCGCTAAGCTCGAGAAGGATCCTCCGGCGGCGGCGGCGGCGGCGGAGGGCGACATCTACGAGAGAGATCGGGGAAAGGGAGAAGGGGTTGTGTTGAGAGAGAGAGAGAGAGAGAGAGGTAGTTGGCGACGGTGCAATAGAGTGTTCGTTGCTGGTTTGGACTTTGGACGGACGAAGCAAAATATGACTGGGTAAATAAATAATGAGAACTGTCCGAAAATTTTGTTTTTTTTATTTTTTGGCCTATTTAAACATATAGCTATTTTATAATTAGATATATATATATAATGAAGTAAAGAAAATCTCCCGCACTTGTTATTTTGATGAAAGTTGGCTTGGAAGGAGATCTTTCATATCTTTCCATATCTAACTTTGTCGGCTAATTATAGACGAAATTGATTGGATCGTTTGATTTATCTATAGTTCTAATATTAATATTTATATCAATTAAATTACTGATATTTATCTAATGTTCTAAAATCATATAATTTTATAAAATTAATTTTTTTTTTATAACAATATTAGACTAGACCTTTTTTGTTTGCAACATGACACGGGTTCGGTTTTTGATTTACTTATATGTCTGTGAATTTTGGGGGTTTTGGACGGTTGGGTAGAAGCTGTAGCTACATGCCAGGAGAGGAGATTTAGGGGGAGGAAGACTGGAAGAGTTGGGCGGATGTGACGAGGCTGACTGTGACGCCTCGCGTTGGTTAGAAGCAGTTGGAGGCTCCTCCTTTATGCCGCCTTCACTTCGTTTGCCACCTTGCATTGTTCTTCTTGCTGACTAACTTGGAACAATCCAAGAATGTTCCTTAACATCATTATTGGTTACCGATTGTATCTAATACAGTTGATTAAAAATTTAATAAATCGATCATTTCTAACGCAAATGATAAAGAGTTTGCTGGTTGGTATCCAAATTTTCAAGTTCGAATCATAATTGATTCATATTTAAAAGAAATAAACGAAGCGAGTAGCATGCTACATTTCTCTTAAAAAAAAATTAATAGTTGATATCTGAGATTTTAAATTTTAAGTCTAATAATTTTTTATCGATAGCTATGCCCGTGAGTGTTGCATTGTTTAGTAAAATGTTGCTTCTCTATTTACACAATTAAAGAAGCTCCATTTTTTTTGTTTTTATGAGTTGCGCTGAAATAAACTGTTGCTCCAAGAGAGAAGGAAAGCCAAATTGGCTCTTAACTTAAACCTAACCTTACCAACTAACTAGGAAACGAGCCAAACTTGTTTGAGATCACCCAAGCAAGTAAATGGATCGGGTTAGATTTAAGCAAGTCGATTGGGCCGGTTTGGGTTACTATTGAAACCTCTTGGGCTCTCTATAGGCCCAATGACGATTACATGGGCTGATTCCATCTTATTCAAGAGGCCGGGTTTATTGTATTTAGATACCAAATTTAGCAAATGCACTAATTAAATTTCAAATTCTAAATCTTATATCTTCTTTTGATCAGCACAAGTATTTTTTTTAATTTTTTCCTTAAAGGTGCTCATAAGAAAATACTTACATTATGTTTTCATTATTTTTATATTTATACTAATAAATTATAAAAAATATTCCCAAAATTTTCAAATAATAGTAGAGTTTTACGATCACATTACTGGTTTTGATTATAAGGGTATTGGGTTAGGTAAGGTCCACTAATTTGGGACCTCTAAATGCCCACCAAAGAGATTTGGCTCAAACCCAAAACAGGTGATCCATCTCTTTCTCTCACCCTTCTCCACCACTCTATCCATTAAAACCAGTGAAGTGGCCGTAAAGTAACGTATGTAGCACTATCATTTTATTATCCCCTTAAGCAAATCCAACCTCTCCCTCCCCTTCTCTAACAACAATTCCACTTCTCTACCCACCTCTACCACTCCCCACCTCTCTTTCTCTAACTTCTTTAATTTTACACTCTATTACTCCTCTTTCTGTGTGTTTATGTAGATACCTAATGTTTTGCTATATAAATGCATGCATGCATGCACTACAGTTTCTGTAGAAGATAAGGGTGCATGCATGGAGAGCATGGAAGGTGATCAAGAGAATGGTGGTAGTGCCGCAGCGAGGAGAGTCGAGATCGACACAAGTTCGCCGTTCCGGTCGGTTAAGGAGGCCGTCATGCTCTTCGGAGAGAGGGTCTTGGCCGGTGAGATCTACGCCAACCGGATTAATGAGGTACATGATTTCTTTCTCTCTCTCTCTTCTTGCTTATATACTATGAGGCTTGGATTAAGACTTGAGTGTCGCTAATTGGTATTTAATTTCTACATCCCTTTAGATTACAATTCCAAATTCGAATTCACTAGCCATACTGAATATTACGCATTTGTTTCCATTAACATTACTACTGGTAACCTAAGAATTCTCAAAAGTTGTCGATATGTCAGCATACTGATGTGTCATATGCATATTATATGTTTTGTACAATATAAGCCAGCATATACATCAATCAATAGATATAGAGGCACAATAAGGAGTACCAGGAGTATTACTCTTTCTATTAATACAATATTTTAATAGACTCTAATTGAACAAATATAGCAAGTTTTATACTTAGGATAGTTAGAAACTTTTTCAAACATATAAAACAATCAATGAAGAGAGTAGTGGGAGGATAAAATTTAACACTTCTGATGTATATATATGTCCTTTAAGAAGGAAAACCCCTGAGTGTTAGTGAACATTTAGTTTAAGTTAGCTTCTCTTTTGCATTAATTAAATTATATGCATTAATTATCAACAATGTTAGATCTGAATTAAGAAG
Source organism: Puya raimondii (assembly GCA_016920855.1). NCBI lineage: Eukaryota > Viridiplantae > Streptophyta > Magnoliopsida > Poales > Bromeliaceae > Puya > Puya raimondii. The sequence continues at coordinate 51,349,579 of JABWPP010000050.1, read as the reverse complement.
AGGCCAATATGTAATTAATCTTCTTGTTGATCCATAGATCAAACAAGCTGCAGAAAGCAAGAATGAGCATGATGGCTCCTCAAGGATGAGGTCTCTAATGGCAGAGCTCGAAGAGACGCGAAGAACCCTCGAGAAAGAGCGAGAAGAGAACCAAAAGAAGGCGCGCCATATCTCGACACTCCAAGAGGAACTCCAAAGGGCCAAGATGGATCTCAAACAATTACAAGAAGATCAAAGAGAAGGCTTGGAGACTCATGAGGACTTTAAGTTTGTAGAGAAAGTTGCACCGGAGATCGAGATCGAGATCGAGAAGCCGCCAAATTCGAACGTATTTCTGAAGAAGAGGTGCGTAACTTTTGCGAGCCCGCCGTCGCTGTCACAAGTGCTAAATGCAGAAGATGATGATGAGATGATCATGGAGAAGAAATTCTTTGTGGAGAAGGGGAGACATGAAGAAGAAGGAGAGGAAGAAGGGTTATCAATGAAGAAGAAGAAGAAGAAAAAGAAGCCATTGGTTCCTCTTATAGGAGCATTCATCATGAGGAAGAAGGGTTACCAAGCTGTTGCATGCATTACATAAGTCATGAATATAAATGTTTTTTAAAATATATATATATATATATATATATATATATATATAGTTTGATGCTTGAACACAAATAATTTTAAGATTTTTTTTTTTTTTTTGGGTTCTGTTGGGTTTTGTTTGAATTTTAGTGCTTGAGATCACTCATTATATAATTTTTGGAGGTTTCAGTGCCTTTGAGATTTTAGGACATTATATTCTTATATATGAAGTATGCACGAAATTAGTAAGGACAACATTGTCATTAATTGCCTACAGACTTTTGCTCAAAAAAAAAAAATACAATTTGTCATTCAAATTTTTAATTTTTAAAATGCATGCAAGTCGCATAACTATAAGATTCACGAGTTATACTTATTTCTTCTAATTTCTCCTTTTACATTTTTGAAATTGTCATGTTTGTTAACACAGAGTTCCACTCATGAAAGGCGGAGAGTTCCGTTCGTACAATAGAACTCGACTTTGCTCGAAGTCATAAATTTGCGCTGTATGCGAACTCTCATTCCTGTGAGACTGTCTCATGCGTGCGAACTGTGTTAGCCCCTTAGAAGGCAAAGATCGACGTTCCTTCAAACATTGATTATCTTGAATTACACGAACTCACGAGTTCTGCGCCGGACTTTAGTATAAACAAACACGCACTTATGTCCTGGTCCCTCTCTAGTTAGCATATAAATTAACATTTTTAATAACCCCAAAAATCCGAATTTGAGACCCCAAGCTTCAAAAAGACAACTAACTAATGACTAGTCTCTGGAATAAACAGAGTTTGGCATAACAGTACAAGGAAAAATATATATATATATAAAAAAAAAAAAAAACTACAGTAGAGGAATATATGAAGACACCACCACCACTACATCAAAATTTGGACCATACAACTGTCGGTTGACAACCACACCCAAAAATATAAGATTGTACCAACCAACCCAACCCGACACTCAAAAAAAAAAACAAAAAAAAAAAGAAGTAAATATTGTATGGAGACCCCCTCAACTGTAGGCATTTGCAAATAGAACCCTGAATTTTACTCTTTTTTATTGACACTGTTTAACTTTTATTTATTTTAATATAAGTTATTTTAAGTAGTTGGAGCTGTAAAAGTTTACCAAACCACTGATCAATTTAACCAAAATTTTTTTGATTTAATTAACTAAAATAACTCGAATAAAATAAATAAAGATTGAAGTATCAATTAAAAAAAAAGTTAAATCCAGGGGTCCTATTTCACAAATTGAGAACGTGGTCATCTCCATGCATTTTAACCAAAATCGAGAGCCAAAAACCTTCAAAAAAGAAAAGAAAAACAAAACAAAAGGAAAAAGAAAAAGAGAAACTACTAATTTGAGCTAAATATATATTTATCATTCACATTCACATTACAGGCAAAGCTGCAGGGGAGAAGCTCATCACTTCCATATTCTCCTCCTCCTCCTCCTCGTCGTCGTCGTCGTCATCACTAACAACACTTGAGCTCTTCGCCTCCGCCGCCGACGACCGCTTAAAGAACTCGATACAATCCTCCACCGCCTCGCTGCGGTGCGAGTCCGGCTCCCTTCGCACCGACGCCCCTACTCCCGACGCTCTATCCGCCGACGTCTGAGGTACTGCGGTGGCGGTCGTCGCCTTGGAGACGGCCGAAAGCATGATGAGGCGCAGGACCACCTCGCGAAAGCGCTCCAACAGCGACATCGGAGTGGCCATGATGCCGCCGCCGCCGCCGCCGCGACACTTGCGGAGCCTCGGAATGCATGTGGTGGTGGACTTCGTGGGTTTCCCTCTCAATGCCCTTCTCCTTCCGACTCCCTCCATATATGTTGGTGGTTGTGTGGAAATGTATGTATTCTGCTTCAGGGAGCTACCATGTGTTTGTAGCTAGCTAGGGGGGTTTTATATATATATATAGCCGTTGGGTGTTTGAATTTTCTTTCTTTTTTTTCCTTTTGTTTTCTTGTCAAAATGTACCCTGACCCCCTCACCTGCATACGATTTTGACATAGGTCCTCTCTGTTAAAACATATTAATATTAAAATTATACATTCTGCCATGATTTTTCGATTTTCAAAATAGGTTAGACGGCGGTTCTTTCTTATGATTCCTTCTCGTTTACGATCTATAAATAAGCGCGATGTTTTTAAGTCTATTTTCTTATTTTCGAAAATGGAGCTATTATAAAAAAATTCGGGCTTGGGTTAGACCAGGATCCAATTATATTATATATATTTATATATATATGAGTCCGGTTACTATACTCTTATGAATATATATAGACTCATTTGTACTAATAAGTTTTCGGCCGTTAGATCTATCACTTTGACCATTTTCATCCGTTAGATCATACTATTTTAACCAACCACCCACTCAGTCCGAGGAGACCACTATCATTCTAACCGGGGATCATAATCACCCTAACAGTATATTCCTTCATCCAACGGCTAAAAACTTATGAGTACAAAAGGGTTTATACTCATAAGACTATAATAGTCTTAGCCTATATATGTATAACCTAATAAAAGGATATTTTAATTACGTCTGTCCATCAAGAACGTGTTCAGATGCATTCCAACCGTTGGATCGACTGTATCATTAAGAATCGCCTTGAATAAATCAAGTCGGCCACATCCAACACTCTCATCTTTCATTTATTCTAATTGACGGCTATTTATTTTTAATTAGTTAATTAAAATTTTTGTTAAATTTAACAGTTCTATCAGATATTACTTCTCAATAATTTTCATATATATATATATATATATATATATATATATATATATCATTAGAAAAACGTGATTAAAGTTATTAAGTTTGTTGGACTCACCTATATATGAATGTAATGAAATCTCCACTTTATTTAGCTGTAGTCACTCAATCCACCCAAAAGAACAAAATAAAAGTTGAGGAGCCTGTTTTAAATTAAGAATAGTTGAGGGGGTCTACATACAAACTTTTGTTTTTGTTTGTTTGTTTGGTTTTTTGGGGTCGGCTTGGAGCTTGGCTTTTATCTCAGGCCACGTAGCTTCGCTTCTTTGGCTGAACAATTGTATATATATATATTCATAATTAGTAATATTTGTTAATTAACAAAAGAACAATTGTATATGCATAATTAATACTAATTGGTAATTAATTATACATGATTAGTGGTGGAGGGTTTTAGGGGATTTGTATAATTGGGATGTTATGATTAGGTAATGGAATCTCTTGGCAAAAGGTTGGGCTACTAATAGGGTATACAAAAATATCTTATTCGGTATATTTTTTTGATTTACTCAATATGCATATAATATTCGACAGATAGAAGTGTGATCACTGTTTAGAATAAATATCATATTCGACCTGCAAATTATTATTTGGAATAATATAATTATATAAATTATCTCCTAGGTGAAATATGTTACTCTATTAAATTTTTAATGCTAAGAATTTTCAAGACCAAAAATCAAACAACTAACTTCCAAGCATACAAAAAAACATTTATACGAAATAAACTATCAATAAATATTTTATTCCGAATGCAAACATGATCTTGTTCAATAAATATTTTAATTATGCATTTAGTGATATGTTAATTATTGATCACCATATATCCTTTCTAATTATAGTTTACAACTTGGCCTCGCTTGCGGAATAACTTTTTAAATCAATAATAGTAAATCAAAAATAAAATTTTAAAATTGAAGCTTTTTTCAACTTTAATTACTTGAATATTAGTAGGGGAATTTGAATAAACTATATTAGACATTTTTCTAGATTCTCTAGATGAAACAATTTGACCACGAATTGATCTCCCATAATTTGTTCCTTGGACAAAATCTACTACATAATTCATAAATCAAACAATTATTAGAGCTCAATCTATGGATTGTATAAAATACTCCTCTTAATTTGTAACGAGGTGATTATATAGTGTTATGATAACATCTCAACCAAATATTACCACTAAAGATAAAATTAAATTTATTAATAATATTTTGGCTTCTTCATGAGTATTATTAATTTAAAATTAAAAATGACCATATTGTATTTAATGCATCCTCCGTAGCCTAAGATGGTTTAAACGGATGCGCCTATTATAAAGCATGTGTAGAATTAGAGTTACTAAGGAGATTTTCTCCTACAAAATCTAAGCACGATAGTACTAAATTTTGTTATGTTTATTTTGTTTATAAAGATACATAAACAATACAAGATTTCATTGTTGGATTTTTAAAAAAAAAAATCAATTCTCTTCATCATCAAAAGATAAAACATCTTATCTTACACTAAATGACAAACTTTGATGGTCAAACATATCCGTAATTGAATGCGGATTATGGGATCAATTTTCTTGGAGTTAGATATAGGCTTTTCACATCATGTGTGTGTGTTTTTAAGCTAATCTTGGTCACATATTCTTATGCAGTGAGAGAGAGAGAGAGAGAGAGAGAGAGATTAGTGGTATTAATTACAAGAGACAAACCATTAGATTGACCATGATCACATGCTTTGTGGAGAACATAGCCACATTATTCTTAGAACAAATCATATAGAAAAAGACTTGTGTTTGTGCCCTGTAGATAGATTTAGTTCACATTACAATAATCTATTCTACTTATTGTAAAGTAGCTTTGTGTTTGCATATTACTAGACCAGAGTAGCAGAAACTGCCACATTTCTAGGGTTTGATCCTTCATCTCACCAAATTATGCACCCACCATGCTCCTTATGATGCGGAAGGTACTAATCACAATATAGTTATTCTACTAATCAAATAGCACTTCATCAAATAAAACTATATACTACGGTAAATACAATATGTAATGTTCATTCGGTTCAGATTTAGATCATTGTTTATGCATATAACAAACTGAGTTAGATATAAACAAATCCTCAAGGCGTATAAACCAATTCTAACTTGTTAACTGTAAGATCTCCATTATCCAAAGCACTTCAATAGTTACTTGGTATTCAAATTTTCAGACTAGATACCTAAGTTTAATTTAAGTTGCATTCGAATCTCAGTTATATTTCCACCTAATAGCGATCGTATTGAAATACTTAATGTACCTGAATTCGAATCCAAATCCAAATCAGAGTTGGAAAGCCACGAGCCATGCTAGCCGTATAAGCCACAATGAGCCATATACAAGCCATTGCACAATTTGATGAACCCCACATGGGGTACATGTGCAAAGGCCATCAATGTTTTTAATGGTCTTCATGCAAAGCCCATGTCTCCAATCACCTTCAATATTAAATTCAACCGACCACGCATTAAATTTATGTTTCTTTAAAAAAAAAATTTAGTTACCACCATCAAAATTGGAGCCCATGTATATAATCTTATTTTAGATGAGATAGAGATAAAAAAAAAAAGAAAAAAAAGGAAGAGAGTGAAAGGGGGATGTCTCATCTCGTGACAAACCGCCCCTCTTTTCTCATTTTTTTATTATTATCCTTGCTTTGTGGTTGCTAAAGAAGAGGACAAGGTTCCTTAAAACTTATTTATGGATTGTTTTTGGGGAAATTTGCACCACTAGTCCCCTACTTTTAGCATCGTTTCATTTTGGTTCTCCAGCTCAATTTAAATTCAATATTTAACATCTCAACTTTCTAAAAACACCGACCGTCCCTAGCACAAGTGGCAAAGGGCTTGGTGATTGGTACCCGAGGTCCCGAGTTCGAATCCTAGTTGATTCACATTTCCAGCTAAGTTTATTTCTAAACGAAATAATACGAAGCGGGTAGCGTGCTACTTTTTTCTCAAAAAAAAACTTTCTAAAAACTCAATCAAACAATTCGGGTTGGTTAATAACCTTTTTTTTAATAATTCAATGTATATTAAGTTTAGGCCACATAAGGCCCATCTCAATAAGCCATACGTTTGGGCTTCATAATAGAATTGGGCTCTTAAAGCCCATCTCAACGGGCAAATAGTTGGGCTTAGTAATTGGTTTGGGTCTCTTAACCTTTTTTTAATAATTCAATGTATATTAAGTTTAGGCCACATAAGGCCCATCTCAAGAAGCCATACGTTTGGGCTTCATAATAGAATTGGGCTCTTAAAGCCTATCTCAACGGGCAAATAGTTGGGCTTAGTAATTGGTTTGGGTCTCTTAACCTTTTTTTAATAATTCAATGTATATTAAGTTTAGGCGACATAAGGCCCATCTCAAGAAGCCATACGTTTGGGCTTCATAATAGAATTGGGCTCTTAAAGCCCATCTCAACGGGCAAATAGTTGGGCTTAGTAATTGGTTTGGGTCTCTTGGGCCCAAGTACGATAAAAATAAGATGGACCCAAAATCGTAATTTCACCTCGCTTCTTCTTCTTCCTCCTCCTCCTCTGCTTCCAAAAATAAGGGTTTATAAGATGCCGAGCATCTATGTTTTTTCCTTTTAATCCTCGAAACCTTTTGGTTTGGGGGAAAGGGGTTGATTTGGAATTAGGATTGGGGGGTAGCCCCTGAAATCGGGGTTTTTTAAAAAAAAAATTTGGTAATTTTTTGGGGTAATTTTTGAGGTGGGTGTATGGAGAGGGAGGAGAAAGTGTCCATGGAGCTCACCGACGAGGTCTTCAAGAGCATGGAGGTTGGCATGGCCTTCCGAGATTACGTAATTGTCCCTACCACCCTCTTCTCTGTCTCGCTCTCTCTTTGTTTTTTGTTTTTTGTTTTTGTTTTTTTTTTTTTGGGTGAATATGGTGCTTTTATTAGCTTCTATGGTGGATTTGTCATCTGGGCTCTTCTGGGTATTGGGTATTTGAATTGGTTTTTTTTTTTTTTTTTTTTTTCATGTTAAGTTTTGAGTGGGAATAGAGATGGGTGAGAAAGAGGGAAGTGGAATAAATTGAGTGCTTGTGATGAATCTTATGTGGGAATTATTGCTGCTAATTCACTGCTGTTCAAAATGAAAAGTAACTGCAAATATGAGGAGGAAGAGAATGGTGGAATAGGGAAGAAGAAATTGAAGGGCTTACGAAGAACTAACATATTGTTGATCCAAAATGTTCAATTTTGTAAAAGAAAATAGTGCTTTTGATGAGCAGTATATGTTTTGTTAGTTTGGTTTTTAACTACCTCAACTTATCGAGATGTTTGCATCGCAGAACGGTCGGATCAGCTCGATGGATTATCACAGCAGGGCTACTAATTTCCTGGTGACCGCCAGTGATGACGAATCGATTCGCCTCTACGATGTTCAGAATGCTGTGTATGTATTCAATTCTGTGCTTTCCTTTTCTTATAAGCTTGTATGACTTTTCACTTTCGGCTTTGCAGTTACTTTTCACAATCGAGAACTGCAACGTCAATCATCCTGGTGTTTAAACAACAAACATATTCCATGTTGGTTATATCCACAGTACTAATTGACGAATGTGTGATGTGTGAATACAATATGTTCGGATATGGAGGATGTGATCGACGCTAACACTTGAATTACTAGCGGAATACGAATATGAATGCATTGACTCAACAACTAAAACTAGTATTGCACTTCGTTTTCATCGATCTGTTTTTCCTCATTTGTGACAATTTTGTCTCAGGTGTCTGAAGACCATTAATAGCAAGAAGTATGGGGTTGATCTGGTCTGCTTCACTGATAGTCCAAGCATAGTTATATACTCCTCGAAAAATGGTTGGGATGGTAAGTTTTAGAGCTTTTGGTATTCCATATTTTAATCTCTGTGTCACGGACTTACAATGGCGAACAAACTCAGAATCTTTGCGGCTTCTTTCTCTGAATGATAACAAGTACTTGCGGTACTTTAAGGGCCACCATGACAGGTAAGTGGATTTTGCATTTCGGCACTTATTAGTTGGAGATTTTGTTGTTCATCCCCGAAACCGTTGTGGACAGGGTTGTTTCTTTATCTTTGTGCCCTAGAAAGGAGTATTTTATCTCTGGATCGATTGATCGGACTGTTCTGTTATGGGACCAAAGGGCCGAGAGGGCTCAGGTAGGAGAGTTGAAAATTTTGGCTTGTCAAAAGTATTAGGGATATCCATAAATAAGTCCTGTAAAATCTGACTTTTGTATATGCCCTTCAAAAATTGCATGGTTTTTACATACAAACCTTTGTACTTTACTGCCCTCCTTTAAAGACTTTTTTCCAAATACAAACCAACTTTATCGCCATCAACAGATAATTCCCAACTTAAAGGTGATGACAAATTTTTGAAGAAACAACACTTAGCATTATATGTGAAAATTCAGGTTTTACAGGAATATTTGTGTAAATGGATGAGTTTGCAGGAATTTATAGGTAAAATCCCTTAGAAAGAGTATGTATAGACTTAACTACAATAATTCGATAATTTATATCACAGGGCCTTTTACGGGTGCAAGGTAGGCCCGCGGTATCTTTTGATGATCAAGGCTTGGTTTTCGCAATCGCATATGGAGGGCGTATACGGATGTTCGATTCTCGGAAGTATGATAAGGTTAGCCAGTTCTATCAAGTAAATAGTCTAGACACAGTCATTAGGGCGTGGACTTCCTGCATTTGAAGAAGCACTTATAGCTTTTTTTTGGCTAAAATCTCCTCCAATAGCTTCTTGCCACAGCAGAAGTAGATGCTCCAATTGGAACTTCTGCTGTAGGGGCATAAGAAGCTTATTTCAATTTCCTGCCATGCAAAAGCTCTAAATTGTTTTGTTCGCAAATGCCTGTTCACTGCTTCTTGGAGTAGCTGTTTCAGAAGCTAGACCAAACAATAATCTTTTTGTATATGTTACATTTATCAGGGACCTTTTGATGTTTTTTCTGTCGGGGGAGATGATTCAGAAGCCAATGTCATAAAATTTAGCAACGATGGTAAGCTTATGCTGTTGACTACCAAAGAGGGGCATGTCCACGTGCTTGATTCCTTCCGTGGAAGCAGTGTGAGTATATGAACATTTCCATGCTTAGATTGGTGCTATAAATTTTTCATAGTTAACTGATTTCATTTATTTCTGTAGATATCCACTTATAATGTCAAGCCGGTTTCGAGCAACTCTACATTGGAGGCATCTTTTAGTCCCGACGGAACTCATGTTATATCCGGTTAAGATACTCTCTTTTTTTTTTTTCACTCTCGGCCCTTTGAATGCACAAGAAAACTCTAATGTTATTTTAAAGAATATTCACTTCCAATTCTGTTACTTATTTATTTTCATTTTGGCCAAAAGGCTAAAAAACACCCCTTAAATATCGAGAGATTATATTATCCCCAATTTAAAACCTACATTATACATCTCATGACTTATGAGCAAAGCAATACATGTCACCTGCAATTTGGTTTGCTTTAAAGTGTAAGTCAATTTCGTCTAACTTGGTTTTGCCTGCAGGTTCTGGGGATGGCAGTGTTTATGCTTGGAATGTTAGAGGTGGCAAGGTATAGTACTTGCATTTACAATTTTGATTCTAATGTTCTAATTTCATGTTATTAAACTTATGAATTTCCTGACATATCCAGGTTGCATGTTGGGGGAGCACCGATACAGAGCCGCCACTGATTAAATGGGCTCCTGGGTGCCTCATGTTCACGACCGGATCATCTGAATTATCCTTCTGGGTTCCCGACTTGTCCAAGCTGGGCTCATTTGCTGGAATAAAGTAGAAAGAGTAAGTTTCTATAAATGTTTTCGAACCATTTCACGCAGCTTTTTCTCCTGCTTTTATATCTATGTTCTATTTAGGGCAAAATGCCCGTAGTCCGTGTACTTTCACAGCATGGTGCCTTCTCACTGAATCCCTAAACTCGCATATATTGCAATTTTATCCCTGACCGTCTGAGAATACCTATCATTTGTTATGTCACATGCTCGGCATGTGATCCTTTTTTCTTTACAGTTACCCTATAAACTTTCTATAAATTGAATTGCTCGTTTAAACTATCTGAAAATGGTCGTCTAGTATTTTGTATGGCTAACCGCTCGATTGCAATACGTGCAGGAGAGTCTAGGGTTTAGGGAGAAAGGTGCAAATATCGCCAAAGTACGCGGACTATCCATGCTTGCTTCTGTATCAATTCTCTGAATCGCCTCTGTGAGTGTGAAAAATTGTGTGGCGATATTATTCTTTCCTTAATTGTGAAAGAAATAGGTGCATTATATATGGATATTATTCTTTCCTTAATTGTGAAAGAAATAGGTGCATTATATATGGAATTGTCACTGAATTCTTCTTTCTTCGCCGGTAGTAGTCGGTTCCATTCACAAAAACGAACTTCTGTAGATATCAAAGTTGTTGGAAGCAGTCGGTTTTTTTTCTATTTTGTGAAGATTTTTGTTCTACTATGTGATCTTCGGAAAGTGCAGTTGATTATTTCATGAATTAACTGATTCGGCAATCAGCTTTTTTGTTCTTCTTTCCGACTCCGAAGTGATTATAGCTGATATCATCAATAGTTTACATGCATGTATGGTGGCCATCATGAATGTTGCTTGATAATTCTTATTGTAGAACAGATGAAGGTACTTGTGCAATCCTTTTGGTGTTGCAATGTATATAACTGGGATAACTCTGCTTCGAATACCTTATTTCAGCTTTATACTGCAAAAAATTGAGCTCAAAGGGACGGCATATATGTAACTCATAATGCATAATCTTCTTACAATTAAGCTGGTGAATGACTAGTAATCTTTGTCTTAAAGCAAAGGAAAGAAGAGAACCATTTATTGACAATTACTAGCTACATAATTACTATCCGAGGCCATTAGTTCTCAATATATATATATATATATATATATATATATATATATATATATATATATATATATATATATATATGTTGTTTTTCCCTTGAGAATAACTGGTAGAACAATTACTCCATGCAGGTTAAAGCATATTCTTCACTCTGCATGTCCTGTGTGTCACTGTTCTTGGCCATTTGGCGGGGCCACTACCGGCGTGATGGGCAAGAGAGTCGAAGTTGAGGGAGCAAGGGGCTCGTGGACGACGGTGTTGGACGAGATGAAGATCGGCTTGCCTTCTAACTGGAGCATGATGCTCCCGAGGATCTCCGTGAGGGCTTGCTTGAACTCGGCCTCGTCCACGATCTTCCCGTCGTCTGCTTTCACCATCTTGAAGGCCTCATTCACAACAGCATCCACCTGCATGCATTTCATTGAAAGAAGACATTTAAATTTTGTGATTTTAGATATCTATGTACACATTTCAAGCAAGTTTAGATCATTTTATTAAGAACATTCGTCGTTAATACAAATTTTTCACATCGATTCTTTCGAATGTACCCCAGCTGTATGTGTGTGTACGCACGCGCATGTGTGTGTTTGTGTGCAAATTTCTAACTTCGTAGGGGCATGTAAATAGTTAACATTTAAGACCATGTGGTTAAGGCTCAACAATTTACTAATATTAATGCTGATTACGATAGTTATATAGTTTCTCCTTATCGTTGTAAACCTGCGACAGCGAGAAAATTTTGTTTCTCAACAGCAATGCAATATAAAATAATAGCAGGATTTTATTACCTGATCAACAGCGCCGTAAGGAGGTAAATTCGCAGATGGAGCCACTGAGTCGAGCGCCACTCGAAGGTACTCCTTTGATGACTTGTGATGCCGATCCTTCGGTACTTCTCTCCAAACAGAATCCAACAACTGATATCAATGGAACAAGAAATTGCCAATAAGTAAAAGCAAAATTCATATCCAAAGCCAATAGGGTGTTTGAACACTACATTTCTTCGATTTGTTGCTTTTACTATTAAGGTTCCGATGGGCGAGAAATATATAGCATTTCATTTAACTAAACTTTTCAAAAGGCATAAAAATACCTGTATTAAGTTAAAAAGTAATAATAAGATCTAGTAGAAGGTATGGTACGACCAACCTTGTCCAATTCAAATTTGTTCGACAGCAGTCTCTTGACGCCACTTCCGTCGAAGGTGTTCTCTGTATGGGCGACAATAACAGGGTGCTCCACGAGTCGTCGAGTTATAATGTTCAACAACTTCTTGAATTCTTCCAAGAATGCCTCTTGAGAAGCCGGTTGTTCGAGTTGATTGGCGGAAATTTCACTCAGAGCGGGTTCAACGATGTTGCTCACAACCTGTTAGCATTGCAAGATTTCAAATCATCATGAATGTACAAAGATGCCTGAATTATGTTTTATGCTTCTTTAGATGAATGAACTCCAATTCGCATAATCGCGTCCGTCCCTATCTTTATCGACTCAATAAGCCGTTACGGAGGCAAGAATAATTCCTGAACTTTTCAAGGTATTGTAATTTGGATTCGTATGCAACAGTTAAACATGAAATAGAATAGTAATGGCTAAAAATATATATATATATAGAAAAGTAGTAACTTGAGCATTATCTTCATTACCAAAGAGTCGGACGCGGGAGGCATTCCGTGCTCGACAGTGAGTTGCTGCAGAGCCCTCTTCAAGCATTCGCGCAAAGGGGCGTTCTCCGACTCCAATTGAGAGAACGCTGCGATCGCCTCCGGTTCGAACCTTGCACTCTCGACGAACTCCTTGAGATCCTCTCCGTCGATTCGTAAAATCACTATAGGGTCCCTCTTGAGTCCAGCAGCCATTCCTAGCAAAATATCAGTAAGCACTTCCTGGAACTCGGATTTGCTCACCTTATCTTGCTTCCCATGAGTGAACTCACTCAAGACCTACAGAGAATTGCAAATATGTCCATCAAATTGTGCCAAGGAGATAAAATGGATTAGCCTAGCCAAATCAAGAGATAAAGAAACATAAGTGTAGCACATGAGTGTAGCTTGATGATTATTTTCGCAGCGATAAAGAGGTGATCAATTAAATAGATAACTTACGAATTGCTTAATGAATCACCGCATATATATGTCTAATTTTCAAAAAAAGAGAAAAAGTTAACTTTTCAGCTTAATGTCAGCTAAAATCTGTTCATAAATAAAACATAATCTCTCCTCTGCTCTTTTCACACAAATACAACACACACACAAATGCTTCTAAAGAGATGGATAAATGTTGATTCTTCTAATTTACAACGCTATAACATTGACTTTAAGAGGGATAGATATGCAAGTTTCAGATTTTAACAGGCAAATGCGCGTCTTTCACTCGCAAAATTCCCAAAGTACATTATAAGTTCATAACCAGAAGCCTAGTCTATGATCTTAAAAATATCCTGATGTAGTTTTTTTTTTCTTTCCTTTTTTAAGTTTTCTTTTAAACTATACTTAAATGACCTTTGCTGTATCTCTCAGAATAGTAATTAATTAAAATAGCATAGATCACCTCTTAGAAAGAACGCATACTCATCAAAAACTTGGATATCTTAATAATTGTCATGATCCCACACTTTACACTTCACTGTAAACACTAAAATCTTGCTCCTATAATTTGGCTTCTATCTGTAACTTCTTTGACTTAATTTAGTACAACAACAACACTTAAGCCTGGCTCAAGGACGCTAACAAAGTAGAATCCAAGATGCAATCTCAGCCATTTATCAGTCCTTAAATTAAAAGAGATGAAAATTTAATTTATTATATAATTATGAGAATCTAAAACCGTTAAATATTAAAGGTAGAAATTGAATCCATCACCTCACAGAATAAAAGGGTTAGAATTGGTTATGATATCATATAACCTAAAAGATCGATATATATTAATGCTAATAAATGTAGGCTTTAATTGTCTGTTTTTTTATTTTTTAGTTTTGTTCGCGCGACTTAACAAATTGACCACAGTGATGCCGATATGTATGCAGGCCGATATAAAGGTCGGGTCAGATCAAATCATGATCTGAGATTGACAATCTAATGTTGGGTCGCTACCAATGTTAATGTTGGGTCGCGCTCAAAAGGATTAGCATGCATTAAATCTAGTCACGAACCGTGGTAAAAAATTGTGGGCGACCCAAAATTAATTTCAGTATATATGTGAACATGAATTAATGAACTAATAATAATAATAATAATAATAATAATAATAATAAAGAGTAACCCCATGGATATATATGAAACACGTGCATATATATATATATATATAAACTTACTACTTTGTCCCCATTACATGTGTCACGTTAGCATGCACGTGTAAACTAGCTATGCCACTACTTTTGGGACTTATCCTTTTTATAACCCAACAACCATGTAGTTCCAATTTCATTATAAATAAAAAATAATAAATTTGTACCCTCTACCTTATTATATACTTCCCACTAATTAGAGACCACAAATGAATTCTAAATATATAACTGATTAGGCGTATCCCCTTCCAAATTATTCAGTTTCGAATGCATCATGTAAAATTCAGGATTATTTTCATGTATACAAAGCTAAGTTTCTTACAGATATTTAAAAAAAAAAAAAATTCTAAATACCCTGCAAAAATTTATATTGAGCATTTTTTAATGAAAATTTAGTATTAAATCTCGCAAAGGTGTGTGAGGAAACACAATACATAATCTTGCAGGGTTAGCATATGCTGCAAAATAATAAAAGTTCAAACCATCCTAAAAAATAAAAACTTTTTTATATAATTGTAAATAAATATTAATATATTTAACATCTCCTACCACCTTGAAGAAATTAAATAAGGCTAAAAATATTTTATATTTTACCACAAATTTGAACCGTCAGTAAACAATATTTCAATATATTAATGTTATATATTCAACGTCTTAATAAATAGATATAAATGTTAAATAATATAAAATAACCGTTACTCTCTAAAAATTTAAGCCGATAGCGAACGGTATTTATATTATATATTCAACGTCTTAATAAATAAATATAAATATTAAATAATATGAAATAATCGTTATTCTCTAAAAATTTAAGCCGGTAGAAAGCGGTATTTTTATATTTTTATATTTAACAATAAATTCCTGCTATTCTGCCAAACACGATATATTTACCTCGGAGTAGATGTGGTCGGATTGTGCGGAGGCGCCCTGGGCGGGGAGGCCGAGGGCGGCGCCGATGTCGGCGACGGCGGGCTGGAGCTCCTTGACGGAGAGCTTGCCGTCGCGGTCGCGGTCGAGCTCGTGAAACTTGTGATCCACAAAGCTATTGAACGCCTCCTTGTTCTCCACCAATTCCCTTATCTCCCTCCCATCCACCACCACCTTACTATTGCTTTTGCTTCTCCCTACTTGTTTTTGATCTTCTCCTCCTTTGATCTCCTTCTCCTTCACCTTCTCCTTGGAACTACTACTATTCCCACTCTTCTTGCTCCTCCCAAACAAACCCTCCATGTCTAAAATTATCTACACCCTCTATATAGAGAGATGCAGCTGCTTAATTAATTGGTGTCTTTTTCTCTCTCTCTCTCTCTCTCTTCTTGGTTTTTTATGAACAAAGAAAGAGAACAAAGAGTGGGTACCTCGTGACCTTCTCTCTCTCTTTCTCTCCACTCTTCTTATAACTCTAGCTCTTTATATATGGCTTTTTGGGAAAAATATATGGAAACCCCTAGACTAAAGAAAATTTTAAAATAGGCACTCAACTTTGATATCACATCTCCTCGACTTTTCTAATAAGTTAAATTTAATAATAACATATTATAATAATTATAATAATAATATATTAAATTTAATTGCTCGATTAACTATTACAGTTGATTATTATAAATTTATTCATTAAAAGTGATTGAAAGTACTACTAATTAGCAGGAAGCTGTTTGTGTTCCTAATATATTTCACCACACCGACCTTGTTTTTATTGTCGGATTTTATTTTATAATGCTTGAGAATTTGTGCGAAATTTTTTTACTGATAAATAAAATTATATATATATCCAAATAAATTAGTCCGGTAGATAAATTTTTCCACTTCGAGGGTTCTCTAGGGTTGCAAATGGATCCGGGTTGGTGGAGCTCCCGCTCCGATCCGCGCCGAATGGGACGGTAAGTGGAAACAAAAAATATAAAAAAATATAATCCGTTCCGAATCCGTCCCGATCCGCCAAGTAAATAGAGCGGGAGGCGGGAGACCTTTTTCTTCCTTCAATCTGTTCCGATCCGTCAAAAATTCGCCATAAATCCGCTTCCGCTCCGATCCGCCCTAAATGGGACGGTAAGTGAGAGCCAAAAATAAAATAAAAAATAATCTGCTCCGAATTCGTCCCGTCCCGTCCCGACAAAAAATGGAGCGGGAGGTGGGAGAACCCTTCCGCCCGTTTGCATCCCTAGGGTTCTCCAATGTAATATTAGCTACTTTTTTGGTGTGGCTTGTGTATGTGTGGAAGGGAGAAAATACCAGAGAGAATAGAATAGAGGGAGAAAGTAAAAAAAAAAAATGGAGAGAGAGAAAGAAATTAAGAAAATGATAGGGAGAGAAATTAAGTTAGAAAAAAGAAAAGTTAGAGAGAGAGAGAGAGAGGCGCAACTGCCACCCGCCACCCGCGGGATTTGGCGCGCGACACGTGGACGTGGTCGGCTTCACGGGAGGCTCTTTTCCACCTCCTCGTTTCAACGTCGGCGTGTCGCTTTATAACCGTCAAATTCCAATGTTACTCTTCCACGTCACTATTGTGTCGCTGACATATGGGTCCCACCTAATGAGGAGTACCACTACCATTTTAAGAATTTACATTTGAGTTATTTTTGTTTTTTGGCTTTTTACTATTGGATATGTGTACAAAAATAATAATCATCATCATATTACTATAACTTAAAAAAGATACTAATGGAGCTTTCGCTCTGTTTGAAATAATGAAAAGTTTACATTATTAACGATGAGAAAATATGATAGAATTAATATTCTATTTATTTCACACGTAATATTGCAGTTTCTATATAGCAATAAATTTTATGATACATTTTATATAATTTTATTAAAAAAATATAAAAAATATAATTTTTTTTTAATGTTTTCGTCCCACTCGGTGTGTAGTGTCAAATGGCCCTTTGACTTGTATTTTAAGTAACTTTACTAAGTGGACACGTGGCTGGTTTGTAGTGGGTGGAGTTGTTTACGCCACCTTTCTTGTGTTTGGCTACAGTTGTCTCTGTGATCGAGAAGATTCTATCAATACTTATCGCATTTGGTCACGTAACCCACTCGGCTTCAAACTTTAACAATTTTTTTAAGCATACTTTCATTAATCAAAACAACCACTCGGATCACAAAAAGGTCACACAAAAAAAAAAAGAAAGAAAGTAAAACACTACCCATTAACTCCCACAGCAGCAGCACAAAACATTAATCACCCATTTCCCTATCCAAATCTGGGGAACAAAAACGTACTCCACAAATTATCTCATCCTCGTTATTAGCTCTATCATAATTTGAAAACCAATTAGCAGCATGATTAGAATCTAATCCATCTATAATCTGCCACGAAATTCTCACACTCTCATGAAACATTCTCGTGCTCTCTAATCGCGCAAACTAATATTTCAACATCTCTTTCAATAATAAGATTATCTAATCGTCTCTTATATATCCATAGCTGCATGACATAACAGTTTCTCATAATACTTTATCTTTTTTCTGCATTACACTCAATACATTCAAAATACTTACACCCTTCAGTCAAAGACTTCTCATTAGAGTTTCGAAATGTAAATCCGCAGCCTCGATCCAAATCGACTCGCCGAATCTTACAAATCGTCAAAAGGTGTGGAGCGTTTGGAGTTTAAAATTTAACATGCCCGTACCCTCCTATGGTTTTTCTTTTTTTTCTTTTTTATTTTTTTTATTATTATGATATATGATCCTCGTAAAGTCCAGTGTATCCATTCCTAATCTGATAAATAAGTTTGAAGCAGAATTCAATCTCGGGTCTCCTTCTGCTACCGAAAATTGATTATCTGGAATCAACTTGTTCCAATTTGGTGTGGGTCCGAGGTAAAATCTGTACATGTAAATACGGTCTAAATAATTCTGAGTGTTAAAAAGCCAAAAATATAATTTGTTAGGAGCAGAGATATGAGGATATTAATATTTATATATTGAGGCTTATATGTATAATTATTTATTATTATTATTTAAAAATAATTATTAAAAATATTACGTCATTTTAGACGTAAGTGGAAATTTAGAAAATAGAGTTTTTGAAAGGCTCAGGATATAAAATGGGCCAAAGCCTAAGAGCGTTAGCTTTGTGCAAACTGGGCTTAACAGGCTTATGATTCATGGGATTATATGCAAGCCATGTGGTTATATAAAAGCGAATATCAGTTTTTCCAAAACCGGTTTTCTTATTGGCAAACCAAATTATTGGCTTTATTTTATGTTAATAACAAAATCAGTTTCTCCATTAAATATAACAGTTTATTTCATCCTATTTTTTAAAAATTTTTGTTGTATTGACCAAACTAATCATTACTACCGATGTTCTATGATATATTCGGAAAACATAGATTGTGTTTAATAATATTGGTTGTCGATTTAAATGATCCATAGTTAAAAACGATACAAAAGTAACTAGTGCTATTTATTTTTAGAATATTTTAGTCTTATTTCTTTTATATTTGATGCGAATAGCTAATTTTTAAAAATATTCTATATTTACTTCTCTTAAAATATTGCGACTCAATTTCGCTAATAGTCTACAAGAATTCAACCAAGTCTTGTAAGCGAAAGTTGAGATAGGCTACAGGGAGGAATCATACTACATCACATTATTTATATCCAGCTAATTATATATTTTTTCTTAAAAAAAAAATACAATAAACCACATTTTTAGACTCTTTTATTGGCCAGAGGCGGTGAGTGTGATGACCTGTCAATTGCTGACGTGGTGGACTTGGCTCACTGACGAATATTCCCGCAAAACGTAACGCACACGCGCATAATGTAACGGGCGAAAACGGCACCGGGTGAGGAGGGTGCACCGTGCACGTGAAACGCGCCCTCGCCGCTCACGTGACCCACCACACCACAGTCCACACCCCACCCCAACCCCCACTCACACACACGCAGCGCAAAAGGGCGGGGGGCGCGTGCGCATTCGAACTTATTATTTGCCCCCGCAATCATCTGTGGAAGTTACTCCCTGCACCCGGTGTACAGGTACAGCTCACACACCCAACTTTACACCGCGCCTCTAAAATCCTACTATGGAGGCAGATATAAGATGGGATGCATGAACCGGAGGGATACACCGGGTGCGGGGATTATTTTCACGGCCTTCCGACGTAAGCAAAACAGAAGCGGAGCCCATCTCCAGCCGTCCGTTTATAAAGCCCGAAGTCGTATCTCAAGCCAAACCAAACACCCTCTATTTTCCCTCTCTCTACCTCCCCCCTTCGCCGTCTCTCTCTCGCTCTCTCCGTCTCTCTCTATTTTTCCCTCTTTCTCTCCCCTTCAAAACCCTACCCCTCTCTCTCTCTCCCTCTACTCCCATGGCGGGGCCACATCTCCACCTCCGATCGCCGTCGCCGTGCCCCATCCCGCGCCCCGCCGCGGCCAACCGCCACTTCCCGCTCTTCCCCGCCGCCGCCGCTGCCGCCGCCGGGGACGACGAAGACGATAGGTTTCCTCCGCGGCCTCCTCCCGAGACCCCCGTGAGTCGAAGTTGATCCTCCCTCCATTGCCCTTCTTGTTGATTCCAATTCGGTTCTTGTGTTACAATGTCTTTGTGTTTTTCGTGGATCTTCTTGATTGCTTTTTGGACCTGTTTTCTCGATTTATTTGTTTTTTTCGGGAAAAAGAGGTCGTGATGGTGATCAAGGGTGGTGCTGGAATTTTGATGGCGAGTGGCTACACGAGCTTGAATTGGGATTTTATAATTTATAGGCTTGTTACACTTGAGGCAATAGATATGATTGGACGGATTTGTTTAAGTTTGGGAATTAAAGTGAGCTGGATTGGGAGCTAGTTTCATGTTTGATTGAGGTTGGATTTGATAAATCTTGAATAATTGGAGATCATTCAATGTTGTAATTAGGGATTTGCGTAAAGTTGGGGAAGGCATCTTGAAGATGGCGGATCTTTTAGATCACTCTCCAGAGTCAATTCACGGCAAATGTGAGCTTAAACTATTAGTTTTGCCTAAACATCCACCTAAATTTGATAAAATCAACATATTTTCAAGCAAAATAAAATCCGAAACTAGTTGGTATAAGAAAAATGCAAATTCGAGGTGTACTTAAATAATGTGTTTTAATGTCTCCCAAAAATGTGTCAGCGGAAATTCAATAGTAGGAGGATAAGACATTTTCCTGCATAGCAGCATGCACTTGATTTATGAGGGAGCATGCCAAATTCGCCTTTCCAATTCCGTCCTTCTTTATATTGTCCTTTTGGTTCCTGTCTAGGTTGGTTATCTCTATGGTCATCATGCCAAAATGCGGACTGAGGTCTCTGTGGCCTGTCTGCATAAAGGGATCCCATATGGCATCTTAGTGTGAATCTATATGCCGCCACAGTGCCACTAATGCAGCATTGGTATTTTTGAATTTTTTATGTGAGGATTTACAGAAGAAGTTCTTTATAGTTGAGATATCAACCTTGATGATATATACGTATAATTTGGTGCTTGATGACTTTAACAATAGTTTGCAGCATTCGTCATGAGTTATTATCATGTTACGCTAAGTGTTTCTTTGTTGCTAAGCATTGTATCATGTATCTAATTTATTGTTGTGATAAATCCATGTTTCTTGCCCAAAGCAAATTGGTTATTGTATGCTTTACTTTTTCGTTTGGCCGCTTGCTTATATTTTGGTGATATATATACTGCTCTTGGCTACTGCCCGTACAATAGTATTTTTAATTTGCAATAATCTTCGAATGGTGTATTTGTAATGCTGAGTTTTTCATATCTCAATTCTGTTGTTGCTAAAATATGGCTACTTCTCAGATAAAAGGAGCAGGAAAAATCAAAGTTGAGATTGGTAATTTAGAGGTTGAAAGCCATAAAGAGGAAGCTACCTTTAATGTACTTTCAACTGGCCCAGCAGCAACTGGACCAGCAGCGATGTTTCAAGAGGAACCAAAACCTTTAGAACAACAAAGTTTTGTGCCAGAAACTCATGGACCATTAGAAGGTAACATTTATGGATCTCGTTATAATTGGACTATGCTCACCTGTTAGACACCTACTTAGACAAGAGGCTAAATATGCTAGTTCAATACTCATGCGGATAACATAATGGTCATGATGACAAGTATTACTATTTTCAGGCGTCGCTGCAAATGAGTTGCGGTCCCCTAACAATTGCCGATATGAATGTTCTTTAGGTAAAGCTCCTTGTGACTTAATTGTGGACTTTTGTCATTGATTATTTAGTTAGGGTTTTGTCTTTTTGCTGCAACCTTGGTGTTTAGAGATGCTTGTTATTGCTTGACAGGCTTGTTGACCAAAAGGTTTATTGATCTGCTTCACCAATCAGAAGATGGATTTCTTGATTTGAATAGAGTAGCTGATGTTTTGAAGGTAAAGTTTCAGTTGTTCTGCAATATATCAACTTACCTCATGTGTTGGATGAATCCTTGAGTTAATATGAGGGTGCTTTTATGAGAAATTGCATATTGAAGGGTTTATATGACAATTTGGATTTTACTGGGGATACATTTATAGATGATTTTGCAGGTATATATGCGGAAAAGCTCCTTTTATGTTTGGCCAATAACCACTATGTATTTGTATTGAGTTTTATGAAGGCATTCCCTTGCTGATTGTCTATTCCTTTGACAGGTCCAGAAGAGGAGGATTTATGATATAACAAATGTTCTTGAAGGAGTAGGATTGATAGAGAAATCGTTGAAGAATACAATCTCTCGGAAGTAATTGCTCTGTCACTTTTTACCGTCCTCTTTTTTATTATGTTTGAATACTTTAGTTTCTTACAAATATTTTGTGTATAGGGGACTCGACATGCTCAGGCCAAAGGAGTTGTATGACCAAAATACTGTATTAAAGGTGCAGTATACATTTTTGAAATCTTTCAGTCTACTATCTAATGCATCTTAATGGAAGGAATTTGCTTGTAGTTGTGTTTCTTTTGGCATGAAGTAATTAGCATAGTCTTCTAGCATATTGGTATTAAGATTTTAATGCACACTGTCATTAAATTTTAAGTCCAGGCTGGAACATTTTCTTTTGTTGTTTAATGTAACTTGCTATTTAGTTGTTCACATTGCTATAGCAATTTTGTTGTCACTAATCTATGGCATATATCTGAATTTTGTGCTAATATTAAATAATTTTAGAAGATGATAGAGCTCATAGTTCCAAATCTGAATGAATACTCAAAGTTGCTTTCTTATTAAATAAATGTTGAAATGAGCTTGGTTGCAGATTGACCGCATGTAATTATCTATGGAGTAAATGATTTTTAAGTAATCAAATTTCAACTTTTTAAGCATTTAATCTATCAAAAAGTTGGAAGTATTACTCCGTTAGCTTAAAAATTGGAATATTATATTTGATTTAATGAATGGCTTATTCACATTCTTTTTTTTAAAAATTTCTTTCCTTCTGTATTGGTTTCTCTTATTAAAATTGTTTTTGTCGAAGCTTATATTAATAAAAGAGAATAAAGTAGGATATTCTGTGTTTCTATGGTCTCACATCAAGCAATTCACTGCTAGATACATCTTATTAGTCTATTTTAGTTCTGGTTAGTTGTAGGACTAACAATCTTAACTTTAAATTATTGAGTTCGACGCAACGAAAATTGATACATTATTGATGGGTTGCTAGTGTATTAAATTGCATACCATTGAGGCTCTATGCAGAGGCAATACTTGTAGAGCAATTGAAAGACTGTATTGGCGTATTCAACCATATATGTAAATGCATGTGATTGTGTATTGCCTACTATAGCCACTTTTTGGAACAATGAAGTTCTTGATTTTGGGTCATGCCAATCCACTCTAGTGCATATACATCATCCCCAAGATAGTGCCTTCAAGCTCTTTCGTTCCTCCTATATAAGATCTATAAATGCCATATTCTTATAAAAGCCTGGGGGAGTGTTGGACCTTCATTAATTGCTTCGCTCTTGCCTCATAGGAACGCCATCATTAATTTTTTTTGTGCTAGATGAATGTATTCTTATGACCATGTCAAGAAACCAAAGGCATGATTGGAAAGGCCGAACTCGCAAGGACGTGTTGGGAAGGACCGAAATCGAAGCGTAAACTTAGAACCTGACGTAAGTCACGCTACTGATCGTGATCCAATGTATGGCTGAGACAACGTCGTATGGGTAAATCGTTGCAGCGTGTTGCACCTGGTATGGACTATGAGATGAGGTCACAAGCTTTTGTATGGCCGAAGCTCACAACTTTGCCTCCACCCACTCAATGTTGAGATCTGCTTATGGACGGATCTCGGGGATTCCCGGTGGTCGAGGCTTCAACGAAGCAAACAAGTGCCAAGCTAACGAAGAGAAATGGATGGCCCAAGAGATGCATGTTTTTGTGAATAAAACTTCTCTAAATTCAGTCAACAAGACGGCCAAACGAGTGATTACTAAAACATTGATAGTTATAAGTTATGACATCGACCAATGAGATAATATGAAATGGTCATCAATTTGCATGTCTAAATGACTTTTGTACTTATTCCATTAATGCCGGCATAGAATTAATAATCATGATACAAACTTGGTTATTATTTCGCTGCCAAACTTCCTTTTCATCATCTTACCTTTGGGCGTGATTGGCTAGGGGGTCTTCGATCATGGGATGAGAGTAGTGATGAGTGATTTCTATTGTTGTATGGTCTAAGGAATTCCCATTCTTATTCACATTCTATGGGTAATCAAATATCTCAAAAGTGATCTTCTCCTTAGAGTTGGAAGTCCATTGCAATTTCTAGGTAGAATGGTAGATCTTGGTTTTTGTTTTGTATGCTTCTAGAGCTTCAATTTCGACAATTTATAGGGGGGTTTTCTGTATTTTAGCCTAAAAATGATTCATAGATTAACAATTTTATACTGTTAGCTAGTTTCCGTCAAATGTCAATATAAACCAATCTTCTAAAGTAAGACCTATTCTAAGCACATACGAAGTGTTTCATTTTATCTGTATCAATTTGAACATCTGAGTTTCAATTTGGTTTTGGAGGTTGACCGAAACTTGAAAACAAATGAACATGGTTAGATGTAGCTCCACCTAATCCACCACTTATTATGTCTGTCCTCATCTACTGCCATTACTACATTTGCCGTTGGTGCTGTCACTCTGCGCCAGCAACACCACCATCAATTATTGTTGCGTTGCTGTGCTGCTGACACTGTCGCTTTGATGCTGACGTCGCTATGACCACAATGACCTCCCACCCTACCACGACCACTTGCTAACTAATTATCTGTTCATTTCTAACATAGTTTTGGCAAGCCGGTGAAACTTTGACGGCAGTTTTTGTTTCTTTTTTTAGTTTGACGACTATTTTGTCTTTATTGATTCAACATATTGGGGGGAAAAAAGAGATCTAGGATGGTGTCAATGTGTACATCCTCTTTTGGTATTAAGATTTCTATTAGTTGTTGCTTACTCTTTTGGTATCATTGTTGCTTAATTTCTACGAAATATGTGATGTACTTTTAAGAATCAACCTAGCATTGAAAATCTGTCTAACTGGCCATGGGTAGGTATTCGCACATAGCATGATTTGCCTTTATTGTTGTTATATTTTTTATGGACATCGTAAGTAATGTTACCTACAAAGACATATTACTCTATTAGTGATGCTAGTTTGAACTTAGTAATGTAAGCTAGTTTGAGAAATTACTTATTCTATGAATACATCAGCAAATCCATAGGAGCTATAAGCAGGAAGATGGTTTTGACATTTTACCTTTCATTATTATTATCACTATTTCCTTTTCTTTTACAATTGAGCTATTTTTCATTTATCTTTTGGGATTGATCTATTTTGTAGGCTCAAGTCGCAACTCTTTGTAATGAAGAGCACAGGCTGGATGACATGATAAGGTGGGTTCTTAGAAGGAGTGAACAACGCTTTGTTTCTTTCTTTTGCTTAATTAACATTTATTTGTTGTTTTCAGAAACATGCAAGAGAATCTTTGTCGCTTGACTGAAGAAGAGAACAGTAGAAAGTAAACTTATTTAATCTTGAGATTCTGTTTTTATTTTGATTTTAGCTCCTTTAATGGAAATTTAATAGCTGGCAATCTGTTTAGATGGCTCTATCTGACTATGGAAGATATTAAAAGTATTCCAGATTTTCAGGTTTGTTATTGTCTGCTCTTTCGAAGCCAGTCAATTTGCTTCTATTTTTGGTCAATGGCATCAAGGGTGCCCAATCTTTTTGCTTAGTTTAGATTTGGTGCTCAAACTTTTCAGTCGTTACAACTGGGGCCTAACTCTCAAATTTATTTGCAATATTACCTTTTAGGTAAATTACTCTAATAAAATAATCAAAATTGTTTATGTAATTGTCAGCTTCTAACTATCATGTAGCTACCTTTTGGATTTTGGACTTCTCATATGGCGTTTAACTAGGCAATTTATCTAGTTTAACTAAGGAATCTAATGAAAAGCGTAAGGTTGCTGTGGAATGGAAACATTAGGATCCCAATTGTAACAATTGAAAGCTTGGGGACCAAATTGTGAACTCTTAAGAAGTTTAGGGATCCCTTGTGCAATTTTATAGTTTACTTTTCTAGATGTTACATTAGTTTTCTGTGCGTGCAGGATGATATTGTTATTGCAATAAATGCTCCTCATGGAACTTCGATTGAAGTTTCTGATCCCTGTGAGTGGGGCAAGGTGAGCTTGCTAATGTGTTTATTCTCCTGTGAGCTAGGATATGTACTGACAATCTTTTTCTACTATAGGGTGCTGATTTTCCACAAAACCATTATCGAATGGTCTTGAGAAGCTCACTTGGGCCCATCAGATGCTATCTAATCAGGTAAATTATGCTTTTTAGCCATTATAAGAACTTGGGACACATTTTGTTAAGTGCCGAGGGCCTGTTAAATTAGGTAACGTTTAAGTACAGTTGCTTGAAAATTCACTAACTTCTTTTCTATTAAAATTGATTTTTCTGCTTATTGGACCTAAAAGCTCATTGTAGTTTTTTGTCACAGCAAAAGCTCTAGATGTATTAGCCAAATGCCAAGTTTATGGAAGCCTCCGTTTTATGGAGTGGAGTTGTTACACAAGCCAAGTCAAAACAGGCACTTATTCTAATTGAGGCCCTTATTTTGCTTGCAGTGATAATGAAGAGAAAAATGATGCCTCGAATCGTAGCCATGAGAATGCTACATCAAGCAGGACATCCGGAGAGGGCCGACAAGACCCAGCCATGCACCAGAGTTCTTCGGATTCAGCTGCCTCACAAGAGTGTTCCGATGGGATTGTCCAAATCGTCCCTTCAAATGCTGATGTAAGTTTCTAAAACAGAGAAATCTGGTAAGTTGTTTCTGATGCGTAAGGTTACTATTGTCTAATGTATACTTGTTTCCTAATTTGCTGCAGACTGGTTCTGATTACTGGCTCCAATCAGACATCAGTTACAGGGAGACGGATATTTGGGAAACTTAAATGTATCCTTTACTCTCTCTCTCTCTCTCTCTCTCTCTCTCTCTCTCTCTCTCTCTCTCTCTTATTGATTTCTTCTGTTATCATAGGAAACTAAGAAAAACAAACTAGAAATGTATACATCAAACATGCATATCTTTCTCATTAACATAATTAACATGCATTTAGATTATAAATGACAGAATTATATACCATTTTGGGGATATACTAGTTATTGAGCTTGAAAGTATCCACTCCCAATTTTTTCTGGTTCATCTCTTTTGTTTCTTTTGTTATGCTGGTTGTACGAAAATACGTTCATATCTTGCCTAATCCGAATAGCAAACAATGTTTCTCTTATTTTAAGTAGGACTTTGTATAGTGCAAGTTTCGAGCCTAATTGGAGCTCAAACTCAAAACAGATGTTAGATCACCGTACATAGGAAGTTTGCTAGATTTTGGATAGTTGAACCAATTGCCTGGTACAATTAGTTCTTAGAGAAATGTTCGGTTCAATTAGGTTTTGATACATTAAACCTGGGTCCATTAAGTTTTTAACACATAAACTTTGAAATGACAACTTTCATTCTCAATTTCACCCTCGGTGTAACTTTCTACTTCAGTCTCTGTATTAATGATTGGCAACATGCATGGTTCTCTTTCATATTTTTGCAGACAATTTCATCATTAGTCTGAGTTAAAGTACGTTATCTACTGATGTGTAAATTCTGTTGAACTTTTGATAGGTATTACCGATGTCTACTGATGTGTAATTTCTGTTGAATTTTTTATAGGTATTGCTGATGTAATTAATTTACTTGTTTGAAAGTAAGTAATTATAAGCACTATTTCAGTTCCTTAATGACAAACCATTTCAGTTTGGCATTAAAGGATAGGAATCATCTACTATCAACAGTGTCATAGATAGCAACCTACACCAAAAACAGATAGGATTAACAGTGGGAGCCTTTTACTGTTTACTTGTACCTGCCGTCCTCGTGCAGATGACAAAGGGGTGTACAGAGAGCACAGAAGGTGGCTGCAGAGTTAAAAAGGAAGAGGGCATCGGGGCTGGGGTTTATTCATCAATCCTTACCCCCCTCAAATAGTTTCTAAATTCATTGTCTTTTTTATTAGTTCTATAGTTTTCAATTATTAGGTTGTGAATTCCTTTAACATTTGTTTTTCTTGTGTAAATGCTTCCATTTTATCATTAGTTTCTTCATAGATTCTAGTATTCAGAGTTGCATTGGATATTGTTCTTTTATCCCTTTTTTATTTCTTATTTATTTTTTCATTATCATCTTCATCAAACTCTTTATTATCTTTAATTTGGGAGTCACCAAATTGTTCTGAAGCGGATGAAACAATTGATTTAAGCCCCTTATGCTAGGTGAGGGTTTTCTATGTATATTACAATTACGTTTCTGACCTCTGTTGGTGATTGTAGATGAGTGTGAATGTAGTGATTCTTCATTTGTTACCTTTTCAAAGTTATTTTTTAAAGGAATGTATGTTAACTCTGTTGCTTGACCCACAGTTTGTCTCATCAAGCATGGTTTGGGGTTACTTTTGAGCTTAGTATACTACTTCAACAACTTGGTTTTTTGTATCTTTCCATGGAGATTATTTCTTGGAAAAGTGTTTGTCCATCACCACATGTATTTATTATCCTCAGAAAAATTATACATAACAACCATTGCGCTATCCTATTGTTTGTTATCTATGTTACCGTCTTAGAAGCCGGCAATTCGGTCCCTCATGTATGTCATCTTAGGTAGAACAATCACTGCTTAGCCTGGTCTCCATTTCATTTCTAGCTCACACGGAATATATATATATATATATATATATATATATATAGAGTTTAGCTGGAATACTTTTAGAAGTATCAGCCAGTTGATACTTCCATATTTTCTACCGCACGATCGCATCAAGATTGGTGCAACCAGAAGCGGGACTTAACGGGGCATTTATTCGAACGGACGTCAACTCCTCTGTTTTCTTCCCCATCCAAAAAAAAAGGGAATTCGCGCCCCTCTTTTCTTTTTCACTCTGCCTGAGTAAAATAGGAGCTTCTGCCCCGAGCTTCCTTCTTGCTTATGCTCGAACCAGCTATCCTGCAAGGGAAACGAAAGCGTGCAACCCAAAGGCGAGTCTAATTTGCATGGTTCGTTCACTCTCCCATTCTTCTCCTTACTTTCCATCTTTCTCTACCCTTCTCTTTTTTTTTTTTCTTTCTCTCTCTAAGCCACCTTCTTCATCTCTCTTGATTTCTTTCTTATCCTCTAAGATATATTTCTTTGCCAGCATATATAGATAAACCCTCCTCTACGCTCCCTGGTAGTTTCTAGGGTTTTGATTCTTTTCTAATTATTTTGAGGGCCAGGAAAGATCAGGGGTTGTGTCCCTTTATTTATATTAATATGTATAATTTACTTGAATATTTAAATGATACAAGCTGTAAGTGCAAGTACGTTGAGTTTTTTTTATTTGTCTTACATACTTGTTATTTTAATTGGACTTATTATTTAAAGATAGTTTTCAATATTTTAATTAGTATATTGCTTATTCTGTTACAGTCAATATTAGTTGATTATATCTCATAGAGTCTTTTTGTTGCTTTTTTCAAAATCTGGATTCTTGCTAATATCCCAAGGTTAAAGAATACTATTGTTTTGTTATATTTTATTTGCAATACTAAAGAAAGATGCTTGTCTCTATTTTGGTTAGCTTTCAATCAGTTTTAATTTATCTTGAAACATTTTCATGTAGAAAAATGGACAATGCAGATGATTCTAATTCATACAATTCAGTTGACGGAGATGATGAAAGTGCTAAGGAACAAAATACAATGGTGGTTGACTGCTTACAAGTTGGAGTTGAACATTTACAAGTTAACTTAGAAGATGTAGGTTGCTCACTATTTGAAAATTGCCGACATGACCAGGATGGTTCAGTGCAGCATGGTAGAGGCAATGGATCATCCAATGAGGAGCCACATGTAGGTAAAGAGTTCAAAGATGTAGAAGAAGCATATAATTTTTATAATGTATATGCATACAAAAATGGTTTTAGTATAAGAAAAGCAAGCCACTACAAAGCACGAAAGAAAGAAAATATGGTCACAGCATTACAACTAACTTGTTCTAGAGCAGGTCATTTCAAACCGCGAGGTGGAGGTCAAGCAGGTAGTAAGGGTACACCACAAAAAGAGATGCAATATACAAGGATGGGTTGCAAGGCGCAAATGCGAGTTAAAATGATAGAAGATGGCAGGTGGACAATAACGACCTTTCATAAAGAGCATAATCACACTTTGATTGTTAGTCCTTCGAAGTCACGGTTCTTTCGATCGCATCGTTTTATAACACATGACCAAAAAGAGATGATTAGCTTGCTTAGTGAACAAAATATTTCGACTACTCAAATAATGTCATTTATGGCTGCAAGGGAAGGTGGAGCACATAATATTCATTTCATAAGGAAAGACCTAAGCAATCAAGTTTCTGAGAGCAATAGGAGGTTGATTGGTGTTGATGTATCAACTACTATTAACTACTTCCGTGAGTTGCAAGCGAGAGATCCATCATTCTTCTATGCTCTTGAGGTAGACGAGCAAAGTATGACACGAAACTTGTTTTGGATTGTTTTGGATTGATGGTAGATCAAGGATTGCGTATCAAAATTTTGGCGATGTCGTTACTTTCGACACCACATATATGACCAATAAATATAGTATGCCCTTCGCGCCTTTTATTGGAGTGAATCATCACAGACAATCAATTTTCTTTGGTTGTGCTCTTCTTAGAGATGAAACCGCCAACACATTTTGTTGGCTATTTCAGACATGGCTAGAAGCAATGTTCGGTCAACATCCTAAAGCTATTATCACCGATCAGGACCCAGCTATGAGAAAAGCAATTCAACAGGTTTTTCCAAACACTGTGCATAGATGTTGCCTATGGCATGTTATGCGAAAGGCAAAGGAACATTTCAGTTTACTCTATAGCACAAGAGAAGGCTTTAAAGATGATTTACTCTCATGTATTAACAAGAGTATAACAGCTGAAGAATTCGAAACAGGATGGAGTACAATGGTTGAAAAATATGGATTGCAAGATAACAATCATATTCAAGTAATGTGGAATAATCGATATCAGTGGGCACCTACATATTTTAGAGACACATTTTTTGCCAATATGGGTACGACACAACGTAGTGAAAGTATCAATGCAGTTTCAAAAATTTGGGTAGACTGCCATACCTCTATATACAAGTTTGTTACTCAGTTCCAAAAAATGCTTGAAAGCCGATATGACAAGGAAGACGAGGCAGATTTTAGAACGAGCGGCAGTGAACCAAGTTTATG
The DNA here is from genome assembly GCA_016920855.1 of Puya raimondii. Lineage (NCBI taxonomy): Eukaryota > Viridiplantae > Streptophyta > Magnoliopsida > Poales > Bromeliaceae > Puya > Puya raimondii. Next base: position 51,318,241 of record JABWPP010000050.1, on the reverse strand, counting down.
GTCATATGCTCCTATCGAAATCCAAGCTCGTGATGCATATACGAAAGCTAATTTTCTAGAATTCAAGACACAATTGAGACTAAGTACAAGATATGAATCATCAGAATTGGAGAAATATTCATTATATAAGATAAGTACAATTGTTGACCCTATATTACCGTCTCGGTATGTGCAGTCTTATGAAGTTAGTGTGGATGTACCAAACAAAATGGTGGTTTGTAATTGCAAATTGTTTAAATTTGCTGGACTTTTGTGTTCTCATGCACTAAGGGTAATGCTTGACATCAAAATGCACTCAATTCCTTTGCATTATATCTTAAAAAGATGGACTAAAGATGCAAAAAAAGGGTCATCTAGTATTCAGTTGGTGAAACGTGTTGCCACTGGTGATGATCCACATGCAAAAGCTTTAAGAGTCCAAGCACTTACTCAAAAAGCTCAAAAGATTATATTTGAAGGTGCGCAAAGTTTTGGTTCATTTGAGTTAGCATGTGAAAAAGTTGATAAGTTTGTTGACGAGATAATCTTATATAATCAAGCCTCAAAAGGATCACAAGATGACGAAGTTGAAGCGTATTTTCCTATTCCACAAATTGATGAACTTGATCTCACAGTGAAAGATCCTCCATCGTCACAATGTAAAGGAAAAAGAAAACCACAAAGATTCAAGCCCCCTGCCGAAAAGCGAGCAAAGAAATCTAGGACGTGTCAAAATTGTCACAAGCAGGGTCATAATGTTCGAACTTGCAAGGAGGTACTCGGTCTTGTTCGATTCTAATATTATGGATGTTCTTAGTATTTAACTATTGTTCCTAAATAGTTTCTCCTTCTACAGGCTTCATCACTGGATATGAATATCAATGCAGATGCTGACGAAAGCAACTAAGATAGGAGCTGCTGATGCTTTATTTTGGAGCAATTTCTATAAGGAGGCTGAATCTAATTTTGAATAGCTGCTTGTTACTTTTTATTTTTATTCTTTTGCTTTTGTTGTTGCTAATAGGCAAGAGTTGTTGCTGTTTTCTCTTGTTGTTGTTGTTGTTGCCTAATTGTTGTGCAAGAACAAATTATTATGCAATTGGTAAATAGGGTATAAACTAATAGCTGTTGGCCAAATTGACTATCGGTGCTATTTTGTTCAACTTGAAGCTCATTTTCTTTCAAAAACTCTTATCCTTTTGTATGCAATCTTGAGAAATCAATGATGAAAAATGATTAAGATTTTATCTTATGATTCCTTTACCTCATAATGTTCTATTGACAAAGTACTATTCAATTACCAAGAGAAAAAAAACCATAGAGGAAGTGTGCACAACATGGAAAAAGAATATGCACTTTTTGGGAACTCAGCATGAATGTTCAACAGAGTTGCAACAGTAAATTTCAAAACTAATAGAAATATGCAAGACATAGTTCACTTCTAAACTTCAACAGGATTGACTATCTGTTGTTACTAAGTACACAACATCCATATTCCTACAAGTACATATTGCCCATCCTCATCAAATACTCTAGCTGAATCACAATTTACATACACACCTTTGCATATAATATAGCCAACAATATACACAACACAAACAAATATACCCTAATTTCCCATAAGCCGTTTTTTATTTCGAGTCTCATCTCTTTTATCTCATCCCTTGGCAATTGGATATTTGTATTGTTCAAAGAAACATCTAGTGGTTGGACATTTGTATTGTTCGAAAAAACATCTGTTTGCGTCCCAATGGATGAACTTCCATAAGATATGGCCTCAGAATATTCCATATTGTTTGATTTTGCCTGACACCACCTGAAGAATTGGCAATAGTTGCTTCTAAAGTTCACATCTCCTCTCTTTCCATAATTAGCACAACCGTAGAAGAGTCTGCCGGGATTTGCGGATGTACGAGATGCCTTAATCACTGCTTGTTTGCCACAGTTGCATAAAACTATATGTGATTTGTCCATTTTCTGTACTCATTTTTCTTGACCAAAAAGATGACCTGCAATTCAAGGTGAGTAATTTATTAGTTTTCTACTTTGATGGCAGCTAATGTAGAACATTATCATAAATATAAAATAATTATGTATACTAGAATTAGCTTGACAACTTCTACCAGTGTAATTAATAAGCTTTAAGATATGTAATAGTTTGGATAATATTATAAAATTTCTACCCAAATAAGCTTTTACCCTAAAAAAATATAAAATGCTTACCCAAAGAAATATAAAATGTGCAAATATTTCTACCCAAAATAAGATTTTACCCTAAAGAAATATAAAATGCCTACCCAAAGAAATATAAAATGTGCAAATAAAAGTTTGAGAGATAATTTCAATCAAACCATAAAATCTTATTGCAATGAAACCCTAGACATAAATAGGGCATTGATGGAAATCCTGAGGTCTCATGTGCATGCTAGAGAGAAAGAGAGCAAGGCATGGTTGGAAATCATAAGGTGGCATACACATTCTAGAGAGCGAGCGAGCGAGAGAAAGAAAGTGAGCGGGCAAGAGAAAGGACTTACCTGAGACGAGGGTTTTCTCCTGTTCATGAAGAGAGAAAGACCCTGTGTGCTTTCTTCTTTTCTTGTTGGATGGGGAAGAAAACAGAGGAGTTGACGTCCGTTCGAATAAATGCCCCGTTAAGTCCCGCTTCTGGTTGCACCAATCTTGATGCGATCGTGCGGTAGAAAATATGGAAGTATCAACTGGCTGATACTTCTAAAAGTATTCCAGCTAAACTCTATATATATATATATATATATATATATATATATATATATATATATATATATATATATCTTAGAACCTCAAAAGTTAAAAGGGTTTGAGATTGAATGTCAAAGAACATGCATCAATCGCCTGCCCATTTATTATCAATAAAGAGACATGCTTATTTGCCCAAAATATGAACATAACATCCTTCTATTTATTTACAATGCATTACGAATGAGGAAAAGAATAATCAACTCCAGAGTCTAAACAAACCAAGCAACCAACATTTCTTTTCAAGTGCTAATGCCAAGGAAAAATTATATTTAAACAATTTTACAAAGAATTCCTTATTACCATTCATCAAACCTTATTTGATGTATATACTCAGTTAAAAAGGAGAGAAGTTCTCATAAAATCCTTTGCATTTCTCCCTGGCATCGGCACTGATGAATAACACAAATTCATTCGCAGTCAAACAAGCTCAGCTCCCGGAGAATGAAAACAACAGAGGCCCTGCAAACGACAGAATACAGAAGCTAACTACCGGCCGAAGGAATGGCGATGGTGGCAACTCGCTTTCTCAACCTATTACGAGTCATGCGGATGGCCTCCTCCACCGGCGTCTCCGGACTTTCCCCATCTTCTTTGCCCTCGGCCTCCTCGTCAGCTGGCATTTCCCTGTCCCCTTCAGCTTCATCTACTATGGGTTGGCTAGTAGCGGTGCCGTCGATGCTGGGGAGACCGGAAACGCCTTTTGAAGTGGGAGGTTCAGCAGCAGGATCAGCAGCCGCTGCAGGTTCTTGCGGCTGGGCGGGATGTGTAATTGGTTTTACTTTAAAGGGCTCCAGTCGCCGGATCAGCCTAGGGTTGGAAGCGGTGGCTGTCGTGGGCTCTTGGGCCGGCTGGGAAGCCGGTGACGACGGCTGACTGGACGGCATTGATACTGCTCTCCGGTACTGCTGTTCCTTTTGCTGACATTGCCGAGGGTGTGCAAATGAGTTGTTTCATCAATAAGTTCCGAGTATCTTTTAAAAAATATTAACTGTAACTAGATAACATAGCAAACATCACCTAAATAGGATTTATGATTTTTTTTTTTTTAAAAATTCTATGGAAACAAACCTAGCATAGTATTGAGCTCATACTATCTTGCTACCAAAATAACATTTTCAATTCCTTAGGCTCTGTGATCTTGAAAGTTGAAACACTATATCTATGAAAATAATAGTGGATTTCCAGAAAGTATTCATGTGAAGGAAATAGAGACATGCTGCTGTGTCATTTGGTAGCTACTATAATACCCGACTAGCCCACCTAGTGCGAGTAACTTGATAGGCCTTTAAGAAATAGAACCAAAAAATAACAAATAAAGCGAAATAACTAAAAAAACTAGTATTCATGTGAAATCAGATCCAGAAAATGAGCCTTAAAAATTCAGGCTGAATCAAAAGCGGATGAAGAAATAATATCATTGTGTGTCCTTTAATCCTCATACGGATAATAATTTTATTAATACCGTTTCTAAAGATGTTCAAAGACTATCCGATCCGAGGAGGATATAATTTGGACGCAACCAAGACGTAAGGTTAAATAATACAACTGAAATAAAATTGCCCCTCTACTAGTGGCATGCGCATAGATAGCATCCAGAACTAACAAGCAGCAGCAGTAAAGAAGAAGAGGAAGAGAAGCCTATGCATTAACATGATGATGAACAAGTAACATATACTCAAAAGGCGAAAAGAGTAAACAGAAGAAGTATTGATGCTCAATTAGTACCTGAGCGGATCCCGATCTTGAGGTCAGCGAAGACGACTGTGAAGCAACATACTGTAACACATCGAAAAAGGTAGTTTGGCCATAGCTGGTAGCCTTCTGCCAATAGAGCATAACCACATCACATGCTCTAGCTCTTAGCTCAAGCAAGTTGCGATCAATATCATTCTCATGCCGCGAAATATATGGCCTGAAGAAGGTTTCATAGATGTACGTTGTTCCCTGTTGCAAACATAATCAATCATAAAACACAAATCTTGACTAAAAAAATACTATGTATAAAAGCCGAGAGAAATAAAGTACCATTGTTTTAGGATACCATAAGTATATAAAAAATGCCAGCTTTGCTTCATTATACATTGGTAACCTGCAGCAGGCAAATAAATATACAAAGCTGTGAACAAATTGGAAAAAAAATAACGCAGAAAGGGAGGAAAGAAAGAGAACCAGCTTTGGGCCATCAATCAGACATACCATGAGACAAAAGCATCGGTGAATCGCTCCAAAACGGTCAACAAAGCAACTAAAATCCTAAAGAATGGACGGAACCAAAAGAAGATATCATTTGGAATCTAAACTTCAAGTAAGAAAGGTTTAAATTGATTTCCGGGGAATTGATAAGAGCATACCAGTACTGACACCAAAAAATGAGCTGTTGAATCTCGGGCTTGTTCAACTCGACTGTTTTGTAGCATTGGTAGGCCGGATAAGCATAACCAAAAGCCAACCTGGAAATTAAAAAGCTTGTTTAGATCTTATTTAGGTTCTCTTATGTGTGAAGAGTAATCGAAGAAGCCCTAATTCATTACTATAAAACTAAATAAATAGCAATAAAAGGTGAATTAGTTCATCTTAGAATTTGCTTACAGAAGGGCCCTTGAAAGGAAACTCCCCATCATCTCAACCAATCTACAGCAGATAACAAATTGAATTACTCAGTCGGCCATAATACAATAAATAAAGCTAATGACTAAAGAAATGTGAGTCTCAGATATTGGATAAATATATTGTTTTTTGTGCAAGTAGAAGGAATGGGAAACAAGAAATTTCTAAATAAACTTTATGAAGTGAAATGATTTTTTTTTTTTGTTATTGGGGTCAAAATTTATGGAGACCACCTCAATAGTAGGCCATATTGAAAGAGACACTCCAAGTTTTTTTTTTTTTTTTTTTTTTGCTTTTTTGATTGGCGAAACAGAGGATATCTCGAGCAAGGGAGAGATTTCACTGCAAAAAAAGTTAACAAATTGCAATTGCACCAACCAAAAAATTGTTTATAATGGTTAAATTTAACAAAATCGCCAATTTAATTGATTTTAGAGTAACTTAAGTTATAAGAATCGAATGTTAAGGATTGAGTGGTAGCAATCAAAAGTTAAGGATTCAAAATGGCCTACAGTTGAGGGGTTCCCTATACATTCTCATCCATTCTCTTTTACCAAATTTAAAACAAATGCTTCGAAGATATTGCACAAATCGCCTGATCAACAAATATTGTGCAGTGCCCCAAAAAAACCAAAATTTTAGCACAGAAAAAATGAAATAAATGCTAATAAGGTCAACATCAACTGGAAAATTAGGGAAAACACAAGAAAATTAATATACAAATCTTATACAAGAATTAGCTCCAGAGACCGCCACATTGCACACGAACCACACTTTCCAATCCAATACAAACAATTATCACCTACACAAAATCCAAACAAAAAACACATAAAAGATCGCGAAAATTACCGAAAATTCTTTCTTTAATGATCGATTTTGAGCAGAGAGAGGAGAGATAACGGAAACTTGAAGCCTACGAAATCTAGGTCATATCCCCCCCCACCCCACCCCCCTTTGAGTTCGTTAGTTGCTATACACATACATATATATACTAAGAGAGAGAAAGAAGAAGAAGAAGAAGAAGAAGAAGAAGAAGAGAGAGAAAGGAGAGAGAGAGAGAGAATTGGGAATGGGGTGAGGTGAGAGATGAGCGGAGCCTCGCCCCCACCCTCTCTCTCTCTCTCTCTCTCTCTCCTCTCTTTCTCTCTCCTCTAACCACTGAAACAGCCTCTTCATTTGAATTATTATTCTTTAATAATTATTATTATTTTTCCCACCTGTTTTTGATTTATTATTTTGAATTAAATATTTTTCACGGCACGTCGCACTCGGGACGGCCGTTGGAATTGAGAACTTACGCGGATAAGAAAGTTTAATTGATTATTTTTTTTATTTCACAAAAAATATAAAAATTGACTTTTATTATACATTGCTATTTGGATTTTTTTTTTTATATCGGCTTTGATTATCTTTAGATCTTTGTATATTGAAACTAGCTTTTACTTGCTCCGCTAGTCATATTTTGTGTCCTACAATATTATCTATATTTTATATATATATATTTATAATATGAAGGATTGTAAAAAATTATTCACAATTTGTCATACGAGTTTATTAACAATAATATTTTTATAATGTATAAAAATAATATTAATATATAATATTTACAGTAGCGTCGTTTTTAAAGGCCACAAACACAAATTAACGTATATGAAATTTTTTTTTTTTTTTAAAGTTGTAATTTGAAAGCAAAATAGAACAGAAAGCGGATCATGGTACCTATCTTTAACTAACCATAATCCGTTCCAATAACAAGTTTTTTTTCTATTAGCCGATTTTTGCTGACGTGGTGGACCGGGTCCATGCGTATTTATCCTACGTGGCAAATAGATGTGATGTGCGACGGTTACAAGGAACACCACCTGGCCCCCCGGCACGAATCATTGTACGGATATTTGTCTCCCCCCTCCCCCTCGCTTCATCCCGACGTGACAACAACTTAAAAAAAAAGGGTTTTTTTAAAAATTTAAATCCCTCAAAAAAATAATTTTTACAAATAATTTTACCAAATTTATAATTACAATTTTAGTCTTATCCCCGCCACGCAAGCGCCACGTCACCAGAGTTAAGTTGAACACGATGAATTATTCACCGTGTTTAAACACGATGAATGGTTCACCGTATTCAATACTTATATTGATCGACGCCCAACCAATATAATACACTAAATACGGTGAATCATTCACTGTGTTTGAACATGGTGAATGGTTCACCGTATTCAACTTAACTCTAAACCGCCCGACCTGCTCGCGTGGCGCTGATGTGGCGCTTGCGTGGCGAGAATAGGGTCAAAATTATAATTATAAATTTGGTAGGACTATTTGTAAATTTTTTTTTGAGAGGGTCAAATGCAAAAAAAAAATTCTAAAAAAAAAACCCCAATTTTATTGAGAGTTCCTTATTAATATTTATGTCTCTAATCTAAAATTCTATATTAGAATCTCAATTCTCAACATCTTATTGAAAGATGGAAATAGAGAGAACTCAGAATGGTTGAATAAGAAGGTACTCATTCAATTTTATTATTATTTTTTTTTTTGCTTGTCAAAATCCCACTACTTATTATTTACTAGGGATAATTACTTATATACCCCTCAAAATTTAGAAAATATCTCATTTGCCCCTATTTTTTTTTCTTTCTAATATACCTCTCATACGTTTCTCTGTTATTCAAAAATACCCCTATAATTACCATCCGTTAAGTTAACTTGGGTTAAATGTGAATTAAATATCTACCGGAGTTAAAAAAATTTAAAATACCTCTTTTGTCCTTAACTTAAGGGCAAATAAAAAAAATTGATGATGGTAGAAGAGTATATTTGAAAAGATCAAAAATCAAAATATTTTTTTTGCTCCTGACCTGAGGGCAAATAAGAAAAGTTGGTTATGATAGAAGGGTATATTTGAAAGGGTAAAATAATAATTTTACAGAGATAACGGCTATTGCTAATGGTTTACTAACAGAATTTAACTCTAGGGATATATTGAAAATATATTGGAACGTAAAAAGAGTATTTTCAATATTAACCTCGTAAGAGAGGTAAATTAAGAAGTCGGGAACTTTTCAGGAGTATATAAGCAATTGCCCCTATTTACTATTAGTTTTTTTGCATTTGATTTTTTTTTTTTTTGGGTGAGGTGATAGTGAGTTAACTAATTAGTTGGTGATGAACCTGCTGCAATAAATGCAGTACGTGAGTGGGGCCATACTCGGGTTTAAATTTATTTTTCTTTGTTTTCTTTTGTTAAGTCTCTTAATTAGCTATGGCATATTTTGTACCTTTGCTATTGACAATTTGAAATCTAACTTTAATTACAAAATAACCTTTCTAATCTTGCTCGTTGGAAAGTAAATAAGTGACTTAATTTATACAAACAAGTAAAATGATCATTTTAGTACAACTATTGATTTTTACGTATAAAATAAGTAAAAAAATATCGAACCTTTTATATTGGGATGGAGTGAGTAGGTAATAATTCTTAGAAAGATTAACGAGTTTGCGAATAAATTGATAAGCATGGAAGAGAACAGAAAAAAAATAGAAGAAGAAGTGCAGCTCAATTAAATTGCTCTAAATTTTAAATAAAACAAAATATTATTACCATCGACCGAAATATAATTGGAAGAATAAATCTCGTCACTTTCAATAATAATTTACTTATTCATATCCATCATACATTTATCGAACCCTTCGACCTTAAGTTTTAGAGAGGTTGTTGGCTGAGATAAACAATTATAATTTTAATAAATGTTTATTATAGTAAAATGTTTGCCTAATGGACGGAGGCACACGTATGTACGACCTTTTCTATACGGCATATAATTAGTATTAATATTCCAAAAGGTTTTTTAAGAAAAACAATATCTTAATTCCTTTGTTTAAGATATTGTTTATTGCATCCCACTCACACCCACTTTCTAATCCACTATCAATTAATTAGGTGGAAACCCATTTTTTTAAAAAATTGATAATTAATTATGACCAATTATTTCTCTCCATTTAATTTCAGTTATTTTGGTAATTTTGCATGTAATATTAGCATAGTTAAATTTCAGATTGAAACGGTCTAGATAGCCTTAAATTTACCCAATTTTTTTTACTCTCCTTCTTCTTCTTTTTTTTTCCTTTTTTTTCTTTTTCCGGGGAGAATGTAATAGCCTTAGTATCAATTCGCGAAGAAAAAGTCTTTAAACTGGTGACAAAAAATTCAAAAGGCACATAAAAAGCAGCTTCTGGGTCCAATCTATAACTCTACGAGATATCAACATAAGCTACTTTTGCCATAGTGTTTTGTTCTCAAAGTAGTGAAGTAATGTTTTTTTTTTTTTTTACAGAAAGGTAGCACACTATCCGTTTCGTTTTATTTCGTTTAGAAATAAATTTAACTGGAAATGTGCATCAACTAGGATTCGAACTCGGAATCTCGGGTACCGACCACCAAGCCCTTTGCCACTTGCGCTAGGGACGGTCGGTGTAGTGAAGTAATGTTAGAGCTCTATGAGTTCAGTGAGTATCAAAATCAAGCTGCATTCGACTGCATAATGGCTGAAGATGTGAGCTGTCAAAAGTTCCCCTCCTCCAAGGCTCTTGCGTTGAGTTTCATCAATTTTTTTTTTTTTTTTCATTTATTTCATCAACTTTATCTATTATTATTTGTTTGAATTCACAGCTTAATTTGTTGTTGATTAAATGTGTCTACTCCTGTAAGCCCGAGCCTGGCCATGTAATAAGTAGGCCTTGGGCTTTGAGTTTGGCTGTTGGGCTGAAATTAACTATCATCCACAGCTCATTGGGCCTTAGTTAGGACAAAGTTGCTTACCGAAATATAAGAAAACTATGAATGTTATTTTTCTAGTTTGAGCACTTGTCAAATGAGTTATTTGTTATGTTTTTACATTTTATTATCTTAAAAATAATAAAATTGTAAATAATACTAGAAAAAATCTTTTTTCTTTCTGTTGTATTTTCAGTGCTTCATATTAATGCTTTAGTTACTGACTTGCTGTCGAATTTTTCGTGAAGCACTGGAATTTTCGTTGATTACAACCGTTTTTAACTTTATCAGCTATACCCAATTAGTTATTCTAATTTATTTTATAAAGTAACAATCACTCAGTTATGTATAGGACTGATAATTCCAAACACGATTGAAAGACGATGTAAAACCACTACAACAAAACTTGATATTATACAAAAACTAACTGTCTAATGTAAAAATAATGCGACTTTAGGTGAGTATCACTAAATTTATTTTTTTTCATATATTTTAAATAAAATTAATAAAAATATTTATTATTTTGATTATCGGAGAAATAATCGACTCACCAACCCAAACCACCGCTCCAAATTATTTATAGGGATAATATTTAATATATGTTCTAAAACTTCAAAAATATCTAATATATTTCCGACCGACCAAAATGCCATCACTGCTTTCAAAAAAAGTTTCAAAATATTTTCAAATCTTTTAGGATTTACTAACGAAATTTGAGATTTAGAAGGGTATTTTGATAATTTTAAAGTAAATCTGAAAACTTTAAATAATAGTCAAATGTAAATAAGAAAAAACTCTTTACTGGTGTATATATAGGCTGGGTGGAACCATTTTAGCTGCAATTGTCTCTTTAAACTCCCTCCGCGAGTAATCACACCTCTCTCTCTTCTCCCACAACCGAATCCGACAAAGCCCGAGCAAGAATATACTCCCCGAATAGTTCCCTCCCCTCCACCCCGCTTGCTTTATATACATGTAAGGGTTCCTCTCTCTCTCTCTCTCTCTCTTCCCCCTCCACGGCTCCTCCTCCTCCTCGCCTCCCTCCTCTCTCTCTCTCTCTCTCTCTCTCTCTCTCTCTCTCTCCTCCTCTAGGAGAAGCCCTAGAGTGTGATCGAGAAGCCCCAAAGACGCTTCTCGCGGAAGCGGAAGCAGAAGCGGCATCCTCCGCTTCGGCCGCGGGGGAAGGGGTGCGGAGGAGGCGGAGATGGCGGGGGAGGGAGGGTTGGGGCGGGAGGGGGACTGGGACTGCGCGGGGTGCGGCAACCGCAACTACGCCTTCCGCTCCCTCTGCAACCGCTGCAAGCAGCCGCGCCTCCTCGTCGACGCCCACACCCCCCGCGACTCCAAGTGGCTCCCCCGCATCGGCGACTGGATCTGCGCCGGTAATCTCAAAACCCTAACCCTAACCCTAGTATTCTCTTCGAAACTCTAATCGTTGCTTTCGATCGTGGAAAATGCGTATCGATGTCGGTTTTGACGTGTTTTGTGCCCTAGATGTTTCGTCGGAGGGTTTAGGGTTTGAAAGAATGGTGGAATTTTGTGATCTCGATCGTATTGACGCTTTGTTTACCTTCGATTGTGAAGAATTTGTGTCGATGTTGGTTTTGACGTGTTTGATGCCCTAGAAGTTTTGTTTCTGATCAAAACCACGCTTCCTTTTCACTGTTCCATAACGAAAAATGCGAAGGAAATGTACGGGGCACCCTCAAATTATGGGCGATTAGGGAATGAATAGGCCCTCGACTGATTTTTCTTTTGATTCTTTTGGTTTAAATTACATCTATCAATTAGATTGAGGATTTGTTTATTTTTAACAATAATTTTTTGTTGAATTTATTTGTTTTCAATGTTTTTTATCTGATGAAAGTGCGGACTATGAATTGTGCGAACAATTAATGACTTATAGATAATGGAGCTGTGAATTTTAACAAAATTTTGATCTAATGTAGGAAAATGACTCGAATAAAATGACTAAATGTTAAGGGTTGTCAAGCTCAGAAAATAAAGTTGAAGGTGCATTTCAAAATGGCCTATGTACATTCTACTTTTTTTCACATGTCTTATCTAAAAGGTCAATCTCATAGGTAATGACCTGGGAATAGTTTTAATAGTTTCACTTTACTGCGTGGTAATCACAGGAACTGCTGACTTTTGATATTAAATTATAGTATCTTCAATTTAAACACAATTTTGTACACTAATAAAGATCAAAGCGAAAAGCTGCAATAGGATTGGTTAAGCTAAATGTTTAAGAAAACTAGTTTCGTATCAAATTTTGTAGTGCTTTATGCTAGAATATAAACCTAAATTCACCTGCGTAATAAATTTTTCAGCTTCGAAAGTAATATTGGAGGAAGGTAACTGCATTAAAAAGGATAATCTGAGCCAATATACATCGATAACTTTAACATGCTACTTGACCAAGATAGCTTGTTCTCTCTGTGCCTTCAACAAATATTCATATCTATAATTTATAGAGGTAGTGCCTCATACGATAGCCTATGTACATATAGGCAGTATTCACATTTTCCATGCTCTATATCATTTGTACTTTCTAGTTTATGATACCTCTTTTTGAACAGTTTGGCTTCCACAGTTGCTTGCATTGATTATCATTGGTGCCCCTGCCATTTTGTTCATTTAATTTATTTATTGTCACTAATACCCCTGCCAGGGTTTATGGGCAAAAACCTTATGTACATTTATACCCCTGGCATGTGTATGTGCGAAATAAGCTAAGTTTTAACAACTTCGCTGGGTATTTGCAAAGTTTTGCATGCAACTACCAACTTCGCTGGTTATTTGCACAGTTTTGCATATTAGCAGTTTTATATATGCAATAAAACTAATGATATGCAGGCTTAGAAGTTGCATTACACTATTTGAACAAGTTGAATAGAGTTGTCTGCGCTGCATTACAATATTTGAACAAGTTGAATAGAGCGTGTGTGCGTGCGCGCGTGCGTGCGTGCGTGTGTTATGTTTTGGAATGACTAGTTGGTGTTGCGTATTACTTCGGTGGTTGCATATTTGGTTGGGATGTATAGGTTGCAGTAACAACAATTATGCGTCCAGAAAGGAGTGCAAAAAGTGTGGCCAGCCAAAGGAGGAGTCGGCTCTCCCAGCAATTGCAATGCACGGATTTTCTCTGCCAGCAAATTATGCACATTATTTTGCCAGATCAGCACAGGAGTTAGCAGGGTTGAAGATGAATTACTTGGCTCTACAGCAGTCACTTCTACAACAAAACCCTAATTGGTTGTATGGCGGGCTCGGTAGATATGGGCTTCAATCAACTCCTGATTGGACATTCAGTGGAAGTAGCAGTAGTGCAGGGTTTTCCTGTTCTGGTAACAGAAATCAGCTTCTTATGGTTCAGAACGGCTGGCGTGATGGTGATTGGATATGCAAATGCGGTTTCCATAACTATTCATCGCGCACTGAGGTGGTTTCTCTTCATTTATTTATTTATTTATTTTTTCGGTTTGCAGTATATGGAGTGTTTTCATATTTACTCCATTCCAGAAAACAGTGTCAATTTGGTTGTGTGATTTGGACTAAAGAGGCTAACCTAATTATAATATTAGGACCTTATTGGTTTGACCTTTACGAGTTAGAACTTAACAAAAAACTAAAAATTGTCTAATCAGTCCTCTGTGTTGGCATCTCAGCTAATTATTAGAAGAAAATAAGGCCAAGTAGACTGAAGCATTAATTACTACAAGTGAACCATGGTGAACTTTACAGAATGACTATTTCTCACTTCATGAATTCAAGGACTAATGTGGTCCTACATAGTAAGTGTGATGTACTTTCTTTATTCTCAGCATTTACTTGGGTTATCTCTGATTAATGAACAAGGAAAGTTACCATCATTGTGTATATCTGGTCTGTATTCGAATAAGAATCTTAGTTTCTGAAAATCAGTTCACATAACATGCATGCATGTGCCTACACCTTGTACTTCTGTTTGGAGGGCTCTGCCTTTGAGAGCTTAACACTTGGATATGTAGGCTTTAGCTAGGGTAAGATGTTAAGAAGCGTAAACCACATTATCATTTTCCTTTTTGTTAACAAACATTAATCTTATCTTCAAATAATCTTGGTCATATATCCTGATTCATATTCTCTTTGGGCAGTGTAAAGAATGCAATGCGCCTATACCATCTGCTGCACCCTCTACAACAATGAATACAATGGCTTCAGATATTTTTCCAAGTAATATATGTCATCTAACTTCTTCCACTTCTGGTTCGCTGTGTAATTTTCTGCTCTGAGGTTCTTATTTGGAACTGCTGATTTTTTTCCCATTTTGCTCTGTCTGATTCCTTTGCAGCTGATCTCACCTGAATGCTTTGTTCTTACTGCATGCTTGAAAATGTTTTTGGGTCTTTTGGGTGAGATTCATGAAAAGATCTTGATCTAGCTTTTTCGCTGTTTTAAGATTGTGACTTGTGAACTAATCGGACAATGGATTGCTGATTGCTTTGATGGTCTAGGCGAAATTGAAGACCTTGTAATAAACTATACAAAGCTTTTAAGACCATGGGAACAACCTCTCTAGGTGCTGTGAATGCTCACAGATGACACTCCTTTTGTTGTAGCAGTTGTGTGAGCCTTATATACTGGCCTGCTCCATGGAAATCATTTTGTTTCATCATACATTGTAATCTATTGAACATATATTGTAATCTATTGAACCTTTATGCTATGTTATTTTATTTTTCATTAAACATATGGGGTGATTTTTATCATCTTTCATATGCTCCAAAGTCGCTTCAAAAGGCAGTACACATGTGCTTGAGCAGATTTCTAATATTCTGTTGTCATCATAACCTTTTCTTTTATAGTGATATGTTACTGACTCACTGCTTATCCTAGTGGACTTTATTTAGATGATTTCTATAAATTAGTGCTGGCAGATCCTAGTAATTTATGGAATGAATAGAAATATGCGGTATTTCTGATGCATTGGTGATTGGTGTAGCCTTGCTTTCTTTGACGACGAACAGTTGGAGTGTTTCTTTTACATGTAACTAGAGGATGATATATATTCACGAACATATTGCTAGTTAATTCTTATTGTTAGTTAGCTTATTTGTTCACATTTTACTACAAGTTCTTGCCACCATCCTGCATAACGATTTATTTTGAAACTTACTAAACCTATACCTTTTTTTTTTTTCAGCATTGGGTACGAAAAGATTGGCGCCTGAAGAGTTCATCAATGATTGGGATAATAAAAGGCTAAATGCAGGGCATGCAAATCGCCAGTTTTCAGTATAATTCGACTTGCTATTTTTTCTATTTATATTATTCATTTATTCTGCAGCTTGGAAAACTCTTACAATGCTGTTATCATTTTTAGGATTTCAAGAATTCAGCCGGATCCAGCAATGATCAGACACCGGGGATTTATCCCAAGGCTAATGAAAACTCAGCCACAGTGCCATCTATACAAGTAAACCAACAGTCTCGACAAGTTGCAACATTGCCTGCACTCATAGGAAAAGGGTATGCTAACCTTTTTGTATTTGCGATATTCTTCTAATATAATTATGTCCATCCGTGTGCTTATGCTGTTATGGTATATGCTGCATGCAATAGAATGATAGACATAAAAACACAAGTATATATGCCTAAATGCATTCTTATAGACTCTTAGGTGCATATGTGAATGACATGCTTTTGATCTTCTTTTATCTTGTAAGTATATGGGCTTGCATAGTAGCAATAATGCATCATGAGAATTTGTATATGGCATTCTATTAATAATTGATGTCTACAATGTCATTTGTCATTTCCATAGTATATATATTTTGTAGCCTTGAAATATTTATTAATCTTATATATCCATTACATATATTGCATATTCTTTTTCATTTATGTACAAAAAGAAACTATGTATCTTCAAACCAGTTTTCCTGATTACTTCATGGTAAATTCGTCAGACATCCCGTTTTGCAACACTAGGATTTCATTTTTCTGTATTGTGTGTATAGCCACTTGTGATGCCTTTCAGAAAGAACCTTTCTATCCTTAAAGATTTTCTTCTCATTTTGAAAATATTGAACGGTGATCCCTACTAAATAATTTTTCTGTTTATCAGTGCGAAACAATGGCGTGATGGGGACTGGATGTGCAGTAATTGCAACAATCACAATTTTGCATCGCGAACATATTGCAATAGGTATGAGTATTATCTTACTCATCTTTAGACTGGGCTTACGATGTGTCTAATTTGGTATCATATGATAGTATTTGAACGATCAAAGATACGAGGATTAGCACCAACAGGCAGAATTTTTTATTTTTTATTTTTAACTAATATGAAATAGAGGGACAATTGAATTGGTCTATATTGCGTATACCGTACCATGCAAGGATAGCCATTTGAATGTGCTCATCTCTGGGTAAGTAAAGATATTTCTTTTGTTGCAGGTGTAAAACACAGAAAGATGCAGCTGCTCACACTGGTAGTGTGCCATAGCTTGTATGTGCTGCTGAATTGAGAGTTTTGGTTTGTGAGGTTTTCCTACTTGATATTGCTTTTCCTCTATTTGTATTTTTGGGGTCTTACATTTGTGGGTGAGTATTATATTGGGAG
The DNA here is from genome assembly GCA_016920855.1 of Puya raimondii. Taxonomy (NCBI): domain Eukaryota; kingdom Viridiplantae; phylum Streptophyta; class Magnoliopsida; order Poales; family Bromeliaceae; genus Puya; species Puya raimondii. Next base: position 51,301,494 of record JABWPP010000050.1, on the reverse strand, counting down.
TTAATCGGAATTCTCCTGCTGCTGAAAATTATCAAACTACCATTCTCGCATTATTGAGGTTTTCCTGAATTATTAAAGTTAATAAAAAAAATTAATTAGTGTATTAAGTCGCCAGTTGGTTTTCTGTATTCTGTACTTATAGCTGCTGTATAGGATGCTGTAGTACTAGGAATGCCGAGACCAAGAATTGTTACTGAACCTGTACAAACTGAGTTTTGGGAGTTTGTGATGAAAACTTATCTTCCATGTACTTGATTAGCATGTAGATTATGAATATTTGAATGTGAATCTTATTTAGATCTTTGATGTTTCTAATAGTTACAAGCCTGATCTTTCTATTTTTCAAACCGACAAACAAAATGTTGGAACTACCAAGTAAAGCGACACTTATGCTTCTGCTCCTGTGGACAATTGGTGAGCAGATTTTAATGGAAAAGTAGGTGCTTCTCGGAAGGCCTTTACTTGATAAGTACTTTTGAAGAAGCTCCTGTTTATTGTCCTTCCATATGTCTTCATCTTACTGTGTGCAGCTTCTTATTTAAAGTTACTGTGTCGTTCATCACAGTCCAAATACACATTGGGTTTTAACGGGTTGGGTTAACTGTGCTATGTACTTGACAGCAATATGACACAAAGGCTAGTAATGGGTGCAATTTCGCTTGTAGTTGTGGCCTTCTTCGTTCGAGCATGTGGCAAACAAATTAGTGTAGAATTTCTGTTGCATACAGAAGCTGAAATAAGTTATATATTTTTTTCCCTCCAATGCTTTAATTTGGTGCTTTTGCAGAGTAGTTGTTTGGCGGATAATAGTAGTGCTTCTACAAGAAGCACCACTCAGTATATCAATTGTCTGGAGTGCCAGTACGAACTATGCTGTGAGAACTTTTGCACTTGTAAGGTGTCTTTTGGTGATTGTAAGGAGTTTGATCGACTCTTAGGGAGGTCTTGAAAACTATAATTTGGTTGTATAGTATATTTCACTTGCTTGGGATTTATCTTATTCTAAAATGACGTGAATGTCAAATATCATATTCCTTTCCGACCAAACTTCTATTACCTAACACATGCATGGCGCTTTCTTAGGAGTTCTCTCTAGATAATAACTCACTATAATTACATGCTCGTAAATTAAATAATTTTATTGAAATTTTGTAACAATCAGCCAATTAAAGTGTTAGTAAAATGGTGTAGAAAGTATAAATGAGTTTACTGTTAAATGATAACATACATCACTTGCCCCAGCAATATACAAATGCATTGCTTACTCATTTAGCATGTCTTAAGGTTATACCACAGAATAGGTCATTAAAATTAAAGCAACAATACAAAACAAATAAATATCTACTGAAACACCAACTCAGTGTCTTTACATTTGTGCCAAAAATGAATGATTTAAGACAATCCTAAAATATGATATCCTTATTTAGTAAAGGACCCCTTTCCATGTTTGCTTCACTTCCCATGGGCCCACATGAAAAACATATTCAATCTCTCTGTTCAGGACAACAGTCAAGAGTGAAAGGGTTCAATCATCATCCTTGAACTCCCTGTTAAGTGAATTCACAGAGTAAGACTACCATTACATTCTAAACTGTAAAGCTAATAAATGATAGGTTTTAGCTATATCATTAAGTTTTAATCCATCTATAATTTTAGGTAAGAACAAAAATGAGTGTCTCAACAGACCATCTGCATAGTTTCAGTTGATCGCCAACCATGAAGTTCGGTACATTTATACAGTTAGGTCCCTGATTCTTGCATTTGTTGCAATCCTACCCATCTTTTTGGTTTAAATTGGAGAGAAATATCGACCACTCCACATAGCCGCATCACACTCCCGCATAAGCGACTTTTGTACTTACGATATGTCAAGTATGTGGGCATTTTCATTTAATTTAACACGAGAAATGTAACAAAACGGTTACGATTGTGAGTAATGAAAAGGTTAGAGATCTCACTGTAACAATTGAGAGGTTGGGGACCCCCCGACACAATTTACTCTAAAATGATTGGAAAATAACAGCTCTTACAGCATCGATCATTACTCGACAAAAAAAAACATGTTATAAATAATGTAATGTTACCTGCGGTCGAGATAGCGCGGTTGGATTCCGGTGCCTTGACATGTGGTGCAAGTCAAGGAGCCAGCACCTTCGCAGTTTATACATTGCGACACTTCGGTCTCACCTCCGCCAAGCACTACAGTTACACTGCCTTTGCCCGTGCACAATCTACACTTCTCTGCAAAAAGAAAAGCAATATATTTCCTATTCAGTTTAGAATCTACTTGCAGTTCTACAAACAGAGCTCTTAATATGAACCTTTGCTAGTTTCGAAAGCCAACTTTGAATCTCAAAAGTATCAAAATGCGCAAAATATTGCGCGTACCAAAATGAAAATGAGGTGTTGAAAACATAACCGACAAACTTGAAGTTTACAATAAAGAGATGATTGGTGATATAAAATTGTCCCATTTTGCAGTTCATACTCCCCACTCCCCACTCCCCACTCCCCAGGAGGTCATGTTCTGTTTTTTGAACTGCAACAGAGCGACCCAAATCTTCCATATTTTTTTTTAAAAAAAAGTTCGAACAGTCAATTGTAAAATATCACTTCACCGACTTGGAACAAATTGCATCAAAATTCAGAATAAGTTATAATCATTATCACTGCATTTGTGTTTACATGAAAAGAGTAGCACTAACTATCAACCAAATTAAAATAAGCAACAGGTAGAGAACAACCGTTAATACGAAGAAACCAATAGGAGGGGGCAGTGATGGATGGAGCAACTTACGCGCACCGGTGCCATTACACGGGAAGCACGGCTGCGTGTTCTCCCGCTTAGCCTGCGCATACACAGGAATGCAATTCGCCACTAAAAAAATAAAAATAGAAAAAACCCATAGAAAACCCAAAATCCACTGCACCGCAACCAAATATATATATATATATATATATATATATATAGAGAGAGAGAGAGAGAGAGAGAGAGAGAGAGAGAGAGAGAGGTGGGGAAGGGAATTGGTACAGCATTGTCGATCTGGGTCTCGTAGAACACGGGAATCCCGATGCCCACGGCGAGGCTCACGACTCCGACGGAGATGGCCACGAGCTGTCATGTTAAGGTAAGGGGGGTTTTCTCAGATGAATCAGATACAATCAGAAACATTGGAAATTACAGAGACACAGAGAGAGAGAGAGAGAGAGAGAGAGAGAGAGAGAGAGAAGTACCGTGTTCTGGTCGAGATCGAGGGCTCTTACGCGGGGGTAGGAAAAGGGCTGCGGGGGTCGCCGGGGTTTGAGGAGGGGGAAGGAGGAGGAGAGCTTGGTGGGATGGGGAGAGGAGTGGAGGAAGGAGGAGCGGAGGGTAGAGGAAAGATACGAGGGCACCGTCGCCATGGCCGAACCCAGCTGGGCAGCAGAGTAGAGTTCGTTTTCCTTTCCCCTTCTTTTCTTTTCATTTTGTCTGTGGATTGTGGGGTGAAATAAGAAAGATTAGGTTCACATGCTTTTGTGGTCGGGAGCGAACAAGGTATTCATGTTTTTTTTTTTCTTTTTTTTATAAATATTTTTAACTTTAGGCAAGTTCAATTGTGTTCTCGCATAGCTATCTTTGTCTAGTGCACGTAGATTTGTACTCCTGCTTTATTTGGGATTGTTGGGTCTTCATCAGCTCAATTCCGGTATTTTCCGGACCGCGCAATTTCTTTCTGATTCAAATCCCCAAAACTTATTCAGGATTTTACAGGCCCATTGTTTACAATATTGTCATTACTTCTAATTTTTTTCTCTTCTTCTCATAGAGACTGACGCAGCAAGGTTATTTACTTGCTTTGGTCTCGTAAATTGTCCTTTAGATGTACAATGTCTAGGAGGATCTCAAGCAACATTTTGTGAAAAAACTTGGTACCTGCGGTTGTAAAAGAAATTAATGCACAAGTCAACCTCTTTAGATTTATCAAGTTCTCTTTTAAGTCATTGTAGCCATCCATCCAAGAAAATGGTTAGTTATGATTATTCACACACAAACGTGCGCGCAAACACACACACAAAAGAAAATATTTGAGCTACTTTACATCAGGTTCATGGGGTCCCTAACGGGGGCCTTAAATCGATATATGAGCCATAGAGCTTAACCGGCCCAATGCACCTATTGGGCTCTTGAAGTCTAGCCCAATCACATAACGCAAAAAAAAAGGAAAATATTTGAGCTTTCCTTTTTTCAGGTGTAATGTTTGCATTTTCACCGAAGGCATAAAGCGCAACAGATTTAAACGAAGCATTAAGTAGTAATTTTATAGTGATTTTAGATTTCTTTTCTATGAGATAATGTCCGGCAAGCATAGTGATTGCATCAATATTCTCTCTCTATATATATGTGTGTACAGAGACTTATAGTTTTTCACTTCGCATGGTGATCACCGTTTGCATACTAACCATTTAAACATTAGAGTACAGGGCAAAATCTTGTTCAGAATGGTTCGCACGGTGATCACCGTTTGCATACTAACCATTGAAATATTAGAGTACATGGCAAAATTTTGTTCAGAATGGTTAGCAAAATAGTGGTACTCTCAAAGTTCAGTTATCAAAACATACAACTTACTATTAGAAATAAAAATTATATTAGAACCTCATAGAGCAAATACTCGGTATTGAACATGTAGACGGCAAACTGCCTTTTGTATCTTGTAGAATATATATAGAGATAGTTTGGAAGAAAGTAAGGCCAACAGACCCAAAAAAAATCTACTAGTACAAATAAACCATAACTATTATTCTACAAAGAACAATTAACATTAAAATATTTGGGTTTTCAGAGAGCATCTCATCCTAAAAAATAAGAAGAAGTTGGAAACTGGCATCATAACCTAGTGTGTGCCTGTGTATGTGTAACTGTAATGTGTATGCGTACGAATATATGTATGTATATGATGCCCCTTGCCTTAAACCTGGTGTGCCCCCTACTCTAGTCCGACCCTTTTTCTCTATGAGATACCGATTTAATCACTATCACTTAGCCTTTTAAACAGGACAAGATCAAAGTCGCTTACAATCGTACTTTACAAGACTTCTATTATAACCTCTCAATAAAGCTCATAATTACAAAACAAAAGAACAATTAGGATTTAGAAATTTTTTCTCAATGTGAAGTTGTATCCCAAACAATATCGCAGCCCCTTTAAATACACTAGCCATCATTTCAAAATTAGAATAGTAGCATGATTAACGGATAATTGATTTTTATTGAATTTCAACTATATTTTCAAATGCATTTGAATTAATTTCAAAATTATTTTGGATTTATACCACATTTGCAAATCATATTTGAAATATTACTATATTTGAAAAGCTTATTTGCAATTATACCACACTTGTAAAACTCTTTTGAATTAATATCACAAATGTAAAATCTTTTTGAATTCATACCAAATTTGTAAAAAGCTTTTTAATTAATACCACAAATGTAATTTTTTTTTGAATTCATACTACAGTTGTAAAATGCTTTTAAATTAACCATATCTGTAAAACTCATTTATAAACTTTTTGAGATCATGCCATAATGAAATCACTTTTGAATTTATACCATATATCAAACCTCTTTTTAAATTTATACGATATTAAAAATAATGGTTAATTTGACATTAAGCTCAAATCAAACCCACGTGGGAGATATGTCAATGTGATTTAGTTAACCATTCAAAGCCAATAAAATTATAAAGAAGTCCTCCAAATTATCGTTGTGACACTTGCAACCAATTTGGTACAACTTGATCTGTTTCGAGCCATTTTGAACAATTAGATTGAATGATTATTTTTGATCAATTCATGTTCAGCTTGAGTCATTTCAAATCCATCTAAAATTATTAAATGACAAGATAAATCCAAAATTTATTGTTATCATCAAAATTTACCATTGGATAAAATCCAACAATCTCTCTCTTTTTTATGATGACAAATAATTTAAAAAGATAATAAAAAAATAAATAAACTTCTCCTCAAAATAGGAAGTTTTTAAGATAATTTTGAGGTAATTTTTTCTTCTCCCCTTTTTGGCATTATCCAATAGTGTGAAAAAGTAAGTTATATTAAAAAAAAGGTTTTAACAAAAGGCGACACTGAAAAAAAGAAAAAAAATTAGAAAAAATAAAAAAAATTACAAAAGCCAAAAATCAAGAAAAAAATATATAAAAATTATGAAGTTTCAATTTTTATCATTCTGAGAAGGCAATTAATTTTTTCAAAATTAAGTGGTTTTGTAAATATCTTGGTCAATTGCCAATCCGTTTCAATAAATTTTAAAGATACATTCTTTTGAGGGGAGACCAGGTTGGGCCGAGTCACGTCCTAAATGGCGTGGGGCTGGGTTGGTAAACGTGTCGTAAATGTGAAAATATCAGTTATTCAGTGAGACCAAATGGAACTCCTTGGAATACGACGCCACGCTAAATACGTGCATATTCATTCTCCCACTAGTCCATAAATCGTCTGGGTCGGTATCGTATCCAACAACCAACGACATGATCTGTATCCTTTGGGAAATAAGTTTTAAGAATATCGCCATCATAATCATCAAAATTTTAGATACAAGAAAAGCTATGGGCAACCGCCACTTTCTTAAGAAAGGTACTATCGATATAAAACTGTGTAGCTGTGAATTGATGCTACGGTCCTCTTACTTATTCCTATGTCACATTGCTCACGCTCTCTTTCGTAAGGATATGACGATGCTACTGCAATACCTCCATTGCTTAATACATGTCAGAATGCTCATCGAAGGTCAGGTGTGGCAGAGCAATTAATTTTTGGGCTGAAAGTTCGACTAGTTGTCATTTTTTTACTATCCCTTCGATTGCATCTATAGCTCCCAAAGCGCAGCAATATACTGAACAAATTTAAAATATAAAAAGTAAATTATAAGATAATTATAGTAAACATTAGAAAAAGAAATTCAATTAAATAAATAAATTTGCTAAGACAGGATTGTAATCTTACGGTGCTGTAAGATTACAATTGTGAATGGATGAAATAAATGAATGAATAAAATATAAGCAGTAATAGACATATTGTGAATGGATAAAAAAAAAAAAAATACTAAACATATTGTGATCAGATATCCTTGCCTTTTAAAAAAATAGAAGCAAATTCAGGACAAAGCTCATATTTCAAAATGCAGCCCACAATCAGGTCATTCTTTTGTGAAAGAGTTACGAGTATTTCAAAAGTACTCATCTAATAACTAGAAATTTCATATTTACACTTTCAAAACCTGAAAAAAAAATCAATGTAACTAGATGAATACATAAACTAACTAAAAATATCTTTCTTGAGTTACAAGAAAGTTAAACACTACTACACTAGTTGAATTAATAAAATATTTGTAATATAATAATGTTTGTAATAATAATGTTTATAATATAATAATGTTTGCAATATAATAATCCTCGTAATCAGTAGCCACCGAGCTTGTTTACTACTGATAGCATTCCAACTCAACTCTCTTTGTATATATAGAGTTGGGTTGGAATACTCTTAATAGTATTCGTCTGTGAATATTATCTAGTTTTTAATCTTTGGATGAAAAATTATAGGGTTGGAATGATAGTGGTACTCTAGGATTTAGTGGTGATCTCCCTAGGGTTTAGTAGGTGGTTGGTAGAATATTATGATCTAAGGGGTGAAATAGATCAAAGGGTAGATCTAATGATAAAAAATTAGGTAGTATCTACAGTCGGATACTATTAAACATATTCCAGTCTAATTCTATCTCTATATATATAGAGAGAGTTGAGCTCCTATACTTTTAAAGCAAGGAGCTCAACGTGCTTGTGACTTTTTAGCCGTCGGATTGCCTAAAAATTCATACAGTACTACTAGTAAAGTGGACTTAATGGAACACACCGTTAATAGTAATGCATGAATCTTGAACCAATCCGACAGTTAAAAAGTAAACAAAAACAGTAACCTGATTCCTAATCCAATCAGAAATAGTAAAATTCGAAAGTGGAAAAAGAAAATAATAACCAATTAAAAAGTAAAGTTTGGATCCTTTAAAATTTAACCTAATTGCAAGTAACCATACAATGTATTGTATGGCATAAACAATCCAGACATGCTTCTATCAATCATGGGACCTGACTTTAAGAGTCAAAGCAAGTACTCGTCGAATCACATATCATCAAAATCATGCCTCCTCTTCTTCGAACTCTCTCCTCTTCTTCGAACTCTGTGTCGAAGTAGTGCAAACTGTCTTCGAACTCGACCTCCTACAAATATAATCCATATTAGATATGAAAAAACATATAAATTTTTTTAAAAACTCAAAAATAATTTAACAACAAATTAATAGACATACCGTAAATATGGAAATATTATTTGTTTAGTAAGACCAAATGGACCTCCGCGTAATGGGACACCACGCTGAATGTGTGCGTATCCATTCTCCCCTCAGTCTGTGCCCCATGAATTCTTGATAATCCAGTAATCACCCTCGTCTGTGTTGGTACCGTATCTAACAACCAGAACGACATGATTTGGATTCTTTGGGGCATAAGCCTTAAAAATACCACCATCATATTCATTAAATTCTTGGGTACAAGCAAAACTGCAGGAAACAGGTCCATTGGCCACTTTCTTGAGAAGGGTAGACTCGTCCTTTCAATTTAAAACTGTGTAGTCATCAATTAATGTTGCGGTCCTCTCAGCTCTTCCTGTATCACATTGCTCGCGTCTTCCTACGTAAGGATATGACGACACTACTGCAATGCCTCCATTTCTCAGTACGTGTTTGAATGCTCCTCGCCGGACAACTGTGGCGGAGCAGTCAATTACTTGCTGGACCAAAAGATTGACCAGTTGCCCTGTTCTGATTTGGTGCATCCCTTCTATTGCACCTACAGCTGCGAAAGCCCAGCAATACGCTGAGCAAATTAAAAATACAAAATAAAAATTATAAGATAATTTTATTAAATACTACAAAAAGAAAAATTTAATTAAACAAACAAATTTGCTAAAATAAGACTATAATCTTACGGTGCCCATCTTGATCTTTGACTGATGTAACAGCCCCTCACTTTCTCCCGTCGATACTCTTGGGCAATTCAGTACCATCACCTTTCTTCACCTGCTGACCCAATACATTAATTACGAAACTTCTTGGATGCATAAAATAAAAGTAGTAATAGGTATATTGCAATTAAATATCCTACCTTTAAAAAAAAAGAGAAATTCCTACCTTCTGAAAAAAAAAATCAATGTAACTATCTCTTTTCAAGTTACAACAAAGCTAAACACTAATTTAATTAATAGAATGACGATTTTACACTCAACTATTCCTTTCGGGACAAAATATTAATACATGTGAACTTTTTTATTCAAAATTTATTTTTTATTTTATAATTTATAGCATGACTTTTTAAATCTATTACTTTTATGTGACTTATTTAATAAAATACTAAATTTATAAAATCACTGTGATGATAATTTTACTAAATTTTTATTTATAACATATACATCCAGTTTTAATGAAGTTTTACCATAATGGGCAATCTGAAAATAGTTTTGATATTTACAAAAACATTGTTAATAGTTAAATTTTAAATAAACTTTGATAAAAGTATTACATGTTAGTAAAAGAGCATTCAAATATTATACGTAAAATTAAATAGCAGAAAATATTACCTGCCCATCGTGTAAAACTATAATTTTATATACCTTGCTTTTTTACGTTTACTATAAACATTTTAAAGATAAAATTTATTTTGGTAGATATATGCTCCGGCAAATAAAATGCTTACATTTTAAAAAATTCAAAAACATTAAATGCTACCTTTTTTGGACTGCATAGTTATTATTTATATATCGTTATGTTTTTAGATTATTTAATGAGTATATAATAGATTTTGAAATTTTATTATTTTTTTATATATAGATTCGTCGCAATAGTAGAAATCTTATCAATATACTTAGATTTTAATTTTAAAATATTAATTTTAAATTATTGAACTCGTTTCATAACGACAATGAACACCCTGCATGTGACAAACTTGTGTATTTGGAGTTTGGAAAATTCCAACTTCTAAAACGCCTTATTATAATACATAATAGGGGCAATTACTTATATACCCATAAAAGGCCTTCTTGATGATCCAATAATCACCTCGTTTGTGTCGGTACCGTATCTAACAACCAGAACGGCATGATTTGGATTCTTTGGGGCTTATGCCTTAAGAATACCACCATCGTATTCATTAAATTTTTGGGTACAAACAAAGCTACAGGAAACAGGTCCATTTGCCACTTTCTTGAAAAGGATAGACTCGTCTTTCCAATTTAGAACTGTGTAGCCGTCAATTAATGCTGCGGTCCTCTCAGCTCTTCCTGTATCACATTGCTCGCGTCTTTCTACGTAAGGATACGACGACGCTGCTGCAATGTCTTCATTTCTCAGTACGTGTCTTAATGCTCCTCGCCGGTCAACGTGGCGGAGCAGTCAAGTACTTGCTGGACCGAAAGATCGACCAGCTGCCATGTTCTGATTTGGTGCATCCCTTCTATTGCATCTACAGCTGCGAAAGCCCAGCAATACGCTGAGCAAATTAAAAAAACAAAATAAAAATTATAAGATAATTCTATTAAATATTACAAAAAGAAAAATTCAATTAAATAAATAAATTTGCTAAGATAAGATTATAATCTTACGGTGCCCATCTTGATCTTTGACCGATGTGACAGCCCCTCATTTTCTCCCGTCGATGCTCTTGGCAAAATCAGTACCATCACCTCTCTTCACCTGCTGACCCAATATATCAATTACGAAACTTCTTGGATGCATAAAATAAAAGTAGTAATAGGCATATTGCAATTAAATATCCTACCTTTAAAAAAAAAGAGAAATTCCTACCTTCTGAAAAAAAAAAAAATCAATGTAACTTTCTCTTTTCAAGTTACAACAAAGCTAAACACTAATTTAATTAATAGAATGACGATTTTACACTCAACTATTCCTTTCGGGACAAAATATTAATACATGTGAACTTTTTTATTCAAAATTTATTTTTAATTTTATAATTTATAGCATGACTTTTTAAATCTATTACTTTTATGTGACTTATTTAATAAAATACTAAATTTATAAAATCACTGTGATGATAATTTTACTAAATTTTTATTTATAACATATACATCCAGTTTTAATGAAGTTTTACCATAATGGGCAATCTGAAAATAGTTTTGATATTTACAAAAACATTGTTAATAGTTAAATTTTAAATAAACTTTGATAAAAGTATTACATGTTAGTAAAAGAGCATTCAAATATTATACGTAAAATTAAATAGCAGAAAATATTACCTGCCCATCGTGTAAAACTATAATTTTATATACCTTGCTTTTTTACGTTTACTATAAACATTTTAAAGATAAAATTTATTTTGGTAGATATATGCTCCGGCAAATAAAATGCTTACATTTTAAAAAATTCAAAAACATTAAATGCTACCTTTTTTGGACTGCATAGTTATTATTTATATATCGTTATGTTTTTAGATTATTTAATGGGTATATAATAGATTTTGAAATTTTATTAATTTTTTATATATAGATTCGTCGCAATAGTAGAAATCTTATCAATATACTTAGATTTTAATTTTAAAATATTAATTTTAAATTGTTGAACTCGTTTCATAACGACAATGAACACCCTGCATGTGACAAACTTGTGTATTTGGAGTTTGGAAAATTCCAACTTCTAAAACGCCTTATTATAATACATAATAGGGGCAATTACTTATATACCCATAAAAGGCCTTCTTGATGATCCAATAATCACCTCGTTTGTGTCGGTACCGTATCTAACAACCAGAACGGCATGATTTGGATTCTTTGGGGCTTATGCCTTAAGAATACCACCATCGTATTCATTAAATTTTTGGGTACAAACAAAGCTACAGGAAACAGGTCCATTTGCCACTTTCTTGAAAAGGATAGACTCGTCTTTCCAATTTAGAACTGTGTAGCCGTCAATTAATGCTGCGGTCCTCTCAGCTCTTCCTGTATCACATTGCTCGCGTCTTTCTACGTAAGGATACGACGACGCTGCTGCAATGTCTTCATTTCTCAGTACGTGTCTTAATGCTCCTCGCCGGTCAACGTGGCGGAGCAGTCAAGTACTTGCTGGACCGAAAGATCGACCAGCTGCCATGTTCTGATTTGGTGCATCCCTTCTATTGCATCTACAGCTGCGAAAGCCCAGCAATACGCTGAGCAAATTAAAAAAACAAAATAAAAATTATAAGATAATTCTATTAAATATTACAAAAAGAAAAATTCAATTAAATAAATAAATTTGCTAAGATAAGATTATAATCTTACGGTGCCCATCTTGATCTTTGACCGATGTGACAGCCCCTCACTTTCTTCCGTCGATGCTCTTGGCAAAATCAGTACCATCACCTCTCTTCACCTGCTGACCCAATATATCAATTACGAAACTTCTTGGATGCATAAAATAAAAGTAGTAATAGGCATATTGCAATTAAATATCCTACCTTTAAAAAAAAAGAGAAATTCCTACCTTCTGAAAAAAAAAAAAAATCAATGTAACTTTCTCTTTTCAAGTTACAACAAAGCTAAACACTAATTTAATTAATAGAATGACGATTTTACACTCAACTATTCCTTTCGGGACAAAATATTAATACATGTGAACTTTTTTATTCAAAATTTATTTTTTATTTTATAATTTATAGCATGACTTTTTAAATCTATTACTTTTATGTGACTTATTTAATAAAATACTAAATTTATAAAATCACTGTGATGATAATTTTACTAAATTTTTATTTATAACATATACATCCAGTTTTAATGAAGTTTTACCATAATGGGCAATCTGAAAATAGTTTTGATATTTATAAAAACATTGTTAATAGTTAAATTTTAAATAAACTTTGATAAAAGTATTACATGTTAGTAAAAGAGCATTCAAATATTATACGTAAAATTAAATAGCAGAAAATATTACCTGCCCATCGTGTAAAACTATAATTTTATATACCTTGCTTTTTTACGTTTACTATAAACATTTTAAAGATAAAATTTATTTTGGTAGATATATGCTCCGGCAAATAAAATGCTTACATTTTAAAAAATTCAAAAACATTAAATGCTACCTTTTTTGGACTGCATAGTTATTATTTATATATCGTTATGTTTTTAGATTATTTAATGGGTATATAATAGATTTTGAAATTTTATTAATTTTTTATATATAGATTCGTCGCAATAGTGGAAATCTTATCAATATACTTAGATTTTAATTTTAAAATATTAATTTTAAATTGTTGAACTCGTTTCATAACGACAATGAACACCCTGCATGTGACAAACTTGTGTATTTGGAGTTTGGAAAATTCCAACTTCTAAAACGCCTTATTATAATACATAATATGGGCAATTGCTTATATACCCATAAAAGGCCTTCTTGATGATCCAATAATCACCTCGTTTGTGTCGGTACCGTATCTAACAACCAGAACGGCATGATTTGGATTCTTTGGGGCTTATGCCTTAAGAATACCACCATCGTATTCATTAAATTTTTGGGTACAAACAAAGCTACAGGAAACAGGTCCATTTGCCACTTTCTTGAAAAGGATAGACTCGTCTTTCCAATTTAGAACTGTGTAGCCGTCAATTAATGCTGCGGTCCTCTCAGCTCTTCCTGTATCACATTGCTCGCGTCTTTCTACGTAAGGATACGACGACGCTGCTGCAATGCCTCCATTTCTCTGTACGTGTCTTAATGCTCCTCGCCGGTCAACGTGGCGGAGCAGTCAAGTACTTGCTGGACCGAAAGATCGACCAGCTGCCATGTTCTGATTTGGTGCATCCCTTCTATTGCATCTACAGCTGCGAAAGCCCAGCAATACGCTGAGCAAATTTAAAAAACAAAATAAAAATTATAAGATAATTCTATTAAATATTACAAAAAAAAAATTCAATTAAATAAATAAATTTGCTAAGATAAGATTATAATCTTACGGTGCCCATCTTGATCTTTGACCGATGTGACAGCCCATCACTTTCTCCCGTCGATACTCTTGGCAAATTCAGTACCATCACCTCTCTTCACCTGCTGACCCAATATATTAATTATAAAACTTTTTGGATGCATAAAATAAAAGTAGTAATAGGCATATTGCAATTAAATATCCTACATTTTAAAAAAAAGAGAAATCCTATCTTCTGAAAAAAAAAAAAAAATTAACTTTCTCTTTTCAAGTTACAACAAAGCTAAATACTAATTTAATTAATAGAATGACGATTTTACACTCAACTATTCCTTTCGGGACAAAATATTAATACATGTGAACTTTTTTATTCTAAATTTATTTTTTATTTTATAATTTATAGCATGAATTTTTAAATCTATTACTTTTATGTGACTTATTTAATAAAATACTAAATTTATAAAATCACTGTGATCTTTGACCGATGTGACAGCCCCTCACTTTCTCCCGTCGATACTCTTGGGCAATTCAGTACCATCACCTTTCTTCACCTGCTGACCCAATACATTAATTACGAAACTTCTTGGATGCATAAAATAAAAGTAGTAATAGGTATATTGCAATTAAATATCCTACCTTTAAAAAAAAAGAGAAATTCCTACCTTCTGAAAAAAAAAATCAATGTAACTATCTCTTTTCAAGTTACAACAAAGCTAAACACTAATTTAATTAATAGAATGACGATTTTACACTCAACTATTCCTTTCGGGACAAAATATTAATACATGTGAACTTTTTTATTCAAAATTTATTTTTTATTTTATAATTTATAGCATGACTTTTTAAATCTATTACTTTTATGTGACTTATTTAATAAAATACTAAATTTATAAAATTACTGTGATAATAATTTTACTAAATTTTACTAAATTTTTATTTATGGGTAAAATTGAACATGTACATCCATTTTTAATGAAGTTTTACCATAATGGGCAATCTGAAAATAGTTTTGATATTTACAAAAACATTGTTAATAGTTAAATTTTAAATAAACTTTGATAAAAGTATTACATGTTAGTAAAAGAGCATTCAAATATTATACGTAAAATTGAATAGCAGAAAATATTACCTGCCCATCGTGTAAAACTATAATTTTATATACCTTACTTTTTTACGTTTACTATAAACATTTTAATGATAAAATTTATTTTGGTAGATATATGCTCCGGCAAATAAAATGCTTACATTTTAAAAAATTCAAAAATATTAAATGCTACCTTTTTTGGACTGCATAGTTATTATTTATATATCGTTATGTTTTTAGATTATTTAATGGGTATATAATAGATTTTGAAATTTTATTAATTTTTTATATATAGATTCGTCGCAATAGTAGAAATCTTATTAATATACTTAGATTTTAATTTAAAAATATTAATTTTAAATTGTTGAACTCGTTTCATAACGACAATGAACACCCTGCATGTGACAAACTTGTGTATTTGGAGTTTGGAAAATTCCAACTTCTAAAAGGCCTTATTATAATACATAATAGGGGCAATTACTTATATACCCATAAAAGGCCTTCTTGATGATCCAATAATACCTCGTTTGTGTCGGTACCGTATCTAACAACCAGAACGGCATGATTTGGATTCTTTGGGGCTTATGCCTTAAGAATACCACCATCGTATTCATTAAATCTTTGGGTACAAACAAAGCTACAGGAAACAGGTCCATTTGCCACTTTCTTGAAAAGGATAGACTCGTCTTTCCAATTTAGAACTGTGTAGTCGTCAATTAATGCTGCGGTCCTCTCAGCTCTTCCTGTATCACATTGCTCGCGTCTTTCTACGTAAGGATACGACGACGCTGCTGCAATGCCTCCATTTCTCAGTAAGTGTCTTAATGCTCCTCGCCGGTCAACGTGGCGGAGCAGTCAAGTACTTGCTGGACCGAAAGATCGACCAGCTGCCATGTTCTGATTTGGTGCATCCCTTCTATTGCATCTACAGCTGCGAAAGCCCAGCAATACGCTGAGCAAATTTAAAAAACAAAATAAAAATTATAAGATAATTCTATTAAATATTACAAAAAAAAAAATTCAATTAAATAAATAAATTTGCTAAGATAAGATTATAATCTTACGGTGCCCATCTTGATCTTTGACCGATGTGACAGCCCCTCACTTTCTCCCGTCGATGCTCTTGGCAAAATCAGTACCATCACCTCTCTTCACCTGCTGACCCAATATATCAATTACGAAACTTCTTGGATGCATAAAATAAAAGTAGTAATAGGCATATTGCAATTAAATATCCTACCTTTAAAAAAAAAAGAGAAATTCCTACCTTCTGAAAAAAAAAAAACCAATGTAACTTTCTCTTTTCAAGTTACAACAAAGCTAAACACTAATTTAATTAATAGAATGATGATTTTACACTCAACTATTCCTTTCGGGACAAAATATTAATACATGTGAACTTTTTTATTCAAAATTTATTTTTTATTTTATAATTTATAGCATGACTTTTTAAATCTATTACTTTTATGTGACTTATTTAATAAAATACTACTAAATTTATAAAATCACTGTGATGATAATTTTACTAAATTTTTATTTATAACATATACATCCATTTTTAATGAAGTTTTACCATAATGGGCAATCTGAAAATAGTTTTGATATTTTTACAAAAATATTGTTAATAGTTAAATTTTAAATAAACTTTGATAAAAGTATTACATGTTAGTAAAAGAGCATTCAAATATTATACGTAAAATTAAATAGCAGAAAATATTACCTGCCCATCGTGTAAAACTATAATTTTATATACCTTGCTTTTTTACGTTTACTATAAACATTTTAAAGATAAAATTTATTTTGGTAGATATATGCTCCGGCAAATAAAATGCTTACATTTTAAAAAATTCAAAAACATTAAATGCTACCTTTTTTGGACTGCATAGTTATTATTTATATATCGTTATGCTTTTAGATTATTTAATGGGTATATAATAGATTTTGAAATTTTATTAATTTTTTATATATAGATTCGTCGCAATAGTGGAAATCTTATCAATATACTTAGATTTTAATTTTAAAATATTAATTTTAAATTGTTGAACTCGTTTCATAACGACAATGAACACCCTGCATGTGACAAACTTGTGTATTTGGAGTTTGGAAAATTTCAACTTCTAAAACGCCTTATTATAATACATAATAGGGGCAATTACTTATATACCCATAAAAGGCCTTCTTGATGATCCAATAATCACCTCGTTTGTGTCGGTACCGTATCTAACAACCAGAACGGCATGATTTGGATTCTTTGGGGCTTATGCCTTAAGAATACCACCATCGTATTCATTAAATTTTTGGATACAAACAAAGCTACAGGAAACAGGTCCATTTGCCACTTTCTTGAAAAGGATAGACTCGTCTTTCCAATTTAGAACTGTATAACCGTCAATTAATACTGCGGTCCTCTCAGCTCTTCCTGTATCACATTGCTCGCGTCTTTCTACGTAAGGATACGACGACGCTGCTGCAATGCCTCCATTTCTCAGTACGTGTCTTAATGCTCCTCGCCGGTCAACGGTGGCGGAGCAGTCAAGTACTTGCTGGACCGAAAGATCGACCAGCTGACATGTTCTGATTTGGTGCATCCCTTCTATTGCATCTACAGCTGCGAAATCCCAGCAATACGCTGAGCAAATTTAAAATACAAAATAAAAATTATAAGATAATTCTATTAAATATTACAAAAAGAAAAATTCAATTAAACAAATAAATTTGCTAAGATAAGATTATAATCTTATGGTGCCCATCTTGATTTTTTACAATAACTGTTATCTCTGTGAAATTACTATTTTTTCCTTTCAAATATACCATTCTATTATTATCAACTTTTCTTATTTACCCTTAAGTTAGGGGCGAAGAAAGTATTTTGATTTTTGATCTTTTCAAATATACCCTTCTACCATCACCAAATTTTCTTATTTACCCTTAGGTTAAGGGCAAAATAGGTATTTTAATTTTTTTAAACTCTGGTAAATATTTAACTTACGTTTAATCCGAGATAACTTAACGGGTGGTAAATGCGAGAGTATTTTTGAATAACAGGGGAACATATAAGGAATATATTGAAAAAAGAAGAAGAAGATGAATTAGATATTTTTGAAGTTTTGACGGATATATAGGCAATTATCCTTACATAATAATATGCAGGGATGTAGTGTGGGCCGTGGAGCACCGGTACGGCCCACATAACAAAATGTCCTAGGTCCGGCCCGGACAGGCCCGGGTCTGAATCTGGGCCGGTCCGTGCCGGTCCGTGCCGTCCTCTAGGACGCCCTGAAATTTTTATTTTTAAATTTTAAAAAAAAACATATTAAATTTACAATAAGAAAAAAATATTTCTATTTAAATTATATTTTGATGAAATTTTTTTAAAATTATAAAAATAATCATGAAATTTTAATTTTTCAATTTTTTTAACAAATATAAAAATTATTATTATTATTATTAAAAAAAAAAATTGGTTTTTTGGTCCAATGGATAAATATTATTTGGTCCGTTGGACCAAAAACTACACCTCCCAAGGCCTGCCTCTGCAGTCCTTGGGAGGAGAGCTCCTAAGAAGGAAAGCCCTTCTCCTCAGGAGGTCGGACCCCAAGGCCCAAGACAACTTGCCTTGGGCCTTCGGGTTCGGGCCGTACTGGCCAGGGTGGCACAGCCCAGGCCGGGGGCCTCTCCTGAGCCTGTCACCGTTCATGCCCGTTTCAGCCGGGCTCGTGCCAGGCTATCAGGCCTAAAGTGAGAGGCCCATCAGGACCAGAGAACCTCGGGGCGGGCCGGGCCGGGACATTCCTATATATATACTATTGCAATTTAGGATTTTTTTATTATTATTTTTTACAGCACGTTAATTTTTTTTCAAAGATACTAAAATTATTTTTTGAACATCTACACTATAAGTAATAAATTTGTAATTTTCTATCGAAGTATTACAATTCCATTACAAAACACTAATTGGATATAGGAAAGCATAGATTCAATCTGTATTTGAAAAGAAAAAATAAAGAAGTTAAAAAAATAACGAATTTAGTTAAAGATAACTTGGTTGAATCCTACACTATCTAACTAGTTATTGATTTCTATCTAAAATTGTAGCGGACAATTGTGCAGAGTTATAAAGTTGGAGAATTTAGAGGGGGAAGGTGGACTCACGGCCCCCCGCTAAAAAATTACGGAAAAATTCTTAACATACATCTCAGGTAATTTTTATTTTAGATGACTTAATTAATATTAAAAAATAACTAATTTAAAATAATTAACACATATATAAATTAATAAAATTCTTAATTATTGGCAGTTAAAAACTAATGTGAAATGGTCATTCAATATAGTAGAAAATATGTATATATAAATGTAGCATAGAGCCATCTATAACATATATGAAGGCACAATAAATTTTGCCACATGGCAAACAATCCTTCAACCATTTTTGAACCAATATCTATAACCTATATGTCTATAACCTATATGAAGGCACAATAAATTTTGCCACATGGCAAATAATTCTTCAACCCTTTTTGAACTAACAATCTATATAAAGACTCAATGATTTTTTTATATGTTCTAATTATTTTAATTCTTATCTATATTCTATCACGTAAATTTAATGATTAGTAATTGCTAATAATAACTATAATTTAATATATAATTAATATATATAACAACTTCCATAATTAGTAACTGGAAGTAATTACGCTTCATACTCATCTTTAAACAAATAAAAATTTCTAAATTAATGCACATTTAATTGGCCGTTTTTCTTTCTAGGAGTGGAATCTTTAAATAAAGTTTTCAACAATGCTTTTTTTAATTTGGCTTAAATATGATAATTAAATCCCCCATTTACTCCTTTTTATATTGTCTCTTCATTTGCATATATAGATAACGGTTACAAAAAATTTCAATTATAAGCCCACTATAAATATTGACTAGAGTAGAATGAAAAATTTGTCAGATTTTGGTCAGTAATATTTTTTTTTTTTGCTTTCCGAACATAGTAGATTATCTTATTCTTCTTTTCTTTATCCTGCATTCATAGCCTCCCAATTTTTTATTTTTCTTAGCCTCGCACCGTTATCCTTCATCGAGAAAGTAGATTAATCTTTTCAATTCATTTGATTAGAGAAGAAGATAACAAATTAAAGATTTAGTGTAAGTTAACCATTTAGTTTTTCTTTCTTTCTTTATTTCTTCATTTTTGTTTCTTCAGGAAGCAAAGACCATATAATTTTTAATATACTATGTCACAAAGATTTGATATGTTCATTTATAGATAATTTATTATCACCTATATATGATATAGTGCATATTTTTACATAGGCAGAAAATAATCCCCTGTATCATATTTGATACACTTAGATTTTACATACCTTCTATGATTTTTTTTAATTTGATTTTGTCATCATTCTTCAATTAATTTGCATATTTTTTTCTACACCCTTCTTTCTTCCTCTCTTCATCTCTTTGCCGTATTGTTTTTATACATGTATAATTTCGGACTATCATTGATGATAAAAAAAAATATTTTGATAATATCTGCCCGCTGCATCGCGCGGGTAACTACACTAGTTAGTATTAACGGATGTTCAACTTAATATAATAAGTAAGATAAATTAATATAATTAAAAGTTACCTAAATAAATAAAAAAGATAAAAAGTTGGGGTTTCATTTGAGACTGACATATACTTATGCGGTGACAAATGCCTTAATTACAAATTTGGTTCATAACTTTGTATTTTCTTATTTTAATCTCCAATTTATATTTTAAAAGTTAATTTTATCTAGATTCAAATTCAAAAAAATTTATCGGAATATTTACAAAACACTACAAAACACTCTGCAGATTTTATTTTTCACAGCAACGTATTATTTTTTACATTACTTTATTATTTTTTTGGCCAATTTGTATAAAAATTTTATTAGTTTTGAGATTTTGCAAAAGTAGGCTATCATTTTGAATTTTACAGATTCGGTCCGAATTTTTAAAAAACTGATCAAAATATTCTTATTCCTTTCTCTCTTTTTTTTTCTTTTTTTTTCATTAATTCTAAAAACTCTTAGAAATATCCAACCAATTCAGACACAGCCTTGATTCTTCCCCGATAATGTGGCTTCATCAATTACGAAAATTCTTGGATAGATAAAATAAAAATAACAGTAATAAACATATTGTGGATGAATAAATAAAATAAATACTAAATATATTGTGATCGGATATCTTTACCTTTAAAAAGAAAGCGAAGCAAATGTAGAACAAACTAAATTGACATTTTAAAATGCAACCCGTAAGCAGGTCATAAAGTTAAACTCGAGTTGAATTAATAAAATTATGATTTTACCCTCAACTATTACTTATGGTATAAAAATATCAATACAGTCAAAAAAAATTATATATAGTTTGTAGCATGAGTTTATAACTCTATAACATTTATTTGGCTTATTTAAAAAAAATATTAAATTTATAAAATTATTGTGATAATAACTTTACTAGATCTTTACGACTTTACCCTTATTGGAGGTAAAAGTGAACATATACATCAGGCATGTAGCACAACAAAAAAGAAAATTGCTCAAATGAAGAACATACGACACATACATACGACACATACATGAAAGTTACCGACACATACATGAAAGTTACATGTAGTACAACTGAATTTTTTTTTGCATAAAATAGGAAGGCTTAATAGTTTCTATAGTCTAATATCCGGTGGTCCTTAACCTAACTTTACAAAATTCTTTGTTTGCATTATTTACTATACTAGTAAATTCTTATTAATTAAAATAATTATATATATTAATTAGTTTTAATATATATATATATATATATATAATATCTAAATGTATATTTTTATATAATATGTTGTGAACTTTTTTAATTTTAAAGTAAATATAAAGTTTTAAAAATAATAGACATATGTTAAATTAAATACAACAACTGTTATTCTCCAAAAGCTTAACCTAGTAAAAATCAATTATACTTGTAAAAATCAATTATACTGTATTTGGTTCGAATATAAGAAGGGGAATAAGTCATATTCCACCCCTTGTGCTGTAGTTCCCCCTTGTTAGGAATAAGGGACTGAATTTCACATGGTATGTCCATTGCGCTTCCCATCTCTTAGTATATCATGTAGAAACGTTATTCTACTCCTCTTCCTCGACCAAGTCAAGTGCATTAGCAGCGTGATTGTTACTGCATAAACAAACCTTTGTCACAAGATTTATATTGTTGTACGTAACAGACAAAAGAGACAATCATATATAATGTCCCAACTGCAAAAACCAGTTCTATCATTGGTAGATAAAATGTTTGGGCAGTGCTTAAGCACAAGAACAATGACACGAGTAGTCTATGGAAACGTAAACTAACATGAACGTAAACTAACATGATAGGATTGCTATTTATAAGAATAGAAGTTCCTTTACTATTGAATAAGAAAAATAAAAAGAGACCCAACAAAGACCCTTCCTAAAAGGAGAGAAAAAAAAAAATCCAAAGTAGCATAACAAGTAGTACTTTGGACTTTCCAGACAATACCAACGTATCCACTAGATCTGAAACGTAACACTGCTCCTTTTTCTACGAATTGCGACCTCTTTTATGCAGGCGGTGCCTCCAAAAGGCATCACAGTCCTCCTGTTGCCTATGACGGTGTAAAGAGACATCATCCTGCATATCTTCCGGCAGCTCCCCCGATCGCCTATGACGGCGTAAAGTGACATCATCCTGCATATCTTCCGGCAGCTCACCCTGTAAATTTGAACGCAAGGCGAAGAACTCCGCATCGGTGAGATCTGAATAGCGGCTTAGTAAGAGCAGGCGAGCCTCCTCCTCTGTATTGTATTTCTCAATCTCCTCAAATGTCGCTTTGAAAATTTCGAAGCGTTGCTCCTCCTCCTCCTCGTCGGCATACTCGTGATCATACCTCCTCATCCAATTTTGGTGGATAAGGCGCATGGCCTCGTCGCTCAGCGGGCTGCAGCTGTTCTTCACGGTCGTCGCCATATTGCCCCTGAGACAGACAAATAACTTTTTAGCTGGTAGTCTAGTAGACAGAAAAAAAAAAAAAAAAAAAAACAGATCGGACCAAACCGACAATAAGAATATAGGAGTGGTTAAGAATGCTAAACCAAACAAAGATAAAAACATCAGCTAAGTCAAAAATCAGCAAGCCAAAAAAAAGAAAAAAAAAAGAAAAAAAAAAGACCTATCGCATGACATAGAGGAAGAATAGAAAAGCGCTGCATAAGAAAACATCATACGCAGTGCAAATGCCACTCAGGAGAATCAGAAGAAAAGATACCATAAATTTATACGAGAGTACAGAACTCGTTACAAACTAAGGGGAAACAGAAGTTTCCGTCGATCGATCCACCCTTCATCAATTCATCGCATGCACAGAAGCCAATCGGTTGGACAGAGATAGGTCAGAGAAATCCGTAAGTTGATTTGGAGAAAACCCTAAGTAGATCAAATTCGAGAAAACCCATCGCCATCGACGATGAAACCCCCAAAATCGTGCCACTCGATCGTACTAAGTGAAAACGAATAGATCCAAGAACTGGAAAGCTCAATCTCGATCGCGATCATCTAAACGCAAAATTAAAAGATCAATGCAAAATCAAATCAACACAACGATGCGAAGATCGTCGCATGTGAGAGACGAATACCTTTTGTGGTCTCTCGCCGGATCGGAATGCCTTGGACGCGAAGATCTGTCGCTGATGAATGAAGTAGCCACACGCGCGAAGGCAAACAAACGATTGCCGCTTTCTAGGGTTTGACAGGGTTTTTATAGTTTATAAAAAGGGTTTTTACTATCGGATTCGCATGCGGGTTCCGGTTCACTATTTTATTGGATTCGGATTTTTATTGGATTCGGATTAGATCAGATTCGGATTCAGAATAAGTTATAATCATTATCACTACCATCAACCAAACTAATGAGTAACGGGTAGAGACGAAGACGCCCTCGCCATGGCGGAATCCAGATGGGTGGAATGCAGTGGAGCTGCTCCACGACTCACAGCTTTTCTTCCTTCTTTGTTTTTTTGTCGTTTTTCTTCTTCTCTGTGAGTGAAATAAGAAAGATTAGGTTCACGTGCTTTTATGGTAAGGAGCAAGTATGGTATATAATCTTGGTGGCTTTTTTTCTTAAATAAATGTTTTTAAATTTTAGGCAAGTTCAATTGTGTTCCTGCAAAGCTCTTCCTGTCCGATGCACGTAGATTTGCACCCTCGCTATCCGAATTCGGCTCTTCCCTCATTTGGGCCGGGCAATTATAATTTACATAATAACAACGACCAAACTAATTTTCCTCCTGATTCAAAGCCCAAAATTTATTCAGGACTTTACAAATATTGTTACTACCATAATTCTAGTCTATTATCTTCTTCTCATTAAAGACTGATGCAGAAAGACTATTTACTTATGTCTTATAAATTGTACCTTATAGATTGTACAATGTCTAGGAGGATCTCAAGCAATATTTTGTCAAAAAACTTGAAACTTGTGGTTGTAAGAGAAATTAATGCACAAGTCAACATTTTTAGATTTATCAAGTTCTCGTTAAGTCATTGTAGCCATCCATCCAAGGAAATGGTTAGCTGTGATTATTCACAAACACACACACACACAGCACACACGAAAAAAAAAGAAAAAAAAGAGGATGTTTGAGCTAGTTTACATCAGGCTCTACATGGGGGGCCTAACCGGCCCAATGCACCTATTGGGTTGGGCTCTTGAATTCTAGCCAAATGGGTCTCGTTTTGGGTCTTGGAACGTTTGCATCTCCATCCAAGGCATAGAAATCGTATGTTATTTCTGTTTTATTTTATTTTTTTTACTGCACAAAAGTAAATAAATGTGGAAAATTGTTTACATTCTCTAATGGCAGGGAGGGCCACAACTCCTTTCTCTTTGTGTTACATAGTCATAATCACAACTCTATAGTTCGAAATACAGCAGTTAATATATCTTTATATATATTTCTGGTCAAACATCTAATCCCACCAAACAAACTAGTTCAATCTTAAAAAATAATTCGACCAAACATGCAAAAGAAAAACTAAGAGAAGGGAAAATGCCAAAAGGAGAAAGAAAATTTTCAAATAATATTTAGCACATGCAAAAATTCCATTCTTCTAGTGTTCCAGAAAACAAAAATTTTAATTTGGAGCTCTTTATTTTACTATGATGAGAAATTATTATTGGAATAATAATGTAAATATAGTATGTTTATAATATAATTATGTAAATTGAATTTTATCAAACTATAAATTAATTATATAATAACTGGATACTAATAAGTGGCAAAAGGGATATTATTAGTAAGTTGACCTCTTACAAGTCCTTTTCAGTGTCTCTACTCCCCCTCTACCATCCACCACACATTCACTATCTTCGTGATGGGATATACATTTCAAAACATCCCCCAACTTGAAGATATTTTCTTACCAACAAAATCATTGCTTCTGTGTATATCTGCCAATGGCATCATGGGCTTTGTTTTGACTCGCATCTCACCTAATGTGCAGATCCCTAAGGTTGATGAAGCACACCTTTGCCTATCCTACTCCTTTTTGGTATCTTTTGGGCCATCACGATAGATCATGATCGATCTTAAGGTAAAAAAACACTGCATATATAGGATCATGTGTTGCTTTTCAAGACTATGTACAGTTTATTGTTACATGAATATAATTAAGTTGCTTAGGGCATGTTTGGTTCCTCAAAAAATATCATAGAAAATTTAATTTAGGCCGAAAAAGTTTTTTCCGTGTGTTTGGTTTGTAGGAAAAGTAGATTTTTTGGAAAATTAGTTTTCATATTTCACGGAAAACTTCCATTTTTGTTTTTCAAATTTTTTTTCGAAAAACGAAAACTTTTTTCTTACGTACGTTTTGAGGAGTAATTTTTTTTTTTTCTAATATATTGGTATATGTTTACTACCAAACCGTCATCTTAAACATTTTCTACCGTCATCTCTATTTCCCTAAAGTTATATATATATACATACGTCATAATTATCTCTATCTCCTACTAGTCATATCAACCATCTTTATCTCCTTTGTGAAACTATTTTACCTACACCAAAATATACTTAAAATTATTTTTATTTATTTATTTATTATTTATATTATAAATAATTTGTAAGTATTATGTTAAATTTTAAAAGATTGGAAGATATTTATATACAAAAATTTTAAACTAACCAAATAAGTGAAATTGAAATAAAAGTGTTTTTTATATTTTTTTTCTCACCATCCAAACATGCGTACATGAAAAACTAATTTTCTTTTCCATCGAACCAAACAACAAAATTTAAAAATTTTCTTTTCCACAGAAAAAATTTTTCTCCGAAAATAATTTTCTACTATTTTTCGAGAAACCAAACATGCCCTTAGAGATAAGGCTAGAGTTATTAAATAAACATGTCATATTTAAGTCTTGTTGCGCCTCAGGAGATGGAGATAAAGCTACTATTGCAACCGTCGGATTGATACATTCATATTGCAACCGTCGGATTGATACATTCATCCTAACGGACCTAACCCACCTCTTCACGAGTTTTTTTTTTTTTTTTTTGAGAGAAAGGTAGCACGCTACCCGTTTCGTTTATTTATTTTTATCTGAAAGCTACTATTGCAACCGTCAGATTGATACATTCATCCTAACGGACCACTATTGCAACCGTCGGATTGATACATTCATCCTAACGGACCTAACCCATCTCTTCACAAGTATTTTTTTTTTTTGAGAGAAAGGTAGCACGTTACCCGTTTCGTTTATTTATTTTGAAAATAAACTTAACTGGAAATGTGAATCAACTATGATTCGAACTCGGAACCTCAGGTATCAACTACCAAGCCCTTTGTCACTTGCGGTAGGAACGGTCGGTCTCTTCACAAGTATTATTTGTTGCTTTTGTTCATAAAATCTAGTTCTAAATAACAAGTTAACAAGTCCCCGCTTATTAGAAAAAAAGAAAAAAAAAATCTGATGAAGTAGGAGGTAATTAATAAAGGAAAAAATAAATCTAAACTTTATTAGGTAACTACAACTATCGACCACAAAAAGCACCTCAAAATTCGTGCACGTGTGCACACAGCACATGTTGACATTTCCACCCACGTCGACTTACCCTCTCCCCACAATGACACGTGTCCCCACTCCCATCGTACTCAGCCAAGACTTATTCCCCAGTTTCACATGGTATGTCCAGTAGCAGGTTGAACGTTACGGCATAAACAAATCTTTGTTACAAGATTTATATTACTGGTGTAACAGACATAAGAGATAATCATATAACAAAAAACCATTTCTATCGTTGGTAAGCACAAGAACAATGACACGATTAGTCCATAAAAACTAACAGAACAGAAATTTCTTTACTATCGAACAAGAAAAATAAAAGAGACCCAACAAAGACTCTTGCTAAAAAGGAGAAAGAAAAGATCCAGAGAAGTAGCAGTACTTTAGACTTTCCAGACAATACCAAACTACCCACTAGGAATATAACACTGCCCCTTTTTCTCTAGAGCTACCATTTTGTGATACATGAAACAGCCATCACAGTCCACCTGCCGCCTAAGTTCGCGTATAGTGATATCATCCATCATGCCTTCCAGCAGTTCTCCCTGTGAATACGGAGACAAGGCGAAGAACTCCTCATCGGTGAGATCTGAATAACGGCTTAGCAAGACCAGGCAAGTCTCCTCATCTGTATTGTATTTCTCAATCTCCTCAAATGTCGCTTTGAAAATTTTGAAGCGTTTCTCCTCCTCCTCCTTGTCGGCATACTTGTGATCATACCTCCTCATCCAATTTTGGTGAATACGGCGGAGGGTATCGTCGTTCAGGCGGCTGGAGCTGTCCTTCACGGTGGTCGCCATATTGCCCCTGAGACAGAGAAATAACTTCTTCGCTGGTAGTCTGTCTAGTAGACAGAAACAAAAAACAGATCGGACCAAACCGACAAGAAGAACATAGGAGTGATTAATACAAACGACCGATGTTAAACCAAGTTAGGCAGCAAAATCAAGTCAAAGATAAAAACATCACCAAATTAAAAATCAGCAGGCCAAAAAATTAGGGAAAAAATAAAAAAAAGACCTCTCGTCGCATGACATAGAGGAAGAATAGAAAACCCCTGCATAAGAAAACATCATACACAGATCATCGAGTGCAAATGCCACTCAGGAGAACCAGAAGAAAAGATGCTATAAATTTATATGAGATTACGGAACTCGTTACGAACTGGGGGAAACAGAAGTTTCCACCGATTGATCCACCCTTCATCAATTCGATCAACTCCAAATATGACAGAACCCTAAATCCGATGGATAGTGAAGCCAATCGGTTGGA
Organism: Puya raimondii; assembly: GCA_016920855.1. Lineage (NCBI taxonomy): Eukaryota > Viridiplantae > Streptophyta > Magnoliopsida > Poales > Bromeliaceae > Puya > Puya raimondii. Next base: position 51,273,024 of record JABWPP010000050.1, on the reverse strand, counting down.
CAGAGATAGGTCGGAGAAATCCCTACGTTGATTTGGAGAAAACCCTAAGTAGATCAGATTCGAGAAAACCCATCGCCATCGCCGATGAAACCCCCAAAATCGTGCCACTCGATCGTACTAAGTGAAAACGAATAGATCCAAGAACTGGAAAGCTCAATCTCGATCGCGATCATCTAAACGCAAAATTAAAAGATCAATGCAAAATCAAATCAACACAACAATGCGAAGATCGTCGCATGTGAGAGGACGAATACCTTTTGTGATCTCTCGCCGGATCGGAATGCCTTGGACGCGAAAATCTGTCGCTGATGAATGAAGTAGCCACACGTGCGAAGGCAAACAAACGATTGCCGCTTTCTAGGGTTTGACAGGGCTTTTATACTTTATAAAATGGGTTTTTACTATCGTATTCGGATGCGGGTACGGGTTCACTATTTTTATTTGGATTCGGATTAGATCAGATTCCGATTCAGAATCAGTTATAAGTTATAATCATTATCACTGCCATCAACCAAACTAATGAGCAACGGGTAGAGACGAAGGCGCCCTCGCCATGGCGGAATCCGACTTACAGCTTTTCTTCCTTTTTTTTTTTTGTCGTTTTTCTTCTTCTCTGTGAGTGAAATAAAAAAGATTAGGTTCACGTGCTTTTATGGTAAGAAGCAAACATGGTATATAATCTTGGTGGTTTTTTTTCTTAAATAAATGTTTTTAAATTTTAGGCAAGTTTAATTGTGTTCCCGTAAAGCTATCTCTGTCCAGTGCACGTAGATTTGTACCCTCGAGGGCCTCAACATTATCAAAATTTGGTATCCGAGTTCGACTCCTCCCTCATTTGGGGTGTGCAATTAATTTACAAAATAACAACGACCAAACTAATGAGCAACGGGTAGAGACGAAGGCGCCCTCGCCATGGCGGAATCCGACTTACAGCTTTTCTTCCTTTTTTTTTTTTGTCGTTTTTCTTCTTCTCTGTGAGTGAATTAAGAAAGATTAGGTTCACGTGCTTTTATGGTAAAAAGCAAACATGGTATATAATCTTGGTGGCTTTTTTTCTTAAATAAATGTTTTTAAATTTTAGGCAAGTTCAATTGTGTTCCTGTAAAGCTATCTCTGTCCAGTGCACGTAGATTTGTACCCTCGAGGGCCTCAACATTATCAAAATTTGGTATCCGAGTTCGACTCCTCCCTCATTTGGGGTGTGCAATTAATTTACAAAATAACAACGACCAAACTAATGAGCAACGGGTAGAGACGAAGGCGCCCTCGCCATGGCGGAATCCGACTTACAACTTTTCTTCCTTTTTTTTTTTTTAGTCGTTTTTCTTCTTCTCTGTGAGTGAAATAAGAAAGATTAGGTTCACGTGCTTTTATGGTAAGAAGCAAACATGGTATATAATCTTGGTGGCTTTTTTTCTTAAATAAATGTTTTTAAATTTTAGGCAAGTTCAATTGTGTTCCTGTAAAGCTATCTCTGTCCAGTGCACGTAGATTTGTACCCTCGAGGGCCTCAACATTATCAAAATTTGGTATCCGAGTTCGACTCCTCCCTCATTTGGGGTGTGCAATTAATTTACAAAATAACAATGACCAAACTAATGAGCAACGGGTAGAGACGAAGGCGCCCTCGCCATGGCGGAATCCGACTTACAGCTTTTCTTCCTTTTTTTTTTTTGTCGTTTTTCTTCTTCTCTGTGAGTGAAATAAGAAAGATTAGGTTCACGTGCTTTTATGGTAAAAAGCAAACATGGTATATAATCTTGGTGGCTTTTTTTCTTAAATAAATGTTTTTAAATTTTAGGCAAGTTCAATTGTGTTCCTGTAAAGCTATCTCTGTCCAGTGCACGTAGATTTGTACCCTCGAGGGCCTCAACATTATCAAAATTTGGTATCCGAGTTCGACTCCTCCCTCATTTGGGGTGTGCAATTAATTTACAAAATAACAACGACCAAACTAATGAGCAACGGGTAGAGACGAAGGCGCCCTCGCCATGGCGGAATCCGACTTACAACTTTTCTTCCTTTTTTTTTTTTAGTCGTTTTTCTTCTTCTCTGTGAGTGAAATAAGAAAGATTAGGTTCACGTGCTTTTATAGTAAGAAGCAAACATGGTATATAATCTTGGTGGCTTTTTTTTTTAAATAAATGTTTTTAAATTTTAGGCAAGTTCAATTGTGTTCCTGTATATCTCTGTCCAGTGCACGTAGATTTGTACCCTCGAGGGCCTCAACATTATCAAAATTTGGTATCCTAGTTCGACTCCTCCCTCATTTGGGGTGTGCAATTAATTTCCCTCCTGATTCAAAGCCCAAAATCTATTCAGGACTTTACAAATATTGTTACTACCGTAATTCTATTCTATTATCTTCTTCTCATTAGAGACTGACGCAGAAAGACTATTTACTTATGTCTTGTAAATTGTACCTTATAGATTGTACAATGTCTAGGAGGATCTCAAGCAATATTTTGTCAAAAAACTTAAAACTTGCAGTTGTAAGAGAAATTAATGCACAAATCAACCTTTTTAGATTTATCAAGTTCTCGTTAAGTCATTATAGCCATCCATCCAAGAAAATGGTTAGGGCTGATTATTCACACACACACACACAAAAAGAAAATATTTGAGCTAGCTTACATCAGGTTCTACATAGGGTCCCTAATTAACCGCGCCTTAAATCGATGTATGAGCCAAATTATGATAAAGCTTTAACCGGCCCAATGCACCTATTGGGCTTTTGAGTTTTAGCCAATTGGGTCTTGGTTGGGTCTGGGCATGTTTGCATCTCCATCCAAGGCATTAAAATGGTATGTTATTTCTGTTTTATTTTATTTTATTTCTACTGCACAAAAGTAAATAAATGTGGAGAATTGTTCACATGCTCTAATGGCAAGGAGAACCAAAACTCCTTTCACTTGCGTTACATAGTCATAATCACAACTCGACGGTTCAAAATGCAGCACTTAATATATCTTTATATATATTTCTGATCAAGCATCTAAACCAACCAAACAAACTCGTTCAATCTTAGAAAATAATTCGACAAAACATGCAAAAGAAAAACTAAGAAAAGGGAAAGGGCTAGCAAGGAAAAAGAAAATTTCCAAATAATATTAAGCACATACAAAAGTTTCATTCTTCTAGTGTTCCAGAAAACAAAAATTTTAATTTGGAGCTCTTTATTTTACTATGATGAGAAATTATTATTGGAATAATAATGTAAATATAGTATTTTCATAATATAATTATGTAAATTGAATTTTATCAAACTATAAATTAATTACAAAATAACTGGATACTAATAAGTGGCAAAAGGGATATTATTAGTAAGTTGACCTCTTACAAGTCCTTTTCAGCGTCTCTACTCCCCCTCTACCATCCACCACACATTCACTATCTTCGTGATGGGATATACATTTCAAAACATCCCCCAACTTGAAGATATTTTCTTACCAACAAAATCATTGCTTCTGTGTATATCTGCCAATGGCATGCATGGGCTTAGTTTTGACTTGCGTCTCACCTAATGTGCAGATCCCTAAAGTTGAAGGACACCTTTTCCTATCCTATTCTTATTTGGTACTAGATCATGATCCATCCTACGGTCAAAAAAATACTGTGCATATATAGGTTTATGTGTTGCTTTTCAATATTATGTACAGGTTATTATTACATAAATTAATGTAATTATGTTGCTTAGAGATAAGGCCTGAATTATTAACTAAACCTGTCATATTTAAGGCTTTTTGCGCCCCAAGAGATAAGAATTGTACAAGAATTAATATACCATCATGAAAGTTTTTATTGAAACCGTCGGATTGATACGTTCATCCTAACGGGCCTATCCCACCTCTTCGCGAGTATTATTTGTTGCTTTTAATTGTTCGATCAAATCAAGTTCTGAATAACAAGTTAACAAGTTTCTGCTTATTAGCAAAAAAATAGAAAAAAATTAAACAAAGGAAAAATAAATCTAAAAAAAACATTTGCCTTCTTTATTAGGTAACTACAACTATCGACTACAAAAAGCACCTCAAAATTCGTGCACGTGTGGACACAGCACTTGTTGACATTTCCACGTACGTCGCCTTATCCTCTCCATCATAACACGTCAGAGCCACTCATAATCCAACTCCCACCAACATGAAATCCCCTCACTCCCACAATGACACGTGTCCCCACTCCCATGGTACTCGGCCAAGACACGTCTCATCTTGTGTTATCATTATTTTTTAACACTTATTATTATTTTGTATAAAAAATAAATAAAAATAAAATATCAAATTATAACTCAGTAAGATACAAAAATATTAGGATAACTCTACATAATTACCAACTTAAACTTTGCGTAATTTATAGGTTACTGTCTAAATTTAAATAAGTTAACCCGAAGCAAATTTTAAATTTTTCTCGTTTATTTCGGATGTAAATAAGTTATGCCAATTTTTTAAAAAATTATCGTGAGAGATTGTTCCTAAAGAAATTTAATTTTGAAAGACTATTTTAATCGAGTCATCTAACTTATACTAGGTTGAATCTTTATAACATCTTTGGCATATAAAAGAAGGTACAATATTTTGGTAAAGCATTCCAAAAATAACAATAATAAATGTCCATTGACCTTGGAACTAAACGTTTATGTTCACAAATAGAACTTTAAATAAATCCTGTGCAATAAATTTAACATATATATTGTGGAAAATATTATTAAGTTTTAACACAACAGATAGATTAATAATTTTAAGATGTAATAATAATTGATACGAAAATGATGAGGACATTCCTCCATGTTGACACGACACTGAGCCTATTTCCAACCCCATTCTTCCACGTGTCGAACCTTGTTGGGCCCTCCCTCGACAGAGACATCTCGTTGGGCAATTCCGAAGATACTGGGTCCCACTTAAAATCACATCTGTCATTAATTATCACTACTTTTTTTTCCAAAAAAGAGCCCAACAAAACACACAAGAGTCCAACACATAATTAGAAAGAGACAATGTTAAATGAGGGAAAAAAAAAAAAAAAAAAAAAAAGCTAATGGGCACAATTGTTACACGTAAAGGACCATGTACAAATGAGTCTTTACAACTATGTGACACCTTATCTCAGGTCAAAAGTCAAAAACACCCATTTATAAAAAAAAAAAAAAAAAAAAAAAAGTTAAGACGACAAGTCGTTGGAGGCCATTATCCACATCATCACCAGTATCTTAAAGGACAAGTGTAAATAATATAATATATATATATATATATCTATATAATAATATATAAACATTAGGAAAAAGAAACTGCCAAAAAAAAGAAAAAAGCTAGGATAATATTTTGGTGTTTTTAGTTACTAATGTTTAAGGTGGAATTGGTCAACGTGAAATGTCCGATTTGGGCGTGAGCCCAATTTGCTCCATCTCCCAACTTAGCTTGAGCCCGGACCCATCATGAATTGGAACATAATCCTGCAGAAAAATTGGAACATCTTTGTTTGTTTAGAGATCTAAACTTTTGATTAATCCTAAATTCTGAATCCTACATATTGATACACACCTCAAGTTTGGATAGCAACTCGTGAGGGGTCGGAGCGGAGACTAAGATATGGCGCGCGGCGGGCGTGACGAACCCTTCGTCGACGGCCTTGTCGACGAAAGACAGAAGAGAATTGTAGTAGCCATCAACGTTCAACAAACCCACCTACCCAAAATATGGACATGCATGCATGCACATGTACACGTTACATAGATGACATATTATTATATAGATAAAGTGAAATATTTTGCTAACCATTTGCTTAATCATTTAAATATAAAACTTGTGTGATCATTACATATGTATGTATATCTAATATGATACTAAAGAAAGATTTGAGGTAGAGGAGCTTAATTTACCGGTTTGTCGTGGATTCCCAGCTGGGCCCAAGTAATGACTTCTAAAAGCTCCTCTAAGGTTCCATAGCCACCTAAATCACATAAAGAACACAAAAAAATTTCTTTTTTTATTCCATTAATTAATATTTTTTTAAAATAAGATCATTAAATAGAATTCAACAATCAGATAAAAAGAATAAGACTAGGCCAATCAAATATCACCGTATTATAGTAAATATTAAGGACTAAGCGAAATACGCAGGCGACGAAAAGATTGTAGTTACTAGAATGAGTCTTACATGATGTAACGTACAGACTGGTCTTTAAGTATATAAAAATAGTATATTTCAAGTATAAATAGTATATTAGAAACCAATCTCACATTGTGATTAGAATAACATCAAAAATACATGATCATCCACATTTATATACACATTTATATATCCTGTGCAAGGTGTGAGAGCAATAGAATTCAATCAAATCATTAGATTTGACTTAAAAAAATAATAGTTGGGCATGTGGTCATCATTGTTGGTATCCTGACCCTTATGCACTCCTGTTGGTTCACATGGAGGCATACTATTAGTGCCCTAACTAATCTAATTAAGTCCCCCACCCAAAAAAAAGAAAAAAAAAAAAGAGTCAGGTGAGAAGCATGAGCTATAAATCTATGGCCCCATGCGACGTGCCATGAGGATCTCAGTCTAATTAATTACCCTGTTTTTCTTTAATAATTTTTGAATCAAGAATCTAGCTTCTCAAATTAAGTGTTTGATTGTCTCACTTTTTGGAACAAGCAAGAGTTTGCCGATTAAATAGTCTACAATCTTTACTATAATAGAAAGCTGAAATAAATTTTATGAACTTTGGTGAAAAAGATACCAATAATGCTCAAGAGAAACAGTGATTGCGTAAAAGGACTTTTACTATTATAGAAATTTACCGGGTAGCGCGATGAAGGCATCGGCTTGCCGAGCCATCTCAGCCTTTCGCTGGTGCATGCCGGAGACTGCTCTCACCTCTCCGACGGTCTCTCCTGTTATCTGAAATAACGCATAATTATCGTGCAGTTAATATTTTTATCAACTATAAAGAGATAAATTAAAAGGATTGTGTCATTAATAGAGCATATTAAAAAAAAGCGGTAGACATATAATTGGGTGTGCTCAAATTTATTTTCTTGGTTTTATATATAAAAAAAAAAATTACAAAATAATTATAAAGAGAAATAAATACAGAACAAAAAATTAAAAGGCATAAAAAAAGGCATACCTCTCTGGGCATCAGAGTCCTGGGGATAACCCTGCAAAATGAGCCAGGTAACAAAAACAGAGCCTGAGAAATTTGTCTTCAACTAGAGAAATCATATTATCTTCAAACAAAAAAAGCAAAAAAAAAAAAAAATGAAATTGTGAAATCATATGAGAGAGAGAGAGAGACCCAAGGACATGGCGACCTCCATTGTAGACAGCTTGGGAGACAAGCCCCATGAGCCCCACACTCCCCCCTCCATACACCAAGTCTATGTTCCTCTCCACCTGCCAAAGTAAACACTTATAATCTGAGAGAGAGAAAGAGACCAATAATGAATCAACACTTGTAATTTATCATCTCTTATTCCTAATTTGGGCAACTGGGTTTTCCCCAAAATTCCCCTCTATATGATGATGAGACAGAGCAGCACCGCCCTACAGCCAAAACCCTCTACTTCTGTTTTCAGCAGCAGCAGTCAGTATCTGAAACTTTTTTGAGCTGTAAAATCAGAAGCTCAAATTTGATACTTCTACTTCTGTAAGTAATGATAAAAATCTCAAGCTTCTGCTATGGTCTGATTCTGCTGCAGAGAAAAACTATTGCGAGAAGAAGAAGAAGAAGAAGAAGAAGAAGAAGAAGAAGAAGAAGAAGAAAGATGATGATGATAAGGAATGGGGAACGGAAACTGACCAATAGATGGCCCAATTGAATGGCAGCAAGCTGGTAAGTGGCCTTCTTTCCGGGGCTGCTGCCGCAGAAAACACAAACCCTTTTGAACCGAGAAGAAGATGGCGATGGTGATGGTGTTGAATACAGAGCCCCTTCCTCTTGGTTTTCCATTTCCGTTTGTATACGAAGATGGTATTGGACTACTGGTATTGGTATTCGGTACCCAAGAGGAGGCGAATATGTATATATATGTATATATATTTCTGATCTATTTCCGAATCTCAAAGCAACTCTGATCTTTAGCTCTAATGGGTTTCTCTCCCTTCACTTCACCTCTCTTGTTGCGGAGGAAAGGATTGGATGGTTCCGGGGGGGCTTTTAAACTCGAAATAGAAAAAAAAAGAAGAAAAAGAGAAAGAGGAGGAAGAAGAACAGAGAATTAATTAATCAATAAAAGAATAAATTATATAATAATATTTGATATCTCCTCCTCTCCAAAAAAGAAGGCATTCCCTTTTGGCATTTATGAACAGTAAAAGTAGAGAATTTTTACATGTTAGTCCTTATTAAGTCAGTTACATTTCATATAGGTCTCCCAAAACTTGTTATTTACCTCTCAGTTTTGTCAATTTATTATATCTTGTGCGTATTAGTCTTTTTATAAAATTTCTCCAAGACCGACCGTCCCTAGCGCAAGTGGCAAAGGATTTGGTGGTCGGTATCCGAGGTCCCAAGTTCGAATCCTAGTTGATTCACATTTCCAGCTAAGTTTATTTTCAAAAAAAATAAACGAAGCGGGTAGCGTGCTATCTTTCTCTCAAAAAAAAAAAAAAAAAAAAATTTCTCCAAGCTAGCTAACTTCTTGATATAAACATATTTTGCTTCTAAATTTCTTACTTTACTCGAAATCTACACATTCTTTGAAATCTTCTCTTAATTTAAATTATTTTCTATCTTTTTACTTTTTCTTATTCATTTTTAATATGATTTTTTTTAAAATATTTATCGTGCACAAATTTTGAGGAAGTAATATGCAATATTAGAGATTTAGAGACTAATATAATATTATAAAATCTCAATAAAAAGTCGTGGAAATTTTGACAGAGAGACGAGAAAGAGGTCTATGTACGGCCACATTTATGTGGCCCAATAGGAATCCAGGGGTATTTTGTGCAGGCCAAGTGGATCTCATAAATAAATATAATAATAATAAAATTAAGTTTCAACATCACTGAAATTGTAAGAAAATTCAAAATTTCCATGTGAATGAGCAATTTCTTTTTAATAATTATCCAACTTATATTACCCAAAAATACACACACACATACACTTTATCTGAATTTACTCAAATTCTGTACACACTGACTATACATAACTTCATACCAGAACATTAATTAAATTATAAATATCCACTTTTAAGTTCAAAACTATTCTTTTCGATATTGTGTGATAGTTACATAAGCTTTCACAATTAAGTCATGCTTATTTTCAACATATCTTTTCATAATCTCCTCTCCATGCATAGCGTAAATGTTTAGACCTTCAATTTTGGCACGTTCATTGTTAATTTCTTAATAACCTTAATTGTGAATCTTGATTAAAAATTAAAATTTTAATATACAAATCCTTTGTATTGGTTGGAGATGTTTAGTTTCTAGCAATATTCTCATTCCATGTACACTTTCCGACTTCTTTTACATTGTCCAAAATTTCTGCACAACTTTCGGTTGTTGAAGGTAGTTCTCCATTCTTTTCTTTTTCTTAAGTATAAACTTTTTTATTCTCTCAATTTTTTTTTCTAAAATATATATATTATTCTTAATTATTAAATGCTAGCTTTTTTTCTTTTTCTTTATTCAAAAAAGATGATTCCTTTTTTTGACATTATGGGGTCATCCAATGACACGGGGGACATGGATTTGAAGAAAATGTCACGTGCTTACCATTTCTCTGGGGATGGCCCACTAAAATTAGACGGCCAAAATCAACCACAAAATTGGGTTAAATAAATTAAATTGACTAGAATAAGACAAAAAAATAATGTCAACAAAAAAAAGTTCTTTCATATATATATATATTTATTTTTGGATAATATTGCGCGAAAGCTCAGTTAGAAGCTCACTTAGTTTCAATAGCTTCGGGTTTTAACTCTCAAACACGAGTGAAATCTCCATCAATCCCACTCCCGCACTATTATAGAATATGAGATGACTGTTAAGATCTATCACTAAATTTTTTTGGTTCTCTAGGGTTTTTTTTTTTTTTTTTGAGAGAGAGAAAGATAGATCATGCTATCCGTTTTGTTCATTTTTCTAGAAACAAACTCACCTGAAAATATGAAGCAACTAGGTTTCAAACTTTGGATCTCGGGTATCAACCACTAAGTCCTTTACCACTTGCGTTGGAGACGATTGATGTTCTATAAGATTGTTGGCTCAGTGTGTTCGAGATTTACTCAATGGTGAATGATAACTGCGGTCGATCACAACCGCTTTGTAACGACCCTAAATCCTATTCAAATTGAGTGACAATTGCTGCCCTTTTCCATCTTACCACCCTAAAAGATCTTCTTCTCAAAATCAAGATCAAAAGCTTCTAAGCCTTTCAACATCAGCTTTAATTGGTGTTTCTGGGTAGTGTGTTTGATGTTCCCCTCCATCTCTCTGTGGGAGATCCCCTGTGATACTCTTTTAAGGCATGTAGAATATTGGTGATGTGACCACAAACAAGTGCTTTTATGAATTGGAGGGGGAGGAGGAGGGTGCTTTAATGACGCAAAAATAGATATTCTATGTAATAGTTGGGATCCCATTCCATATGAGTTGGGGATACATTGCCACATTTTCAGTAAAGGACTATTACCACTTTTGGGCTTCTCTGTATCTGTGAGTATGGCTACTCAGTAGATAGGGTGGTGTCACAGTGACGCTATTCTAGTTTTTTAAAAGGGCTAGTACTGTAGCCTGGAAAAGTTTAAATTAATAGGTACAGAGATGACTCTCGAGCATTATTTATTGATCTGATTACTTTTTTGTTTTTAACTAGTGTCAAATTAATATCTTAACACTCTCCCTTAACATTAGCTAACATGTGTGGTAAACTAGATTAATACCTGCGTCTAGCGTTCGGTATTTGGTTTGATTGCTCATTTGATTTAGACTTACTCTTAACTTTATTCAATTGGTCATTCTGATAAATGTTATTTTGAAAATACAAAAGAGATAATTAGTAAAATCAGCCCAACAACTTTCTACTCCGTTTCTGTTTTTAAAGTTTTTACTCGAACAATACTTTAGCTAACTACACTATATCCTGCTGCAGAGCCAAAACGTTCTAAATCCTACAACAACCTCATATAGGCCACTTCAATGTATGTTTAATGCTCTAAACAACTTCAGAGACATCAAATATAATATCAGCAAATTTGCTAACATAATGTATTACTCAATTTTCGACATAATATAGATGGATCGCGCCGGCCCATCAGCTCAATGAGGTAGCGGGCCAACCCACAAATAGAACAAGAAAATGGCCCAAACTTACATAAAAATTTTATTCATATTCTTGGATCTGTTGAGTTGGACGCGAGAAGATTTAGGACGCAACATCACTTATGGGTTAATTGGGCTAAATATATAAAGATAATATTGTGATAAACCCAAGAAATAAATATCTTTAAAGCAATAAAAGGAAGGGTTATTTATATGCTGATTGTAAGAAATTTGTAAAAATTTAGTGTGTTAATAGGTTATGTTGGCTTAATTTATCGTTTTGCCATAAAATCCAACTACATGTCATTTATTTTTCTTATGAAGTAACATTTAACTTTATATTATGATTAAATTTTATTTTTATTTTTTTGGGAAAAATACAGTTATTTATATATTTCCATTCACGTGGTTTGCACGTGACATTTCCAACTACCTATAGAAATATCCGCCAAAAATTCTCAACCTCTACATCTCTCTCCTCTCATCTCCTCACCTCTCCTCTCCCAATCCTCTTCCCCCACAAAAATGGAGATCACCTTCTCCCGCAAACCCCAAACCCTCCTCCCCTCCATCACCCCCTTCCCTTCTCCCTCCTATTCCTATTCCTCTTCCTCTTACCTCCTCATTGGCGTTCGCCGCCACCACCACCACCACCTGAGAACCTGTGGACCGCGATCTCGACGCAGATGCCGCAAATTAGGGTTCCGGATTCTTAACCCTAGGTGCTCGCTCCATGAATCACTTTCTGAGAGCTCCGTTCATGTCGTCGCCGCCGCCATTGCTGCCGCCGCAGCTCTCCAGGTGGCTTACCTCGCTAGGAAGCGTTACTCTTCTGAAGTGAGTTTGCTAAAGTTTTTTTTATTTTTACTCTTATCTGTATTTCTTGTTTAATTCTGTGCTAGCTTGAGTTCTATGTGTGTGTTCAGGCGAATCATATGTTGTTTTTCTGCGTAATTATAGGGAATATAATTGTTGTACTCACTCTGCTGAATCAAGTGAAAGTAAAAAAAAAAACTGTTTTTTTGTCTAAAGAGAAAGAATAGGTGCTCGGAATTCAGAGCACGTGGATCTTAGGGCCCATGCATTGTCCTGGGTGAAGCCCTATTATCAGAGTGCGCTCTGAATTCGAAGCAAATAGCACAAATCTTCTGTAAAATCTTAAGATTGTAGAGAATGGTGTTCTAATATTTTATATTTGACACTCTTCTTCATTTGTGGCACAAGACTCTTTGACCGGCCAAAGATGTGGACTGAGTTAAATGGAAGGAATTAAACGGGATTGCGAGTCTAGGAAGACTTGAACTCAAGACATCCTGCTATGATATCATTTGAAATAACTATATTTCTTTAAAAGTTTACGCTACTAGTGGACACTTATTTAGTATTTAATTTTCAAAGTAGGCTATTTGGTTTGGCCTAGACTAAGTGAGAAGCATGTAGGTATGCCTTTACGATCATGGAGGCATAGGATTGCTTTCCTTTCATGCATATCTTAGTTCGAGATGATGGAAATACCCCTGTGCTTAGATAATATTGTGTCAAGCAATTTTTAGGGGACTAGTCTTTCTCTTTCCCTTTGCTGCCTATTCGCTCCCTCTGTTGCTTCTTCAATGCCATTATATTCTCAGGAAGAAATGCTCCGCTTCCGGTCTTCCAGATGCTATGAACATCAGAATTGTCTTTTCCTTCTGATTTGGGACTGTCGGGATACTACAAATTCTGTCCCTTTAAGCTCTTATTTCTTTGGCTGATTTACCACATTTCTTAAAACGGAGATCACTCATCCCTAGTTTTAAGCATTTTCTCTTGTTTGAACAATTAAGTAGCAAATTGTTCTTGAGTGATTCTTGTAAAACGTGAGTTGCCCTTGTATAAATAACTTGATGGGCCTTGATCACACAGTGCGAAATGTTTAAGCCCGACTTATTAGTACTAATGTATAGTCCTACATTTATAAAAGGCATAGTGCTTTTGGATAAAAAACTGATGAAATTTTATAATGTGAGCTGTACACTTTTCAGAGGTTGGATGCACAGTTCCTTAAGCCTCAGTTTGGTGCTTCTGCGGATGGTGGGACTAAAGGACTTCAAGCCAGTTGTTCTATTCCTCCTTTTATCATAACAGATACTGTAGAGGGAGATAAGCAAGAGGAAGCTGAAACATTCTCTGATCTGCCCAGTATGATCGCTGAAGATAACTTTGGTTCTCCTTCTCTAGCAATGAATAAGATACAGAGGGAAATTACTCAAGACTCTAATCTAGAGCCTGTGAATGCTGACAGTGTTGAATTAGCGAACAATTATGAATATCTGGAGAAAGTCGCAAAAGAGATTTATTCTTGCAATGAAGAAGAGCCTGAGATCACTACTATATCATGCTTTAGAAGTTTGATGCCAGAACCTCTTCATCTTATTCAAGACAGCATTAGCTCCTCTCAATCAATGAATGTGCTGAAGGTTTCCAATATCTGTGGAGAAGGTTCTCGTTCTATGGCAGGTCGGACCTTGGAATTGGTACATGTTCCTTTGACTTATATATTCTTCACTTTTTCAAGCTCTTGACAATTTCTAGGTGTTGCTGTTCTTTCCTTGTTCTTTATTCAGAAGGCCGGGTTCCTCTCGCATGCTTAAGGGAAGGTCCTGTAGGTAAGGAAAAGAAAATAGAGAAAGTCTGCGATTTTACAAAAGGTGAAGGAAGAAGTCTCTCTCATCGAAATAACAGTAGAACTGTGCCTATGTATCCACAATCCAACGTAAAAGGCACAAATGATCCATCAGCATATTTAAGAACCTACAGTAGCTTGTTGAGGGATGGAAGGTACTATTTCCATTCTGATATAAAATAGTCTTTTCTAACTTGTTGCGTTAAACAAAAGCATCTAGAGTATTCAATGCTCTCTTGTTGATTTTGGGTATTCAATGCTCTCTAAGTGATTTTGGTCATCTTGAAATTGAAGAATTGTTTCAACTTCTATGTATTTCTAATAATTAGGTTGAAGGACTGTCTAGACTTGCTAGAGAGCATGGACCGGAAGGGGTTGTTGGACATGGAAAAGGTATCTATTCTTTCTGCAGTATATTTGTTCGTACTATGTTCTCACCTCTTTCTGTGCAGATTGTTGATATCTACCATCTTTCCAGGTTCATCAGAAAAGCTTTTTGAATGCCTGCAAGAGTCAAAAGGCTGTAAAAGAAGCAATCCGGTTTGGCAAATTGATTGGGAATCCAACTATGAGCACCTTCAACATGCTATTGTCTGTGTGTGCAAGCTCACAGGACTTCGATGGTAATTAGTTTATTTTCATTAAAAGCAGATTGATTTACTTTTGGCTATTAATACTTGTTTTTCATATACTCTTTGTAGGAGCATTCCAGGTAATGCTACTGCTAAAGGAGGCTGGGTTGAAACCTGATTGCAAACTTTATACCACGCTTATATCGACCTGTGCCAAAAGTCGAAAAGTTGATGCCATGTTTGAAGTACGGTAATCTAGCCAAGTATACAAGCATGGAACAAAGTGACTTTCAGTTCCTTCTTCTTTATTCAAAGTTATAAAATGGCTTGTAGATTTTACTTTGTAGTGTAGTTCGTTTTCATATCATACATTACAATATTAACTGCTCTGTATGGTGATTTATGCAGCTCAACTTAGTTATGTCAAATGCAAGTATCTAAGCAATTACAAATCATGTTGAATACTTGTATCTAAGCAATTGTATAATCGGAACACAAACCTTTAGTTTCTTCTCTGAGTTAGATTAGTAGTGATTACAGGAAGATGGAAATATTCTTACAAAATACTGGCATGTAATACAGAGATATAGGCAACTTTTCACATGACCATCTAATATAGCTGTTAGTCTATCAACCATGAGTTTGTATCTGCTCTTCTAAACCTATTTGTCATGTTTTTTTAATCTCACAATACTTCAAACTTCTAGAAAGTAATTAATCCAGCCACATTAATGATTGTGTGTGTATATTGCACCTCAATGCCATATGCAGTCCCTCTATGTGGGCGGGTCACATTGAGAGACACACGTGCCATATCGTACCTCCTGCCTTCTAACTAAGCAGATCGCATTTCTCCATGCAACTGTATATGGAGAGCCTTCATACATTATGTGAGGCCACATGTGCAATTAAATAGCAAACCAGCCTAGATAAGTGAGCTGTGGGTAGGGAGAAACCGAGAAACCTTAACGGCCCAAGATTAGTTGGCATTGAGTCATGAATGGGATTTTAATGAAGTAGGAGATTGATCAGTACATATTCTTGTTGATGGTTTGTTACCCACTACCCTTGAGTTCTGATATGTATATTCTTGGTAGTTGTCTTGTCATATTCTAGATTTAAGCGATTAATTAATATCACTGAAATTGTTAGGTTTTCCATGAGATGGTTAATGCTGGCATAGAGCCAAATGCCAATACATACGGTGCACTCATTGATGGCTGTGCCAGAGCTGGACAAGTGGCAAAAGCATTTGGTGCTTATGGAATCATGAGATCCAAGGTATGATTCGAAATTAGTTTACGTTTCTCATATTCTAGTTCTTTTGACTGGCTACACTAAGAGCAATTGATAGTCGTATTTCCCTCTAAGGCAATTTTGTATATATCTTCCTGCAAAATCATCATTATACATATATGACTCTGTCTGAATTATCATTTATGCTGCTTGGAAGTGCAATTTACGGAAATTTAAGTTGGGGAGTCATTCCGATTTATGGGTGGAAGTGGATTTTGCTTTAGAAGTATCATTTGAAAGCAGGACATTTTTCTGTAATTACAAGGGTATATGGCGAGAAATTAAGTTTTTGAAGGGAATAGATGAATATATAGATTTTGCAGGGATATATGTGCGTATGTGTCACTCGATAACTTTGCAGTGATATATATGTGTATTGATATATCTTCCTTTTGAATACTTTAGATTTACTATGGGTTTATTCTTTATACCTAATGATATCTTATTTACAGTAGAAAGTGCAGCCCGATCGAGTTATTTTCAATGCCTTGATCACTGCATGTGGTGAATCAGGAGCTGTTGATCGTGCTTTTGATGTCTTAGCGGAGATGATGGCAGAGCCTAAGCCAATAGAGCCAGATCATGTTACAGTTGGAGCTTTGATAAAGACATGTATTCAGGGTGGCCAGGTCTCTATAACTGTCCTAAAAATGGTTTTTTTGAACTTAAGTTTGTCTTCCTAATATCAGATCAGTTCGTTCTTTATCCTTAGGTTGACCGAGCACGAGAAGTGTATAAGATGCTTAATCACTACAATATAAAAGGCACCTCAGCAGTTTACACAATTGCTGTCAGGAGTTGTAGCTTGAATGATGATCTTGGCTTTGCGCTTAAAATCTATGATGATATGAAAAGGAATGGGGTGACACCTGATGAGGTAATAATCTCTCCTTACTCCATAATTTTTTGAAACTAAGTGAAAGATTCATTTATTTTAAGTTATTTGGTTTTATATGCAGATGTTTCTAAGCACCATCGTAGACGTGGCTGGGCATGCTGGGAAGGTTGATGCCGCCTTTGAAATTATACAAGATGCTAGAAGACAAGGAATACGAGTTGGAAACATGTCATATAGTTCCTTAATGGGAGCTTGTTGTAATGTACGTTGTTGAGTACGAAACCAAATTGTCATACGACTTTGTAGTTATTTTCTCTTCCCATACTCTCAACAATCCTCGATAACTCATGTTTTGGTTGACTTTAGAAGGCCTCTCTCTACAGATGTCATGATTTTTACATTTCTTTCTGATATTTTAGCAGCCCATTAACCCATGAGGAAAGTGATAGATCTAGAATAAAAATGGAGGCAAAAATGATGACATATTGTAGGTTAAGGGAATGAAACCTATTTCACAGGGCAATGAAACCTATCATAGGGGAAAGTGACAATCACAATGTCTATTTTCTTCACCAAAGAAATTATATGCTTGCTCTTCTGCATACTTATGCTTCTCTGATGCTAATATGCTAAGAGTAGTTAGCAAGTTATTTCCAGCATATTTCTCATATGGTTCTGTTTCACTTGAACTCTATTGTCATGACTACAGAGTATCCGTTTTTATGTAGGCAAAAAACTGGAAAAAGGCACTGGAGCTGTATGAGGAGATCAAATCAAGCAACATTCTTCCAACAGTATCAATGCTAAATGCTTTAATCACCTCCTTATGTATGCCTCTTCTCGTCCTAGAAAACTATTTTGGTCGCTTTATATCTGTTCTAGCTTTTGCTTAGTACTCTTTTAATTCTGTTTGTGTTAAAAGATCAATACCAAAACTTAGAAATTACTAACTTCTTTTGATTAAACCAGCAGTGGCATTATTGTATTAAGTTATGGTGCATAGGTTGCATAAGCGGTAGTGGTTTAGGTGTTGATGGTAGGGTGGGGGAGGGAGGGACGGACTAGCATTCTAGTGTGTTGCAACTCTAATAAAAAATATGCATAACTTAGTCAACGAGAGGGAGCATTAGGAAAACATGAATTAGTTAGCCAAAGGCAGGGAGGATTAGCATTCTAATGGTTGCGACTCTTATAAAAAACATGGACAACTTAGTCAGAGGTAAATGCTATATCTCATTGTTTGCTTCTAGAGACATGAAGTTGATATTGCATTTAGGGCTAGATAAAATTGTTAGCCATCTCATCAGATTACAATAAGTAAAAATTGAATTAGTTACCATTTTACATTGTAGCAAAGTGTTACTATTTTCTGGATATTTATTTATTATGATCTTTTGGTAGTTTGAAGTCTGTTTTGTTAATTACATAGTGGTTACTCCACATACTCCCCAGACTGAAGCTGATTATACAACAAAATTGCAGGCGATGGTGGCCTGATCTGGAAGTCTGTTCAGGTTTTCAATGAAACAAAGAAGTTAGGAGTGCACCCAAATGACATCACGTATTCCGTTCTTATAGTAGCATGTGAAAAGTAATAATTATAACTTATAAATTATGCCATTTTTTAATTTATTGATTGCGGTCGGATTATTAATCTCTGGATTTAAAGGAAAGGCGAAGCAGAACTGGGTTTTAAGCTATTTGAACAAGCCAAAACTGATGGCATTCGTCTAAGTCTCATCATGCTACGCTGCCTCACTGGTAAGTTCGTCCGTAGTCAATCCATTATTTAGCTACTTAAAATTGAAGGAAACTGCTATGGATTGGTTTCCTAGATTGTTTCTATCGGAGATTGTGTATGTTTATTTGACAAGGCTTGATTTACTGTTTACTTCACGTTTATAGTAGCTTAATGTGGTGTTAGCAAAAGGGAGAGGGTGGGGACGGTGGTAGATATCCCCACTATTCGAACTATCACATTTATAGCTAGTGGATATTCCACCTTTAGTCTGAATATCCCCATCTGCTGCCATATCCATGGTAATCAATTCTATGGGAATAGGGTGGAACTGTGCTGTTCCCATTGTCATCAAATATATGTTCTTGTGGTGGGTTTAATTCTTTTCCTTTCGGATGTAAATACAATCAGATACCATAATGAAATTACTTTGTTGAAGGTTTGTGCCTACAAAGCTTTGAGAACGAATGCTCACTTGGTAATACTGTTGTCACGTTCAACTCCGGAAGACCACAAATTGATAACAAATGGTACAATACTTCTCTGACTGATCCTGAGAGCTATGGATATGTTCTTTAAGATGTTAGTTTGTTCAATATTTTTAATTTAATGACTTCTAATTCTCAGATTACATATTTTCCATTGTGATATAACTTCCGCTAAACTGTTTCATGAAGATTTTTAAACACAAAAACCTGTACTAGTTTGTTTTGGGACAAGTTAAATGCTGTATATCACCTATTGCATTATCAATTATTAGGAAGATTTGTATACTGCATAAATTAAGAATGTCAGCGTCATTTCATTGACTTGTTTAGCTCCAAGTCCTTGAACTTTTGTCCATAGCTCATATTAGCAAGTAGCCAAGCATGCCACTAGACTTGCATCAAATTTCAAGATTCAGTCTGTTTTTGAAAGAAGATACTACATAACATTGCTCCGGTATGCAGTTTCTAATTGGTAAAGTATTGCAGGACATCATTAGCTATTGCAGTATATCGTGAAGCAATATCGGCCAGTCTACTGCCTACAATTGATGTTATTTCTCAAGTTTTAGGTTGCTTGAAATTCCCTCATGATTCCTCGTTGAGAAATAAGTTTATTGAGAACTCGGGGATCAGCTTTGATGCCCCAAAATCCTCGAATATAAGTTCAATGCTTGATGGATTTGGGGAGTACGATACCCGTTCTTTTTCCATACTCGAGGTATTGCATAACAAAAGTTACTTTCTTTAATATTTCTCTCTCAATTTCTTTCCATCACCAACGAGTACCTGACAATAATTTATTCTCAGGAAGCTGCTTCATTTGGAGTAGTTCCACGATTATCCTTTAAAGAAAGCCCGATTGTTGTCGATGCTAGGAAACTACAGCTCCATACTGTTGAGGTAGCCATCCTAGATCAACGAATTTCTGCTATGCCCACTAGTCCTCTGTAAATAAAACAATCAGTGAATTATCTACTTAAATAAAATAGACTATGATGAGATAACCGTAAACCCTCTTTTAAGCCTTTACTTTTCCTCTTCTCATGATATTGTTTCTTCTCTTAAATGTAATGGATGATAAGTGAATTTTCCTTGCACACTGTGGGGTAATAGTTAATTAGATTCTGCTTCATAGATAAATGACAGAATGGAACTTGTGTATAGAAATTCTGTGGGAGAATACATTCTTTATTACCGTTTGTTGTTGTGCACAGAATACGCTACTAGTTTTGAAGGATTCTTATGCCTAATAAAAGGCCTTTGAATCTTAAGACCACATTTTATTCCCTCTTCACCATGCGCCTGCTAGGAAATAATATACAATGACTGTACGTGTGATTTTGTAAAGGTAGCTTTCCGTTCTTTTCCTAACAATACAAGTTCACAAAAATGTAATTACAATGGTCTTCTTATAAAACTATTGGATTTGCATCTTACTTTCACAATTACTATTTGTTTACTTATACTAGTTCTAGCATTGCTAGGATAATGTGTACGAGTATAATATGTCAGTTTTCATAGTGTGTTGCTTCATGTTGATTTGACACTTTCCTCTTTGTCAAGCAAGAATATTATACTTAATTGGTGGCATTTTCAATTCAAAGAGAATAATAATAACTATGGAAGGCAAAATATTATTTCTTCATAATCCATTTGATTCCATCTTCAATGTATGTTCAGGTTTCTCTTTTGACAACTTTGAAAGGTTTGAAGCATCGACTAGCTGCAGGTAAAAAGTCTACTGTAATTCTTTTGTTCCTTACCTATCAGTTTTGCACGGAAGTTGTTATTAATCAGTTGAAGCTTTTAGGTGTTAGTACTAGCTGATAGTTGACATGATATAAGGCTCATGTAGAGTTATTTTTCATTTACCGTTATGGCCTCACCTGTTGCAGATATCCTACAAAATTCAAATGTTCATGTATACCCTACATGTATGCCTTTTGACTTAAAAATATTGCTGCTCTTGAATGAAAAATGGCAAACATTTAAATTTTCTTGCTGTATTAACTAAGCAAAAAAAAAAAAAAAAAACAGTTTACTCGCTATAGCTCTTTTTGATGCTTCTAGAGAGTCTGTGCACCAGAGTATTTTAAATACTACTTTTCCTGCAATTAATTATTTAGCATTATCCATTTCCACAGGTGCGAAATTACCCAGCATCACAGTTTTATTACCAACAGAAAAAGCACAAATTGGATTTGTTGAAGGAGAAAAATCAATTAACATTGCTGGAAGGTGATGGATTTATTAATATATCTATTCAACCGCACTTATATTTGGTATAAGTAGTTCATTTACTATTCTGTGCGAGTCTGCAGCAGCTGTAAGATATGGTGTTTATAATAATAGGACTATCACATTCTGCAAACTGAAGTCACTGAAACAAAAATTTCAGCATATTCACTTTATTAATATGAGCCCAATCTTATCAGTTAACTCTCATTTAGAAGTACGCTTTACAAACTATACTTGCTAACATCTGTTTACAACTATTCCAAAAGACACAGGTTGATAATATATCATAGTACTGTCCACGCACATATGCATACCCAGATGCTACTCTCTTTATCACTATCCCGAGATAGAAATTACTATGCCTGCTTGAATCATCAACTTCCTGCATTATTACAATTCCGAAGGACCTCTTTTTATATTGTTAAGTTGGCTATTGTATGTGGACTGAGTTAAAGTTGTAAATGCAGGGTTGGTCAAGCAGTTGGTTCACTCTTAAGGAGATTGGGGGTTCCTTACCAAGGGGGCGAATCACACGGAAAAATAAGAATAAATGGTCTTGCCCTAAGGAGATGGTTCAACCCAAAACTTAGTGATGGCACATCTTCTGCCGGAAAACCAGTAGAAATGATTCCGATACAAATGCGGCTCGCCAAAGGGATAGCCGATCAACAACGAAGCATTCGCAGCACGAAGAATCTCTCTCTTTATTAGTAAGACCGCGAGAATCTCTCTCTATATTAATAAAAGCTCTGCTCCCATGCTGATAATTTGCCCTTTTCAATTATTCAAATTTTATCGGACGCATTCTTGGCGCATTTAGCAAGGGATAGGTTCTTGTGTGGTTGTTTGTAGTTATCAGCTATTTTACTAGGACCTGTGTTTACTCCTTTGCGGGCATTGAGAAGCAGAGTGTATAAGAAAAAATTAGTCACTTCTCTATTGCAATGTAGAGTGGTTTTCTGGTGCCTCGAGTTCTATCACTAATGCTCATCTGATGGCTAGAGATAATTTTATCTTCCTGGTTATATGATATGATATTATATTATTTTTAGAGAAATAAATTTGGAACATTTTTTGTTCTCAATCGAACTCAAGAGCCTGAATCAAAAATGAAACTGAATTGGAATGGCCAAATCTCTTAGCATGCTTGTTTTGCGAACATAACTTCACTTCTCGTTGCAGTCTTAAGGGAAGCAAGCGATGCATGAGGAGAAAAAGCATCACAACTTCACTAGTGCAGATGCATGCGTACAAGTACACGAAACACACAGGCACCACACGTCTGCAAGCACGCAGAAATACTACAAACACAAGAGTCTCACAATGAGCATGCGGTCATCAATTGCGCAGACCTTCGAGCATGCACGCCACAATACAACGAAGCATGAAACACACAACAAAAGCACAACGCGTGCTCACAATACCACAAGCACAAAGATTGCCGAACCAAAAAAGAACTATCAAAGGATAGCAGCATTGAGGGCAATGGTGATCTTATAATTACCAAAAAAATAAGAAAAAAAGCTTACTACATCACTTTAAATGATGAAAATGAAACAGATAAGAGAGAGAGAGAGAGAGAGAGAGAGAGAGAGAGAGAGAGAGAGGGAGGGAGGGAGGGAGGGAGGGAGGGAGGTTCATTGATACAAGCAACTCCTGAAGCACCGGACAGATGCCGCCTAAATTACATGAATATTTATACATCATAAAGCCCATTCATATTCACTCTTCTCCGAAAGTGCTAAGAAGGCCTCTAATTTTACTTGCATGAATTGCCTGGTAATGCATCAACACCAAACATCTGGTGAACATAAGACTTTCTCTGTTCTGGTTATCTTCCTTTTTGGTTTCTGGAGAAGAGCTTTTTTTGAAACCATATGTTGGGCTTCTCGCGCTTAGCATCAGATACCTCTCCGCTTCTGGCAGTTGAAAATAGACTTTTTTCAGCTTCCGCTTTCCCTGAAACTGCAGCACACCACAAAGCAACGCAAAGAAGAGTGCCAGGGAAAGTAATATATCAGCAGTAGAAAGCAATGCATTTCCCAGTGAAGCTCCTCTGAATTTTGAAGCTCAGTGATAAGAACCTTTTGCCTGATCAAATTATCAAATTCTTTAAATACAAAACCTTTGTGGCGGCTCTTCCTCCGGTATCTGCAAAAGAAAAGTTCATATTACTATATCATTCTCACTCCATTATTAGGTAAAATGGAGGAATAGCCTAGATTGATGAGTAGATTTCCTACATAGAGAAAACCTCAGCAAGAATCAGAAGCACAATTATCATATGGATAATGGAACAGGATTTTTCTTTTTTTTTTAAGAATTAATAATAGAACGGAATTTGTTAAAACTCATAATGCTTAAGCAATTTCAAGTTAGAAAATACAGAATGAGACAGTTTTGTACCTCTCCTATTGACCATTCTTTCTTTAACCAAATACTAGCATCAATAGTTTCCGAGTGTGTGTCCCTGCGAGAGGAAAAAGGAAAGCAGCACAAAACACATTAGCAATTTAATTGACAAGATGTGAATAATATATGACTACATTTTAAAACCAGTAATTTAGACAGCAGGATATTTACTATGAACTGAAAAATGATGTACATAAAGTTTCAAGATCATAATTAATCAGCTCATCTGTAAGTATCATATGCTCTGCAGATGAAAGCATGATAAAGCTGAATCATAACACCCACTTTACTACACAATTAATTCATACATAAATTTATTGAATTCCTTAGTTCTCATGATTGAATTTAGGAAAGCAACCAAATCTTTCCCTGCCGAAGTAGTCTTTCCTACAAAGCAATAAAATAACATCTAAAAGCATTTAAAATTTATGTGCATACTGCATACATATATGTAGCAAAAGATTATACATATCCATATTCCTCTCACAAACAAATACGAAAGAAGATGTTCAAGCATCCTATTCCTTTCATTTCGGATAAGAGACTTATCATCACCCATTAAACTGTCTAGGCATCCCAATTGTCATACAACAGTATCACTGACTTACATTAACTATAAATTGCATATTAAATGTCCAGTTCACCAGATGTTAACTTACTCATTGGAAGACTGATTAGCGCTATCAGAAGGAACTTTTAGCCAATCATCGAAGCTTTTAGATTGACTGCTTGAACTATTGGATTGAGACGAAAACTGGTTATTTGTAGCCTTGAAACCACCAGCACTAAAGTTCGATACGCCTAGACCTGGGGAACTTCCAAAGGATTGGCTTGCCAATTGGCTACCAAATGCACCTGCATGAGAAAATATATTCATTGAGAACCACCCAGTAAAACCCTTTACAGTACACTTCATACAAAAAAAGTTGGAAGAACTAGAGAGAAACAGAAAACTAAATTTAGCCATCATCTGATGGAAGGAGTAAAAGCCATCAATTCCTAAATTTCTAATTCCTAAATATGATAGCACATATATTAGAATACAGAAATAAAGACTCCGAAGAGATCGTTAATTTAAGGCAAGGCTGTAACAGAATAAACACAACTTAAACAGCGAAAAAAATAAAACATTCTACAAGTGAAACAGGGATAAATGGGAATATTGTGCGAAAATACAGCCCAAATATCAGAAAAAGAAATGGAAGCCTTTTTGCAGGGAAATGGATTATACACTTCATTCAGTACTATCATGATCAGCATAGGATAAGTCAACAAAGACATTACAGACATAAACATCACAGACATGAATCAAGCAATTTAAAACAATCAGAAAAGAGAGAAAACATAAAGATGAATAATTATAGAATAGTATGACACCTGGAGCCCCAAAGTTCATTTCAAATCCAGCAGAAGCTTGGCTGGTATTCAGGAAAGAGTTTGACTGACCAAAGTTGGTACTTTGGCTGGTATTCTTGAAAGAGTTTGACTGACCAAAAATGTTATTTGGGCTGGAATTCTGGGAAGAGCTCGACTGACCAAAAGTAGTATTTTGGCTGGGATTCTGGAAAGAGTTTGACTGACCAAAAACAGTATTTGATGGGGTTCCTGGTGCAGAGGCCCTGAAAAAGAATAAACAAACTTAAAAAGGTAATATGAATATTAAAGAACATAACTGGCAGCTAAGCACAGCTATTATGTTGAATAGAAGTTGCTTCGTGTATAAGCTGCGGTAACTTCTATAAACTAAGAAAAAGCATAAATTTGTCCAGAAAATGGAAGGAACATTGCCTGAAGCTGGGTCCAGCGTTAGTTGCTGCCCCAAGTTGACTAAAACTTGAGAACACAGGTGGTGCATTACTTTGAGAAGCTCCAAATGGTGCAGCACTGTTGGTTCCTGGAGACGGGCCCACCGTGGGAACACCAGGTTTTTGCAATACATGTGGATTGCGGAGCAAATTATCGAATTCCATCAGCTTGGAATTAAGTAAGTTCCTCTCTCTTTCAACCTGTACAAAGAAAGGCAAGCACTTGGCTATGTGTAATTACACCAATTTATAAACATAGCTAGTGACTTTAGAATTGTGTTGATTTTCAATTTGTCGAAAGCAATCAATCCAGGACAAAGAGTCCCACAGTAATAGATCAATGCATTCCTATCTGCAAGGGTTAGGACTATTCTTTATGTACGAAAAGAACTTCTGAAAAGGGAACGAGAGGACGGGGGTGTTGGGGGGAGGAGAAATTATCAGCTTACTATTGACTGTAGGCTACGTCCTTGTCTGGCATCTTCGTATGCTACAGCTCGTAATTCTTCAAAGCTAATATCACCAACAATGTCGCAGCGACCACTGAAAGTAGAAAGTATATACAAATTTCAGAAAGCACAAACATATATTTCTAAAAATACAAATAGGAAATCACTTAGTTACATTCTGCTTATAAATGTAATCTTCCTTCAAAGAAAGGGAGGGGGGGGGGGGGGGGGGGGGGGTGACCCATGAGAAACAGCACATGAAGTAATCGACTTAATGATCAAAAGAATCAATGAGAATTCAAATTGATTATCAAAATTATTCAGCTTACTTTTTACTATGACCGTAGCATGTAAGCTTCCAGATTGGTGCCTCATTTTTAAAATCCTCTGCAATTTGCTGCTTGCAGGATTCAGGATCTGTACATCTGCAGGAAACACAGGACCTGACTCAGTAATCCATTTCTGATAGAAAGCAGAATGGAAAGCGCACACGCACGAGCGAGAGAGAGAGAGAGAGAGAGAGAGAGAGAGAGAGACTCACATATGAACAGGTGCTTGAGGCTGCGTGTCTGTCTGTTTTGAAGGAGCAACAGAGGAGGACCGAGTCCACTTATTCTCAAATGGCTGATCACAATATTAGAAGCGACATCAATTCGTTTGGATAATTAATTATGAAAAAAGAAAAATGACAGCTGAAATCAACAGAAAACCTCCAAATTTACTATAGCAGCACGGAACGTAAAGACTTCAAATAAAAATGTAAACTGTATGCCTAATGCCTGCACAGTCCTGTTATAGCGACTTAGTCCGTAAACTCTTTCACTTAAACAGTTTAACCCTTCAAAAACTCTCTCATACATTGGAATTTCATAGCTGACAATCAAAAGAATCTTAATTTTCCTGTTAAATGATCACTTTATGCCTTTCTGCAAATTACACCCTTGCTTCAGTGTACTTGAAAAAGAATGTCATTTTATAGAAATCATGTCTCGACAGATTCCATTAGTAGCTAGAGATGATATTATAATATATGAAGAAGTTGAGAAAGTGTCTCAACGATATGTTCAGGACTAAGTCACAATATAAGGATAGTCAAGAACTATCCCTACATGTTACCCTCGAACAAAAGCACAGAGTACAGTGTTTAAATGAGAATTCCAGGGACTAAGCCACAATATCGAGATAGTATAAGGACAATCCCAATACATTTTACCCCAAAATAAAAGCATAGTCTTATAAACTAACCTTGGCTGGACTCTGATTTCTGGCACCAAAATCGGATGCGCCTTTCAACTGGGAGTTGTTCTGTGCGCCGAATCCATAAGGATTAGGCTTCTGTTGTTGACTTGTTTGTATAGATTGGGAAGTGCTTTGAGTTCCAAACCCAAAAGGCTTAGATTTTGACTGCTGCGGAGATACATGCAAAAATTTGCATTGGGCTCCATATTTACAGCTGAAAAGGAAACCGAAAAAAAAAGTGAACATCTAATTATTTTAGAAAAGCAAAATATACAATAACTAAAATTTAAACATCGATAAGGACAATAATTATGAGATAAAGATACGCGGAACAATCAGATGATAAAGCTTGAACTAGCACACCGTTTGGTACCTATCGTTTCCCTACCATAGTAGGTGAAATATATCTGTTTCGATCAACAGCTGATTTGAAATTACGATTCGAAGTTTTCAACCCAAAAATGAAAAAAAAAAAAAAAAAAAAATCGTCAGAAGGGATCAAAAGAAGCCTTTTTTATTTGGAGCAACTGTGAATTTATCTATGGATCATTCACCTAGAACATTACGCAAAACCCCTCTCCCCTCCATCCTAAAAGGAAAAAATAAAAATCAAATCAAATCAAATAAAAGATAGAGATGGATGAGAAGAGGAACCTGCCGCGAAGAAAATTCCTGCAGGGCTCCTGCCGCCGATTCATCGCTGCTCCTTTCCGGGAGACGTCGATCGATCGACTTCTAGGGCTTTTCTAGGGTTTCTTCGCAATTGGCCTTCGCTCGCTCGCTTTCTAGGGCTTTTCTAGGGTTTCTTTCGCTTGGTGATGGTGCGGAGGGAGAGAGAAGTTGAAGAGGAACGAGACGGGGAACGAGGAGGAGGCTGTTGAACCGGTGCTAATGGGCTCCGTTAAGGATTCGGCAATCTAAGCAACTTCGCCACCGACTTTAATTAATTACGAGACCTGTACAGTATTATCCATTTATTCTCGTCCAATCCAATAGATTGATTATTGGACCTTTCCGTCAGCCACGTGTCAGCATATTACTGGTCGTCGAGACGGTTTAGGATAGCACGCGAATCTTTCCCCCCTCTCGCGCCGTCAACCGATCAATCCAAGTCTCACCGAATCTGCATCAAATTCACCACCCTCCGGAAAAAGAAAAGAAAAAATTAAAATAAAATTAAAATTAAAAAAAATAAAATTTCGGACCGACCGTTGATGATGGCCCTCTATTGTCCCCGCCCCGCCACCGGAGCTCTCCTCGGCGGCGGTGGCGGCAATGGCGGCATTGTGGTGGCGTCCGCCGCACGCGCGACGCCTCCGCCGGGGAAGATAGAGGAGGGGAGGCTGGAGCGGCCGCGGTGGTCGGGGGAGACGCCGCTGTCGCGGCTCGTCGGCGCTCTCATCTCCTTCAAGCCCCTCTACTCGGTTATGAAGCTCGCCTCCCGACAAGTCATCATCAGGTAATCGTTTTTTCCCCTGCTGAACTTAGCTGATCTTTTCCCCCATTGTGACTCTATGTATGCTTGCTTCTAATGGGTTTATTTTTGTTTTTTTTTCCCTTCCATTTGGGTTGCTTCGGAATGGATAGTACGGCCGAGAAGTCGAACATCCCGTGGAGGGATATGGCGAGAGAGATTCTCGAATCGGATGTTCACCAAGAATTCGAGCGAATTCGAGACCCTTCTGTTGTGTACCCTGATTGTGAGCTCTCTTTAATTTCCTGATTTGGTGTTTTTATTTGTTTGGATCTGAATGCGTTATACATTCCACTTGCTGAGTTGAAATAATCCTGGGTATCAAGAAAGAAGCAACAACTGAATTTCAAGTATCTGAGACAAAAGAGATGATTGGAAAGGATTTTTTTTTTTTTAAACTGTTTTTCTTCCGTAAATGATGTGATTCATAGCACTCCAGAAGAGGAAATCATTATTATTTAACCTCGTCTTCTCGGGTTAGTTTTGTGTGTTAAATAAAACTCATTTAGAATTGGTCTCACTTTTCGCCATGTGTTTACCTATAAAACTCATTTCTTGTTCTAGACTCCTTATATGCTGCTTCTCGGGAGAAGAAAACATATTATTGGCATAGAAACTAACTATCAATATAAATTATTTTTTTTTCTCTCGACAGATTATTTAAATCCGTTTCATGCATACGATGAAGGAAACCTATCTTGGCTGGTAATCTGATTTTGTTCCTCTCTTTCCATCCTAAATTTCTTTCTCTAAATAGCGAAAAGGCCCTAACACCTACTTTTCTTTGAATTTAGGCTGCTGCAGAAGCAGAAGCTGCAACTATGTCTATTGCAAAGCGCGCAATACCGGAAGCTTCTACGGTGGAAGAAGCTAATAAAATAGTTCGTGGAAATTGGTTAACTGCGATTGAACAGCATCATCTCAAGTACTCCGGGAACTGTGAGATTAATGACATTCTCGATATCGGCTGCTCGGTAGGAGTGAGCACAAGATTTCTTGCTGAAAGGTTTCCTCCAGCTAAAGCCACTGTGAGTACTTAGATCTAAACTTTTTCGGGCTAAAATCATAAAACACCACAAACTTTTCCTTAATCGCAGTGTGACCAGTTAACTGCAATTCGATGCCAAAAGAAACACTGCTAACTACTCATTTCAATTTGATTTACAAAATTGGACTTGGTAAAATATTACTCATTAATTATCAAATGCAACAGAAACTGAACAAGTTCTTATGAAGGGAAAAAGGAAATTTCTCTGCATGAAGATATCATATTTGTTAATTTTGTTTTTTCGATATGTTTGTGTTTAAAACTAACATGTAGTTATTATTCCTCGGTACAGGGACTAGATCTGTCACCTTATTTTCTTGCTGTAGCAGAGTACAAGGAGAAGAAAATAAAGAGGAAAAATCCCATCAGATGGGTCCATGCAAATGGAGAAACTACTGGATTGCCTTCAAAATCATTTGACCTTGTCTCTCTTGCTTATGTGGTATGATCTTCCCTCTGCTAATTTTACAGGCAATGCTGCTCTTTGAGTATAAAATCTATCAACAAGCCGGAAAGTCGTAGAAAATGTATTTCATTCATCCCCTTGATACTGTATTTTGTTCATCAGAGGTTACAGTATGTTTTGCAAAATGCTGCTCAGGGAATTGAATTATAGCTTTTTCCTAACTAATCATACACCTCTCAATCTGCAGTGCCATGAATGTCCTGCGCGGGCAATTACCGGATTAGTAGAAGAAGCCTTTCGACTCCTGCGACCCGGAGGAACAATTGCTTTGACTGATAACTCTGTAAGTAATCCCTAAAATCCAAATTTGCAATATAAACATCCACTCATCACAAACTAACCAATTACTCGCATTTCTGCTTGTTTTTGTATTTTATGTAGCCAAAATCCAAGGTGCTCCAGGTATGCTTTTCTTGGCCCAATGTTGTGGCATGGAACAATGCTATTAAAATCGAATGTTTTAGATCTTCTTGGTACTAACCTTTGAATATTATTTTTTTTACATTTACCCAGGAATTGTCCCCTCTATTGTTCACTTTGCTTAAAAGCACTGAACCGTTTCTCGATGAGTACTACTTACTAGACTTGGAAGAAACAATGAGAGAAGCCGGTTTTGTTAATGTAAACACCATCCTCACAGACCCGCGACATCGAACGGTCACAGCAACTGTGCCTTTGTGAGATCGAATCTTCGCGGTCCTGCCGGAGGTGAACTAGAGAAAACGAGCGTTGGCGGGTCCTGGAGTGCCCGTCAAGGGCGCTAACGCTCTATTTTCTTCGTTAGATCAGGCCTCCATTTTGCTTATTTTCGTCATAAATGAATTATGGTTCCCATTTGTAACTTAATGAAGAGAAGAACATCCGTAACATGTTGGTGAAAGTGCAAAATTTTGCAGATTTGTCAGAACATTTGCTTAAGATTAATACATCTTAATGCGCAGCTTCTTGTGGTAATTTAAATTTCACGTCTCGGTCTTAAGATCAGAAAAAGAAACAAAAACAAAATACAGAAACCTAGAGACATCCACTAATCACACTACTGAGCTTGATAACTGGATCAGCTAAATTCGGGCACTGATAGTGAGATTAGCAGCATAATTTACAAGCCCTAGAGATCATTAGCAGATAAAAACAAAATACGAGAACATTTAGTTCTATACACAATGAGATTCACCAAAAAAAGAGCAAATGAAGCTGCTCCTACTGTTGTTTGAAAGTATTCAAGTGTCTGCACATGTACACAACACATTAGCAGAGAGCTTCCTCCTCAAGTTACCCGCTGCCTTTTCTTTCGAAGTTCCAGCTGAGAAGCAACCTCAGCGCATTTCCTTTTCATTTCCTCTAGTTCGTGCTCCAGTTCCTCAATCTGCTTGTACAAGCATTAGTTTTTGTAAGAAGACCTTTATTCAAACCAATGCTCAAGAGTTGTAATTTATTTATGTGATTAAGGATAAAAGATCCATAGGTAGTGACCATACCGTCTGCCTTAACTGTGCATCCCTGAGCTGAAGTTCTTCACGCCTACTCAAAAGAGAGAGAGGGGGAGAGAGAGAGAGTAAACATATGGCAAGTAGTATGACACAAAAAAATATAATTTGGAAGTACATTGGCTTCTCGTTTATTCAAATGTATAGCTTACAATTATAGAGTCATTTTCTGCTCTCATTTTGTGGAAGGTAAAGTGAAAAGCAAATTTGCATAACAGAAGAACAATGCCTACCTTGTGAACAGTTGAATGTTTTCTTCGCTCAGTTTCTCAATCAAGTTGGAATCCATTGAATCAAAGGATCCAAATTCTTCTAATTCCTGAAAAGCGTTAAGTACTACGAATTAAAACATATTCATCATTGTAGAAACTCATCCCACACAACTGAAAATCAGCTTGCTTTTGGTGAAATAGCACATAAAGGAAGTCATGTATTTAATGTCAAGGTTCAAGCCGAGTTGTTTTCACATAGAAGGCATATACACCTACTGAAAAAAAAAAAAAAAAAAAAAAAAAAAAAAAAAAAAAAAAAAAAAAAAAACCATATTAAAGACAATGTACTCTAATTAAAAATTAACTCAGTTTCTTTTTTGTGCAATGGAAGGTTTTGATTCAGCATAGAGCGAAATAAAAGCTAGCATGCTCCCTATTTTAATTAAAGATCAATAAATCACTAATTTGTTCAATGCAAAGAAAAGAGCTGTGACTAAGGGAACAACTGAAACCAAAAGGCATGCACCTCTCCTGAATCAGATGGCTCCATAGGGGTCTCTTCCTCCTCACATAGGGTTATAGGTAGTGCAGCAGAACCTTCACAAGAAAAATTACAAATGAAACATTAGACATCCAAATCCAAAACTACTTTGAGTCAGGAAACATTAATTACGGTCATAAGCACTAGTTTTACATATTCGTTTTTTAATTTTTTAAGATGAGCTTGCAGGCTGATCGACAACAACATGAATAGAGAACCCAATTTCCTGGAGCACTTAACCGCAAAGAATGAGTTTAAGGAGAAAGAGGCAAGTCCAAACAAGGACTAAACTTTGAGTAGAAGCGTCGTGTGTTTAAAAAAAAGTGTCAAGTGTAGAGCGCGTGGCATAACATACATAAGGTTTTTTGGATGCCAAAAATGTGGTCAAGTGTAAGGACTATCTATGCATTGTACCCAAGAGCTATTCTATAAACCTTGTCCTGGAGAAAAGATCTACAGAAAAGATTTATAGCTTTTCGTAAAATATAACATAATTCTACCAATGGCTTTATACACTTGATACATTTATACCCCTGGCATTTCTTAGAATTCTCAGAAGATGCCACATGCCCCCTATCTCTAGAACAGCCATGGCATTTTCAACAACATTGCTCTTACCAAAAAAGTTACAACAATAACATAGGAAGGGAAGGAGATGACAAGAGTACCATGAGTAGCAGCGAATCCAATAACATGCTGAGCTGACTGATCCTGAATATTAGCTGCAAGTCCAACAACCGGTTCCTCATGTAATCTTTTCTGTGGCTTATTTGCAAGTTCAATCACTGGTTCCTCATGTAAAGTTTTGTGTGGCCTATTCATTTTCTGTTGCATGTTTTGCACCTGTCCATTTGAACTTTTATCAGAGCCCTTCTGCTTACTAGCCATGTCTGCTTTTCCTTTGATAGGCTGGTAGCCAATTAAGTGACAATGATTGTTCCTGCATATTACTAACAAGATATTATATGATGAAACTAAAATCTACCCCATGGGTGTGAAATTAGCATCAGTATTTACTATGTAGCCCTCATCATGTGTATATTTAATGGAGAATAGCAATTAACATGAAAGTAATCTAGAATTAGCGTCTCTTTAATAGCAAATTTCAAGCATAAAAAGAGGTTGTAAACAGATGGAATAATGAATAAAGTTTGCTAGTCTACATTGAATTGTTATGGAGTATGCGATGGAATGAGCAAAATCACTTACTGAGAGGAACTCACCAGTAATCTATAACTATTTGCCTAAGCTTTGTTTCTAGTCGGATAAACAACGGCGTCCTTTCAAAATCCTGCTTGTCATGAGCAGGCTCAATAAAGTTTGCCTCAAGAACTCCTGCATGTTAATAACAACAAGCAGAAAGTGCATAATAGGCTCTGTTCTTGAAGTAATTGGAGAGGCAACACATTGATAGGAAAACATACCAACAACACTCCTCCCTCTGCTAGAACCTTCCTGGAGCACCTTCCAGAAGGGCTGTGTTTATTCATCGAAAAGAAGAAAATTACAAAGTTGCAACCAAATGACAACTATATAATCAGGCATGGCTAGCTCATTGATCTGAATGAACAAAGGCAAAAATTCAATAATATAGATAGAATGAAATCCGTCTGCCAGAGCATGCAATCAATGAGTTTTGAAAAGAGAAAAATAAATGTAAGCAGTACCAAAGTGGCCCAACAGTTACATGTTCTAAAAGACAAACTATGTTTCCTTAGCTAGTTAAAATGCATAAAGAAAACCTAGAATAGGCAATTACATAACTCATAAAGAACACGTACAAACAAGATGTTAAAAATTTAAGCTAGCTGCCAGATTAAAATACATAAATACCATGATGAGGCGGTTCTTGTGATAAACATTAATGCCAAAGATGCCCAAAACTGGTGCCTCCTTTGCAAAGCCAATCGTTGAACGAACTGAGACCTATGACAACAGTTCAAAAACTTTGACCATATAAGTAAATAAAAATAGTAAAATAAAACAGATATATTAACGCATAAATGACAATAGGAAATGGTTAGGAGGACAGAAGCACATTTCCTTACATGCATAAAGCAAACAAAAAGCATAAATGGGTGCAATAGTCAGCCAGAGCTAAGAATTAGGCACCGAGAAAGCCCTTAACAAAAGTTTAATGAAATAGAAGGTAATCAGGAAGCATTTGCTATCCAAAAAAGATGCAGCTGAGCGTGTGTCAGTTATCATGTTATCCACATCTTTTGCTATGGTTGCTGCCAAGATATCGGATTATATCAGGACCTCCCCAGTATGGGAAGCATATTAAAAAATTATTCAAACCAAAATAATGTAGCCCTGTATTCTGGAAAGGCCTCATCCTCATGGACCAAACTACAATCAAAATTTCAAATCAATAGATCTACATGTGCTCATGAAAGTGATAGCAGTCACTCAAATAAACAGAACATTGAAAAAACAGATAATGATTGGACAAAAGAAAACGTACAGCTTCCAAGCCAACCCCAACTTGAGGTTTGTAAGTCACAACTTTTTTAAATTTCATCTCCTCAGTGATGTGTATTTGCTCGACAGGTTTTCCTCTTAATATAATCTCAAAATTCTTGAACTTTCTGAGGTAAAGAATGGAGGCATATGCCTGCAGAAATTCAATCGACTTAAATACCGAAAATATCAAATATATAAACAAACATAAGAAAAAACACAAAACAAAGGAGATCAAACCCACGCGCAATGAAGATCTTAGTTTGTGTGAAATATGATGTTGCACAATTTCTCTGTGGAACCTTGAAAAGCCTCCAGTGCTGGTTTCATCTCTGAGTAATATATCCTGCAATTTAGTAACAGAAAATGGAGAAATCCTTGGCATTATAGTAGTGCATCGGCTAGACAGCTAGTATAGATTCTATAGAAGTAAGATAATGCAAGTCTTGTTTTATGTGCAAATAAGATGTATAGTACATGACAATCTTATCTTTTGAACTTAAAATTTCAAATAATAAATCCAACTGGCATGCAAGAAAAATTGACCAGTCATTATGATAAATATAAGCGGCATGTAAGAGAAAGTGCTAAGTCATTTTGACAAATACAAGTGAAGCAATTTCTCATTATATTCTGATTCATTCGGCAAACATTTTATATAGTATGGGCATATCTTATTAGCAAACAAGTACGAAGGTTGAAATCAAATCAATTAAGGGTTGAGCATCAAGCAAAGCAAGAAGCATCACTAATAAAATCATGATTACCTCATCATCGTCATCAAAGTCCAGTTCCAGGAGGCCATCATCGTTCATCCATAAATTGTATATGAATACTTTCGTTCCATGAGAAACAACATCCTCAAACTGAGTATCAAATTAAAAAAAAAAAGATTTTCGTAATGGACTTCTATTAGAGCATTCATTTGGAAAGAAAGTTCTTCAATAATTTTGAGGAAAGAAATAAAAGCAAACTTACTAATATTAAATTCTAAAACAAAAGGAGCAGACACCTCCTACCTTGCAACCTCGAGTTGTTTTGAGAATCGATTACAACTTATATTTTATTCATCAGAAAACCAGAACATTTAGAGTTACAATAATGTTCATCATAAGTCATAAGGTTTAAACATACTGACTTCAAACCAATTATAAAGCTAGTAGCTAAACCATTGTGTCATTGGCGCTATATCATTCTTTCTAGACACCAAGAAACCACTTTGCAACACTCTATTCATCGTGATAATGAACCTTTCAGCAAGCTATTTTCACATTTAGGCTATAGCTCCCTTTTTTTCCAGGGTAAATATGACATTGTTTGTATGATTTAATATATTATCTCATATTCTTAAGTCTTGATGACATAAGTCACATTTTACCAATCTAACAAAATTCGTTCATTCTTCATAAAGTAAAAAGAATAAAAAGCTTCTAAATACTAGTATTTTTTTTTTCTGTGATTCTACTAACTGATTCCCATAACAAAGTGAAATTTTAACTCAAGAATCCCCTTCCCTCATACACAATGGGTTGCAAATCTGCTTTGAAGTTGGCACGACTAAAATGAACCGTCTAAAACACTAGCATTATTTTACTATTCAATAATATTCTCTCCAGTTGACTGGTTCACATAGCAAAGTAAAAACTGAGCTTGAGAATCCCAGTTCACCCTAACAGAATAGGTAGCAGATACGTAAAGTTTATAAAACTAATGAACCATCATGCCTCCATTTCCAATCTTCATTCTTTGCCACAAATTATAAATACATGACAATTGATTGAGTTGATTGACCAAATTGAACTCTAGGCCGCATTTCAACATTGCATTGGTATGCCAAGTATATTCCAATTTCCAAGATAAGGAAGCCTGAACTTAATTGGCTTCATTTAATTCTTTTAAGCATCCAAACAGTACTACACAGGCCCTTTCTCTACTAGGATGCAGTGAGGTTGCCAACAAAGTATAACTCTCAACATTTCCATAAAACTAGGTGTAGTAAGGCCCATAGCAACACCAAAAGTGAAAATGTGTCCTTTTCAAAACTGATCCCTAAAGATATAAGGATCTCAGTTGCTATATTCAAAGCTCATCATCCAAACTAATGACCACTAATGTGTTATTGATATGGTTAGCAACCCAAAAGTTCACCAGCCAAGTCACTATGTCTAGAGACTAGAAAACGAATTTTGGTATTTTGCCGTGCGATTCTATTGTCAAAAAAAAAGTCAGTTAAGGTGTAAATTATTATAACTCTGAATGTTATCCTTTAACAAATTATAAGTTCTTCACATCCAAAAACATAATTTATATTTATTTTGTTATCAAAGTCTGTGAGCTAAATCTGCAACAAAATCCTGACAAAAGATGGAAGTGAAAAATACCCTCTACAAGTACCCAATGAAGGGGGAAAAAAACAGAAAATAACACCAATATGGTTCGAATGTATATAAGAACCTGAAGTAAAAGTTCCTCCTTTGAAGAAAAGGGAGACCAATCAAGGATTGTTTTCAAGCTACTATCCCAATCATCTTGTAAACCGTAGACTAAAGGTAAAATTTGGCCTCCTTGAATTTGGAAATCAATCTGGAAATAAATAAAAAAAATTAAATAACCCAAAATAGTGTGAGTCATGGGCAAAGACAACTTCTGCATAAAGATAAGGCAGTTAATCAAAAATGTATTACCATAGGGACAATTATATCATCTTTCATCATCCTTCTCAAAAATGTATATGATAGCAAGCCAATACTCATTGTTTCATTGCTAGAAGTAAAACCAAAATATTAGATCAGTAATAATTATTATAGTACTAAATTATAACACCAGGAACATAGATTCTTGCATAATGTAAATAAACAAAAGAAAAAACATTGTAAAGTTTGAATGATAAGATATGCAATAGAACTATCATAGACCTTAAAGGAAGCTGGAAAATATTATTAGTGTCAAGACCAAAACTGCAAACTAGCCACCTAGATCAGATGGGCTTGAATTGGGCAATGGTAAGCCTCGATCAGACCAGAAAATAATGAGCATCTTTAATTCATGGCTACATTACTATACAAAACCTAGGCCGTGAATTAAATTGTGATTCCGCTAAAAAAGCACAATCCCCCATGCTATGTTGTTTTCCAAGTCATTACTAGATCCAGATCAACTCAGTTTATTTGACAAACTTCCTAGCTTAGCATTCCCAGCATCAACAACAACAATCTTGGATACTGAACCCATTGTTAAAATTTTGGTTGCAATAGTACCACCAACGTAATTAGCCAAAATCTGATTCATTATAGCAACAATGATTGTTGGGTTCTAAAATTAGGGCTGGCCATGGCATAGGGAAATAGAAAAGATTTTCAGGGAGATGTGAGATGCAGCAACTAGAGAGTTTGCATGACAATGACATGAGTACTACTGAAGAGTGAAGACATATTAGCATAGAGTGAGAAATTATTAGAAGGCGAACGAAACAAAACATTTCCATGTCCAAATTGAAAAAAAACTCAGACACCAACCCTACATTACTTAAAGGAAGATAGAGGGAGAAAAAGGGGAAAAAAAGAAAAAGTAGAGCACTTCATTATTCATTCGGCACAAACTTTCACCTACTACATAAAGCCGCATGAATGCAATCAACGACGTATGATGTTTTATATAGCCTTTGCATAAGAGCGGCGAGGAGATACTTTTTTCTTTTTTTTGGTGGGGTGTTTGTTATGAACAGAGAGCACTTCATTATTCATTTTGGACAAACTTTCACCTAAATAAAGCTGCATGAATGCAATCATAGACACACAAGGTTTTACAGCCTTTACTACATGCTGACACATTAGCATGTAAAATCAGCCATTATAACAACTGAGGATAGTTTCATTAATAAAAGAGAGGATTAGTAGAACCGTTATGATATTTATGCGAAATGGAAAATAAACGACTCTCATGTACCTTTCACAGCTTGCACGAGTGAAAACGATCACATCAGCACCTAATCTCATAGTACTTGTCTTAAAGCCATTGCCATCTATTGAATAACCCCAGCATGACAAGCAGATTAGAATAGACTCAAATAAGAGGGAGAAAATAGCAATGATGTGTGGATATAATGCTTCATTCAACATATTTTCAGAAAGTTAAGTCAGTCTAAGTTTCCACAAGATTTGTCAAAGTATATATATATATATATATATATATATATATATATATATATATATATATAATAGGCAAAGGGTTTAACATACGTTAGTATCAACACTAAAGCCTGATCATACAGCAAATATATTTTTGGTCTAGACATTGTTTTTACTTAACAATTTTCAGTGACCGTACTAAATTACATGCTTGAGAAATATTAATAGCTAAACCATTGGAGAGGCATGTGATATTTCAATTAATTTTTTTTCCTTAAATAATTTAATCATATCAGAACAGAGTTAGCAGGTATTTTAGCTGCCTCTTCCCACTGCAGACCAACATCAATTACCAAGTTAGCATGTCAGTTACTCTTGAAACTCCTATACTGGTAGTCTGGTATTGTCGCATGCATATCGTCCGCTCTCTAAAAGAACCACCACCAAAACAAACTATATTTGACAAGCATTTATTCAAGCTGAAGGATTTAGATCAACCCAATAGATAAAGCAGGCTACATCCTATGAACAAAGGGAGATCTTTTGTCATAAATCTTGCTACTGTAACTTCCAGTGAATAGCCCTAATTATCTCTGAAGCTACCATTTCCTGATTTAAACATTGGTGATAGTTTCTTCCATCCCTTAGCCACCTCATCTTCCTACGTACAATGATTGGACCTCTCTGTTTATGATCTCTAGAAAGCTCAAGGCCACCTACATCCACCTCTCTCTGAAAAACCTCAATGGAGGTTTCTTCCCTCTAGTTCACAAAATAACTCTCTGCGCCTCTCTATCATCCCTTACAGTAACTTCATTTCAACCTCCAAACTACTTGGTATTCAAAGATAATTGGTTATCAAAAAGCTGCTGTTTTGATGCCCAGAATACAATAGAATTCCATTTTGCACCTCATAATGTCTGTATGTTTTTACCTTCTTGAAATGTCGAAGCCTATATGTCCAATTATGAGGGAGAATATTCTAAATGTGAGAAAGTCTAGACTTACATTGACCAATCGTTGATTTTGACCTCTTGGATGAGAAGCCTAAACTCATGCATCGCCGTATACCTTCAGGGTCCATTCCCCCTCCATCATCTGCAAGAAGCCTTTCATTATGAGTATTCAGAAGAGAATCCAATCCGTCCACGGCACAATTGGCCAAAAACATGCCGCTTTATAGGCTTTGCAAGTACCTTGAAAAAGCAACATAGGACTATTATCTTTCATATTGATAGTCTTATCCACCTTCACATATGTTGCACCATTGCAGATCTGGAAGGCCAAAAATCAACATATACCAATTTATTGAAATAAGTTTAATTCACTAGAAACAATAGGAAGTTCAAGAGCAACAGAAGCCTTGAAGACATCGCAAAAGAACATCACTTACAAGATACAACAAAACATTTTATACAAACCACATCAACTACATGTTCTTTATGAGTTAACAAGAACTTATAAAACACAATAGTATAACTTTATTTTAATTAAGGATTAAATTGTTAAAAATATTATATACAAACCTCATCAACAGCATTGTCCAGAAGTTCAGCTATAGCTGCGCAAAAGGGGGGGAAAAAAACAACTCAATAGATTATTACTTTTATTAAATGGTTTTAAAATGATAAAAATTCTATATATCATTCACATAATCTAAAGATAAGAAGCCCAGAGTGTATACAAGGGCTATCTTTTTCACTACAATGAACAAAAGAAAAATACATTTGTGAACATCCGTATACAAGAATAAAAGTATTAGCCAGTAACAAATATGAAAACAAGTTGAGCACATTTGATTAATTAAAAATAAGTGTTCGCTATAGATTGGAAATTAGGAAAGCACAGAGTAAATACATAAGTATGCTCGCCATTCCAAATTTCCAACGACAGAAG
The DNA here is from genome assembly GCA_016920855.1 of Puya raimondii. Lineage (NCBI taxonomy): Eukaryota > Viridiplantae > Streptophyta > Magnoliopsida > Poales > Bromeliaceae > Puya > Puya raimondii. The sequence continues at coordinate 51,232,302 of JABWPP010000050.1, read as the reverse complement.
GCAGCTTACCAAACAAAGGAAAGCATTATAGAAGTAGCAACTTCTATAAAAATTCATCAGTTCCGCAAATCAACATATTAATTGTTAAGGCTGTATCTCTTTTTACTCTTATCTATATATGTTCTTCTTCAAATTTAATTTCACTATTTCTCCTGTTGTTTCTTCTACTTCCATTTTGGAGTATAACTTTAGAATCATCAAGGTAAATCATAGGAATAAGCTAGTAAATTCCTCATAGTTGTAGTATTAGGCACCAACTGTGCAAGTTATTTAAAATGGATCTCATGCTTGTTCACGAAATACTACTAAAAGAAATTCTACAATGCAGCTGCACAAGTCCACCCTACTTATTATCCTAGTACTATACAATAACTTTTGAAATGACTTTTTACTCTTAGCAGCAATAGTAATGCTGGACTAATCAATGAATATGTGCAATGGTGAGAACCTTCACCACAAAGGAATGTTTTGCTTTGCACTATAGCAGGGTTAAACAACAGGGGTTGCCTTATGGGCAGTCGAACGTGAAGTGTGACATATGAAATTGAATGAGTAAAGAACAATTATCAGATAACTACTACAAAGGAAACACGTTAACACCCCAAAATTCCCACTTTCTTTCTCTTTTGAAACAAAATAAAACTTATAAATATGCTAGATAATTATAATATACACTAATTTTATTCATCAGCCACCTCAATTTATCTTCTATTTCATAACATGATAAGTATCTTTGCAACAAAAATTTGCAGATTAAGCTTTACCCAAAAGACCATTCCAGAAGAGAAACAACAGTACCAACCTCCAAAAGCCCATTTATGTGAGGTCGCATTGGTGTGAAGAAATTTCGGATGCACACGAGCTCGGTCAAAATCAGATGTTTCCAATCCATCTGGCCCCAACATATGATTAGAAAAATAACCATTAAAAGATTGACCATAACAACAAGAACAACAGTATCATCTCTCCCATGGAAGAGAAGGAAAGAACAGCAAAATAAGATGGAAAAAAGATGGTATAGCAATTCATCAGAAAATACCAACAGTAATAAGAGACGAAAACATCTATGAAAAGCATTCAGTCGGGAAAGAGGGGCGATACAACCCAAAAAAACTCATTTAAAAAAAAAATACTAATAGGATAAAAATGATTTACGAACATCGAATTTCTTGGGAAAAAAAAAAGGTTCCTTTCTCGTGAAAAAGAGTTCCTTCCTCTCATTCATCGTATTTCTTAAATCATAATTCTCAGCAAAAATCAGAGGGAAAGGAACCTTAAATTAAATAGAAAAAGAACCACTAAACGACTAATCACAAATAATAATAACAACTACAGTCAAAAAATTAGGATAATCATATTTCTCGCAAAAAAAAAAGAGGGGAAAAACCCTAAAATAACATAATTAAAAAATATTAAAAACAAAGTGATTCATCATAAAATTAAGAATGCCAGCAAGAAACAGAAGAGAGTCAAGAAAACCATATTCGTTGCGAAAAAGGCTATAAAATAAGACAGAAAAAGAAACATAAAACGATTCATGACAAAAATACAAATAATAATACCAGCAAAAAAACTCAAAAAAAAAAACCGTGTTTATTGCGAAAAAGAGGGAAAACAGTAAATTGAAATAGGAAAAAGAACCATAAGAAGATTCATCACAACAACAATAAAAACAGCAAATGGAAAAGAAAAAGAAAAAGAAAAGGAATATAAAAGATGATATATTTCTAGCGAAGGAGAGCGGCGAGAGAACCGAAAAGGGCGCGAGAAGGAGCGGAGGAGGGTACTTCGTAGGCGCCCGCTTTCCAGAAGCTTCGACACTCTAGGGCACGGTACTCTCTCCGATCTCCTCCTCCTTCCATTGGAGAGGAAGAGAAAGAGAAACCCTAGAAGAGGCGAGGGAGGAGGAGGAGGAGGAGGAGGAGGAAGAAGGAAGTGTTTGTAAATTGGCGAGTGAGGGTTTTCGAGGGTTTCTAGGGTTTTTATTTTATTTTATTTTTAAAAGTGAACGGATCGACCCACGCATCGCAACGGGAGAAAGAAAAGGGCGGGGAAGTACTCATCAACGGAACGAGAGAGAATGGAAACCCCCTCAACTATGTGTTCTTTTGAAATAGGCCCCCAAACCTTCTTTTTTTTTTTTTTTTTTTTTTTTTTTTTTTGTTTTTTGGAGGCATAATGCTTTTGTAATATAATAATTGAATAATTTGTTCCCATATTCCCATAGACATTGTTATTGTTAGGCATAATCACAGAATTAATATTCTTTAAAATTACTGCTAAATATAATTTAAGGGACTGGGATGTACAACTTACGGTGATTCGAGAGTATCACACATATTAAGTTTTTCTTAATTTTTAATTAGTTTAATCTAAATAATTTATTTTAGATAATTGAAAATTTTATTGAATTTAACACCACAACGAAAAGAAAGAATGAAAAAAAGAACAAGCACATGGAATAAGTCCCATGTTGATAAAATACAACAATATGAAGGGTGTATGGTAACACTCTACCCTTACATTACATAGCAAATAGCAATCTCATGCATGTAGAGTACATGATCCCCTTTGTCTTCATTTTCTCTCGTCCTACATGGAACGAATCATCAATGAAACAATATTCAAGAACAAAAGATATAGCAATACAAGCAAAGCATCGATAAAACTATCTCACTAAGCGCATACAAAATCATACAAAACAACACAACAATTTGCAAGGATATACTACTAAATAATCAACAACATGTATTCTTGTATTTGTTGCATCTCACTGTCCATTCCCTTGAATTGCCGGGGAGTTGCTACTGTTCTTCTTGGAATGACTGAAATGGCTGAAGCTTTTACCCATTACTTTCCCTGCTTTACTTAGGCCGCTCCCCACAGCACCAAATCCAGTCCCGACCAACCCGACCCCTGCCTCGAGGCCCGAGCCCACGAGCCCGACGCCGGATCCAACAAACGATGCAGCGCCGCCTATTGCGTCCATCGTGCTCCCAATCAGGCCGGCCTCTTTCATTTTCCTCTTCTTCTCAATATCTCTCTTTTCTTGTTCCAGGGCTTCCATTTGTTCTTCCTTTGTGAATGAATGATATAAGACCTGCATTAATTTGAGATGCACAATAGAAACATTAGCCACAAATCATTTTCATAAAAGGAACAAGTATACTTTGCAGATGACCTGTATGGATGATTGTTCTCAAATAGAAGGAGAGCATCAGATTCTGATATCTCAATATCTTATGCAACAAGATCTCAGTGAGTTTAGTATTTTTGCAGGTCTCTTTTCTTTCTTCAAATGAAAATTCTATATACTATGAATGCACTTTTTATCTTATGTGCTGGTGGATGGATTTCCCTATTATCACAATACTATTTTATGGAATATTAATTGCAAAACATTCTAGCAAAAAAGCATAATTTCAGTGATTATACATGAATGCAGTATTTCTGAAACAAGTTTTCCAAATAAAAAAGTGTATAAAATGATCAAAAAATAATAATAAAACCACCTTGATCGTGAGTGTCCCTCTATCCTTCTTATCCTTGACTTTCACTGTATCTAGAGATTGTAATAGATTTAAAGAAAACTCCTTGGGAGTGTCCGGTTCCAAATCGATCAAAGGTAACTTGGCTATACCCAATCTCTCATGTTGTGTAATTTTATCTTCATCAAAAACCTGAAAGAACAGGGTGAATTGTTATGTTTTATTCACTACAGCCAATATGATGGTAGTGAATATCAGAATAATACGACCATATCAAGTGAAGCAGCAAATATAAATTATCTAATTAGAGACGAAGCATGGCAGGATATAAACGTATAGATTGACTTCTGAGGTTAGCAAAAAGATGGGAGTGAGCTTGATAGATGACGACTCCAAATACTAAAATGAGTGGAAGTAATCACACCTCAAGGATAAGAGATCGTGTTTCCTTGTCATCAGCAATCAGCTCAAATGTTTCATTCCATTCAGGGTTAAGATTGTCATCAATAACTCTAGTTTTGACTTTGAAAATTGGGCGTACATACAAAACCACATACGGATCGGATTTGCCAATCATATCCACATTTTTCAAAGAACTTGCTCTTACGACAGTCACAGTGAGCCTTCCCTGAGGCTTTAGTTCCAGCTCACTGCACAGAAAAAAAAAAGGAAATAAAGATAATAAAGAATAAAAAACTAAATAGCATCTCAACAGTGTACTCAAAAGTAACATGAACAAGAAAACTAGAAAGGGATGAAACATCAGCATAAGAACTGTCACTGGTTATTACAGAGAATGCATTGATGAAACTAAAGCAAACTCAATTTTCATAATACAATAGCATTTGACACACAGCCAATGTTCTCTTGACTTAAATATGCTGAATAAGAGGGAACATATGCTACCTTGTGTCAACAGCAACACCACCAAGTGGGACTACAATTCTTTGGGGCCATTGAAGCATGTCCGAAATAATGGATTGTACAGTATCCTATGTAATAGAGACAGCACAATAAGTTTTCTGGTAAATTCTAGGCCTAAGAGGTGGAGCATCAACATGCAGCAGATAATACAAGAATCATGAATAAGACATTAAAAGCTTACGCTGATCTTATCTGAAATTCCAGGAATAGCAGTCAAGCTTCCTCCCACAGCTTTTAGTGTGTAATCAATTCTAGGCTTTGGCTGAAATAGAGTAATAGACACAGCAGTAGTTCTCTAATTATTCTTTTCGGAAGAGATCAAGGGAATTAGTATTTACGAGGAAAGAAAAGGTTAATGTATTTGTTGGGATAACATATCCCTTTTAGATGATCCGGTATACCTCATCAAGGAGAGCAACAGCAACAGCTGAGATGCATGGAATCTCTTCGCAGAGTTGTAAAACGACACGCACGACAGTAAAGACCTGAAGATCTTTTAGCTGCAAATTGGAGCAAGGTGGTTGATGAAGCTCACGTTAGTTAGTGTATAACATTACTTCAGGAAAAAATTTCAGCTGATAATATCAATGTTCTGATAAATAATAAGCATGGTAATATCTATGAGATTGCAATTTACGTGGTTACAAAACCATATGGGTTTCTAATCTAGCAAGCACACCTGAATAGGGAGCGAGGCGACAAGTGCATCAACTGCGAGAATTATGCTTGGATCTCCACCCCACCGGAAATCAATATCCATTATGATTTGTCCTTTCTTAAGACTTTGAACGTGGATTCCTTCATTAAAATATGTACATGCATTTAGAGAAAGTAAAATGACAAGTGTTTCTGTTCATGAAATACTTGGATTTTACAAATTCAGGACTTCGATTGGCATACAAACCTTCGAGTTTCGGAGGCACATTTCCAAGAAAAAGTTTGCTGAATTTAAGAGATGATATTCCAGGTGGTCGATAATCATCAAGTAGCGGCTCGATAGAATCTTTAATGACCAGTGATGCTGCCTAAGATGAATACAGAGTTGAAATCAGCATCAGTGCAGAATTTACAACATCAAATAAAAGTAATATATGGGCCAGCAATATGAGAAGTTATAATTTGCAATGATAAGTATAATTCATCTTATAAGATTAAACAAAATGAGGAGAATCCAGCAGCTAAATGCATATTGGAGTGCACGCTCTTAAGTCTCCAAATAACAGTTATTCACTAGATTATATAATGTTGGAAACTACTCGCAGGCAAGCTGGTTGTAAAATTGAAGTTTCTCAATCCCTTGCGAAAATCTCTATTGATTACCTCTGTGTTATATCACTTTAGTACTAGGCAATTATTGTGGTTGTTGATTTCTTTCCTGAACAGAAATATTATTCTCCTTCATATGTTTTCCAGATACTAAGAACAGTCACTTGAAATAAACACGTCCTTACAGAGCTTCAACCGTAATACAAGTCATACAAATATGAAAATAAGGCCTAAAATAAGAGACTAAGCGTAAATAGGAAATGGGAGTAGATTAAAGCACATATTAATGCACTTATAAGGTGTGGAAATGGTTGAAACCTAAAAGCAAAAGTAGCATGTCCCTTACATCTGCAAGAAAAGGCCAGAGCTTGCTCAGTTGCTTATTCAACCATTTCACCTGTACAAGAACAAAATAATGAATATTAAGATAAATCCAAAACTGGTAAACAAAATAAAACATGAAAAAGCTTTATTTCTCTAATCTCTACCAATAAGAATAGACAACAAAATGACTTTATGAATGAATATGCACTACTGTACAGTAGGTCTGCAAGAAGGTGCATGTAATCCTATACAGAGAAATTACTTGAGAACAGATATGCTAATCAAGAATGTACTTCACTATAAGTGTGTCTTTCGAGCTTATATCTATTTTACAATCAACTCCATTGTTGAAATATTATCATCTTTTACCCATCCATATTGAAATCATCAATTATACATTTATTTTCATGAAAAGCCCCTCTATTTTCCGAAATTTATTATGAAAAGCATGGGTGACAATCAAGTTGCAACTAACCTGTTCAAATACTGGGAAAGATACCCATTCAGGATAATTGTCACCACAGAGTTTCCTCAAATCATCCCTAGTAAGAGAACCAAGAAGTTTGATGTCGACAGCCTGCAGATAAGAACAAATATAAACCGGAATACATAATTTTTGAGCAAAAACCATGATTGACTCTTCTAATAGATGATTTATGAGTAAAAGCTTTTCTAATGTCTGATTCGCTTGTTTCAGAAGTGAGCATCTAAATGCATTTGCCTGACTTCTAGAACAGATGGTTTGGCAAAAAAAGAATCTAGAGTGTATTGCCATGGAAGGAGACTAAAATGAGCTTCTAGGTCCCGAAAAACAAAAGACCCAGTTCAAATATTCTATTTCTAGCAGTAAAAAAAGCTATTAGGAGTTTTTTTCCTTTTCCTGATGAAAAATCTAGGTTGTCTTCTACAGTACTACTAGAAAAGTACTCCCACTGAAGCTCCAACCCGACAAAACACATGTTAAGTATAATCAGAGCCTAAATCATCCAACCATGCAGTAGATAACTCTCAATTAAGTTAGCAAATCTACCAAATTCAGCTCAAACTAACTGATGAATCCAGAAAAATCACAGAAAAATATCACATGCAAATGAATTCACAAACACAAGATTCCCCTGTTAAAGACAATTTTTTTTTCTAGTGATCATGATGATATCTAATCAGCGAAAAAGAAAGAACAATATGAAGTTCTTTTGCCTGCTTTGCAATCGATATCCTGCTCACTCGATATCCAGAAAAAATGAACATCTAAAAAAAATTGTTGTTCTTGGCTTCTAGGATAGCTTCTCTGCTCAACAAGCAAATGCGAGGTGTTTGGAAAACAAGCAGCGTAGAGCGTGTGGCTACAGAGAGAAGCTGAACTGAGATTCTAGGTTGCCGAAATGCAAAAGCACTAAATAAAGCTTCAGTTTTACTAGTGTGGTTAGTTTACATGTTACTAACTATTATCTTATTAATTAACCATACGCGTTCACAAACACAGAGTATACAACACTAATAAAATACGCTATGAAATCCATCTACAATCTCGAGAAACATCAGAAGCATGCTAAAAAAGCGTTTGATTAGCAAACCGATTGTTCTCTGGTTACTAATTGATCGATCCTTACAACTTTTAAAATATAAAATCCCATACTGAGATGCACACGAACACAGTGTTCCCTCTTAAAAATCAAAGCTTTGTCTCATAATCATAATGTCTAATCCTGAAAAAGGAATAGAGATTGATAAAACCGACCTTTGCGATGCGCTTGTTGCTCCGATGCCTCATCATGCGGCTCCACCCGGCCACCAACGCAACCCCCACGATCGTCCCCAACACCATCCCCGATATCAACCCCATTATAGCTGCTAATTACTACCAATTGCTCCTATTAAACCTTAAAAAACCACCCAAAAATAAGAATTAAACCCACCGATTCCCCCAATTCCTTCTTCTTCTTCTTCTCCGATTCTTCGATTCTTCGATTCTTTGGGGGCGTTTAGGGGGGAATTAAGAGGTCAAATGGGAGGAAAAAGAGAAAATTGGGTCGATGAGAAGAGATTTGGAGAGGCGGGGACCGAAGAAGAAGAAGAAGCTTTGGAGAACGTGAGAAAACGAGGGGGGAGAGAGAGAGAAGCGTACGATGGAAAATTTTTAAGTTTGATTTGTCCATAGCGGGAGAAATTATCTACTTATTTATTATTAATATTTGTTACTGCATTGGTCTATAGGCCGCAATAAACTATTGAGCGCACCCGGTGCATGCGATAGATCTTGAACACCATCCTCTATTACATGGGCCTTAGGGCGAGTTTCTGAATTCATAAATTAAGGGACCTTGCGGAGTATGACGAAAAATATTTGTGATTTGTTCTATCTTGTAACTTATATAAATGGTATGCTACCTCAGAAGTCATAAAGATATCATGACGTAAAATACGAATTAAAGTACTTGGTCTCCATTTTAAGAGTGTGCAAGGCTTCTCATTATTTAGTGATTTATGTAAATTTATTAATTAAATAGTAATTAATAAATATTTAATTTTTATTCATATCTATTTCTTAAAATGAGGCATCTCTCATAAATATCACCGCAATCCAACTTTTAAACCAGTGCAACTATTAAAAGATACAGATACGATTAGAATATGAGATAAATAAAGAACTGATAAGGCGCTGTGCACAACATATAAAGATACATAGCATGCATGCTGTCAAAAAATCTTATAAATCATGCTCTTTGGAAACTTACCTATCTACAATATTTCAACGCTTCAATGGTCTACAAATTATTTTACTCACGTAAGAAATAATAATTTTTATACATAAAATCTTCAAATATTATGGATAATTTCTTTTAATGATTTGCACATAGATTTTACGGTGTTTAGGAGTTTTAGAACTTGGTCCATAGATAGCTGTCCATGCATTGGTGTGTTTGTCTGTGGAGAAACGTTTTGCTGTGACGGTTACCAACCGTTGCCGTGCAAACAAAGTGACGAGAACAATATATTAATATAATATTACATATGTATAATTCTTGTGAACTATCAAATTTGTTGTACATAATTTTTTTCTTATATACATACACATGCACACACATGCATATATACATCTATATATTACCTCAAAATATTTTAATTCTTCATCACACATCTTAAAAAGGGATTTTACTCATATATATATAAGCAATAAAAGATTATTTACTATGTGTATGAACCAACCAAAATAGTTTACATCGTACATGTTATCGCAGCAATAATTTATAAGGATAATAATATTCGAAAAGACCCCAAGGTAATATTTAAGAAGAAAAAGAATTTAAAATTTTATGTTAATACCGAGAAGATGAGCTAAGCTCATATCTTTGGTTTCTTCAATAAGCTACTTGTCAATTGCTTTCGAAAGACCTTTCGTTCTAGGCAGCTGGAATATGCTCTTCGATCCAGATAATTTGAAAGGGACATGATTATATTATATATTATAAACTAGTACACTATTGTTTGAACTTTTTAATAGCCACCAAATTGTATAGAACTTAGATGCCTTGATTTTTTTTGTTTCTGGTTTCTTTTCTTTCTCGAACTTGCTTGTAGATTCGCCTCGCAATCCTCCAAAAATAATTAAAATAGTTTGTTCTTCAGAACTTTAAGCACCTTACTAATAAATGCATAAATAGAAAAAAACTAATTCGAATCACCGACCTTTTAGATTGGCTATCAGAATAACAATTGTTAAAATTGTTTATTAATTAACTCATTTGTCTAAGTTCCTGCTTAACCTATGGATTATAAAAGAGACGGGTCAATGTGATATTTTAGGTAGTATGCATTCAACTAAGTCACTATATATTCAGAGGAGAAAAACTTCTGATTTAATCGGCTATATATAATCAAGCAATAAGAGAATAAAAACTCAAGAAGCAATTGCAAAATGGCCTACAGATTTAGGATCTTTATATATTTTTAATGGAAGAGTTACATTTTCAAAGTATATGATTTTTTTCATACGTAGACCCTTCAATTTAATATCACATTAAACAATCACAATCAAAATTTCACACCTACACCTGTAGGAGGTGATCTATCTATGGTGGTCCTGGTGTAGGCAATAATTGCTTCTTAATGGACCACATCTCAAGCATGTACAGTGTAAAAAGAAGATTCTAGCTTAGTTATTACCAACACGAGATACGGAGGTACCCAGTTGAAGCTTATATTTTTAGGTAGGATCTTTAGTAAGGCTCACGTCTCCTGAAGAAATATCACAATTATAATAAAGGACATGGAATAAATAACAAGAGCAAGAACTGCTAACTACTTTTTTAATGATAAATAGACCGAAAAAGGATTTGCAATATATGAAAATATTGTCTTGATCCTGCACTCGCTAGGGGCGAATATCAATATGTATTGCGTGGTCAGAATGTAAGGACGAGCATGTAATATGCCGAATAAATATTTCAGAATTGATCGACTAAAAAAAGTTTTGCATATTTACTGTGCAGTAGTAGACATCTAGGATTCTCAAAACTAATGGTTTGGAAAAGGGTATCATTAGATTTATGAGAAATAAGGATCTAAAATTCATAGCTTTTGAGGTGCCAAATTAGATTTTGATTTTGCCGTGGGTAGAATGGGGCTTTTGCGGTGCGGTGTATGAAGTGTACGAGTACACCGATTGCAGGCAACAGTTCCTCGTTAGCTTGTCTCACTTGGGCCCAAATGGGCCGAAAAGGTTATGAAAGAGGTGGGCCCAAAAGGCATAGAAAGCTTTTGGAGCAGGTCGTCCAAATTGGCCTAAACGTAAACGAAGGACATGGGCCAAACGGGCCTAAGGGATTATAGTTGTCCACACTGACATGTGGGCCCCACCAGCAATAAGTGTTTACACATTATTAATAAAATTAAAAAGGGAAAACTTTAAATACTATCCCTGTGATTTCGTACTTTTTCACTTTAGTACCATATGGTTTAAAGTGTATCACTTTAGTACCTGTGGTTTCGTTTTTCTCTTTTTATTATTATTTTTGTTAATTTTTTCGTTAAATCAGTGAGAAAGTTAAAACCACATAGTACTAAAATAAATATTCGATAAATCAGAGATGTGTTTTCTAAAGTTTTTTCTATATGATTTAACTAAAAAATTATTGAAAAGAACAAGAAAAAGAGAAAAACGAAATCATAGGGTACCAAAGTGATACACTTTAAATTAAAGGATACTAAAGTGAGAAAATGTGAAACCACAGGGTGGTATTTGAAGTTTTCCCATTAAAAAAATAAATATAAAAAGCCTCCACATCTCCATCGCTCGCATCTTCGCTCAATTTCCCGAGCTCGTCGACGCGAACTGCAAAACCTCTCTCTCTCGATCTCCAGGAAGAAGAAGAAGAAGAAGAAGAGGAAGAAGAAGAAGAGGAGGAGGAAGGAGTAGAGCGATGTCGATGGCGGAGGAAGGGCGCCACGTGCTGGAGACTGCGAAGGCGGATCGGTCCGTGTGGCTCATGAAGTGCCCCCCGGTGGTCACACGATCCTGGCAATCGGCCACCACCGCCGCCGTCGCATCCGGTGCCGATGGCGCCGCCGCCTCCGCCCACCACCCCCACCACCCCGTCGTCGCCAAGGTCGTCCTCTCCCTCGACCCCCTCCACCCCGACGATCCCTCCTCTCTCCAGGTAAAATCCCAATCCCCCTTCTCACCCCCCCTTGTTGTTTCTACGATTGATCCGATTGTTGGCATGGATCTTCTCTCAAGTTGCGATCTTTAGGCTTAGTTTGTGAGGATTCGGGATTTAGGCATGGTTTTAGGGTCGGTAATCGACGAGGTGATGGGTGGCTCGATCCCCGGTTTGAGAATTTCTGTTGGGGTTTTCGTTTTGGGGGTAATTGGAGCGTATGCTACACGAATTTAGCCGAGGGTTTTATTTTGGTTTAACTTGTGTGGGAATTGTGCAAATCCAATTAGTAATTAGAGTTTCTTTGGGCAATTTTAGGGTTTTTTGTGGACTCTTTGTTAGGGTTGGTAATCGACTCTGTGTTAGGTTGTTCGATTCTCGAAATATGGGGAATTCGTGAAGTTTCCAAGAACTTCTGTTAGGTTTTTTTTTTCATTTTGCGCAATGTTTGGGGTTTTTGAGGGCTCTTGCCAGAGTTTTTGTTTGAATCGCTTGGTGTTTTCTTAAATAGTAGATTGGTTTCGTTCGAGTTGAACGTTGATAAGATATTAAGATGACGAATCTCCATTGAATCCAATCTGTTTGAACCCGACCTCTCGGTAATTTGACTTTCATGAACTGTTCCGTAGTGTTGTCTTATTGTATGTTGAATTTCTTTTGTAAAATTATTTATGCGGATTGCCATGCCCTTTGGTACCTTTCTATTCTCAGCGAATTTGAAACCTTTACATGTGATACTCATTTGCAATTTGTAAAAGAAAAGGCTTCAGTTCTGGGAATCATGTGGTATATATTCTCAAACCTTATGAACCCCTTCACTGTGTGTGCTGCATTTAGTTGAATCTTGGAACCCCTAGATTACTGCATCTACAGCATTTTCTTAATGTTGCATTTCAGACATCATAGTTTGTTGGTATCAGTAGAATCTGTTATCTGTTTATGCTTAAGATTGTTATTTTGTTGCGTTTTATAAGATTAATAGAACTTCCGACGCTCGTTCACTTGGCTTGGCCTATTTATGCCTTGTTAGTCTTTGGGATACTACAGTTTAAGATGGAGATGGCTCAAACTGACTCAGGCAATACACCCAGGAGTTACTCTCTTAACATGTTCAAAGACTTTGTTCCAATGTGTGTTATGTCGGAATCTAATCAAGGTAAAAATCCATCATTACTTGTGGTGAATGATGGCTAATTTTTGCTTATTTTCTCTTTATACTAGTTAAAATTTCTCTTTATCTGATTACTCTACTGGATCCTCTTATTATATAATCACTTTGATATAAAACCTTTTAATTGTAGGGAAATTTTCACTGGAAGGAAAGGTGGAACACAAGTTTGACATGGAGCCTCATAGTGAAAATTTGCAGCAATATGGCAAATTATGCCGTGAAAGGACTAACAAATCCATGATCAAAACGAGACAAGTTCAGGTACATATATTTTGTCATTTTCTTTTTAAATGTCTTCTTTGGTATTTCTTTTTGTGGCCAGCCTCTTATGGTAACTTTGTTTGTTCAAGGTTATTGACAACGATCGTGGAGTGCTTATGAGGCCAATGCCTGGTATGGTTGGCCTGGTTCCATCTGGTTCAAAGGTAAATCCAGTAATGTTCTCAAATTTTATTTTTGATTGCATGAATGTTATAGTGGGCTGATTTTTTTTTATTTTCCGGTTGTATATTGTATCAGGACAAGAAGAAATTAACACCAACAAAACCATCAGATGTTAAGAGAACACGTAGGGACCGACGTGAACTGGAGAATATAATCTTTAAGCTCTTTGAAAGGCAACCAAATTGGGCTTTGAAGCAGCTGGTGCAAGAAACTGATCAACCTGAGGTTTGTTATTCAATCAATACTCTAACACTAGATATACTTCACCTGAAGATATATAACTCTTTATGTAATCTTCTGATGCTGGATATAAATCTCCTATTAGCAATTCCATTTAAAGATAGTGGTGAAGCTGTTGTACAGTAGTGCATGTTTAGATATCGGTAATAAGTTTTTCTAATGAAAATGCCTTGTTGTTGTTCCTTTTTCCTTTACTTTTGTGTAAGAAAAGAATCATCTGGCTAAAAATTTGTTGCGTAGTTTGGTTTTAATTGTACTCCATGTTAAAAGTGAGACTACAAACCCTGAGAATTATATATATCTAGGCAGCTTTTATTTGCTCTGAGAGTCTGACGTTGTTGTCATTTCTTGCTTGGAATAAGCATACTACTGATTAGTGGGAAGTGCTAAATTGCCAATGGGCTTTCTTGTCAAATATTTTTGCTGACTTATAAAACCATTTGACTCCATGTGCAGCAATTCTTAAAGGAGATTTTGAACGATTTATGCGTGTACAACAAGAGAGGGCCAAATCAGGGTACCCATGAGCTTAAGCCCGAATACAAGAAGTCCACTGAGGAGGCCGATACTGCTTGAGAGCTTCAGCTGCTTCTTATGATTCTCATTGAGATGCAACTTCTCTCAGGGTAGATCTCTTTTCCATTCTACCAAGAACTCTTCAGAAGAAAACGAAAAAAAAAAGAAAAAAGAAAAAAGAAAACCCTAATATGTTCCATAGTCGTCAATTCTAGTATTGTGGCTTTGCATTTCGAAGCAGATGAATGAGAATTTGAACTTAGTTATGAGGTTTCGCCATGAAATGTATTAGCTGCCTCAGCATCTATCAATCCTACTGCTTTTGTAGAGGGAGCGCGTACGTCTTTATTGTCTTTTTTTGGCTAAACATATACATCTTGCATAAAAGTGTAAATTAGATGAGCCTCTCTCTCTCTCTTAATGAGCATGAGCCCTTCTTTTCAGTGTAAGGTATTTGACTGCGTCATATGCTTTTTATTATTAGGACAACAGGTCAAGGGTGGGTCAGTTGGGTCAGCGAACCTTGACCTATCCTAAAACTTTGCTTGGTCTGGTTTGTGTAAAACTTTATGGATGGTGATGTTATGGATGGGGACGCATACTGTATCTGATCTGTGTGTTAAATTGTGGCCATCTTAGTACTTTTTTTTTCTCTTTTTCAGAAGTAAAGTCATGTGGTTTGGGAAAGCCAAACAACAACAAAAAAAAGAAAAAGAAGAAGATCAAGGGCTTCTATTATGGCAGAAAATAGAAATGAGCTACTTAAAACCAAAAATTCTTAATGAAATGTCGAAAAGAGCTTTTGATAACTAGAAATTCTTAATGAAAAAGCTGCTAGTGTGTTTATCGAGTAGCTTTAAGATACAGTGCTTCTGCGTAAGCCTGAAATTTGAGAAGTTTAGAATAGTAAGCTCAAGAGAGAAATTTTGAATTTAGAATAGTATAATAGGCTTTAAGTAAGAAAAGGAATTTGAAATCTATGTTAACGTACGCATTAAATGAAACAAATAGGAAATCGACGATGTAATTGAAGTAGCCTGTTATTGAGATAACATTTTCGATATTTAACTGGGGAAATCCAAAGCATCTCCCCTTTTAGATAGTAAAAATTTATCCCGTTAAAAATCAGGTCCCTAATAAGTATTTCAAAATTGAGCGAGCGATAGTTCTCCATATATATATATATATATATATATATATATATATATATATATATATATATATGTTTGAACATAGGTGGTAGGTGCGTTCAGACGACAAATCGTCTGGCATATTATGAGAAAAAAGCTCTTTAGCTTTCTATGCAGTACGAAGTGTGGAGATTACAGAGGTGCATTTTTTGTCTCGGTGCAATAATTGAACCGACCGTTGGGGACAACCACCACCCCACCCCCCCTCCCTATTATTAAACCCATTTTTGGCCAGGGAAAGGTATAATCCCAAACCCAACCTTTAATTGCTCGGAGAACTGGGGACTGGGGACTGGGTACTGGGTACTGGAGAGCCCATAACATTCACATTTTCCTCTTTTTTTCCTTCTTTTTTTTTGCCCTGTTGAAGATGCCCATAGATAGATTTTACACAGTTGAATAGGTATTTGATGTCTGGTCACATTCATTATTCTAGGCAGCGGTAGTCACGATCACATTCCCCTTCACAAATATGTATATATAGTGCCGACCGTTGAATTTTAGAATTTCATGTGGACTTGTTTGGATCACCCTCTGCAAAATTTATATATTAGTAACTAAAATAATTTAGAGTTTGTAGAAAGTGAAAAAAATAAGTTTCTAGATTTTTAAAATTTTTCGCTTCACCATCCAAGATGCTTATTGAAGAGTTACTATAGATTTGCGCAAGATAACTAAGTTTTTAATTTGCATTAATAAGTAATAATATATCCACCGTTTGATCAGCCAAAAAGCCTCCAAAACTCTAAAATCAATACGAACAAAAATAAAGGTGGTGTCAATTGAAAAAAAAAAGTACAAGAGAAAAAAAACTGAGAGAAATATTATATCAAAATGGTCTATAATATTTAAGGGGATTCCCTTGCGCGTGAGTTGACCTACTTTTTATGGTCTTGTGATGAAAAGTGGAAGAGTTGAAACGGTGTTAACTTTCGTATACGGAGTTCCTTTTTTAATTTTTTATTTACCGTTATTTGTCTTTTCCATTCCCTTCGCAAGTCGCAACTGGGGCTCCCCCAATCTTCACAAAGAGACAAGGGCATAGACAAAAGGAGAGATAAAAGGTAGTAGAATATATATATATATATATATATATATATATATATATATATATATAAAAGGAGAGGTCACGTATCAGCAGATGTCGAGGACAGTGCTCTCACGTGCTCATGTCTCTCCATCTCTCTCGCACAAAAAGAAAAAAGAAAAATATAAAATACATCAGTTATATTACTAATATGATATCACTAATTAATTATATTTATTTTTCTTGAGTTCACCTATCCCATCATAATTATTAAAAAAATATTTATTATATTTTTTATTCAAATGAGAAATATGATTGACTGTTAATAGATAATATGGTGTAACTGATACATAGTAAAATCTTTTCTTACTCACACACACACACTTTTTCTCTGTAACCAAATTAAGTTCTCACATTCTTCAATTAATATTTTGAATTGAATTAAATAAAATAAGATAAAAAAAAGGTAATACTGGAGAAGAGAAATAGGGAGTGGAACTGGTGGGATGCCATTTAATTCCAACATTTTGGATTGGGTAGAATTATTTGCTTCCTGTATATACCTCTTGCAACTTGTGAAATATCCAGGTTGTTATATGATCTGGGTGCTAAATAAGCGCTATAACTGCTATTTGATCTCCTTTGACATTTGCAGAATTGAATTGGAATAAATAAGATAAAGAGAACTGATTTTCAAGAAAATAAGAATTTTTGAAATTTTTATGTCTCTGAGTTCTCAACCCTAACATATCTTTTTAGTGTATCTTATCTGGTCTTTATCCTACAAGTTAAGCATATTTTCTAAATATAACTTTTTGATAAAATTAGGAGAATCATAACAGTCAAAATATAGAAAACTTTTTAATCAACTTGTTGTTATTGTTGCTCGTTTGATAGATGCCGCTAATGTAAGCTTTTTTTATGAAAGTTCTTATTATGCATAAAACACATACAGACAACCCCTTCCTTTACAGGGCACTCTAAAAAGTGATTGAAGTTACCAACTTTGATAAAACCATTAACAAATTCGATAAACTCTCAATTCCATTGACTAGAATCATTCAGTTGCAAACAAAATAAAAAAAATCAAAAAAAAATCAAAAGTTAAAGGAGAAGAGTCTATTTCAGAATGGGGTATAGTTGAGGGGCTCTCCATGCATTCTCACCAGCCAAAATTAATTGTTTCCTTTAGAAGTCAGTACACAAGAACAAGGGCTATTTTGACCACTATTTAATTTAGAATTTAATATTTAGGATTTTAAACACTATATTAAAACATTATTTAATTTAAAATTTGTGCAAGAACACACACATATATATATATATATATAGTAAAATGAATTTGTGATTTGGATTTGGTGGAAACATCCCATATAGACTTGTTTGATACACCCAAATTAATTTTGGTTTTAGGTGGGTGTCACATGACTTTGCATTTATTTTCACGTGGACTCTTGTAGTCATGTGATTCAAAAAATTAAGGGCCAGTATAAAGTTTACTTTTTCACCTCTCGAATTTCGAAAGAGTAAATTCCTTGAAATTTGGAAAAGAAAAAAAAATTTGCCGACTTAAAAAATTATAAAAAATATATATAGTTTACTCATATCTTAGATTTTTATCATATATATATTATAATATATATATTGTTTTTTATAGTTACTATTTGACCTATCTATTAAAACTTTCAATTAAAATATGTAAAGCATACGAGTAAGCACAGAGTTGCATTAATTTTTTGTAAATTACACTATTTTTTAGAGCATCTTTCTCGATAATCTAAACTTAAACAACGAGCTAACGTAAGATTATTTACTTACGAAGAAGTCATCTAAATAATTTCTATTATATATTTTTTGTGCTATGAATGGTGTCGATAATTTTTTTTTTGTTTTGAACTCCACAATTTTAGTTAAAATTTAAATTTAGAAGGAAAGAATAGGATTAATAACAAGCAAAATGGAACGTTGGAGAGGGGATTAATTAGGTATAATAAAGCCACTCTTAATTAGTAAACAAATCCTTCTCTCTGATAGTTACACTTCACCTTCATCCCTCTCCCTTGCTCTCCATACGACTACGTAACACAGCTTTTATTTTTTTATTTTTTATTTTTCAAATTGACTAATTACTCATCATTTTTCTTTGGTTATAAAATATGAGAACTCCTCACCTGTAGGGATTTTGGAAATGGACCTTTGAACCACATTTCTCTCTTTTATTCATATCCTTCAGATTTTAATTTTATAACGAATTATTGAATTATTTAAAGAATATGTCCAAATTTAAAGAATTTTTTAAAAAATAGAGCCTCAAGTTAAAAAGAAAAATTGATAAGAGCCCATCTTCAACATGATCTATAGTTGAGGGGGTTGCCGTACATTCTCTCTCTCTTTTTTTAATTTCTCTTCACTGATAGAGAGAGAAAGAAGAGAGAGAGAGAGAGAGAGAGCCTCTTCACTCTTCTGCGATCGCCAATCTCTCTTCTCTCTCTCTCTCTCTCTCATGAAAAGCCAACACCCTTTTCGCTTCATCTTTTCTCGTCCTTTTCGAATTTGATCACCATTTTTTGGGTTTTTTATTTCTTTCCCCCTCCTTTGCAGTCCCATCAAACCCTAGACATGCCCTCGAGTCAACCTCCGCCCCCCACGGCGGCGGCGGCGGCGGCGGCCGATGCGGCGGCGCCGCTGCCGGAATCCACCACTCTCTTACGCCACCGCCTTCACCACCCCCACCCCCACCCCCACCACCTCCGCCACCTCCTCCCCGTCGCCGTCGCCGCCGCAGCAGCGGCCCTTTTCGTCCTCGCCGCGGCCTTCTTCCTAGGGCTCCTCCTCTACCGCCGCCTCTCCCGCAGCGGCACCGCCCCCACGGCCCCGTCCCCATCACAGCAGCAGCCGCCGACGACCGCTGCGGCGCTGCGGCGCCTCTCCTACGCGGCGCTCCGGCGCGCCACGGGGGGCTTCGCCCCGGAGCTGAAGCTGGGGCAGGGCGGCTTCGGGCCCGTCTTCCGCGGCGCCCTCCCCTCCGGCGACGCCGTCGCCGTGAAGCTCATGGACGCCACCGGATCGCTCCAGGGCGAGCGCGAGTTCCACAACGAGCTCGCCCTCGCCTCCCACCTCCTCTCCTGCCCGTCTCCCTACGTCCTCCTCCCCTTCGCCTTCTCCGTCTCCTCCGGCCGCGACCTCCTCCCGTGGTGGCGCCGCCTCCGTCTCCGCCGAGGAGGCGACGATGATGGGGACGAGGAGGCGGCGCGGCGGCGGCGGCGGATGATGCTGGTGTACGAGCTGATGCCGAGCGGGAGCCTCCAGGACGCGCTGCTGGGGCGGCGGTGCCCGGAGCTCGTGGCCGAGTGGCGGCGGCGCCTCGCGGTGGCGGTCGACGTCGCGCGCGCGCTCCACTTCCTCCACGCCGTGTGCGATCCCCCCGTCGTGCACGGCGACGTGAAGCCGAGCAACGTCCTCCTCGACGCGCGCCTCTCCGCGAGGCTCGCCGACTTCGGCCTCGCCCGCCTCAAACCCCCCGCCGCCGCCGTCGCCGCCGCCGCGGACGAGGAGGACGGCGACTCCCCGATCACAGCGGCGGATGAGGCCGAGGGGGAGGCCGCGGAGAGGGATCGGAAGAAGGAGCCCTCGGGGGCCGAGGACGAAGCATCCGTCACGGGTGACACGGCCGCGGAGAGCACCACCACCACCGCCACCGCCACCGGCATCGAGGCAGCGGCGGCGGCGCCACCGCCGAGGTCGCCGGAGGTGGACGAGGACGCCACTACGGCATCCCCTGTGGAGGCGGCCTCGACGTCCGGGTTTGATCGGACCAGCGTCGACAGCAGGAGCGGCATAGACCGCAAGAAGAGCGGCGGCGGCGGCAAGGACTGGTGGTGGCGGCAGGACAATGGCGGCGCCGCCGCTTCCGCTGCAGGGCCTGATTCGGGCTCCGGTGGCGTCAAGGACTACGTGATGGAGTGGATCCGGTCGGAGATCAAGAAGGAGCGGCCGAAGAGCGAATGGATGTCGGCCTCCTCTGCCGCGGCCGACGACTGCCTCCCAAAGCCCTCATCTGGCCGGAGCCGGCCTGATCACCGGCGCAAGCACCATCACCGCCGCCCGGAGTGGTGGGAGTCCCTGGGCGAGGACAAGTCCGTTAAAAAAGACAAGCCCCGGCCGAAGCGAGAATGGTGGCGGGAGGAGTTCTGCGACGAGCTCTCCAATAAGCACAAGCGCCGCTCCAATGGCGATCATCACCAATGGTGGCCGAGAGATGAAGATGACGAATTCCTTTCCCCTTCGGAACGGCGGAAGAGGAGGAAGCACTGCAAGAAGAGCGGTTCTAGTAGCCGCAGCGGCGGCGGCGGCGGTAACCTTTACAGTATGGATTGGTGGATGGACGGTACTGCTATCGGCGGTAGGCGGAGCAGCCGCGATTGGGCGAGCGGTGAGATCCCAAAGAGCGGATGCACTGTGAGCAGCACGCCGAGTATGCGCGGCACCGTCTGCTATGTGGCCCCCGAGTACAATAGCAGCGGCGTGATCTCCGAAAAATGCGACATTTATAGCTTTGGTGTTCTATTGTTGGTTATCGTCTCAGGCCGCCGCCCGCTCCAGGTAGCGTCCTCGTCGCCCATGACGGAGTTTGAGCGGGCGAACCTCGTCTCGTGGGCGCGCCACCTGTCACACCTGGGGCGGCTTCTTGATCTCGTAGATCCTTCGCTCAAAGATGTCGATCGGGAGCAGGCGCTGCTCTGTATCACTGTCGCCCTCCTCTGCATTCAGCGGACCCCTTCTTCTCGGCCTTCAATCAAGGACGTGCTTGAGATGCTCACCGGTGAGGCTGAGCTGCCGCACTTGCCCGTGGAGTTCTCGCCGTCGCCCCCAGGTGGGTTTTCGTTCAAAACTCGCAGGAAGGCCCGGTGAGTCGAATTTAATTCAAGTGCGGTAGGCAGTAGTAGTAGTCTTGTAGTGCCTTAATTTTTCTTCACATCAATTCTAGTTCTTTATCTATTTTGAGGTGATTGATGTATAAAATTCTTATGAAAAAAAAAAAGAAGCAATTTGAGTTCCATTTTGACGAGTCATACGTCTATTAATCCTCCTGATATTTTAGCAAAAGGGGTGAAGCCCTTTTTGGTGATGAGAAGAAATGATTGTCTTTTTTAATATTGGGAAGCTCATGCATACCTAACTTACTACTACTATACGGGAAATCCTTTCACTGTTGTGGGTAGGAAGGAAAAGGAGTTGATCAAGTTCTCTTTTTGTTCAGGTATTGATTTGAAACTCATCCTGCTTTTATACCTGCATGTAGTTAGTGCTTGATGGGCCCTGTGAACACACACTCTTTCTCTCTCTCTCTCTCTCTCTCTTTCTTCTTCCTTTTCAGTGTAAGCAACCTTTATTAAAGTTTGCCTCATTGCTACCATGCTTCTCCTTTCCAAGTTCTCATGTCCTTCCACTTCTTTTAGCAATGGTTGTCTTTACCAATTGCCAGATTCTCCGCAGTTGATGCAATTTGCTTCTCGGAATATTCTATACGGCGTCGACATGTAACTTTTGTAGTGACTTTGCCCCCCAAAAAAGACTCCCAACTTTTTTTATGTTCTGTGCTGTTGGCACTCTATAGATCTGTAAACGGAATGGTATTAGGAAATGGGCTTTTGATGACTTGGTTTCGTGCCTTTTTTTTATCGGAGAATCCATGTACAAGTTTAATTGTGTGGTAGGAGAGCTATCCACTTCGGCTTGTGAGCCATGGAATCTATGAGAACAGGTCAGCTATGAATACTCTGTACTAATAACATTTATTTTACCATGTGGGCTTTTCTTAGTTTCTGATTCGTACTACAACCAAGTGTTATGAAATTATCTTGATTAAAAAAATTCCTACGTCCACTACAGAGAAAGAATATAAATTGATTCCACTTGGTTGCTGGTGATTTTTATTGTCAATTCTTTCAAACTTCCTTCTTTTTTTCATTCTAGAAGGGAAATGTATTGGTAGCCTGTGCTTGTTACTGACATTTGCTGGATTCTGTCAACTGCTTGATAGATTTGTTTCTTCTGTGCTCCAATTAGTTTGACATGTTCCATTGACATGATGCCTAAATATGTCCTTTATGCACTAAACTATTAGTGACATTTCTGGCATAGATCCAAAGTTTTTGGGAAGAGGATTGAGGGTTTAGATCTGAATAGAAGAGTGATAGATCTGTTAGAGCCAACCGGATTTGGAGAAATTGAGATAAGAAATTGCAACAAAAAATATTTCTACTGCAATCTGTTTTTTGCAACGAAAGAAAAGCGAAACAATATCGTATTATATCCTTTACAGCAGCGAGGAGGGGAATGAAGTCGCTGAAAATTATGTTCACTTCCAACAAATGCTGCCGAAATTTATCTTTTCTAGTAGCAGAGAATTATTACAGAAAGATGCTGGCAAGGAGGAGGGAAGGAGAAAAAAGAGAGGTGGTAGGAAAACATGATTACTACGAAATAAATCTTATATTACATTCTGATTGAGTTCTTGAACATAAAATCTTCCTTCTTAATATCAACGACCAACCCAAGAAAAGAGAACGCCAATTCACTCAGAAATCACTAGAAATTAGGATATGTTACTTTGCGAAATCACTAGAATTGGTGGTGGTGACAGTGCTACTGGCGGAGAGATTAGTTGCTGATTGAGATTGTGGCAGTAGTGGTGGCGATGGTAACGCCAAGTGCAGGATCTGCGAGCCGTGGTAGTTTATGGTGGGCGGAGACACGAGAGTTGCATACATTGTATTCCCCGTATGGAGTCTATCTATCATACTTTCTTCGAGTACAAAAGATAAACACAAGACTATGAGGCTACTGAGGGCAGCCATGTCTTTGTTTCTTATTTACTGGAAGATTTCTGAGGAATATTTGAATGGCTCCATGTTATATTCCCATGCCAACTGAAAGTATGAATTAAAAGTTTCTTCTGAATCCTGTCCGCGACAAAGCGCCCCTCATTTTGTAATCCTTGATCTGATTTCACTATTTGGTTATAACAAAGCCTGATTGGTCCTACAACAGGATCCCGATTTTAACAAACCTTCTCCGAACATGACTCGCAGTTCTTAAGAATTGAAAGAATCCTCTATATTAGCTTAACATTTGTCCATCTTAAGATAGCTGTATTCGTCTGGATACTTCATACATAAAGTGGAGAGCCCAATCTTGAATTAAGAAGCGATTGAATGAGAATCAACTTCTGAAGTAGTTACTGA
Source organism: Puya raimondii (assembly GCA_016920855.1). Classification (NCBI taxonomy): domain Eukaryota; kingdom Viridiplantae; phylum Streptophyta; class Magnoliopsida; order Poales; family Bromeliaceae; genus Puya; species Puya raimondii. The sequence continues at coordinate 51,208,808 of JABWPP010000050.1, read as the reverse complement.
AATCTTTCCATTGGAGCTAAACAGACTGGTCTACTAGTTGGTTCAGATAAACCGGTCGGTTCTGAAACTTCATTCTTAGGTTAATTTGTATGGAGATCAGAAACTTCACAAATTATCGGGGTTTTGGACAGGATTTGTTTGCTTTATTAGATGCATAATTGGCGGATGAGGGTTAAAGGGAACTTCTAGTAAAACCTTTCTGAGAGACATCGCAATTTTGATCTGTGGATCATCAATGGTGGCAGTTTGGTAGGTCTCACGTCCTCAACCACCGAGGTTGAGGATAAAGGAACATCAAGTATAGAGGTGAAAACGATTAATGGCGGGCAAGTTTATTAGTCTTTTCTTCGATTTGCTCAGCTACCAACCTAACGTAGGTCAACATCGTAGTACTAGGGCGGTACTATCAAGTGAGTTACTTTTGGAGTAATTTTTTACAAAGCGCATCATGAATTTTTCTGCGTAGAAATTGGTGGCAATATGGTGATGTTATTTACTCACAAAGGGTTTTGCAGGAATACTTTACTGTGCGAATTACTACTCAACCTGTAAGAGGATCCTGAATTTTTCTGTGTAGAAAATTGGTTTGGATGAAGATCCACTAGTGCAAATTGAGTAGTAGTTCATTCTTTATTGTGCTCATTTTTGTATCGACTTCGACCGAGGAATCCGTAATTTTAGTAAATTTAACTGATGCTTAGATTTTCGTATAATGTTGCAGAGTGTGATTATTTAAGCACTTTGGCGGTCTCGTATCTGTGATTTCATTTCCTATACTATATGCAGTTTCTTCCATTTTGCCTTGTTACGAAAACCCTAGTCAAGAACCTGCTTGCCATTATCCACCCACCCTTTTTTTTTCCTCTTGTTTTTACGTTGGACTTAATTTTACTTAATATAAATAATTTGACTCGGTCCTAGATAGCACGATCATATTGTCCTTCTCGTTGTTTGTTCAACGCAATCTATGTGATATTGTCCCTTTTTTTTTGTGCGATAAAACTATAATAAAATTTTAGAATAATCTCACTCGACATAACCCCAAGAATCAACTTTATAGGCATATTAGACATCCAAATATGCACGAATAATCCATATTTGCTCCCGAAAACAAAAAGTAGCTACAAAGCAATAACATAAACGCATTCTCCCAATTTCAATCTAAACTATTGACATTTAGATCATAAACATTCCAAAACATCTCAAATCACTTCCATTCTTGCTCGATGGCCAATAATTTCATTACATAACTAACCAGTGGCTGCAAAATATACAACCCCAAGCAAATCCATAACATAATTTTTGTTGAACACAGAACCTACTAACTACTAAATAGAAGTGGCTAAGATACCCAATAAACGAGCAATTTCCTTTACAATAGTGTCAAAATACGCCACTATAGTTACAGCTATACACAAAGGAGCATATTAAATATTTCCTTCACGGAAAAAATTATAAGGCGATAGGCGTTTGTGGCATATAGTTCAATTCTCGATTATGCTCAACGTGTCTTTATCCTGGAGGTGTCGTGGAGGCGGCACGTAAGGCTCAAAAAGAGTAACAGTAGGGTTTGGATCATATTGCAGTATATTTGCGGCCCGTTCAAATTCCTCCCTAAGAATTTTGATGCTGAATTTGTCTACGACGCGGCCTAGATCATGGGTGATCTCCAAGGGATCCTCTATGCATATTAGATGACGGTCATTTCCAATCCGCCTCGTCCAATCCTTCGCTTGTTTACTGTCAAGAACATTTTCAAGTGTTAGAAAAAGAAAAAGTGACAAAGGAAAGTAGCATCTGGTATGTAATTTTTTCTACTAAAATTCATTAGTTGATGTTGAGAAGAAAAGTTGGAAATAGAATCAACCAAGCAGGAGTCCGCAAGAATAATATCAAGATGATAAATCATGAGATGAGGGCAGCTACTCAATCATATCGTGACTAGGGAGAAGATTAGTGCTTAAACCATCTAATAACAATAGAATAGTTAATAGATATAGGTTAAAAGGTGTGAAGTTAAGTTAATGTCCATAAATAACTAATCAAGATTTTGTCCCTATCAGAAGTTCTACACTAACCACATTAAATTAGCATTGAAATTAGCATTGAGAAACGAGTAAGGATTATTACCTTATGATGCTTCCCATGCGAACAGATATAACATCATTTGTATAATCATGATGATACGCCCAATAATGAAAGAACGCCCAAAGGAGCCTTGAGATGCTTTCCTTGTTTCGGCCACCAAAACCGTTCAACTTTTCAACTTGGTCAAAGTAGGCGCACTTTGTACTATCTACTGTCACAACATAAGTTGCCTCCATTGCCTAGAAATAGAAACAAATCAGCAAACATTAATCCAAATATTGACAGATTAAATCGTATTCTTCAACAAAATCAAACTAAAGACTAATGTAAAAGTCAAACAGGTCTTATTAATGTGAGATTAACAGAACCAGGATATATATATATATATATATATATATATATATATATATATATATATATATATATATATATACGAGTCCGGCTAGGATACTATCGATAGCACCAAGCACTTGGTGCTACCGAGTTTTCCGCCGTTAGATTTAAACCTTTCATTATTTCCATCCGTTAAATTATACTATTCAACCAAAACTTATTCAACCCTAGGGGGCCCACATCATCCTAACCGTACATTCTTTCATCCAAGGGCCGAAAACCTAATAGCACCAATAGTTTGGTGCTATTGATAGTATTTCAGCCTAGTTCTATATATACATATATATACACACATATATATACATCTATATATATATATATATATATATATATATATATATATATACATATACATATATATGTACACATATATATACACACATATATACACACACATATATATGTATATATATATATATATATATATATATATATATATATATGTACATGCAATAGATTCATATTATTCAAAGAAGTCTGAGAAGCTCCACATTTCAATTCAAGTAAATTTGTCTAAAAATTTACAAATCTCACGCTGGTTTATGTATTAGGTTGATTTTCATATACACCATTATTAGGTTCCTGACAACTCATGTAGACGAAATAAGAAAGTATTTTAAACAAAAAGAAATCAATATCAACTACTAGTGTCCTTTCTCAGTCGTAACTGAGATGAGCCCAGTATACTGCCTAACTATGCCTATTTAAGTTCAGCCCTGTAAAAGCACTCGTCCCTCACCATGAGAAGTGCCACTGCTGTTAACAAAAACACACATCGAGAAATGGAAAAAGAACAAGATCATTTAGCTGTAGAACTTCAACTACAATGCATTATGTACCTGTAAACAAGGGAGAATTGCAGGCCTTCGCAGTTGCAAGAAGTGAATGCACATTATTACGTAGCTGAACATGGTTGCAAATTAAACCAGACACTAATGTTAGATCAATTGATGTTACAAAGCTCGCTTGTGCTACAGCAGTTCATCTATAGTGTAACTTACGCATAACTAGAAAGCGTCCCTTGATATGTTTCATTCACACGTCGAGATCTGGCCCAATGCTTTACAATAAAAGCCAGCTGTCTTAATCTTGCGTCAATCTTTGCATAATCTCCGAGAAGTTTTGTGTTAACAACTGCCAAGAGATTATTGATGCATATATCACAGGAGAGACCCGTAACAGGATCCATCAGCTTCACTATGGGAACCCTAGCGCGAGTTAATGCCTGGTACATATAACAACTGGGAGTAAGAAATCAGTAAGTAAGATTATTGAAACAGACTTATTGCTTAGAATGACTATCTGTTGATGTTCATTTCATATCTCAGCAGAGATTTAATAGCTAAAACTGAAATTTAACCACCACGATAACCATGAAGAAAGACTTGCAGTTTCAAGGAAGATGTCTTAGGGACCAAGAAACAAAAATGTACGTAGACAATCCAATCCCAGATGAACTATGATCAAATGCACAACAATATGATTTGAATATTGGTTTCATTTACCAAATAACATGATAATAGGCATTAGGTTCCAGCATTATAGAACTTTGCTGTTGTTTTGGAAACAATCAAAATTAGAACAAACTTGCTAGAAGAGTGTAATCTAAAAATACTAAAAACAAATAATGACATAGAAGTTCTAAAGTACCTGCACATTTTGAAGGTTCCCGGACTGTAGAATATCAGCCAGTTTCAGCAGAATATCAGCCTTACTTATCTCGGTATCATCGATAGAAAGACACAAATCAATATCGCTATTTGAGACACCAAATGAATTGGCACACGATCCATAAAGGTAGAGCTGAGCATTCGGCCATTCTTTATTGATCAATTTGCTGAGAGACAATAACAATTGCCTCTGCTTTGCTTTTTCCTCTTCAGCAGGCACTAAGGATTCAAAAATGGCAAGGAACCTAGGTGCAAATGCATCTATGTCTCGGCGACATTGCATAACTCTTCTCTGAATTCTCATTCGCTGGCTTGATACACGGTGTCCTCTAGAGAAATCTGTTCTAAAGTCCTGAAAAAAAAATATATAAATAAATGAACTACCAAAATTCACATATAAAATGAATAAGAATGTAGATATTGGCACACTCAACTTAATCATTTAGACAGGACCGATATATCTATAATTTTAAAAACTTGGAAGAATAAATAAGGTAATATAAACTTTAGAGAGGTAATTGCATGCTTTCTTTTCAGAAAATATATATGCAATTATAAATACAGGTGTCGAAGGCATCCAGATAATCTCTATGGCTTGAACTTCTTCAATCAGCTATCATTTCACTGCAAGTGTAATCAAATCCTCATTCGATACTGCAATAGCTAACAACTGCACTTCTATCATCTCACTTCATCACTTCATCAGTTATTGTCTTAGAGTTTTTAATATGCTGATCAGAGCATAAAATTCTCATATTTTGGGATTCACGCCTTACCTCTTCTTTCTTCAAATATAAGTCATCTTTCCCCTATCATCTTTCATTGCTTTCCTTGGACATTTGGCTCAAGTCCAAAACTTCTGTTCATCTATTCTCACTAAAGCAAGTACATCTCATGCCATAGTAAGGATATAATATAGGGATTCAAAAACATGGTCATCAAGAAGTGCCTCTACTAAAAGTCTAAAACTTGACGAGTGTTTGGGAAGAATATGATCCAACTAACAATTTTGGAATACAATTTGTCAACAAAACACAGTTTTTAGGCAAATAAATTGCCGACAGATCCGACACGACCTGAGAGCATAAAATTGGTTATAAGATAATCTTGCAGAGCAGTTTTCCTTTGGCCACTATTTTACTCAATTCTAGAGTATAAGACAAAGTTTACGAGCATTTTAAGCATTATACTGGCACCCATTTCATGGCCACTAAAGAGAAAGTTATGTATTAGTTCACAATGAGAACAGTTTAGAGGATAAACAATCAACAAATTCAGAGAGTCATGGAACTCGTAAACCCAATGGTTACGGTTTTAACATACTCGAGTTGCGACAGGTCCTACTAAAATAAATTGTATGAAGATGGAATTTTACATACATTCACACAGATCAAAATCTAGATAAATAACTCATACTCAAAATGCAATGGCAAACAAATATCAACAATAACCTCAAATTCAACCTCAAATTCTGCAAAGTATAAATTTTTTCATCATATAGTATGCAGCGGGATAAAAAGTATAAGAGCAGAAATTTTACTCCTATGTAAGTGAAGAAGGCAAATTCAAGGAAGTATTGATTTACCTTATCCCGTTTACTACTTATCCGTGCCACAGCATTCTTCACTTCCGCATCATCTCCAAGCCCTAAAGAACTCATTATTTGATCACCTAATCCATCTTTTTCCCTCAAATCATCCTTACTAGACTCAACAAGAACACTAACATTACTCCGGTAAGAACTCTCAAACTTCTGAATCCTAGTTATGTTCTTCCCATCCACTTCATTGTCCAAATCCTTCTCGTACTCTTCATCGTCCTTCTCCTCTCCCGAATGCCGATCGCTAGTACCAAATAGATCTTTAGGAAGTTGGGAGAACTCGTTATGGACAAATTTCTCTTCTTGGTGAGGCTGAGATAAATGAATGTCATTTCTTCGAACACCTTCAGTGAGCCACATCTTCATGCTTCCTACTTGCATCTCTTTGGCAGAAACCACAAAAGCCCGAGGCTTTTCGGGTTCAGCTTTCACTTCCTGCTGCACCAATGCCTTCCCAAATCCGGGGGGAGGCTTCAAATGTCTCCTCTCTTCGACAACCCGAGATCCGAGATCTCTAACAGACGGCACCGGCTGATTCCTCCCCGCCGTATTTGCATAAAGATCGCTCCTTGGAGGGTCGAGAGGGCTGGTCCCGAGCCCGCGAAGGGGAAGCTCGGGGATTTGGCGATCCAAAGGGAAGGGCCGGTGATTCGGGGTCCTAGGGTCGAGGCCTAAGGGTGCGAACCCCGGCGGCGCAGCGGCCCACAGGCCGTGGGGCAGCGAGAACGGCGGCGGGGATGGCCACTCCGGCGGAGTGGGGAGGGGGAGAGAGAGGGGCCGAGGGCGGCGACGGCGGGGTCGAAGGGGTGGGACTGGGGGAGGTGAGGAGGAGGAGGGGGAGGGGGAGAGGGGTTAGGGTTTTGGGGGGTCTTCTGGATTAGCCGGAGGAGGAAGGCGCCGCCGTCGAAGGAGGAGGAGGCGGCGGTGGCGGCGGCGGCGGCGCCTCCGCCACCGCCGTCGTCGTCGTCGGCCATTGTTAAAACCCTCAGCGACTTTTCGTTTCTTGCGGGAGATCGAAGTTGCGAAGGGCAAAGCGAGTGGGCGAAATAAATAATAAAATAGAAAATAGAAAATATGAAAAAAGCAAAGGGCGCTTTTGGTGAGTGGAAGCAGTAGCTATTAGCGAATCGGCACGTGGGTGGTAGGAGAACAATTGTTATCTGGAACCCGGTCCACCACGTCTTCCGTGGACCGCCAATTTTTACTTTTATATATATATATATGTATATGTATATGTATATGTATATATATATTATGTATATGTATATGTATATATATATTATGTATATGTATATGTATATATATATATATATATATGTATATGTATATATATAGTATTGTTTGAATTTGAAAGCAGCATTCAAACTCCTGTCTCCTATTAGTTGAAATTAAATATATATACAAATTAGTTTTGGTATTAAGAGGTGCTTTATAGTATTCTGTTGTTGAGAGTCGAAATTTAAAATTGCAGAGAGCTGGCATAAAAATATGTAGTTATATGCTTCTTCATTTCTCAATAAAATTGTAAAATTTATCCTAATTAAATTAGTATAATTTCCATAAAGTATAACTGTTTTTTGAAAAATACAATACCTTAATATTTTTCAATCATACAATATTACTGCACACAATATCTTATAAATTTTTTAAAATATATGTATATGTATATGTATATATATATATGTATATGTATATGTATATATATATAGTATTGTTTGAATTTGAAAGCAGCATTCAAACTCCTGTCTCCTATTAGTTGTAATTAAATATATATACAAACTAGTTTTGGTATTAAGAGGTGCTTTATAGTATTCTGTTGTTGAGAGTCGAAATTTAAAATTGCAGAGAGTTGGCATAAAAATATGTAGTTATATGCTTCTTCATTTCTCAATAAAATTGTAAAATTTATCCTAATTAAATTAGTATAATTTTCATAAAGTATTACTGTTTTTTGAAAAATACAATACCTTAATATTTTTCAATCATACAATATTACTGCACACAATATCTTATAAATTTTTTAAAATATTGATTTTTGATACATAGACTCTTTGAATATTATTAATTATTAGTTATATACATTGTATTTAATCTTAAGGTCGTTGTATGGAGTATACGTATACACCTGGTGCAGGCAATAGTTTCTCCTCAATGGGACCCAGGCCCCAGCAGGCCAACACAATTCACTGTGCCACAAAATTACAAATCACATTACCACACGCTTACACAGTAGGTATTTTTTTTTAAAAGAAAAACATAAATGAAAATATATGGAATCTCGATTAGGACCTGATTTATTAAAACGAAAAAACGTAGGGACCGAATCGCAAAGGCACCCTTACAATCTCTCCCGACGATCTGCGGCGCCATCACCATCGTCTTCCTCCTCCTCCTCGTCTCCGCCATGGCAGCGGCGGACGAAGCTCGCGACGTCGGCGACGAACGCCGCGGCCTTCTCCGGGCGGAAGAGCTCGACCCCATGGTGCCCCTCCTCCTCCACCCGCGCCACCACCCTCACCCCTCTCCTCTCGAGCATTCCCGCGAACATCCTCTGCCTATCTATGAGCGGGTCCCCCTCGTACCCCCTCACGAGGCACGGGGGTAGCCCCTCGAGCCCCTCCTCCCTAGGGTTGGCGTACTCGTGGTCACGATCGGAGCCCTCCGGGAGGGCGAGCTCCCACATGAGATCCGCCACCGCCAGCGGGACGATCTTGTCGTGGGGCATGGCGTTCTCGGACGCGGTGCGCTCGTTTCCGCCGAAGAAGGGCTGGTTCAGGATGAGGCCGGTGAGCTTGAGCGGGTCTAGGTCTAGGGTTCTGGCGCGGAGGGCCGCGTGGAGGGCGATGGTGGCCCCGGCGCTGGAGCCCAGGAGGAAGCAGCGGGAGGGGTCGGCGCGGAGGAGCCAGGGGTCGGAGGAAGCGGAGCGGGCCCACAGGAGGGCGTCCACGGCGTCGTCGATGGCCGCGGGGAGGCGGTGCTCGGGGGCGAGGCGGTAGTCGACGGAGGCGACGAGGGCGGGGACGGCCGCGGCGAGGCGCTCGCACGAGGCGTGGACGAAGGGGGTGGCGGTGCGGAAGAGGATGAAGCCGCCGCCATGGAAGTGGACGATGAGGGGGAGCTTGGGGTTAGGGTTTGCGGCGGCGGAGGAGGGGAGGAAGAGGCGGAGGGAGGTGGAGGTGGTGGGGTTGAGGGGGACGTCCCTGGATAGGACGGTGGCGCCGGCGTCCTCCTCGCCGGCGACGGGGCTCGCCGGGACGAGGGGGAAGGTGGCGGCGCGGGTGAGGGAGCCGTCGGGGTTGAGGGAGATGCTGAGGAACTTGTACGGATCCATGGCGGAGTGGAAGTGTCTTAGGGCTAGGGTTAGGGTTTGCAGTAGTAGTAGTTCATTAAGAAGAGGATGAGAGGAAAGTGGAGGACTTTCAACTTAATTTCAAGCGAGTGGTTGGTTGATGACCCAGGCCACCTATAGTTGGTGAGAAGTAACGGCTAAATGGTAACGGTAATGGTATCCACGGTAACTTCCGCACTCCTCATCCCCTTTCTCTATTTCGTTGTATTACTAATTTGCAGTACCCTCCTTTGAATCGTCCGTGTCTCGTAGCCCATTTTTTTTCTAAAAATGAATTAATTTCAATTAAATATTTGTTTGTAAATAAAATTAAAATAATTAATAGCTAATAGCTAATAAAACTATTAAATTTAATAAAAATTGTAACTTATGTGATTTGGATTAATGCTCAAACAAATAGGCTTAAAACTAGTTTTAGCCCTGCTAGGACACTTTTGCCAAAACTACTACTTTGGAATTGGATAGCCAAAATCCCGCCCGAACAAGACTCTGCTCACCAAGTCTTGTTTAAGTCCTGGCGCATTTCACCCAAGCAAAAGTGTAAGCTGGGTGGTGCAGGAAAAATGCTGTTAGTTTCTCATTTTGTTTATTTTTAAAAATAAATTTAATTAAAAATATAAAATAATTTATATTTTAAGTTTGGAATCTCAGTTAAATTGATCAGTAAAAAAAAAGAAGAAGGATAAGACTAGTTAAAAAATAGAGTCTTTTAGATGAATAGATATGGTAAGATGTAGTTTTGCTTTTTAAAATATAATAGAATTAGAAATCAATTTTACTAATTTTTTTTATTATACAATATTATTTCTGAAAAAAAAAATAAGAAAAATTGAAGGGTGCCCTGGGAAACAATAAATCGGATCAAGAACTTCCGATTGCGAGATCCGAGACTCTACCCCCGCGGCGACGCGGAGAGAGAGAGAGAGAGAGAGAGAGAGAGAGAGAGAGAGAGAGAGAGAAGGAGAAGAGGGAAGTAGAGAGAATAGCATCCCCCTTCCTTCTCTCCACGGCGCCCATCCATGGCGTCCTCTCGCCCCTCTCTCCTCCCCGAGATCGGCCCCGATGGCCTCGCCCGAGAATCCCCCGTCATCGCCTACACCGAGAAGGTCCTCTCTCTCTCTCTCTCTCTCTCTCTGTAGATCTCTCTAGATCGCTGTAGAAGTTTCTCATCGTCGTTGTTTTGGTGCTCTAGGTCATCGAGGAAGAGCAGCTTCAGCTGAAGAAGTGAGTGTGATCACCCTCGTCTCCTCTCAGATCTGTTTTTTCCATCTCCTTAATTCGTCCATCTTTAGGGTTTTACACCTTGTTACCAACCAATGTAGGCGTGGATCGGAATGTTTAAGCACCAATGATTGGGTTCTTAATTTAGTACTACCTGTACCTTCATTCATTAGTTACTATATATTTGATATGTGGGTCTCTTGCTCTTTATGGACCCTGTAAATTCGATCTTCGCAAATCACAACAACTTTGTTTTTCTTTTTCTTTTTCTTTTTTTTTTAAACCCTTTATTGTTAGGCATCTGAGTAGTTCTATCTTGAGTGTCAAGGATTGGGTTTGTTTCTATATTTACAATTTAATGATAACAAAAGTACAATAACACAAAAGGAACTACAAAAGTAGCCTCATGTGCCAAATATTTTCTGCGCGAAGACTTTAGAGGTATATTTTCATTTAATTCAAACACTGGGATTGCAAATCAGTGCTTACTCTTTTTCACTCCTTTATGCTCGTGACGCCGTAAACTTGCATCAATTCATCCTCCTTACTGATATGTAATGCAGTGTTTGTTTACATACCTAAACCGTTTTATCCTTTTCTGATATTCCGTCGTCAGGTAATATCAGACCTGCAATTTTAAATTCTTCATTCTATCGACGTTCTACTATTCATGATTTTAAAACTTGTCAATTCCTCTCCTTTAAATTAACTGCTTCTCAGAGTCTCAAACCATTTTCTATATGAATAATTATGTTTTATTTATATGCTGATGGCTTGCGTAACAATATCTGTCACTTCTCTTGTAATCTTAATGAAGCAAATTTATATACCGGTTCTCTGATAAGCAACAAGAAACTTTATTTGAACATAGATTCATGGTAATTATTTGCTTCTAAAACACTTTCGGTTAATGTATGTGTAAGTGGAAGTTCTTAGGAAGAATTTTATCTATGTTGAACGTACATAAAACATGGGACTCGATATAACTTGAACTCTGTTAGTTGACAAGTAAAAAATGATTAGGGCACAGCACGATGGTGACATGGCTAAATGATTGTCAATTTTTATAATCTGCAAAATGTATCATAATTTTTAAAGTGTCATATTAGTAGTGGCAAGTTACCGGAGACTCTACATTGTAATTTTAATAAAAACACTACATGCTTATTCGCCTGCCAAATTTGGTGCCGATAGATGCTTATAGCATACGTCTTCTATAATATTCATCAAAGGACGCCATTTGTGTTCCTCTGATGATAGCATTAATTTTATGAAGGCCATGTTCGTCTGCATAATTTCTGTCAAAACTGCTCGATGAGGCTCGATTCATTTGCCTGTTATTCACTCTTTGTAAATCTTACTAGTAAACTATCTTCTTAAATAATATTGAATCTTAATCTTGTCGCAGATATATTCAAGAAAACTACTCGAAAATTCGTGATGTGGAACGTGAGCTAGAGAATCTATCATTTGAGGTGAAACTAACTTCTGGACCAAAGAAACAAGGTTCCTTTTGCATTTGAATGATTTCTATTTGCATGCCTATTGCGCCTGCTTTAGTGCAAGTTTTGTTATATTCCTTCATTTCTTTTTGCTGATTTTTTTTTTCCTTCAACATTTTTGTCATGCTTTAAGCACTTGAGCATCTCAGAAAGAAGATTGAGTTGGCAACTGAGAGAATACGCATGGCTAAGCTAAAGGAAGAGCAAGCAAAAAAGGTATGCCTTGTTATAATAGAGATTTTAATGTGATTATCCTCTTCTCTCTTGCTACTACACGGTGCTTGCTTTATCTTTTACAAGTTTTCAATTCACTTATATATTCATTAAGCTAAAAATTCCCTATTTTCCTCACCACTATGTTGTATTGTTTTATTTAAGTTGTGCATCTGTATGCCCTATGGACTGAGTTAAGCTAAATAGAACTGCCATTTTGTTACTCAAGAGCACCATGTCCTACTTCTGGTGTAGTGGCTTTTCGTATCAAAACATCTGAGTTGATTTTTGTTTGAAAATAAATCTATCCTTTATGCAATAAAGAAGAAAATAAGAAAAAGAGGTAATGCTGCTGTCAACCATTCCATATTATATAGAAGTCTTTTCTGTTCGGAAAGAAGATATTACACTACTGTTATGTGCTATTAAGCATGGCCTGCCTGGCGACGGTTGTGCTTAGAGTGTTTGGGAGTGTTGCATGCTGCTTTCAATTTGCAGAAGTGGTAAAAAGGGAGCATCAATTTGTTGCTTCACAAGAAATCCCTGATGAGAAAAATACTCTGCAAGCGATGAGCAGGGGCAGTGGCGCCAGAGTCGGCGCAGAGGAGTGGTGCCAGAGTTGGAGAAGAAGCTTGGTGCCCACCAGATCGAGTAGCTGGAAGCATCGTGCTTGAGAATGGAGAAGCATCAATTTGGTGTCACATCATGATCTTGTGGAAGAAAGGGAAGGGGAGATACATCAGAGGCTGGAATTTCGAACTGGGGTGTCCATGTTGAATTTCAAAACTTAGATAACCCACTTCATTATTTTTAATATACTAAAGATATAATTTGTCTAACAAAATTCAAAGTCCATCTGTAGCACATCACAGCCTGCCCTATACTGTCCTCAATTACTTATTTAAGATCCTGATTGGACCTAAAACCTTGTTCAGGCGCAATGGGTCAAGAAGAGGATAAATCAACTTCTTGGTGTTTTTTCTATTGGAAGCCATTACTTTGTTACGACATAATTTAACCATAATAACAGGTGCAGTAGGACTCTAATCCTTTCTTCTATCTTGTGTTTTCTTCTTTTTTTGTCACCTTTTCTTTCTTTTGTCTCATCAACTATTCACTTCACCTTTCTCTTTTATTCATGGTGTACTTGGGATTGAAACCCTTCTCTTCCTCTCATTTCTTTTATTCTGGCTGACAACTGCAGCTTTCTCTCTTACCACCGTCCATGTCCCCAACATGTACTATGCAAATGCATCATGATATGTTAATGTGCCAAAATATATTGTTGGGTGAACTTCAATTTACAAAATTAACACTAATGTCATCGTTCTGGTTCTCTTTTTCGTGTATGTATAAACTATGTTAAGCATTTCAGGCGTGGGAAGCTGCAGCACAGGCTGTTAGAGATGAAGAGGAAGCCAAGAAGAAGCTTTGTGACGATCTAAATCATCTGGTATATTTTTACTTATTTTAAAATTTTTTACACATGCTTTTTGGTCATTACGGCTTTGTTTCTGCGTCTTCTCTTATTACTAGATTAATGACTGTGTATAAATAGGTCCAAGAGAGTGGTGCTACTCAATATTCGAGATTAGAGGAGCTAAAGAAGCGACTAGAGGCTCTCAATCCCAGCAGACTCTCTTCTGATGTTTCCGTAAGTGCTTCTTGGTCTTTCCCACCATCGTAACCTTTTTTTTTCAATGTTTTAAACATTTTTTTCTTGCATCCATCTCCATCCATGTTCTCAGGAAAACATCTTTCTCTTGTGTAATATTCAGATTTTCAACCAATTTTTTTTTAAAAAATAATAAAAAAAGCCTGCCTTAGCTCGTAATATTAAGGACCTGTTTGTACTGTGGCTGGATCTTTTGCGAAGGATCTATTTGAGTAGGAGTTTTTTCGAAGAAGTAATAATTACTTTTTAGTAGAATTTTCTTATCCTATATTTGCAGAGTTAGAGTTTTGGAACCCACAATCTCATTTCAATTTCTTCCAAAGCGAAAGTTTGAAACTTTTGGTTCCCAAACTCATTGGTGCTGCTTCTTGGCATTGTTGGTAAGCCGCTTACCATGGTTTGGCACCAAGTCATTAGTCGGAAGAGCTGGTCTTTTGGAAGTTTTAAACATATTATGAACCTATTTATTTCCGGTGTGAGTGGTAACTAAATCTTCCCCCTTTTTTTTAAGGATCGGAAGCCCACAGAACATGCTCAGAGCAACCCAACAGCTACACAACAACCAACAGATATAGCTGTTCAAGTGCCAGAAAATGTGACTTCTCCCGTGAATAATTCGGGAGAGTCAGCTTCCTCTGGTGGAAACACGCAACGAACCACCGAGATGAAAGAGAAGAAAAGACCCCCAAACCCGGGGAGAGGTAGAGGCTCTCTTGTCCTGCCCAAGGGGAGAGGAACTTCTTCTGGATCTGGATGGACTGGGGCCGGGTTTGATGTTGATGGTGGGACTTGAGATAAAATAGTCTTTTCATCCTTCCTTTCTCTCTCTCTACAGGTTTGAGTATCCACCTAAAGCAATCTTCTTCCCCATATTATAGTACATCAATATTGTCGGTTCAATATGATCATTTTTCATTTTTCTCCGCTCTTCAAGCGTTTTTTTTCTCTGGAGATCTCGGACGTCCCATTTTCTAAAAGCGTGATATCACTGTTTCATTGATTCATTGATGTAAAGGATGATGGCAAAGTGACGGTAAACTGATACTCTCTCTGATCTCAAATTAAAGTGACTTCAGAACCCTCAACTGCTTCAAGCACCTGAAATTGATTTTGAAGGTGTGGCTTAGGTTGCAACTTGTTGCAAGCCGCAGCTGCTTCAAAAGCAGTTTTTGCTGTATAAATAGTCTTTCCCTGAACACTGAACAAAAATGGCTTCGTTTCGAACCCAGACGGAATGAATGACAGTATGACTATGCTTCTCTCTCTCTCTCTCTCTCTCGCTCTCTCTCTCTCGTAGTACTTGGGTAATGGAAACAGTAGCTCCATTGTGAACGAATACTTGTGGTTTTTATTCATGTTGTTTCGTATGTTTCCTTTGTTTTAGTTTTTTCTCTAGTTCATTGTGATTCGAGACATAGATATGGCTTCTCTATCTTCATTATTTTTGATTAGGTATGTGAATCTATCCTAACAAAACTAAAGAACACATCATGCACATTGACTCGCGCTGCTGAAAATTTTCTGGTATCTGACTTCCATTCATATCAATTATCTGGGCATAAGGTAAACTACGTGAAGTATCATTCCTGCACACACTACTCTTGAACCTAACAATTCATATCCTAAAGTGAACCGATAAACGCCACTAGGTCTCATCGAAGGCAACAATACGCTATTTGTACCTCATAACAAGATAAAATATACTCATGAAATTTAGTACCAACCCTTATGCCAAAAAGCTTACACTGAAAAAAAGGGAAAAAAAAAAGGGAGCCGAATGCTTTATCTTATTGCCAAAAATGGGCATAGGCCCATCATATAAATAAAAGAATTGGTCGTGCTGATTCCTTCAACTATAGTTCATGTGATGACTGTAGGCTTCTCCCTTCGGGTGAAGTCCTTCAGCTTAGCAACCGCCAATGCGATATCTAGGGCAGGGGAACGCAAAGGGTAAGTGTTAAGGAAGAAAAATATGGATCTCTTTTAACGCTCCAATAATGAGCGCTTGAGAAGATCAAGTACCTATTAGCGGCTTCAATGCTGTTTGAGCATCCATGTCGTGCTTGGAGACGTCGGGCTCGAATTGCTCAATGTACACTCGTACTGTTGCGCCTGCTGATCCAGTCCCCTGACATGCGGAATAGAGTAACTTGAGTAATAAAATCCAAGCGATGTCGTAAGAAACTCATTTTACCATATATAGAACAGGAAGCGTACCGAGAGACGATATATAATCCTTGATCCATCTGTGAAAACAAATCGAAGGCCTTGCTTCGATGCCACGCTTCCATCAACCTGACAAAGTGGGATTTTTAGTAATTGAGGTATGCAGAAAGAGTATATATTCTCTGGAAGTATAAGAAGCACTAAGCAATCAAAAGACCATTATTAAAGAGAAACTTACGGGATCAGTGTAGGAGAAATCGTCAGCAAATTTGAGGGTATAATTCCCTGAAATAAAAACAGAAAATAGCATCATTAAAACATTAAATGGGCTGGTATTAACCTAAATTTTAACACAATTTTCTGTTTAGGTACGGAACCATGTTCATCTCCAGGTTTGCTTTTCGAGATCAAGTCCCTAAGGTGCTCCATCATTTGGTTTGCTCCTGCAGATTCACATTCCTGAACGACACCGAGATTAGGTGAAATTCAATTCTAGTTGCTAATTTAATATGTAAAAGAAAATAAATTTGCTAATATATACTTATTTTAGACTTAGGAGAGAGCGTATGCTTACTTCATAATCGTATCTCGAGAAGAAATTCCTGCCGTAGGTGGCCCAGTGCTCCTTGGCGATGTCTGCGACAGAGACCAACTTCTCTCCCACCTTCTTGTCTTTGTTTCTGTATGCGATGATGGAAAGCCAAGCCAAAACAGCCCTAGGAAGAAAAGAATATATAAATTAACTGAAAGTAAAACAAAAATATAAATTGATAGTAAGGTAAGGTAATTACAATACAAAATTGACATTCAATGCCTAAACAAAATATATTTTAAATCAAATAATGATCAAGCGAGAGGCAACAGCCATAATCAAAGAGATAATTCAGCTTCCGCCATAGGAATAACAGTATACTCCCATTAGATGTAGAGGAGGGAAGTGACAATTTTCCATTCTACTATATGGTTTGGGGATAAATATAGGAGGGATAACTTTTTTTATGTTTTCATCTCCATGTTATCCTACTATTCAGGGATATACCAATAATAAAATCAATTCTAAGTTTCATTGGCTATTGAACTGATGAGCCATAACTGTAAAAGTATGGGATAAAGTGAACACCACTCTAATGGGCGGATGGAACTGTTACTCTGGGTTCATCCTAGAACTGTTACTCTGGGCGGATGGAACACCACTCTAAACGAACAACAAGATTTTCATTCAGCTACTCTCAGGCATGATCATAAATGCAGTGGCACAGAAGCAAGTGAAAACTGATCTTGAAGGAACTACATTTTAGTATTATATATTTTGATAAAGATCATGATTTCTCTTTAACATTGAAAGGCATAGATATGTTAAGTTTTTTGTATAATCACTCAATTAAGTTCTCACCAAATGCCATCCTTCTCACGGATGTGGTCAGAACCGGTTCCAAAGCTTTCCTCTCCACATATCGACAACTTCCCGTCGTCCATCAAATTCCCAAAAAATTTCCAACCGGTTGGAACCTAATGCAGAAAAACGATCAGCTTAGCCAAAGCCAACAAGAAGAGCACGATATATCTAGAAGTACCATTTAAAAAGAGTTATTCGAAGCTAATAGCCGTTTACAGCTTTCCGCTCTAGCAGAAGCAGAAGCTTCAAATTGGATCTTCTGTTTTTGAGGCCCAAAACCTCATTCTAGCTTCCGTCTGCTATAGCAAAAGCTTCAGATTAATTGTTAGCTAAAGGCCTGATTTTTAAAAGCTTCTGCCATCTGGAGTAAAGCAACTGTTATGGAAGCAGGCCAAACAAGCACCGAGTGTTTTATATGATAAACTTGTCCTCACAGATATTAATACCTCGAAGAATGGAAGATTCAATTTCTCCGCAACTCGATCGAGAGCCCCACTGGTTGGCATGGATCTGGCAAGTCCCTGAAAGATAATGTGGTTATTGATGAAACAGAAAATTATTGGTGGATATCTATTTTATTACTAAAAGAAATGACACAAGAGGGAAAGGAAAAAATAGCATGTTGATACTTTGGGGCCATCACGGAAATAAGGAATTGCCGCCTGCGCATACGCTGCAATAATGGCAACAGAGTCTGATGGCGTAACAAAGAAGTTTCTTCCGAGAATCATGTTTCGATCACCATCACCTGGATGAATAAAATTGTTGTTGTAAGACTAAGGGTGAAAATCGTCATCAAAAGTGCTATTATCGATGGATAACAAAAATGCATGTACTTTTCTTCTCCGCAAACCATCTTAAAATTTTAACAAATAATGATCACTGATGTTCATTTCCAACTTACAAAGCATATCTAATTTCATCAGATCATCACATTTATAACCAATTACATACCGTCACTTGCAGCTCCGACGTCAGGAGCATCTTTACCATACATAATGCTAACAAGCTCTTTAGCATACCTGTCACCAAATTAAAAGAGTTCAAAAAATACTATAGTAAAAAAAGTCACTTGAAGTGGGGAATATTTTCATACGTTAAATTGGGATCAGGATGACCATGGCCGAAATCTTCAAGAGGCACTCCATTCAAAATACACTTCTGCAAAAATGGACTCAGACTGTTAAATGTCAAACAGCCAATTTCTTTGCAAACAATTCATAGTTATAATTTAGAGAGATTCAAACCAAACCAGATTGGCTCCAAGTTTGTCGACAAAAATAGGTTTTGCATATGCACCAGTTACTGCATGCATAGCATCAAATATGAATCTGAAAATATAAGTTCAAGGTCAAAAATAGAATTACAAAGTTCACTCTCTTATAAAATTATGTGGATGCAGAAAGAGGCATAGAACAAACTTATCTAATGTAGAAGAGGTATTTCATTTATGTGTTAGACAAAAAGCACGAATAACTAGTAAAAGCAACTAAAAATTATGAGAACAACAACAAAAAATTTGTAATAATTTGAGAGAAATGTTGGATGACGGCCTCATGCATTTCTTTAGCTAGGAACATAGGATAGAAATAAAAATTATTTTTCTATTTTCAGCTGGAAAAAAGCATTGCTTTTAACAGAGAACAAGAAATGAAAGATTTGATACAACTATAAGAAGCCAATCTTCAATCTTTGTTGAGTTGGAACCTAAACAAATATATATTTTTTTAAAAAAAAAAATCATCCAATGACTGGAATAAACCATACATGATAAGATTTAGAGCTAAAAAAGAAAAGACATTATAGTGTCCCTGATTCTGCATGCAAATAAGTACAACCTTCATATGGTGGTCCCCCAATATTGTCCATATCTTTCTAGATCCAATAACTCTAGGCACATAAGTAAGATCCCAATCTCCTATTGAACGGATTCGTAATCAAATCACGAGGCAACTTATTCTTCATTCAGATTATAAATCAAAATAGCTGTTCTAGAGAACCAATGCAAAAAAAAGTTTATCTATGGACAATAAACAAGGTCAAGAACAGTAAAATCGGGATCACTAAATAAAATTGTTAAATCATCAAATAGTCATCCCTTCTGCAATAAGTACAATAACCACACCTGAAATCGGGTCTGGAAAGAAGATCCTTGATAAGCTGGAAATCAAACACACTCTGCAAAAAAACCAAGTTAAAAAAAAAATGACAACAGTACACAAGCTATAATGATTTTCTCTCCTTCAATACATACCTCTAATAATTCCTGGTAATCAGAAACAGGGTCTATCACCTCGACAGTGAAGTTGCCGTAAGTGGTAACTCCTAGAGAGGATAGGTCAATATCTGGAATATCTGCGATTTTTATTTCTGAAATCTGTATGCACAAGTTTGACTAGTTATTAGCCAGAAAATTGATGTATAAGGGTCGAGAGAGACTCCATAGAATTGAGCAACAAATATATTAGTTAATATTTACAGTAACTAGGGCTGCCAAAAAGACAAGATGAACCATGCCCAAGCTTCGGACTTAAAGATGTGCTCAGGCTTAATTTAGTTTCAAGACAAACTGGGACCTAAATGCTAAAGCTCGGCTCGTTAGCTATCCAACCGAAGCCACCGAACTGAGCCTATTAAACTGACTAATGCACTTTTCACTTAAAAGTGGTTCTGTTAGGAAATTTACAAAAATACCTGAATTTAGGGCAACATGTAAGTGCAAGGTTCTTTCAGTTTTTGTATTTCCTTAGCAACCCCGGAAATATCATGGTATTTTCAACACAACATTATTAAACATGTTTTATAGGTAAAGCAATTAATTGATAACATATAAAACACAACTTTTCTCAATGATTCAAGTAGGTATAATACTTGCTTCTGATTTCTGCCTCTCTCTGAAATTCAACTTGTTCATTGACAGCTCAGATCATTTGCAACTGGTAAGATGAACAGCAGGTTTCCGAAAACATAAAATGTTAATGTAAAAATTGTGAACTTATTCAAATCATTGATGCGGTATAGTTCAAGAAGCATTTGCTGCAAGAAGTTGCTTGTTCAGCATTAGACATTACATGTAACCTCATAAATTTCACAAGTTACTTGAAGTTCAATTAGCAATCTGCAGTTTTAGCAATAAAAAGTGATAAAAAAGGAAATAGAATGTGCAATAAAAGGAACAGAATAATTACAAAATGGCGAAATTGTATGATACAGCAACAATAAGAGTCCAAGTTGTTGATGGAACACAAGTCATCAGAAGGAAACAATCACTGACCAAATGAGATTCAGCAAACTTCAAAAGAGTAATTAGAATTTAAAAAAAAACAAGGACATACCGAAAGAGTGTTCCCATATATTTCGTTGGTAATTGATTCTGGTGCAGGTTGTCCACTGCTGTAGTTAAACTGAAAACAAAAAGGTGATCAGAAAATATATAATGCCAGGCAGTTGCTCCCGTATATTTCACTTATGTCTCTGACCAGTTCAGTTGTTCCTCCTTTTTTTTTTCACATTGCATTTGGTATAGTAAGGGAATAATAAACCCCCTATAATCCTCCAACCAAATAATCCTCAGAATATTCAAGCATATACACAATTATAAAAATACTTCTATTGAGTTTAGTTATTAAAAGGAAACTCAAAGCATATACCTTAATTCCCCAATCATAGTCCGGCCCACCAGGATTATGGCTTGCACTCATGATAAAACCACCATTCGCCTACCGAACATTTAAACAGAAAGACAACACCAATATTAGCTTAAAAGAAAAAATACATGAAGAAAATAACAAAATAGGTTCTAAAAAAAGAATCAAGTCAAATGCATACCTTTCTTTTGCGAATTACTGCAGATACAGCAGGAGTTGACATAAGACCATCCCTGACAGGAAAATTGCATAATTTATTTAGTTACATATGTAAAAATAAGCAGACCATACTTGATCTTTCCAAAGCATTTTGGAATTCAAACTTTTTAAAGCTAGCATGAAATATCTTTTATTTCCCTTAAAGAGACATATCGAGCATTCCACTTAACAACATTTTGTAAAGGCCATATTACAATTCAGTTACAGCAGTCAACGCACAAGTTGAATAAAAGGCCATCCAGTGCTTGATGAGGAAAAACAATTCAACCACAATATTCAATTTTAAATTTTTTTTAATTGAGGACTCACAACTTGAAGAGGTTTGCATTATTTCCAGTGCCATACATTAGGGCAATTAAATATAAAGAACTTCAAAACCAGTCAAATGAACCAAACCAACAAGTCATCTTATATTGACATATAGATTAGCTTTATGAATGCTAGGTCCATCAAAGAGGTTGTTTATTTATAAAAAATATGGAGAAATAAAAGAAAAGTAGACATGTTCCTTTGTAGGTTCACAGATCCTATCATAAGTAGGTTCACAGAAGCACATGTGCTAGATTTAGAGACCAAAGTAGTCTCCTTCCCTCCCTAATTATCTGTTAAAATACAAAATGTACATACATACATTCTAATATGTTGTTATCTCTGTAGATATGTACAAATCAAACCTTGTTCAATTACATATGGGCAAACCTATATATGTGGATGCACGTAAATCTATATATGTATCTTCTTTCAGTATAAAGCAACAAGTATAAAACAGAAAACCAAGTAAACAGGGAAAGGTGAAGTTTGAATCCATCACTCAAATTGCAATTAATTGCTGAAAGCAGGAGCCCTGACTCTATGTATATGTTTACAGGTAGCATAAATAACTAATAATATGAAATAACAAATACTAGACAGCTTATTGCTAAGAAGTAATTCTCTTCAACTGTAATTTAAACAAAAAGAAAGCACACAGGCATTCTTGTAAACAACAATACAATGCAAACAATAAAGCAGAAGGAAGAAAAAGAATTAATCTAGTAGATGGTATTTCTAATATTATTGTCCTTATTATTTTACAATTCTATCTTCTCTTTATATGCATATTCGCAAAATGATTAGCTTGCTAATAGTTCAATTATTATCCATCCACCCCCACATACATTCCCCCCACAGTATTTAATTGATTTCCGTACTCGAATTCCTAATATTCAATTCCCCTTTCCAAAGCAAGAAAGGGGCATATACAAATGCACATACAAAACTCAATTTCTACATAAATATATCTTAAATATTTACTCTCTAATTCAAATTTGTAATTTAATGAACTAACCTGCCAACAAGAATCTTCCCAACACCATTCCCTGCTGCAATCTTGATAATAATCTGCGTTGCAAGAAAAAATTTAAAAAAAACACAAAAAAAGGGTACAGCTAGAGACAAGAAAAGAAGACCTAAGAATATAGTCACTTTAACATAAGACAGAATACAGAACCAAAAGATCTAAACTTTTTCAACTTTTCAGAACTACCCTCTAAATCAGTAGGCATCAAGGGTCAAGTACCTGAGCTGCCTCGCGATTAAAGTAACGGCCATCGCCCCCCAAGACGAGCAAACCATCCTTGTAATCCTCTGGGGGCAACGAGTTAAATAAAGCCTACAAATTTAAAAAAGAAAAATATATATACTCAATATCAATCTCCCTCCCAATCAATTATAGAAGCTACAAACACAATGTGATGAATCGCCAATACCTGAATCCAGTTAGCAAGATAATTCTCCTGTTGAAAGACTTTAACCTAACAAGAAATCGATCAACAAAGAGTTGAAAACATACTCATCAACTACATCAAATCTACAGAAAAAGAATTTAATGGTCAAAAAGAAAAGGACCCAAAACACATCAATCTACCTTCTTCCTCAATCCGCTGGTCCCTGTCTTTTGCCCTTCGACGGGTTTCGTCGGAATCGACTTAAACTGTTCACAAACCACACAACAAATACATCACCAATCCCACACAACGCAGTTGCAAAAAAGGAAGGAATTAAATAAAAAGGGGACAAATTTAGGGTTAAAGTGGGGGAAAAGAGAGACCTTCAGGGCTTCGGCGGTCGAGGGACCCGAAGAAGACGAAGCCCTAACAAGAAACCCTTGCGATCCTCGGTTCCTCGGGGTGGTGGAGGAGCGGAGGGGGGTGAGAGGAAGGAGCCGAGGGCGGAGAGTCACCGCCTCCGACCCCCGCGCCGCCGCGGTCCCTGGAGGTGGTCGGGTCGGCGAGGGGGCGGAAAAGGAGGGACGGAACCCTAGAGACGAAGTCGCCATTGATGAGTAGTGTGGGGTGTTCTACGTAGTAGTGATGAGTAGAGAAGAGAGCGAGAGATTTGCGGCGAAGGGCGAGGCCGAGGAGGAAGAAGGGGAGAGAGAGAGGATGCGGAGGGAGATACGCTGCTTGTGGTGCGCGCGAAACTTAAAGGGAAACGGGCGGTGGATCTCACGTGTCAGAGCGGCAACAGGTGTCAGGTGGGGTCCATGTTTCAGCGTCTGAGCATACGAATCCGGATCCGTCCAAAACGGGTCTTGCTACGCGTGCCCGTAATGATCCCCCAAATTGTACCCCGGATAACGTTAAAACGCAGCTCACGGTGCGTAGGTAGGTGCTAGTTGGGTCGAAATTACGTTTACGACCCTCGGGGTGCGTTATGGCTCACCTGGAAGAGACCAACTTTTAGACGGAGCCCACGTGTCGTTGCGACTCCGCTTCACGTCGAGATCGTTTCCTAAGCCGACTCGTAATGGGCCGCCAAAGTGTCCCCCGCAAAACGCTGCATCGCAATTCACGGTGCGTGTGAAGCTTTGAGTGGGGGTGAAATTACGATTATAATCCTATGGTTTGGACGGGGTGCAGTTTCGGGTGCGTTCAGTTAGATAAAGACCAAAAAAAAAACTGCGGGATGGAGGATCACGTGGTGGATTGCGGTGGGTATGTTGGAGGTTGGCATCGAAGCAGCTGGAATTTCAAGTGGAGCACACCGAATTATTTGAAATTTAAAAATCAAGAATCAAATCAAATCAAATTAAAGGATTGTGACAATGTTGGAGTTGATTTTGGATTCCGTAAGCTAGCTCTTAACCCAACGTACACATTGATTAAATTTTAATTATGAGATGTAAGGATTGTGTTCGACGGCCCACTTAACTGGTAGGCCCGAGACCACCATCAAGAACAACTGTTAACAAAATGAAGGGGTTGTCCATCAAGAACAACTGTTAACAAAATGAAGGGATATCAACCGTCCCTAGCGCAAGTGGCAAAGAGCAGAGTGGCTGGTACCCGAGGTTACAAGTTCGAATCCTAGTTGATTCATATTTCCAGCAAAATTTATTTCTAAAAAAAATAAACGAAGCGGGTAGCGTGCGGTAGCGTGCTATCTTTCTCTCTCAAAAAAAAAAAAAAAAAAACAAAATGACTGGGGGAAAATATACAGCACAATTACACCCTTTCTCGACTAAAGCATTACAACATACAAAATTTCTTTGTGAAACTCAGTCTTAAAACAACAAAAATCTATCGAAGGCAAATTAAAGTAAGTTGACCGACTTATATACATAGAATGTGTCCCTCCAACTGCAAATAAAAGAGAAATAGAGAAAAGAAGCTAAGATAGCACAGAAGCCGCGACCCTCTTCAAGGAGTTTGATACTTTCACGAGATCAGATTCAGAATGGCCGGCCGAGACAAATAAACGGATGCCGATTGGAAGCCGGCATCGATCCAAAGAAGACCTTTTTGTCGTCACGATAAAGACAGAGTCCTCATCTAAGACCTGTTGAGTAAATGGAAACACTATTAGATGGACTAATTCAATACTCAACATGCAAACTAAGCTTAAAACTTACAGGGTGAATTGCATGGATAATCCCTTTACTTCCACAACATTGCGACTTAATTACACATATTTTGCAAGTGCATTGCTGAGCCCCCATTTAAAGCCCAGAATCTCTGGCTTACATTACTCTCAGATGCTCAGCACGTGACCTTTTTCCTTTCAAATGACCACTCTGCCTCTTTTTCTTCTAAATTGACTAAGTCACAATATCTCAAAAGTACTGGGCTCGATCTTATATCGATTAACTTACTCGTTTTGCGATTTGTTCGAGAAGCTGCAGGTCACCCTTTGGCGAACCAGTTGATTTCTTCAGCTTTAGAAAGATGATGGGTGACAGAGGATGGCTTGCAATTTCAAGTCCCGGCACATCTGATAAGCCTGTTAAGTATCACCGTCAAAACTGAGTGTCTCTACAACGAGTATCTACATCTATGTATACAAGCAGAAGTGAAAGGCCCCGCCATGAGGATGGTTCATTAAATTTGATTTTGGTGACATGGATATCTCCAAAAGCTCCACATGTACAATTTTTAGCAGAAAAACTTTATGCAGACAGTCTGTAAATATGCTTTTCACAACCAAAAAAGAGTCCATATTATTTTTTTTAAATATAATTCATTAGCTCTTATTTATAGACGATATATCCGACTCGGTTTTTCAAATTTAACCTTTATTAAATTTCTATCTTCACGTCACAGTTAGTTCTCTTAATAGAAAAGATACTAACTTCTTGGTATCTGCAGTACAGCAATTAATCAAATCAAACCTGAAATTTTTTCAGGACTAATGACTAGTGTATAGTAATTAGCGAAAACTTTGTATAATGGTGGCATGAGAGGAAAGGCACCTTTCCACAGTAGAGCAATATTATTCCTCAGTGTGGTAAGAACAGACGGATTCTCTTCCAAGTAATCAACAGCCGAAATTGCAGCATTAGCAAGATATGGAGGCAAGGAAGCAGAAAACACATAGCCAGAGCTACTCAATCGCTGCAAAACGGAATTAGACAAGTAATCAAGAATTTAGCTTGAGGGGAAAAAAAAGAAATAAAATAATGGCTGACGATAAAACAAATCAGTACGGTTCGTACTTGATGATCAACGACTCTGGCGCTTCCAGTGCAGAAACCCCCATCAGTGGCCAATGCATTACCCATTCCAGCGGTAATTATATCAATTTTCTCGATCTGTAGCAACATAACAAATAAAAAATTTCCAGGAAAAATACCTCATCTCCTATTTACAGCATACCCTTGCAAAATCTGAATTCTAATTTACATCCTCCATAGTGCAGTTTCTTAGAAACATAACCTTAAGTTGGGAATCACCCAAATTATGACGAAAAGTTGATTATCTATTAGAAGTTTCTTGAAGAGGGATTACTTTTGTAGCACAAGGTTATATATGTAATTTTGCAAAAATATAATTGTAAATAAATGATTGCAGAGGTAAATATTTAATGAGTTATCTATACAATTGAACTCACCGGAACTCCATAATATTCAGCGAGACCTCGCCCAGAATTACCGAGCACACCAAAGGAATGGCTTTCTTCCAATATAAGACGGAAGCGATATTTCTCCTTCAATCTCACAATCTCATCCAATGGGGCCACTTGACCAGAATGCTGCGACCATTAATGAACAAAATGAATTATTAGAGATAGGAAAGGCATTGGCTTAGAACTTCAAAAATAGAAATGAAATCAAAGAATTCTTTAAACTATTCTATCAAGGCTGTTAACAATCTATTTTGAAGCATCCAAATGAAGTTACTGGAAAAAGTATAAGCAAAATTTTAAATTTTTTTGAACAGGTAGCTTGCTCTATATACATATAAAAAAAATTCCTATGGAGAAAGGAAGTGCTTTGTGGCAAGTGCAGTTAGATTGCTATACCAGAAAAAAGTTTTGAACATATTGTGTGTTCCGGGTTACAACAGGGAATCACAAACCAGAAAATATAATGAGTAATCATTCAATATATACATACATATATATATATATATATATATATATATATATATATATATATGTATGTATGTATAAATGTATGTACATGTGTACATATATGCATAACAATATACAGATAGGGAATTAATAATAAGAACCTTCGCATCTGCTTTTATTGTAGAAAGTAGCTTAAAGAACTACTATATGTTAAGAAGCAAGAAAACAAAGTAAGGCAGATGGATGCACTACAAAATTGTTTCTCGGCTAAGAACTTTATGTAGTTTAACTTGATAGAGGTCCAAATAGAGACTTAACTCATCTAGATATAGAAGGATCATAATGTTACACACCTGATATATGGCTTCAACAACAATATAACGGCGTATCTTTTCTGCTCGTTTGTTTCCTCGAGTCAGTTTCTCCAAAGTGTTTGCCAGTGAGGCCATATCATTGTGCTTGAAATAAACAACAGTACTTCTTGATAAATAGAGACCATTTTGCACTCCCCATTGAACACCCTCATCTCTGTAAGAAGAAAGGAAAAAAAAAGAAAACAAGCGAACCGACATGCATGAGTACCAAGAAGTAATTAAGAAAGAGAGCAAGCAGCCATTGGTATTAATAGATTAAATTTGCAAATATTAGGTACAAGGCACAATATTGTGAGTACAGCTCAAAGGAGTTTTTAATTTTTTTCATGAATTTTATTGTGAAGGTTCTTCATAGTGCAGAGGGAAAAGGTGTACTTACGCCACTATAATATCTCCTTTCTTGCAGAAGGCAGGAATGACACTAAAAATAGTGGAAATGCCATAAGAGTACAGGATGGAATCTGGGGTACCCAGGAATTTCGCAATTTTGGTCTCACAATCAAGGTGAACATCTGGAAATTATGCACTTTTGTCAGATATAAAACTTTAAATCAATTTTGATACTTGAAAAAAATACTTTATTAAGAATAGAAGATAAATTTCTTGCTATCTTTGCAGCAATTTCTGGGAGTTAGTGCCTGTTTGATCTGGCTTTTGAACAGCCTCTCTGCTCCAAAGAGCAGAAGGTTCCAGAAACAAGGTGTTTATTTAACAACTATTCTGGAGCTAATACTATGGAGAAGCTAAATTGAGCCATTTAGGCCCCTAAAAGCAGAAAAATTAAATTGAAGCTTCTGTTTCTTCTGCTGGAAGAAGCCATAGAGTGGATTTTAATAAAAAAGCCACTGGTGCTTCTTAGAACAGCTCTAGTCTAACAACATATCTGTAGAAGCTACAATTCGGCGAAACATGCCCTTAGCATAGGGCCATAAACAGTGGATGGAAAAAAAACAGGCTTACCAATTGTCCCATAAAAACCACGGGGGCCACAAGAACCAACACCGTACTTCTCCAATGAACCAACGCATGAACCCTGCATATTAAAAATCATATCATACATTTAGTGAAATGAAACAAATAAATAATTATACAAATGTAAGGAGAGTACATTCTCTAAGGAGCAATGCATGAATCATGCCATTTACTTTCTTATTAGGGTTATAATGGGAAAAAAAACAAATGAATTATAATAAGAACAATAAGATGGAGAGCTTTCTCACGATTATCTTCTCATTCCCTATCAACCCAAGGTAGTTTGCTGATGCAAAGTTGATGACTTCTTTTCCACCAATCGTTGTATGCGGTCTGGCAGCACTGCACCACGTAGTACCTCATTAGAGAAGACTATTATTTCAAATCTCTGAAACAACTCCCAATTTCTGGTCATACATACATCGATGCACATGCTCACACCCACATGCATACACAAAGAGTGAGGGAGAAAGCCTAATTAAACAAAAGGCTAGGCCTAGTTTCAGGCTTAACTTGAAAATATTATAGCTATTTTAGGCCAGCCCCGGTCCGAATAACCAAGGCCAGGAAGGATCAGGCTGGTGTCAAATGGAAAAATCTTGGTCTAGAGCCTCACAAAATTGTCCATTCAGTAAATCTGTTCAAAGAAAGCTTAACAAACTCATTTTCCACTATCTTAATTGCGCTGACGGAATGGATGAAATCTTGAAAGGAGAATAAATGAATAACACACCCTAATAATCTCATCCTAAATTGCTAATATTTGCACTAATAGTACTTTTAATAAGTGGTTGCTGCCAAATGACAAATACCTTCAAGAACATGACAAGTCATTAGGATTATGCTTCAGTTCAGCAGAAAATGCATCAATGCAAACAGATAGAAAATATATCAAAGATCTTTCAAACTAAGGGCATGTTTGGCTTTGTTGTAGGTTGCAGTATGTTTGATAAAGTGTTATCTGTCTAGTGCTTTTAAGAGAAGCATTGGATTAAAATACGCACAGCAGCTTCTCTCTTCAGCAGAACTAGAAGCTCCAAGTTGGATCTTCTGCTTTTGAGGCTTAAAAATCTCATTACAGCTTCCCTCAAGAACAGAAGCTCGAGGCATTTCTGTCCACCAAACGCTTTGCTATAAATGACTGCAGTAGAAGCATTAAGGGATGAATCATTTCAAACCTTTCCAAGATTGGAGGTTCGGTTTGCATATCCTCCGTGATAGGTGGGCAAAGAGGTTCCGGCATCCATTCCTCACAAAGTTCGTCTATCTCCTGCAGTTTGCAACAAGAGAGTTACTATTTGATAAGAGCCCGCGAAAGCCAATATCTACAAACAAAGTAGACAACAAGAATTTGAAAAAGAAAAACAAGCAAAACTGTTGAATCCCAATAGCACTGCCTTAGATGATGACAAGAGATTTCTTTGGTATATAAGACTTAATACATTTGTATGCGAAACTTCGACTAAAGTATTTTGTTTCGCTGATTTAGGCCCAACAAGTTGCGAATACTGGCAGGCTTACTGGGCTATGACATATGGTATTAGAGCCATTCCCCCGGGAACTAGCATGTAGTATCGGAAACCCACATGGATGCGTGAGATTTAGGCTCGATAAGTAGCCTATACGAGTGAACTAATTAGACTTTGAGAAGTACATTTAGCTGTAGTTTCAATAAATGTTAAGAATAAAAATGCATTGAGCTTACCTGAAAATTGACTCATTCGTTATGAAATTAAGATGTTCTACTTGCTTTAACTGAAATAGAGTCACATAAATCATGTGAGATACTCTAAAATGGTTTAATAAGATATGTGATGTACCCGAATTTTTTATCGAAAAGGTCATCGAATAATTCAAATCAAATGAATTACAAGGTTAGGCAGCGAGATAAAAATTCGAAGAGTTAGTTAGTTGTTTCAAACTGGATCATTAATTATAAAGTTCTATACATTTTTTTCCAACTTTCTGCTACATGAACATAGAGTGAGATTTAATATGGAAAAATAACAAACCTTCTCTGTCAATGGCCTCTTTGGGGGCTTATAGCTCTTCCTTGTGAGCTGGAACAATATGACCACAATGAGGAGCGCTTCGACCACAAGGTGACCTTCGACCACAAAAGATCACACCAATATCAACACAATTCCCACTCCTAATAAGAAAAGTAAACAAACAAAGGAGAACATTTCCAATTAAGTGCATTGTAGCAAACTAGAACCCACCATCAATGGGAATCCCAAAAACAACCGCACGGGTCGGAGGAGCATCGTACAACGCCGACACCCAATCCCGCAAAGCTGTAGTCATGTTCATCAGGGCTGACATCATCCCTTCCACCCCACCTCTCATACGAGGAAACCTAAATTCCCAAATCCACCAAAATTCTATATCACCAACTTAAATGAAAATTTTAGCCCCAAATCTCAACTGGTTTTCTTCGACACTCTCCCAGATCTGCAAAAACAAATCAGCATGCGATATTTTAGCTCCATTGCTCAAATCAAACCGAAAAAAATCGCAAAATCCAACTGGCTGTTCTTAATTATACGAATCCCACGATCGGTACCCAAGCACCAAAACAGAGCAAACAAAAAGAGAGATTGGCTCATCATTTGAATTAAAACCCTAAAATGGAATTGGGTTTTCCGAATGCTACCGAACCCACGTAAATCCACACCAATATTTGAAAGGGTCAGGAACCAAATCTCAGAGAGAGAGAGAGAGAGAGAGAGAGAGAGAGAGAGAGAGAGAAATTGGCTCACCGTTTGGATCAAAACCCTAGCTTTATCTCAGAAAACATCGATCTCTGAGATCTTCGCAGGGGGTTTTCTACGCCATGGGAGAGGAAGAAGGATTCAAATGGAGGTGGGGGATCGAAGCGAACGATGGAAGAGGGTTTCGGGGGAGAGTCCCAGCTTGTCGTTGAACGACGATTCGGAGGTCAATCACCATTATTCTGTTGTGAAATGACGGAATTGCCCTCGCTTATTCTCCCAAATAACGGGGGTTCTGGGAGGCGCACGCGGTGGTGGGAAAGGGTGTTTTGGGGATCGTGATTGTATCGGCGGGTCGTAAATTTTGACTATGCGGATGGGAATACGGGGATTGAGAATTGGGGAGGAAAGTCGAAAAGAAACCCTCTTTTTAGAGATTTTTATTTATTTATTATATTATATACAGAATAGATATAAAAAAGTAAAACCTTAGTTTTATTAATAAACAAAACAAATTGAAAGTCTCAGCTAATTTAAACCCAATAAGAGTCCAATGTCCAAACAGCCCACTGAAGCCCACTGAATCGTTTGATGTGGGGGTCATGGTCTTGAATTTGACATAGTCAAAGGATCTGTTTGATATTTGTATTATTGAATATTGATCCAAGAAAGTGTTATTTGAACAATAATTTTTTATTACAGAAGTAAAGGTTCTGCACTCTCTAGTTTGGGTTTGGAATTTCATTCATTTTCGCGGTAGTAAAGTTTCTTTTTTTTTGCACTCGATTATACAAGTAAAATTTTGAGTAAAACTACTTGAAAAGAAGAGGAATTTTTTATTGAGTTTTCTAAATTTTTATGATAAAATCAAAATTAAAAAAAATCAACTTCGAGTTTTGTTGGTAAAAACCGTTATCTATTAAAACATTCATTAATTTTGATGAAACTCGTCACGAGGCAAGCTTTGCTGTTGATATGACAAATGTAGTTCGGTGCTGACATAGTAGTTATACGTTAAATGGAGTTTCCAAAATAATGTTTCAGAACCTTGCTTCTTAGAAGGTAGTAGATAATGTATAGATTTTTGAGGTTAGGAGTCTATGGCAAACTTGATAAAAAAAATAATAAAAAATAAAGACAATGGTGTGATTAATCGAAGATCTTATTCCATCACTATCCAACCATCAGGTTCGAAGACAAAAATGCTGGCACCCTCATCTTCACTCCTCCGTCTTCTTCGACACAATCCTATTCATTTCCTTCTCTCCAATGCGCCTGCTGCACTTGCACCTCGTGCATGCGCATATTCTATGCACCACATGTTATCTAATTTGATAGATATAATTTAAACATAATCGAACGGTAATACTTTTAGAAGCACCATACTAGTTCGACCGAAAAAAATTCCTCTCTATCTGTATAAAAATTTTTAATCGTGAAATCTACATCAAGCAATCACGTAAATCAACGGTACATAAAATATATTAGTGCCTACTATTTATAGCTTTTTAAATTTAGACAGTTTAAATATCCTAAAACGTATGGGATGAGTTGAGTTGAAATTTATTAGTTATGAAAAGTTTTAAATTGTTGAGTTTTGGGAGGGTGTGGTGTGTAAGGTGGACTTATACACCCGGTCCACGCAACAACTTGTCGACTCTATCCAATCCAAAGATTCACCGTTTATTATTCTCTTCCTCAAGCCTCTTCCCCTTTCTCGTCCCTCCTACCTCCTTCACACACTTCCCTCCCAAATCCCCCCAAAACCCTAAACCCCGAAACCCTTACTTTTTAATTCTTCTTCTTCTTCTTCTTCTTCTTCTTCTACTGGTGCGATTGTTGGGGTTTTTTTTTGTGGAAATGGCTACGGTCGCTTGGGCCACGGGCCACGCATGTTTCAACTCCCAAATCCCTTCTCTAATCCACCCTAAAAATCCTCCATTTTCGCGAAATTTGTCGCTTCGTTCGGAACTTCTAGGGCACGCATTGCTAGTTAAGCCCGAGGAGCTCCGCTCCGTCGCCAGGAAGAGCTCCGTCGGCGGCGGCGGCGGAATCCGAATGTCGTGGGACGGGCCCCTCTCCTCCGTTCGGCTTATCGTCCAGGGCAAAAATCTCGATGTAATAATCCCTCTACAAGTTGAATTATTTACGTTTAATCTTCACAGTTTTAGCATTAATTCGAGGTACCATTATGTTTTTTTTTAACAACAAGGAACGGTAACGCGAATTGAATATGACACGAAGGCACTGAAAAAAAAAAAAAAAAAACTTGAAATTGATGCGGTATGAATCCATCTAACACGAAGGGGACGATTCACGGCAACATGTGACATGAATAAGAATTTTAAGGTCCAATTATAGGCATTTAAACCTATTTTCAAGTTGACATGAGCAACATTATTGTCGAACACGATGTAGACTTGCAATTGAATCACTACCCCTGCTTAGCTGACATAGCGCCCCTTTCGTTTTGTTTTTGATCTATGCAGACCTTTCCTTGAAGAACCACCTGTTCTTCTTCTCTAGGATTTGTTGTAGTCACACCATTCTTCAATGTTATTTTCATTTAATCCTGAACACGTACAATTTTTAAAATTACCCATTTTCGTTTTTTTGTACTTTGATGGCGTACTAATCACTTGAAAAGGCAATATGCTGAGTTTGTTTTGCTATTTATGTTTTTTATTGAGATTTCCGTTACTATGTCGATCTTCTGTTAATGTAGTCGAAATCTTTTTTCACGAGGTTCACCCTACAGCTCCTACCTATTGTTTTATTCTGTTTAATCTTGCTTATTCAGTATTAATCTTTGGCCTTTCGTCATACTACTCAATGCAAAGGTGTTTTCTTTTGCTTTGCTTTGCTTTGGTTTCTAGGACGAATTTTGAGGAGCCCGTGTTTTACTTTGGGCCTTATTGATGTCTAACTCTCATCTTGAATAATTAGCAAATTCTAAGGTACCAATATGTCATTGTAGCCTTAGATCCTATATAAACAGAAGGAGGTGGTTTAATACGCTGTTGTTTTGGCTTCCAAGAACTTTTTGAGTAACCCATGCTTCTTTTTGGGTTTTGGTGGTGTACAAGTTGACTGATAAGGTGAAGAAGCACATAGAAGACAAGGTAGGAAAGGCCGTTATGAAGCACAGCCACCTCGTCCGGGAGGTTGATGTTCGATTGTCTGTTCGCAGTGAAGAGTTCAAAGGTCCCAAGCTCCGACGATGCGAGGTAACAAGATTTCCATTCATCGCATTGGCTTCCTTTACTAATGTTCTTGTGTATTTTATGTGCGGTGCTTTGTGTTTGGGATGAACAAAGTTGCTGAATTACCTCATTCACTGCCATTCGCTTTTTTTCTTTTAAGAAGCTTTATGTATTGAGCACTCAAATTGGTTGTGATTTGTAGAATTGTGTTTGGGATGAGTGACGGTATTGAATTTTACGTTTTTATACCTCATTTATCACCATTCATCAAAACGGTTGTTCGCTAGCTTTAATGTGTTAGCACTTGAATTGTTTTGGAATGCAAGGTTACTCTATTCACCAAGAAGCATGGAGTGATTCGTGCGGAGGAGGATTCAGACACGACGTACGGGAGCATAGACTCAGCTGCATCAATCATACAGAGGAAGCTGAGGAAGATTAAGGAGAAAGATTCGGACCATGGGCGGCACATGAAAGGGTTTAACCGTCTTAAGGTTCGGGAACCAGAGATACAGAGTGTTTGGGAGCCAGAGGTACAGAAGGTTGAGAGGGAGGATGAGGAAAAAGATCAGGATTTGGCTGCTCCAGGTCTCATAAAAGAGGATGAAGAAGTACTAGACAAGGTTTGTATTCCCAATCAGCGGCCATCAATTATTCCCTTTTCTTTTCAGTTATATAAGTAGAGCTTGTGGCTAATACTGATGATCGATAGTTGATTTTGTTAGTATTACTACTCTGTGCATTGTTCCCTTGATTAATATATATACTTCATTATCGTTTAACCCATTTCTCTGTTACTGAAACAAAGAGTGTTGGTAGAAAGTAGAAACTCATGAAAGAACTTCTAAAATGTTCATTTATGTGAGTAGCTGTTTTTCCAAATCTTTTATAATTTTGAATGCTGCATAATGCTTTATATGTTCCTTCATAATATGTAATTGAAAGAGATTACGGGTACTTCGAGTGAAACAATTGATTCTGAATATCCACCAGACTAAACACATTGTGCGTGTAGGGTAGAGCTCCAGAAATAAGAGTTCAGCTAGTTATTATTAGATTCAAACTAAGTCGCACTTGTGATATAAGGAACCTTAGTTGATGATCTTTTCATATTGCTTCAGAATTTATGTTTTAAGAACAACATTGTAAGGAAACAGCTTTTCCAACTCTGCCATTGTTTGGCCTCTTCAGAGGATGATCATCTTGACTGTATGAGTCGTTAATACCAGCAATTAGTTAAGGCATCAATGAAGTTTTATTTTATTCAAAATGAAGACTAAAGTATTGTTCACAAGGTTAACCGAGCTGTTCAAACGGAGGTCTGCATAAGATGTAAACTGCTCTCTTCTCTTCAACTATCTTTATGTTTATTAAATTAAGATGTGGTTATGTCAGAATGAATATTTCAGCTTGTTGACTTTTCAAATAGATTGATATTTTTCTCATGTATCACAATTCTTTTCTGCTGTGTGGCAACCTTTTTAGCAGCTTGGAATAATAATGCTTTATTCAAAAATATGCTGTATTTGACTGCATACTAATCTATGTTATACACTATGATATGTGCTTTTTATATTTGGCCATTTCGATCCTTGGGATTTTTATAAGGAGAGAAACAATAAATACGTCACGACACATTTCAGTTTTGAGGTCGGGCTCAATCTAGTCTGGTTAAACTTGTTCCTGTTTCTTGGTTTGCTTGAAAGGTATCCATATCTCATGTAAAAAGGAGTCATAGATGGGGGGGGGGGGGGGGGGGGGGGGGGGGGGGGACTGTTATTGAAGTTCGCTATTTTTACAACATTCTTTTGAGTGATAATTCATCCAATGATACTCTTGAGCAGCGGTACAAGTTCTTCTCCAAAGCAACCATCTTATTCTTCCAAATGTTGTGAAATACTTAACTTCAGGTTGTGCGCACGAAGTACTTCGACATGCCACCTTTAACGGTTGAAGAGGCCCGAGAGCAGTTGGAGAATGTCGATCACGATTTCTATGCCTTCAGGAATGAAGAAACTGGTAAAATTATACTGATGTATTGCAATAAAAGAATATACACCTCTTAAGTTGTAGGTAATTTAGATATAAGTCCGTGAACCTACGCTTTCAATTTTTGTATATGAAGCCCTAAGTTAGTATATTGTTTGATTTGGAAAAGGAATAATTGTTTGGCTTTGCCAAAACTTAACATCTTAGCCAAACAAAATCACCATGACCATTAAGTTCTGAGAAACTTGATAGGCTTTTTGAAACAAACAACTTGCTAGTTGAGAGATTCACTGAGAAAACTTGAAATTCAGGACCCAATTGACTATTTCCAGGTAGTCGAAGTAAACATTTTCCCCTTCCTTTTTGTTTTGTGATAATTGACAACCGTATTCTCTTCTAGGTGAGATAAACATCTTATACAAGAGAAAAGATGGAGGATATGGCTTGATAATACCTAAGGATGATGGCCGAGTTCAGAAAATCACAGAAGAGCCTGCAAAAGAAGAGAAAACTGTGGCCGAGCAGTTAAGCGGGTGATCTTCATGGGAACACTGCGATTTGTAAATTGTAAACTCTTGTTATTCCGAGTTGATTCCCTTAGCTTTTAGGTCCGTAATGCAGTTTCAAGGGCAGTTTTCGGCCTTTTTTTTTCTCTCCATCAGGAATGTGGGATTATACTTGAGAATGTATCTTGGAAAGTTTTGTTATAGTTGCAATTACTACTGATAATTGATTGCAACTGCTGATAATTGTACTTGTACAGTTGGTGTTGTTTGTGGTAATTACCTTGAAAAAAGTAAAAAGAAATGCTCTGCTTTGTTACCCAGTGAATTGACCAATGTTCTTCATCTGCGTTTTTTTTGTCTTTTTTGGGTAGATTTTATTACTAGTATTTATTACTCATTTATGTGTATATATATATATATATATAAAAAGAAGGGAAGCTTTTTTCCCAATTTTCGCGTGGAATCCACATACGGCCGCTTAATGAAAACATTATTATAACTTTTGTTCATTGGGTACGCACTCATCTCATTATCATAACAATCATTATTCGCGAACACCATGATTACCTAACAATCTTTCAATTATCTCATCAATTTTAGATAACTTAGAATTGTCTTATCAGTTTTATGGCAACTCTTCTTCTCTCTCTCTGTCTTTGTTTATTTCCTTCTTTTAATTCGCTCGCTATGATTATGACATGATAACCACCCCCGCCTACCTGCTTGCCAATCTCAACTTGGTATTTCTACTTGTGTTGGCAACATCATATTAATATATGTTCATGCTAATTTTGAGCTCTATAGTTACCCAAATTAGAGAGAATCAATTCTTTAGCTCACTAGAAGCACTTATTTCTCTCTCTCTCTCTCTCTGATTCATAGCACTCTCTAGAAGCAAAGATACAAACAAAAGTTTGTGTACACTGAACCTGAAAGATATCACAAGCATACCTCCAACCACCACTTTGTTTCTTATTTATTTTGGGAGATTAACAAACAAGTTATGTAAGTTACAGAGACATTATTGCTAATTTTGATAGACTTAATTAGCTTAGAGAATTTAGCTGCTACAGACACATTCACCCTTTATAATTTAATGTTGGTCTACATATATTCAATGCCTATGTGAGATATATAACTAACTGGGAGGTGGGGGGGCCATGGGAATTAAGAAGTTGAATTATGAGTTAGTTAGAGGAATCTCTTCATGCCAATCAACCAACATACATGATACATGGGCATTTTTTGCATGTGACTGTTCCTCTTATGAAGAAGGGGCATTACAATCTCACCTCAGATCTGAATGTCTTCTTTTGGTGTGGTCAAATTATTTATTTCAGCCTCCAATTCATAATGGTTCGAATAGTTCTACTCAACTTAACGTGTAGTAATGTGATACTCACGCATGTTTTACGCGCATCGATCACATCGCTGTATGTGATCAAAGCATTTTAAGCAACTCTCTATTTTGATTCTATATATTCTCAATAAAAGTTTACCCTCAATTCAATGAAATGAATAATTGAAGCCTTCAAATTGTATGTATATTATATGAATGTAGTCAATTTGTGAAATATATTATTCTCGACTCCTCCGACATGGACACGTTGTGGCATCTTTTCCCATCCATCCATCCTCTCCCCGAAACTGATCCACATAATGCAGTACCCACCTCAAGCACTAAGCATCTTAGGTGAGAATTAAATGTTATGTTATAAATGATACATTTATTTTTGGAAAAAAAAGAAGAGAAAGCCTATTTAATTTCTCTCTGTAGCATCATATGAATTTAAAGAGCGAAGCTAATCATATGATTGGGAGATCATATCTTAGGTCGATGGTGGGTCTAGCTGAGTGAAATAAAATAAACATAATTTGGGATAAGCATGTGAGACAATGTGAGAATGTTTCCTATTGAGTTGATCTCAAGAAGGGCCTAGAGAGACCCAATGAAGAGGTTCATGGTATCTATTGATGTTAGTTGGTTTGATCACCAAATTGGTAGGAGCAAGCAATTAATAGTTGGTTAACAAAAGTTATAGATCTCAAGGAACAAGTGATGAATGATGCATTGCACTTTCATGGAAAGTGTTGAAGAGTGAAAATGAGGATTATTTTATTGTAATTGACTCTTAAAAGAGGCTAATGATGTGGATATTATTAAGTTTACTTAAGTGTGTGATTTGATGAGTGATATGATGCATCCATACAATTTCAATAATTTTTACGGCTATACGGTTTTGTCAAATGTTATAAGGTACGATTTATGAGATTGAGAGAGAGTTAGGGACAAAGACGGAGCAAAAAACTTTCTACGATCAAGAAGACGGAATACAAAATTAAAATGACAATCTTTCAGAACCGTAGTCCCAATATACTCCCCAAAAAAAGAAAAGGTCAAAAGAAAAAAAGAGGTATGGATCCATATGATCACAAGTTTTTATTTTTTATTTTTTGAGGAAAGATAGCAAGCTACCCGCTTCATTCAATAAGAGAGATGAATTAAGCATACAGTATGAAAGCAGCCAAGGCCTCCTGGAGAAAAAACAAGCGTAATAGAGAGAAAATAGAGCAATAAAAAAAAGAGCAACACAATTTTTTTTTAATGTTTTCCTAGCTATCTTCAATTGATGAATGTCTTATTCAAAAAAGAAAATGATTAATGTCACATCAACTAGATCTTGCAAACATCATTATCAAAAAATAGGGGAAATTACATAAGTTTTACATATTTTCTTGTTTCTGCTTTGTGATAGAGTTTTTCCTCTTGTTTTCACATACTGGCATTCCCTAGTGGAGTTGGTACATGCATGTATGCTTGGGGGGCAGGTAGATGGAGCCTTGAGCTAACTAAATTTGAGGTGATTGATGGAGACAGTTTGGGTTCATAACCCAACATGGGATGTTTTAATTATCATTTGCTAATCCCATTTGAAAATGATGTACATTTTCTACCCTTGAATCCTAAAGTAGTTTAAAAAATCTTACATTAATTTTTATATTAAAAAAATTGATAAGAAAAGTTGGTAAATCTTAACAGTAAAAAGATTAGAATATACATCTGATATTTTTTCTATAGGTGTACAGATAGCATTGCTTAATCTCGTATGTTTATTTGCCTTAGGTTTGGATACCCTCCCTCCACTAATCTTTCACTCAACATAAAATTGATACAGCCAAATAACAACAACAATAATCACCAACTGTGGGTGAATTGTAGGGCTAGTCATTGAGATAATATACAATTTCAAAAGTTTGGGATTCGAGTCTCATTTAAAAAAATATGAATATGAATCAATCTCTGAGATTGTTGACGTCAATATTAGAAACAATCATCAGACAGACAAGCATATATAGCTGTTATTTAATTAGTCCGTAGCTATGGAGAGTGTCTTGTCTTATTAAATTGTTACCATTTTATTGTGTCCAAACTACTACATACGAAAGGAAAAAAAAGAAAAGAAAAAAGTAGTGAAAACATATCACCTCTTATGTCAAATTTTTTAAAAATAAAATAAAATAAAATGCATAAATAAGAATACAATAGAAATTAAAATAGAGTTGTTTTTTTTTCCCCACCGGAGAGAGAGAGGGGGAAGGGGTAGGATGTTGCCCACGTGGCCGACAACATCGTGCTTCGGTCCAGAAAGTGGGCCCCGCACTCGCAACAGAACTGCGAAACCTGATTGGGCCCTCACATGGGGTCCTGAAGACGGTGACGTCATCCTCGTTTCCCCTAACGACCTGACCTGGGAAACGAAACGGTTTCCCCTTCCCGTCGTAAAAGATAAAGGTGCCGTTACGCATACGCATGCATCTTTGTTGACTCTTTTTCTTGTTACTCTTAAAATGTAAACGAGTCAAATTTAATCAGTTAATTAATTATTAGTTTCAATAAATCTAACTATCATTTCGGGGGAAAAAAATATATATATCAATAGAACAGTTATTTAGTAGAAGAGAAGCATTCAATTTGCTCGACGTTTCATATTGTGAATTTTTGCTGATTTTAAGAGTATTTAAGCATATTATTGAGTGTTTATGTTTTTTATTTTGTTTTCTCAAAGCGCATCTCACAATGGTTAATTAATCATGAGAAATATGTCTAGATGCATGTCGAATTAAGACGTTGTAAAACACTTCACTACTTAATCATTTTTGCGATTAAAAATAATTAAATAATTTGGTCAGTAAACCGTATTATTCTTATAAACTTATAAAGTTTAGATCGTATAACTAACTAAGCACTAGCTCATACATTATAGTCATAAAAAGGAGGATTCTCACTACACATAAAGTATATAAAACTGATGTCGGACCAATAATTTCCATTAATTAATCTGCAACTCTTCAGAGCAGCAAGAAAATTGAATTTTCTATTAATTTTTATTTTCTAACCTTGCTTTCATTTCATGACCTACCAGAATAATGGCGAAAAGTATATATGTAGATATATCATTAGAAATGAATTTATTAATGGAGGGCGGGGGTGTGGTCGGCAATGTCGGCTCTGCACTTGACCTCTCGGCATGGCGTATATATGTAATTTATCCATTTATCTTTGCAATTTTATAATCACTGTTTTAATCATGCAACTAAACAAAGTTCTTAACCTTTGTTACTATCATGAGATCTTAAAGTTAGATCACATTAGCCTCTTCTTTTCTCTCCCTTTTAGAAAGGTGCAGGAGCCCCAATTAATTAAGCATCAAAGAATATTATTAGTGCATTAATTGTGGTTCATCACAATGATAGCCAAATAATAAGATGGGGGGAAAAACCTTAAAATTGGAGTCATGCATATATGCATGGGGTCCACGTTTCACGGTTGATCATGTTCATACTCATGGCGTGCATGAGAAAGAGCAAATGGCAATTGTTAATTTGTTATGATCAATTAGAATGTGAGGAGGATGCATGGTCATGTGTGCCATCCATTATCCACATGCGACATGTGATCCTACACTTCCCATTGTATCTAACTCGATTTAAGATCACCTAGCAAATGAATCGTACATCCAAGTTTAGTTTACGACAAGGGTTAATTAATTATCCTTGGTTATATGTAATGAGATAGCAGTTCAGTAAACGTTAAGCATCTAATTACAAGCATTAGGGAATGGATTTGTTGAATACTTTTGTTTTTTCACATATAGCATCCGATCGTGAGCTAAATATTAATAACACTCTTTGCAAACAAGATGTTAATTTAGTTGATCAATCATGTGAGGGAATATCCATATTAATGGACTTGATACGACTATTTGCATCGAGACAATTAAATCGAGCCTAGGTACTGTTCATTAAGTGAATTTGAGCTAATCCAACATGTTTGATTTGTTTATAATAAAAGTAAATTGCCCTATTATCATCCTTATCCATCAAAACTATTATATCATTATGAAATGTACGTGTTAAATATTTTGGGCAGAATACACAGATAAACTTTACTATAAATTGTGGATCTTACTATTGTATGTCTAAGTGAGATACAAGATAGGGATGGAACTTTCCTAATGTAATAATTTATTAGTGCGTA
The DNA here is from genome assembly GCA_016920855.1 of Puya raimondii. Classification (NCBI taxonomy): domain Eukaryota; kingdom Viridiplantae; phylum Streptophyta; class Magnoliopsida; order Poales; family Bromeliaceae; genus Puya; species Puya raimondii. Next base: position 51,166,543 of record JABWPP010000050.1, on the reverse strand, counting down.
CTCCATGAGAGGCAAATTCAATTGCTTCAAAAGAAAAAAAAAAAGGGTGTACACCATATGTATATATATATATATATATATATATATATATATATATATATAGTATTTTTCTGATGCTAGTTGAGATAACTTTCTTTTATTAACATAGCATTGAATGTGTCTGATCATATCTTTTACTATTGGCCTGGGCCAATTTCTACTCTCTCTCTCTCTCCCCTCCCTCAAGGCCTCAACCCTTTTAAAGGGCATCGACACCTCCCCATCTCTTTCCAGTCTCCGCTTTCCCACCCCACTACGTACACTCCTCCTCGCTCTCTCTCTCTCTCTCTCTCTCTCTCTCTCTCTCTCTCTCTCTCTCTCTCTCTCTCTCTCTCTCTCTCTCTCTCTCTCTCTCTCTCTCTCTCTCTCTCTCTCTCTCTCTCTCTCTCTCTCTCTATCTCATACACACAAACATCAACACAAAGACAAAGGTAGTGCACAAAGTAAGTAAGCGAATAACATGGATGAAGAGATACTGTCAATCTTCAACCAATGCCCTGGCCCCGGCCCCGGCCCCGACGTGGGTGGTGCAGGCGACGTGGCCGATGTCAGTTTCGGCAGCTCCTCTTCCTCTTCTAATTATTCGTCGTCGTCCTTCGCCGCCACATCCGCCACCTTCAGCGCCCGCAGCAGCCTCTCCCTCTCCCTCTCCCTCTCCCTGCCCCCCGACTCCTCCTCCTCCGTCCTCCGCCCGCTCCCCCACTCCTCTTCGTCTTCGTCGTCTAATTCCTCTTATGCGAACTGGTCCGCTCTCCGCGTCGCCACCGCCCTCTCCCCCGACGGCCTCCTCCGCCTCCACCACCTCCACCTCCTCCGCCCCCTCGGCTCCGGCCACCTCGCCCGCGTCTTCCTCTGCCGCCTCAAGGGCCTCCCCCCCTCCTCCCCTCTCTTCGCCCTCAAAGTCGTCGACCTAAACATCACCACCACCAACAGCAGCAGCAACAATAGTAAAAACAATAACAACAACAGTAACAACAGTAACAACAGTAACAACAGTAACAACAACAACAAGGAGGAGGATGAGGAGGAGGACTACTACAGCAAGGTGGTGTCCCACGCGATGGCGGAGTCGCGTGTGCTGTCGGCCCTGGACCACCCCTTCCTGCCGACGCTGTACGCCCGGCTGGACGCGTCCCACTACGCCTGCTTCCTGATCGACTACTGCGCGGGGGGGGACCTGCACTCGCTCCTCCGCCGCCGCCCCGCCGGCCGCCTCCCTCCCGCGGCGGCGCGCTTCTACGCCGCCGAGGTGCTGCTGGCGCTGGAGTACCTCCACGCCCTCGGCTTCGTCTACCGCGACCTCAAGCCCGAGAACGTCCTCCTCCGCGCCGACGGCCACGTCGTCCTCTCCGACTTCGACCTCTCCTTCCACTCCCACGTCTCCCCCTCCCTCCGCAAAATCCGCCGCCGCCGCAGCAGCAGCAGCAGCAGCCACTGCCACTGCCACCGCCGCCGCTCCTCTCTTCTCGCACGTCGTTTTTTGGCGCGCACGCGCGGATGCTTTTGCGGCGGGAATTTCAACGATGGCGAAGTGGGGGAGGAGGAGTTCGTGGCGGAGGAGGTGGAGTTCGTGGCGGAGCCGGAGAGGGCGTTCTCGAAGGCGTGCGTGGGGACGCACGAGTACCTGGCGCCGGAGATCGTGCGCGGCGGCGGGCACGGCAACGGCGTCGACTGGTGGGCGTTCGGCGTCTTCCTCTACGAGCTGCTGTACGGCCGGACGCCGTTCAAGGGCCCCGCCAAGGAGGACACGCTCCGCAACGTCCTGCACAAGGAACTGCGATTCCCCGACCTCGCCGGCGGCGGCGAGGACGACCACGTCGCCGTCGCCAACGCCAAGGATCTCATCCGGCGCCTGCTGGAGCGGGACCCGCGGCGGCGGATGGGGTCGGCCCGCGGCGCCGCCGAGCTGAAGCGCCACCCCTTCTTCCGCGGGATCAACTGGGCCCTCATCCGATGCGTCGCTCCCCCCGTCGTCCCCGCCGCCGCCGCCGCCGCCGCCTCGGCGGGCCCCACCCCGCCGGAGACCGTTGTCGGTGGGGCCGGTGCAGGGGCCGGGGCCCACCTCAAGTGGAGCAGCTGGCATAATTTTCACAAGAGAGGGTATGCTGGTTATATCAGGAAGAAGAAGGGGTTCTTTGGTAATTTGGGGTCGGGGTTGGGATCTAATAAGGCGATAAAAAGAGATCAGGGGAGGTAGTAAAACGTAAGAAATACGTACGTTGCTCTCGCTCACATGATCATGAGGATGAAGTGCTGAGATGTTTGTGATCAATTTTAGCTGCTCAATTAATTTGCTGTTGTTTAGGGACTGTACAAAGCTGAGTTGAGAGATGCATACGAGATACTATTTAGTAGCCAGTTTAGTATTCGTGTGAATGGATCATTTTGATCTTAGTTTGAAGAGCAGTGGAGGTACATATATAAGTTGATATATACTATTTACGTATTTTATAATAGAGTTTCTCTTTTTATTTTCAATTTTATTTAGATCTTAATAAATTTCTAATTCAGTAAAATAGAATAACTCATATCAACTGAAATCAAATTAAGTACTTTTTTTGGGGGGGAGTTTCCACACGTTTTTACCCACTAATTTAATATCTACAAAATTAAGCTGTAAATTTTATTGCATACAATCAAGTCTCTCTCTCTCTCTCTCTATATATATATATATATATAGAGAGAGAGAGAGAAAGAGAGAGAGAGAGAGAGAGAGAGAGAGAGAGAGAGAGAGTGGCCATTGCTCGATCCCTGTTGGGTTTATCTAAACCAAGAAGTGATGGTCAGAGCCGACATGACTGACACAGAAATAAAAGCCCACCTCCCCCCCCCACCTCCCATTTATCATTTCAATCAATCATTTATTCATTTGTTAGTTATATTATTATTCATTACCTAGTCAGAAACTTTATCTGAAAAACAAATAATAAATACCACACAGTCTCTTACCGAGCAGTAGTTTAACGCGATGTTGATTAGATTTCATGTCCTGAGATAGAAACTAAAGCTGCATCTATCTACATGCATGGTGTGCTCTGTGCTTACTATTTTCATCTTTAGTTTCTCTTCTCCTGGTGGATCTTCTTCACTTGTATCCCTCACATTTATATATTCATGTAAAAGGTTGCATCTTCCTCTTAATTTGTAATTTAGTTTATGAACCTTTCTTACCTAATTTTAACAAAAATGAGCTCATAATTACTTGTAGCTCAAAAAAGGAATGACAGAAGCACACTAAGAGGCACGGGTATTGGTGGGTTGATCAATTAGTGGGTAAAATTAGATACCAAGAGCTTTAGTTGTGTGCCTATAGATTATGTGTTTACAGAGTATTAAAAAGAAGAAAGTGGATATTTTCCCTATACATTATTATGAGGTTACCAGCGGAGCCGAGTTTCAGTAAATGAGCACTATATAAGAACACTGAATCATTCACCGTGTTCCTTACTATTAATCAGGCTCTTAAGTTACCAATACACAAATCAAACAAAATTGTTGCAAGTCGTAGAGGAATTAACTCATATTGAGTCTAGCTGAACCAGATTTTTCAGTACGCAGCCACAGATCCTTCTCTGCGAAGGGACAGAGAGCTGGATCTATGAACAAAGGAGCCCAATATATATCTTAACTAAAACACATGTAATTGACCTTGTAATCTACAAAGAGAATATGACAGCAACAATCCGCTACGAAATCGGGACATTGGCTGACTAAAACATATAGTAAATAACAGAAAAATGTAATGTAATGAGTGAACCTTTAGTACATATTGAATATGCAAACATAGTTTCATGAGTTCACAATAATTAGTAGTACCAAAGAGCAATTAAGAAAAAGCTCATCAAGCCTATCATCCCCATTCCATTCATTCTATGCCCTGCACTGTTGCCTCCCCCAGGAGTAGCTGCAATAAGATCCAAAAAGAAAAAGGGATATCACCACCTTCGGTAGTTAAAGATACATGTTTTCTCAAATAAAAGAAAAAAAAAGAAAGAAAAGAGAAGCACAAATAACTTGACCTTTTAATTTGAGTTAGGTTGAGATATTAGGTACAGATCATCCAAAGAACATACTAATGCTACGCACATGAATTATTCACTCTGGAAATAGTTAAACTATAAGCCAATAGGTCTCCTCAAATTGTACAGCATTTGTTTTGTCTACCTAAGCTTACAGCAACTTTAGAACAATTATGTTGCTCCAAATTTTACTCGTATTTAATACTATGCAAATTTTATGATCTACTTGGACTTTTCAGGTCTTCAGTCTAAGAAGCAGCAAGCAGGCATGTGTTTGACAAATAAAATTCCAAAATTTTTGAAGTCGTTGCATGCTTATAGCCCTCCAAACAAGATATTTTAGTTTTTTTTTTTTTTGTGGGTAATATATAAAGCCCTTAGCTACAAAAATAAGATCAAATTAGCAAATGGAGAGTTCTTGAGATGTAAAGCACATTTTTAGCACCATACCTGGAGGGGTGTTGTTGTTGGCAGAGGGTGTTGGAGCTGCAACCAAAATTGAGATGATAAATAAGATAAAATCATACTATCTTTCAAACGGAAAAAAAAAAAATTAGATCATTCATTATTCTTCAAGAAAGAGTGCAAAATAAAAAAAGAAAAAAAAATTAGGAAGCCAAAAAATTAGTAATCATAAATTGGCTTGGATATAGGCTGAATTCTAGTTATAAAGTCTGCCGATGAAACACGAAGAAGTCCTTTAAGTAGTTAGGCTGATGCAACATAGTCCTGCACAATGTTTATTTGATTTTTCCTATGTTGGAGAATCTCAAATGGTCTGATTTATCTGAAACCAAATTTGAGATCTTTGGTGAAGGTCGGATTCGGATATATAGTGGCAGTGGTAAGTTAATAGCTAACCAAATTCAGATACACATTCTCTATGAATCCGTTCTGAATTCGAGCAGTTCATAGCATGAGAAACGATTTTATAGCAGACGGTAAAATTTATACGATATTTCGCTATTTGGTTTGGCTATTAATTTTATATTTTAGCCTTCAAATTCAGGCCTCATAATTACTTTGTTAATAATAATAAATAATAATAAAAAAAATACCTCCGGCGGCGGGGCACTGGTGCTGGGAGGAGTCGATGCCGCAGAGGGTGGCGAGCTGGAAGCTCTTTTTGGGGTCGATGCCGAAGGCGGTGCGGATGGCGGGGTCGTCGAAGATGGCGCAGAGGCACGGCAGCTCGTTCGTCACCGCGTCCCGCAGCGGCCCGCAGCAGCTCTCCGGCGGCTTTGACGTCGCGTTCATGTACGGCTGGCACGGCACCAGCTTCGACGCGCACGATGGCACCGCCGACGACGTCTGCGCAGCCCCCGATCCCATCAACACTACTACTACTACTGCTGCCGCCGCTGCCGCCACCGCCAGTCCGTTAATTCCGCAATAGTAGTTATACCCCATCATCTCTATTTTCTTTCTCGATTCCCCCACCTCTCTCTTTAGTCTTTAGTCTTTACTCTCTCTCTCTCTCTCTCTCTCTCTCTCTCAACCCCCCCAATATTACCTCTGAATGATTGATATATAGATTGATGATGTGCACATACATAATGCGGAGTCAATGTGTGACCGGCGAAGTCATTTGGAATATTGGCATTGGTGCGTCAGCAGTTGCCTTTGACTCGGATTCGGCAATTCCACGCGGAGGATTGTGTGTAGTAATACACAAAAACAAGGACCAATAACAAAAACAAGGAAAACAACAACAATAATAATATTATTATTAATAATAAATTGACTTAAATTTGAGGCTTTGACGGATCGGGCGGTTGTGCGGCGATGGTGTACCGACGGAGCGGTGTGATGACGCCAGAATTGTCTTGTAGTCTTCCGGGGGTGGCCTGCAGTGATATGATGTGATGTGTGATGGGTTACATCAAAGACAGCTTTTTCCTAGGGTCGAAGGCACCGCGTTGTTTACTCTTCTGATATTTGTGAAGTTACGTTCGCATTAATTGACTCGGTGTTGAGCCAGTTCCGTGTTTAATTAAGAGAATATATCACAATCAGCAATGCTATGACCATCTAACAAATGGTCGGAGTTCAAAAATTATATTAAATATTATATTTTAATATTTTTTTTTAAAAAAAATAAGAGTCTGAGACTTGGCTAGTTTTACGAGCACAAATTATTGCAGCGTCTTACTCGGGCCGAAAGGCTAATATGGTGTACATAAGCCCGATCAAAAATGCACCTGGCCGAAAAATTATTTGCCAAATCCTAGTTTGGCAAATCTGCCCGCACAAATTGGAATCTTGGGCATCTGCTGTCTAAACACCATTCGACAAGAAGAAGAAAACAAAAAAAAAAAAAGACAATAATTCCACCAATTTTGCAGACTGAAAAATACAATAAATAAAAGTTAAACGAATTATAACCCAAAATCTAAGCGTGCAAACTCTTTGCCTAACCTTTGATTTCTGTATGAGGCTTATCTGGACGTCAGAATAAATTATGCAATGACAGCTTATTCAAGATAATTTTATTTATCATTCGATTAAAAGCAAAGAGCTTGATTTATGCTTTCTCAAAAGGCCTTGACATTCGACATTTGATGCAATAACATATTTTATTTACAAGATGATTTATCGTATTCTAAAAAGACTTGAATGCCAAATATTTTATTACAAACGTGTGATCACACTACTCATCAATCAAACACTTTCTGAAATACTTTACTGACTCTACTCGCACATTCACCAAACAGCAAGAACATAATAATCAACAGTACAAGTCCACATAAAGAGATATTTACATATGAAAGATGAAGATCAAATGAAATCACATCGTAGTTTGCAAATTAGGACAGATCTTTAACTTCATAACTTTGTATAGGAATATAACTGTAAGCTATACATCATCCATCTTGCCGTAGCAATTGGTTAGAACTACCTCACATATACAGTACAGTAAGTTAATGAGGAATGTTGACAAAAAGATATCAGCGAATCTGATAAATATGATTCAATCACCAGTATTGGCAAAATTTTGTGCTTTTAGTTGCCGTTGGAGAAGATTTAAGCATCAATTCCTGGACCTGGATACGCAGGAAGGCTCATGATCCGCTTGTCAACCACGGGCCCGCCCACCGTGAAATGGTAGAGACTCTGAAACTCCATATCTTTTATGCCGAGGACCTCATGAACTGCATCAGCAAACAATCAAATGATGAAAAAAGGCAAATCCTGAAGGAAATTCACCACTGCTTGGTTCTTTTTTTTTCTTTTTTTTTTTTTTACCCCCAAGGGATCTCTGTAAATGTATTTGTTTGTATACCCCTCAAAAGTCATAATTCGTTCTTGTGTCCCTGTAAATAGCCCGTATTTGCCTGTATACCCCTCCATAGTTATAATTTACGTCTATATCCTTAGAAGTAGTCTGTATATTTGCATGCATGCCCCTCTGCCTGAGTGCTTCTCAAGTTGCAAATGTGGATCTTTGTGCTGTAAAGACACTATCAACTTTTCATGTTTAGAGAGAACACATTTTCGGCCAAAACTCAAACTTTTCAGCCTGAAAAGCTCTCTAGATAGAGGCATAGAAGCAAATATGGCTTCTTTCCGATGTGTAGGCCTAAAGTGTAAATTTGATGTGTATAGATACAAATATCAGCTATTTCTATCAGTAGGTGCAGACTGTATCTTTCTAGGTGTATATGCACAATTACATATATTTCAAGGGTATGCACAATGCAAAAATACAGTGTATCTCACTCCATGCTTATCTCAGTTCAAAATTGAGCCAAGATAACATGAGGTGGATACAGGTGTACTTCACTGGCAAAATGTAAGCAGGACTCCACTATAGTTCATCTGGAGATGGATTCCTGAGTTTTGTTAGTCATTAGTACGACTTCTCTAACATTTATGATACTTGAGATCGTGATACACTCTGCATATTTTTATGATAGTGACACCATCAATAGAGAAAGCTTTGTTTTGTCGCTCAATTGCAGGGTTAAATGGGCCTATATTCCACATGGAACTTATTCCTTATATGATAATGTAGTTAGGGTTCTCAAATATCTCCTGAACTCGACGAAATTCTGTGACGCATACCAGCATCATCAAAGCAGATCGTTTATGTATATAAGAATGCAGAAAAGAGAATATACCAGCATCATCAAAGTAGCAACCGATTCCGGTAGCAGATATGCCGACAGCATGAGCTTCAAGGTATAGCACTTGACCAAGGACGCCGGTCTCCCAGAACAAGCGCGGATACATCCAAGCACCCTTTTCCCGCAAAACAGGTTCAAAACGAGCAACCATGCCTAGGCTAAAGCACCCATCCGAGGCAATATCCTGTAATTTTTTTTTTTAAAAAAAAGGCTAGTGAGATTAAAGGGCAGGCTTAAAGAGCCCAAAAACTTTTTATGCATACTACTATAATAAAACTACCTTGTTTTTATTCATTCTTCAATTCCATCACCAAATGGAATTGTGCAATAGTACCGAAGAAAAAAGACAACAAATTAACTGCGCCCAGACCATCTATACCGCATCAGAGGATCAACAGAAGAAATTCTACAAGCATACATAACTTGTATCGACAGAACTAAGTGCTTGTTTGGCCTGGCTTCCGTGGTATCTTTTACATTTCAGGAAATTGAAAGCTTTCAGAATCTAGGTATTTGGCAACAAAAAAAAAAAATCCTTGAACTTTGACTATGGCAGGAAAGCGGAAGCTGAGATGGACTTTCGGGCCCCAAAAACAGAAACTCCAATTTGAAGCTTTAGCTCCTATTGTAGCTGGAAGCAGCCAATTTTAATGATAAAGCTGTTAGTGCTTCTAAACCAAGACTGCAGAAGTTCTAACCAGTCAAGCAGGCCCTAAGAGACATACAGCGGTATTTTTCATATTGCAACAATGACACTGGCAAATCAAATTGCATCACAGCAAAGGTATAGAATCCATAGCATTCAATCAAAGTGAAAAAGAGCATTTATACTTACGAATTTTCATCAAGTATGGTTATAACAGAAAAACAAACATTAAATCCTACTACCTGATGGCAAGACAGCTGCTTGGCAAGTTCTTGGCAATCCCCTCTCGCGAGGCGATACAGGGGGAGCCCATCCGGGCACCCATCCGGCCTCTCCCATTCAAACTCCGGCCTCATCGCACACTTCAAAGCATCAAAGTGATCCTCATTCCTCACCAAGAAGTACAACCCCTTGGGCAGGCCTGCGACCCGGTGCACAAACAGTGCGGCGTGCACCTCCGCATCCCACGTCAAAACTCTAAACGGCAATGCGCACTGCTTCCCCTGCTTTTTTATCTCCACACCCTCCTCTCCGTGACCCAATTCCCCGGAAGGAAGGCAATGCAAGAGAATCTGGTAGAAAGTGTCCCTCTCCATTACATGCACCCGATCCATATCGACCGCGCTCCTCCGCTTCCGCACTACCTCTCGAACCGTGAAATCCTTATACAAGTTCTGCGAAATCAGCCCGCTCCTGCGAAATGGGTTGATCGAGAAGCGCTCGTCGGTGGGCGGCTTCTTGATCGCCTCGGCGGTCTCGTATATGACATTCCAACAAACATGCTCCCTGCTAAGCGAATTGGGCTTCCCCAGCCACTGCAAAGATGCGAACTTTGAAGCTAAGACGGACCGTAGAGCGGAGTAATCCACAGCCGGGTTCGTCCCGGCGGGGAAGATAAGGAGAGCGCAATCCGGGTGCTGGGCCTCGATCCACGGGAGCTTCCCCCTTACGGGCCGGCCGGGCAATTGCGCCGGCGGGGGAGGGTAGGTTTGGGGGACGCCGATAAGTGCCTCGAGGTCGGCGTGGGAGAGCCCGTCGAGGAGGCGGGCGTCCCAGCCGAGAGCGGCGGCGGCGACGGCGACCGCGGCGAGAGCGTGGCCGGCGTCGTGGTTGCAGTAGCGGAGCGCGCGCTCGCCGTACTTCCAGGCTTCGCGCCAGAAGACGGAGGAGAGCGAGATCATGAGCGAGGAAGGAGGAGGAAGGAGCGAAGCCAGCAGCGCGGGGTCGGCGGGGACGAAGGCGCGGGGCTCGAGGGAGTGATCCTTGGGGGAGTAGTGGGCGACGAGCGGGGAGGCGAAGGGGGAGCTCTCGGGGAGAGGGGGGATGAGGAGGTGGGCCTCGGTGGGGTGGAGGTTGCCGCTGCTAGGGTTGACGCGGAGGGACCACGTGGAGAGGCCCGTGGTCTTCCATGCGGAGAGGGAGAGGGAGTCGAAGAGGAGGCGGGAGAGGGAGAGGAGGGAGAGAGGGGCGGGGGAGGGGCAGGGGGGGAGGGAGGCGAAGAGGAGCGGGTAGTGGGGAGAGTCGTGGGGACGCGGAGGGACGAGGGGGAGTGTTTGGGGGGGGGAGGCGCTGGGGTCGGGGAAGCGGAGGAAGGGGTTGGGCTGGTGGGCCCAGTCGAGGCCCCCGGGACCCCGGGCGTACCCGGAGGTGAGCGAGTGCTTGGTGCGGTTGTGGTAGTCAATGGCGGCTTGCTGTTCTTTGGGCGGGCTCCGGGGTAGTTGCTGCGGCAGCGGCGTAGAGGAGGAGGAGGAGGAGGAGGAGGAGCAGCAGGAGTGCATGGTTGCGGTGGCGAGTAGGAGGGGACGAGTCGTCGGGGACCGAACGGGGAGGCGAGGGTGGAAGGGGAGGAGCATGGTCTCGCCCTTGTCAACTGGGAGGAGTGAAGAGCATTTTCATTTTTTCGTGGGGAAGCAAGCGGCGGCAGAGGAATGCTGTCGAAGGAGGCAGAACAAATGGGCCTTCATGGGCCCGAATGGACCCGACCTTAATGGTCTGCATTTGCACAGATTGTTTGTTAATCTGGCTTCTTAAACGGGCCGGTCAGATGGGCCCTATGAGCCTTTCGCCAACAGTAGGCTCGGCTGGCAGTCCATTGGGCCGGGTTCGGATCGCCTCGGCACCGAATTGTCCATTTGGTTTGCGCATGCCCACACCTAGCTTGAATCAGAATTCAGAACAGCTTGCGTTATATTTCGCATGACACCGAGGAGGAAAACGCGCACTGTTCTTCTCCGCCTCCCTCGGTCTCTCGATCTCTGGAAATCGAAGCTGAAGACGAAGTAGGGGATAAGCGAGAGAGAGAGATGAAGCTCTCCTTCTCCCTCTCCTCCAAACCCTCGTCCCGCGCCAACTCCTCCCGAGCCCCCGCCGCTGCCGATGACGACGAGGGCCGCGAATTCGTCACCGTCTTCGACCCCTCCCAAACCCTAGCAGCCGACGCCCCCTCCAGGCTCGTCATCCCCCCAATCCCCAACGCCGACTACCTCCTCCACCCTCCCAAGAAGGCCAAGTACATGCCCCCCCTCCCCTCCTCCGCCGCCGACGCCGACGCCGACGACCCCTCCGCCGCCGCCAAGTTCGTCCTCGACACCTCCGGCGAGGGCCCCGCCTCGCACATCGCCTACGGCCTTACCGTCCGATCCAGCTCCGCCGCCGATCCCAAACCCTCGCCCGATGACCGGGAGTATTCCCAATCGAACAAGTCGGGGGCGGCCGCGGAGGACTCGCTCCTCAGGAGGTACAAGGAGGACATGAAGACCCTTCCGGAAGATCGGGGCTTCGACGAGTTCCAGGACGTTGCAGTGGAGGGCTTCGGCGCCGCGCTCCTCGCCGGGTACGGGTGGTCGGAGGGGAAGGGGATCGGGCGCAACAACACCAAGGGCGACACCAACGTCGTCCAATACGATCGGCGGGCCGGCACCACCGGTTTGGGCTACAATCCATCCACCGCCGATCCCAAGAAGAAGAGGGGAGAATGGGTCTTCAAAAACGATAACAAGGACAGGGACAGTGAGTCGGATAAAGTTAGGGTTTCTAAGGATGAGAGGAGAGAAGAGAAGAAGAGAGAGAAAGATGTAAGCTTGGGCCGCAAATCGAGCACTAGTAGTAGTAATCGGGAGAAGAAGGAGGGCTCGATGCGATGGCTCACGAGCCACATTAAGGTTAGGGTTATCAGCAAAGAATTCATGAGAGGGAAGCTGTACCTGAAGAAGGGGAGGATTGTGGATGTGGTGGGCCCCACGACGTGCGATATCTCCATGGATGAGAGCAGGGAGTTGGTGCAAGGAGTGGATCAGGATATGCTCGAGACCGCAGTTCCGAAGAGGGGAGGGTCGGTTCTGGTGCTCTACGGAAAACATAAAGGTGTTTATGGAAGCCTCGTGGAGAGGAATTTGGAGGATGAGACCGGAGTAGTCAGGGATGCGGATAGTCATGATATGTTTAATGTGAGGCTCGAGCAGGTTGCCGAGTATGTTGGCGATCCAGCTTACCTTGGCTATTGATTGTTGGAGAATGGTTGTTACCTACTGAAGCTACTACTATTCCATTGAGCGCAGGTAATATCATTTTCCCTGTCCTATCTTGTTAGATTGCTCTGCCTTGGGTCATATGGATCTCCTGCATTAGCTATCATCTAATTGAAGTTCATAACAAGTTGGAATATGTTGAAATTGCTGATATTATTTGGCTGTTTATTGAAGTTTGATTGTACTGTACGCAATATGCAATTTGCTAACAGAATTTATGTAGTAATGCTAGTAATAACGGATAAAACTCTGCCTGTGGCTTGAGGATGAGAATGGCCATTGTCGCAATAGGTCAATGGCAAAGTGAAGCTGCTTTCTAGCTAACCTAAGATCTGTTGGTTCTGGCTTGTTAAACGATTTATTTATCAAAACTTTACTCATGCCTGTAATAATGAGATGGGTTGTCGAGTGTTAGTGGTTAATTTTGTAAGTTTCATTTAGGATCTACCGTATTGTCTCTACAAAATTTTAGTTTTGCAATTACGTTATGACTTTAGACTAGTTTGTTACAGCAGCAAATTGTGGTGTATCCTTCTGGAATCTGTAGTTGTATAAGTAATTAGGAAAAAGCAGGTTTATGCAGTTAATTTGTGTTGTGACTGATCTGCCGCCTTTGTCAAAGTGGAAAACGTTAGTCGCACCAAACGGGGGCCAGTCTGTGGGTTGTGCATCCATCGCTACTTTCAGCCATGCAGCGCATGCCCAATCGGGCCCTACCTTTCTCTGCATACTTGAATCTGTTGGCTAGTGTGTGCAAAGTGATCTTAACACTAGACTTGCAAACATTGCGAACAAGTCTGCATTTGCATGCTAATGTGATGGCTCCGGATTATTTTCCTAGCTCCTTAATCCAAGTGGATTGAAATTTGCCCCCTTTAATAATTATTCTATCTGTATATTATTGGTTATTTCCTTTTGAATATATTGGAGAACTTTCCGTGGGGAAATGTTGGTGGCTATTATTAAGTGCAGGAGGCCTGATCGGCTTTTGTGTTTTTGTTGGTCCTGATCGGGCTATCCTCACCTTTAATTTGACTCTTCTTTTCTTAATCTCTTGTATTCGGGTTATATTAGTGCTCTGATAGCATGATGATCAAAGAAAGCAAACACTAGAAAAGGTTTATAGGTTAAAATTAAGCCCTACACCCGATAGGTTTTGTTTACAATGGCATTTTTACATCGTCTAGTATGGATAAACAAATTTTAAAAAGTTCACTGGTGAATGCTTGGAGTATGGGTTATTAGCATGAGCTTCTTGGAGTAGGCCCCAAAAATAAGCACAGCTTCTCGGATTCTATCACTGCATATGTTAGTTGCATGGAAAGCTTTTTTCATATTGCCTATCAACAGTTTCTCTTTTTTTTTTTCTTTTTTTTTTTAATTTCCTTCTGTTGAATGTGCCGCGTAGGTGGGGAAATATTACTGCACAGTTGCACAGAACAGATCATGCATCGGCACATTGCTATAAATGAGTTAAGCCTATTGCTCGCTGGTAATGCAGTGCCCCTTTACATTGGTACAATGGTCTGCAAATATTACTGGCTATGTGTCGGCAGCGGTGTGTAAGATTATTTGGTTTTTCCCGGTTGTTCGATCAATGAACTTGAGTGTACCAGAGGAGATTTTTAGTTCAAGAAGCGCATCATCGATGATCATTGTATTTTTACTGGTTTTCTAGCTTTTAATATTTCCGAATTTGAAATTGGACAGGGAATTATGGCTGGTTAAAACTATGGTATCGATGAAAACTCTTGGGTGAAGTGTATGGAAAGCTCCTGTACTATCTTGATCATTGTATTATCTTATATTTGTTTGATTTGAGATTTGGAACTTGTGTATGATGAGTTACTTAAGGCGTGCATGTTTGGTTGATTGATGTAAGAGTCTAGAGAAATGGCCTTTAACATGGATCACATTGCATTTTATTTAGTTCATTACGATGACCCTATTGAGGTTTGGGCTAGTAATCCTTTCATTTTTCACAAACATAAAAATGATTATGATTATTCATTTCGAGTGAATAGTTAATAAAATTTCCAATCATTCTACTAACAAAAAAGAAAGTATGAATGGTCGTTCGACTTGTGATAAATTGCAAATTTGGTTCCTCGCCGAAATGGGCTTGTTAGGATGTAAAAATAGTTATCCGATCATAGTTAGTTCAGTGTGAAGATACTTTTATATAATTGGAAGGTAGACTCTTTTTTTTCGCTTCTGGAAAAATTGTGACATCTATAATATGATACAATAGTATTATTTACAAAATAATTTATTTTATTTTGAAAAAATAAACTGAAAAGCTGAATATGTTATTTTATTCCAAACTCCTAGTTTCTAATTATAATTAGAAATTTTTATTTTGAATAATACTTTAGCGAATATATTATTTCAACGTCCAAATAAGACCTCTTGATCTGATTTCTTGCGGTGCCAAATTCTGCTTAGTTTAACAGGAGACGGGCATGTAATGAACTATGTTCGGATGGCCAATTATATCCGTGGATCACATTGCTAAAAAGAATTGGAAAATTCAAGGTGCATTTCACTGCCAAAATAAAAATAAAAAAAAAAGAAAAATAAAGGCCAAAACAAAAATTATCTATGGTCAACTCGATTTGAAATGGTCAAAAGAGAACCAATCCTTGCCCTCCCTCCAGAATTAGGCATGCAACACATAAACCACTCCCCTCCTCTCCTCTTTCTCTCCACCCTTCGTTCCTCCATTCGAAACCTCTATATATTCTCCGCAAGAGGGCTCACCATTGCCATTCCTCCTGCAAACACAAGACCCCGGCACGAGTCTCGATGGGTGGGTGCACAAGCCGACCGACGGAGGCAGATGGCCCCCACCCCGAGGCCCCACCGGCCGAGAACTCGGTTGCCCCTGAGCTTGAAGTGAAGACCGTCGAAAGCGGTGATGCTCAAACCGAGGTAACAATCTCATACATCTGTTACCCTTTTATCACCACCCTAATAGTCCTACGTGCTAGAAAAATGATTCAGTATACTAAGATCCCCTTTGGTTCTTTAAGATTAAATTAGACAAGACAAGATAAAATAATACGAGAGAGCAACGTTGGGTTGGGTCAGAAGAAGGGATTAGCGACTCATAGGCATCAGGAGTTGCTAGGAGTAGGGTGCGTCTTCAATGGAATGCAACAGGATGTTTCAAATTCAACTCCGTTCAATCACAACCTATCAAGCCGATGTTGTCAAATCACTAACCCTCCTGCCCCAACAGCGGTCTCTCGTTTATCCGATCTAGTCCGATCTGAAGTGCCGAATGGTCTCAAAAAGTAGTATTTTTCAAACATTCATAGCTATGTGCCTCGATTTTGAAAAAGCTTCTCTACTCTGGAAGCATTTAGCAAAGAGAGGCTCAGGCTAGAGTTTCGAACACTTCAACTCAAAATATCAATTCTGCAGAAGATCTACCCTGGC
Organism: Puya raimondii; assembly: GCA_016920855.1. Lineage (NCBI taxonomy): Eukaryota > Viridiplantae > Streptophyta > Magnoliopsida > Poales > Bromeliaceae > Puya > Puya raimondii. The sequence continues at coordinate 51,150,744 of JABWPP010000050.1, read as the reverse complement.
CTAAATAGACCCCAAATAAATCAACCTAAACATTTTGAAAATCCTTCTTGAGAATACAAGGGTCTCGTTTTTCTTCACACTTTCACACTTTATATTCTTTCCCTCGTGAGAGAGACCGTGAAGCAAAATGCAATGCCATACTTGATAGGCCGAGGCTGCAAAAGCTGATGAGTCCCAACCCGTCGACCAATCCGAGCCGAAACCGGAGGAACCCGAGTCATCAGCAGTGGTGCCGGAAAAGCTCGAGGACAAGGAGGATGCACCAAAGAATGAAGTTGCAAAAGAAAGCAAAGACGAGGAGAAGAGATCTCAAGTTGTGGATCACCCTTTGGCCGCTGCCTCTGAGGGTTCAAAAACTAGCTGAGCTTCATCAAGGAACAAGAGATACATGATAATCCGCCGTTCAATTGGAGCAAAGAAGGATGAACTCTTGTGTTTTATACTTTTCTTTTTGATCGATCAAATGGAATTTTTCCTTCTCCTTCATTGTGCAAATTCTGATACATAGATGAAGAGTTTCCAATACTTTGCAGGGCAAAAGTACATGATAAACCCTAGATTAAATAATTTATTGCACATCCTGATGCAATGTAAAACAAAACTAACACGAACAACAACTCAATAAAATCAAGTACCAGTGTATCATTATTTAATGAATAACAGTTTAATTTAAAGTTACCACTGAACTAAATACCACGGGGATCGTCCAGAAGAACAACACTAAAATACCGCAATGAGCATCAACAGGGGCATATCAAAATCATCCATGCAGTTTTTCAGCACAAATCACAAAGTTCATCCATGCTTTCAAGTGAGATTCAACACGAAAATTTAACAGTGACTTCCCTCTCAAATAAGAAAATTCAAATCCAACATAAAAGCTAAGAATATAAGCTTGTTATATAAGATCAACATAAAGCTTCACCTCCTTTTTTGGGTGGGGGTGGGTTCGGCCTCCTCTCCTTCTTACCCGGTACTGAAATTTTCAAGGTCTCAGTTACTGGCAAAGGAGCCGTTGGTTGAGCAGCCTTCGGATCTTCAGGAAGAGTCGAATAAAGGAACTTTTTGGAAGAGCCAGTGTGGGTACATGACAGCTTCAGCATCTGTCGACCTGTCATCCATTTGAGCATTATCTTCATGTGGGTTTTGCTATTTAAGCCATTGATACTCGCATCCTGATTGAAAGTTAAATAGTGTCATAAGTTTCTGCCTTTAGATAAAGAAGAATCTTACACAATGTTAAATGAAAGAGGATATCCAAACACCTAAGAACTCTGTTTATTACAAGAGAAATAGGCATGCGTATGTTCTTCATGTCAATAACTAATTATGGTAGATGAGTTGTTTAGAAAAAGTTTCAGGGCCTACATTGCTTAATGAATGAATCGAGCGCTAGTCGCATAATACAAAAAAAAAAGAAAAAAAGAAGAAGAAGAAGAAAATCAGCAAAAAAAGTCAAAAGTAAAGTTACAACAATAAAATTTTGTGGCTTTTCAGAAAGCACATAAGAACATCAATAAATTCGCTCATACCAAAAAAAAAAAAAGAAGGAAGAAGAAGAAAAAAGAAAAAAGAAAAGAAAAGAAGAGAAGAGAGCTCTTGGTAGTTGATACAAGTATTTCTATTATGGTTGCCATGGTGTAAACGAAAACTAGTCAAGCGGAAAAAGGTATAAATTGATATTGAAGAGATATCACTTCCTCTATTGAAGAGATATCACTTCCTCTCCGATGTAAAATGTAATCAACAAATTAGTTAGCCAAAACCAATATACACAGCAAAAATCAGATCGGCCGGCTAGGTGTTCAAGTATAAAAACTGGGAACTTTTTAACTACTCATTCCTTCGCATTATTATCACCCTTTCTCAGGCTCCATTTTAAAAAAAATTATCAGATTTACCACCACAGCTAGAAAGTAATGAAGCATTAGTAACTAAATGATCTCTCTAGCGAAAATATAAATCACTATTCAGATTATCGCATATGGATTTCTCGTCCCAGCGTCAATATGTTGAGTAACAGTGCATGCAACTACTAAATCAATCCCTACAACCTTAATTTCAGCAATCAAGATGCACTACGACATCACAAGGACTTGGCGACATACTAAAACAGTAAATAGGCACAATGGTATAAGAAAGAAACAAAAAATAACTGCTTCTAAATGATAACCAAGTTAGTACACAATGATATAACATTCCATTCTGATCATTAACCAACATAAGTGAACTTACGGCAAGTAACCGCTTCCAATCAATTCCCACTAAGTGCATTATTAAACCAATGAGCTTGCTCCTCTTATGTATGATCAATAACATATATGATATATCCTTATCAACCAATTCCGGTCACAATACGAAACTCAACTGAAATTCAGGTTGCAATATGAAACTAACACAAACATATAGAAATGACAGAGAAAACACATTGTAAAGGAGCTACCAATACAAATCAATTATAGCAACTATTAAAGGTTAAGTTTCCGAGACTCAGCATCAGACAGACGATTCATCGAACACATTACGTGCATGCCCAACCCTCACACCTATACTAATCCACCCCCTCAAAAGACCCTACAAACTCCAAATTAAGCCGGATAAACGAAAAGCCACTTCATTTTACACACACCCCCCCCCCACCCCCCCCCCCCCCCCCCCCCCCCCCCCCCCCCCCCCCCCCCCCCCCCCCCCCCCCCCCCCCCCCCCCCCAAAAAAAAAAAAAAAAAAAAATCTTCTTTTTCGACAACACTAATGAGAAGAGAAGAGAGGAGAAGAGAAGAGGTAGTAGCCACGTCGCCATTTGTTACTACCTTGGCGAAGTTCCAGGTGTTGGCGACGGTGAGGGGCCCGTGATCCTTGACGATCTGGTAGAGTCCCTTGGAGATCTCCGACGCCTCCTCCCTCGGCACCTTAGGGTTTATCCGCCGCACGTCCTGGCCCCGCTTCCTCGAGAAATACCTCACCAGCATCCTCGCCGCGGCCGCGGCGGCGCCGCCGCCGCCACCGCCACCGCCACCGCCACCGCCGCCTCCGCCGCCGCGGAATAGCATGTGCGCCAGCTGATCTCCCACTCTCTCTAGTCTCTAGTCTCTGGTCTCTACTGCTAAGAACTAAGAACTAAGAACTAAGCATTTGCGGCGGCTCTCTCCGCTTTTCTCCACCAGTAGGCAGTAGCGCGTTTATTATTAGCGAGTTCTCAGCGAGCCCAACATGGGCCAGCTAATGGCTTATTTACCAAACCAAGTAAGTAACCCGATCTCGAGCCAATTCATTTAATTATGAATTGAGTTGAGCACTAGCCACTAGTGTGTGCTATCCAACCATTATATAGACATGGGTTTTCTCAAACACAAATTCATTATTATCAATAAATACATTTTTTTTTTCTCTTTTTTTTGGTAATTTTTTTTTATTTTTGTTGCCAAATAAATAAATATACTGTAATGAATGTCTATAACATTTGACCTTCTAGACTTTTAAGTTACAAAAAGACCGGAAAAAAAATACAATAATCAAAACGAAGCCTTATTTAATAATTATTTATTTCAACTATGAATGTGCATCACGGCAAACGATTAGGATTGTGCATAATATAAAAGAGAATAACAATTTAGAAAGAGATTGTTTAACTACTAAAGCTTATCGAGAGCACGACTTTTTTCTCGGAAGTGGAGCTTCTTATCTAATCCCATCTCGCATGCCTGAGTAAGCTCTCAATATTATCTGAGATACAAAACAAGAACTTCCATGCAGCCAATAAGGATTCTAATCCAATCCAGGGTTGCATGTTTTCGACGCACCAACTCATCCCTCTGCAATGCAATTATATGTATACAAACTCCTCACATGTTCTTGCTTGTACACTTTGTCCATGAACAATTTCAATAATTCGCAATTACACAGCCCATATTGCTCAAAAAAAGAGTAACTCACAGAACCAATGGGAACCTTCAGCATGGAACTAAACCATCTGCAACTTGCTTAGCCAAAAAGAAAAAAAACCAAAAAAAACAAAAGGAATAAGGAGCCACAAAATTGTTGACTAGAGCCTGCAACATGCTTAAATGGAATTGTAATTTGTTCATTTACTCCTTTTTATGGTACATCATAGTTAGGAATTAGAAGAGGCAAATATCCAAATTGATGAAAAGCTCCGTACATCCTTCACACGACACAGCAACAGCCTTTACTTTGCATAGATAACTCTTCAGCTGATTTCAATAACTTAAACATCATTAATAACTGAGATTTATCATCTACAAAAATTTCTGGCGACCTCGCCTTTAAATCACCAACAACCTGGAGATTTAAAAAGAAGAATGACATAACCATAATGTAGAACATAGATTATTAATTGATATATATGCAAACGAACAGCAAGATAAGCTCACTCATGAATTTGAGGCTATACTTCTATCATGGTACCAGACTAATATATGACTAAGATAATACTATGACTAAGGTAATACACCCAAACATGTTGTGCTATGGAAGAAAATCACAAATTTGATATTGAAAAAAGAAGAAGGAAGTATCTCAATGCCCAAAAAAATCATGGTAAATCCTGCCAGTGGAGCTACAAGAGTCCTCTTATCGGTTGTTTTCTGTCGTCTAGGGGATGATATAATATGCAGTCTTCTGATACATACACAAAATACAGTGAAAAGTAAGGCTTCTGAGCACATATGGCCCAGCTTGTGTAATAGCTTTGCTGATAGGCCAGGGCGATGTCTGAGTCCACGTTTTGTGCCGGGTTAAATTTGTTGGCCTGATTCTGGCCCAATGTAGCATTTATATAGTACTTCTGAATCGCTCCCATCATAAATTAGATGTAAGCATTAACCCTACTCTTTTTACCATACAGTAGTAAAAAATAAAACTTACATTTAACTAAGGATTGAGCTTCATAAGAGTGAATATTATTTCTTTGGAATGATGATATGACTGCATTTACCTTATTCTGGGACTTCTATTCCTCATCAGAGGAGCTATTCTCCATAGGAAATACATCCTGACTGACTGATGCAGCAGGATCCTGAATGAAAAGATTATTATGTTTTTAGGGAAATAATAGTTGAAAATAAAACTATACACCTTCACTTAATTCTGCAGAAAAGAAAAAATAAATAAATGCCTAGTTAATTCTTACTGGCATTTTGTCCCAGTCCTTCAACTTTGAACTAGAAAGCATGTAACTATCACGTAATGGCGCCCACCCAGGCTCATCATCATTTTCTTTCTCCACAGAATTAGAAAGCTGAAAGCAGCGACTCTATCAGTATCACAATCCAAGATAGTCAAAATCAGCCAAAGGATAAAAAGCCATTTGATCAGGACATAACTAGATAAATTAAAAGGCCAAATTACTGTTCGACAACAACTTTTCAGAAGTTTGACCACATTTTATCCCAACTGTTTGATTATATAGTATGAGGATATCTCATTCGCATATTCAAGAAACTGTATCTCTAATATAATGCAAAGTAAGCAATGGCTACCAAATTACTGTTTGACAACAACTAGTGGCCTTAAGTAGTTGACCAAATGGTCTTTAAATCCTATTTTAGGAGTTCCAAAGGGAGTCGACTTCTACATAATGAAATGAAAAATGTGGGTATCATAAGAAATGTTTAATTTGTTTACCATTAAGTCAAAGTTTTCTTAAAAAATTAAAACAGAAATTGATAACACCTTTGGAAAGAAAATTGATAACATCTTCTTTGCCACAATAATTGCTTAATCTATATGAAATAACCGGAAGAAGCAAGATAAAAATGTGTGACATGAAACACTCAATAAGGGAACATCTGTAAACTGTAAAGCAAAGAAAAGGTAACAAAGTTCATTAGAAGCAGGGCACTTGAAAAACTTACTATTTCTTCCAGCTTAAAGTCTTCCAAGTTGAAGTCAAACACAGAAATACTCAACTCTCGTAATAAGTAATCCACTTTTAAAAAAAAGGTGACCATACAAGTGACAATTGAGTACCTTGGATGAATCGAATGGCAAGCGATCTCCATGACCTTGAGTTGATGACTTCTTTAGCTCTGGTGAGAAGGTATGTTTTCTTTGCTTCGCCAACTCTAAGAAATTAAAGAAACACTTTTCAGAAGAATATAAGAAGATCATTTAACCACGATAACATAACTCATAACAGTGACTCGAAGAATTTTGATAGTATATTAATTTTGATAGTATATTATAACTCAAAGAACAACTTCTGCAACACCAATTCGATTGAAAGAGCTATTAGTAGAAGATCCCCCCTAAGAGTTCTTTCTATCTTTCCCTACTACAATAACTCATAACAGTGACTCATATTCAAATTCATAAGCTATAAATCTCTTTGTCCTGTGTACATTAGAAACAGACATATATTCTCACATAAGCACCAGGCTAACGCCCTACGCTATCCTATTTAGGCGCTTCAACAAGTCCACCACCTAGACACAGTAGAACTATATATCCTAGGCAATAGCAGATCCTTGTTCTACATAAACTCTTAGCTTGAATATATATGTTCGTGCAAAGTAAAGGGCACTACTTTTACATGTCACATTTATGCGTACATACTTCTAACAAATTCATATACAGTTAATAAATTACACATACCCATGTGGCCTATACAGTGAGTTTGTTAGCTCAAAAATTTTGAATGTTTTGCAGGTAATAAATCATTCACTGACAGCCTAATAGCCTTATTTAAGTGATTTCATTGAAAGATAGTTCATTTACTATAAGGATTCAGCAACAGCAGATGAAGGTTAAGCATAACTGGAGGATAGATTCAGCCAAACTTAAGATGCGAGAAAAAGCATCTCAACATGGAGGGCTATAGAAAAAGTTGGACTAAGAACAATCCTAAATGACATAATATGTACATAAGAAATTATATAAAGGATTATGATCATATGCTTGCCAATGTCACTTTGTGGATGACCCTGGAAGGTTAACTAGAGATTATGCTCAATTCTACCTCGAACATAAGACAGATTACCTATTTGGGCTCAATTATCTAATTGATAGGATCATAACGTACTCAAACTCATACTCTCTTATTATGGCATAACCTATCACAGGGAGGGAAAAAAAACAACAATTACAATAGAGGAATTCCCATGCTACAACGTTCTCAAACAGAAAGAAGATGAATCCTACAGTCTCTGTACAGTCAAAGTTTTTACGAATACTTATCCAACAAAGAGTCAAATGCAACAACACAAGCAGTAAAGGGCATTGAAAAAAGAAGAACCTTTTGCATCTTTTGTTCTTGAAGGATTTAAACCTCTCTGAGAAATTTGTGCCTTACTAACCTGTGGAAAACAGCTTGAAGTAAAAATTAACCCCAGACTGTTTATTCAAATCTTAAGTAACAAAAAAGGAACTAACCCAATCAAACTATTCAATTACCTCATTGAATAACCTGACAACTGAAATCTCAGCACCAAACATGCAAGATGGATATTTTTTAGTCAGCAAAACAGCATAATAGTTTTAACTTAGAAATAAAGTAGCACATTATTCGCCAACTATATACCTCCTTTCGTTGCGATCTTAATAAGAGACTTCTCCTTTGCATCCAAGAAACTTGCAGGCTTTACATGCCCCTTTTCCGATGCCTGTTACGAATCACAACCAAAAATACATGACTTAATTCAAATTCTCAATATACAAGCATAATATGTTGATCGGAACATCAGAAGAAATAACCCACCAAAATCTTCTCCTTCTTCGCCTCCCCTCCTTTTGCCTTGTGGTCCGCTTCTTCCTCCGCCAGCTTCTCCACCACCAGCTTCTTGTGCGCCGATAACATTGGACCCTACCCCACCCAAAAAAAAAAACCAACAAAACCCTAATCAGGAAACCAAACGCTCATCACCAAAATTTTTTTAAAAAAATAATAATTATCTAAAATTGCTTCGAAGAACACGAACCAGTGGATCATTGGGGAGTTTCTTCTTCATAATCTTCGAGAAAGCAACCCTAAACGCCCTACACCCTTCATCAAACCTCGTGATCCCGGCGCGATGTCCTCCTTCGCCATCGCCCTCGTCGTCGCCTTCGGAGCCTCCTCTCTCGGAATCCGTCGACCCTTCCTCATCATCCCCACCACTGGGCGGCGCTTCTCCTCTTCTCTCTTCCTCGACAGCTTCTTCTCCGTCGTCGTCCTCGGAGTCGGAGTGGTAGTTTTGGGCCCTCTTCTTAAAAATTTTGAGCATCCTCTTGCTAGGTTTCCTCCGCTTTGCCTCCGCCACCGCCGCCGTGGCCCTCGAGGGCTTCATCGTCTTCTTCTTCTTCTGATTTTTTCTCTTTCGCTTCATGGGATTGGGGTCAGCTTGAATAGCTGATGATGGTGCGTGCCCTAGCTCCGCTGCCGCCGCCATTATTGATCGCTGGAGCCGAGGAGAGAATGAGCGGGACGAGGGAGGGAAATAGAGAGCGAGAGCGAAAGAGCGAAGCGGGTCGGGTTTCGATGTAGTAGCGGAGTTTGTATATTTGTAGCCATGGGCCCATCGGCCCACCAGGCTAATATTTACGATCTGGAATTGTCAATGGCCGGCCTTGGGCCATAAGAGTAGCAAAAAGGTATCGGGCCGGGCCGAGTTGGAGCCCAGTACTTCTCTTGCTTTTTTGCATTCTTCAAGTATGGCCCGTAGTTAGTTTGTGGAGCAGATGCCGCCCAAGCTAATTCTCCTGGTACTTGCCGAGGATTTGGAGGTAGTTGGCGTAGTTGAGGCTCGTGGCGCGGACACGAACCCTAAGTTCGAACGGAGGTGGGGGAGGCGGAGACGGCGGTCGGAGAGGAGGGATCGGAGGTCGGGAGCGCGGGGTCGCCGAGCTTGTGGCAGAGGAGCGCCTCCATGGGAGCGAGGTGTGGGGGATGGGGAAATGGGGATTAGGTTTTTTTTTTTTTTTTTTTTTTTTTTTTTTTTAAGGGTTTGGAGTGGGTACAGTGGGGAAGGTGAAGGTGAAGGGGAGGAGAACTGTCGAAGGGAGGGGGAGAAGGAGCAGCATCTCCGAGAAGTTCAAAGCTGCCCATTTTTGGGTTTTTTTTTTTTTTTTTTTTTTTTTTTTTTGATGATTGGGTTTTGGGTGACGTGGTGGACCATGATCACATTTTCGACCCTTTCATGTCAACATGGAAACTTGCCTAGGCTCAACCTACCACGTCATCAAGGGCCGTTAGTGATGCTCCATTTTTTTTTTTTTTTTTTTTTTGAGTATGTGATAATTAGTTTACATATTTTACTTTCAATCCTACTATATATATGCACATTTTATGGTGATGATTGAAACTAGATATGGTATGGTAAATAATAAGATAAATGACTCCATGAATAATGTTGTAGAACAAGTCCAGTTAATTATTTTCCGTGAACATATCATTAAGAAAATGCTTTAAATTCTCAAACAAACAAAAAAAAAAACACTACCGTACACTTCAAGTATGTGCTCAGCAATCCCTATGACATTTTCAGAATTTATGCATCAACTTGTCATATGCAAATTTTGCCACTATCCAAAAATTATAATTCTTTATTCTAGAGTTTAGGAAAAAAAATTAAACTTTTAGTATGAAAATATATCCAACAAATTCTTGAATGAAGGTAAAATTAATACGTGACAGCGAATTGAGAGCTCCCAACGAAGTGTCATTAGAGAGTTTTCCAGTGAAATCTTATCCAATCAAAACATTAACATCATATGAAGACGATGTTATGAGAGAGACCTGCGGCAGTAGTCGAATTATTTTAACTACAACAATAATGCATTGCTACTACTCACCTTGGTTAATCATCTGTGAGAGATGAAACATTTGGTGCCAGATACCTTACATAGAACAACCCTATTTGATCAAAAAAAATATTTGGTATTAAAGATTGTCTTGTGTTATTAGGCAGGGCAAAACAAGTAAAAAAATCATATATTAACGTTCTCAGTTTGATTTGCATAAGTATTATATTTTATAAAAATATTTTTCTATCGTACTTTTTTATCGTACATATATAGTGTATTTTCTGACTCTTAAAAAAAAGAAAAGAACTTTTTAGAAAGAGATTTTTTTAATGATAATCATGTATTCAAAATGAGTCTAATTCTTTAAGGCTATCTTGTACTGGGAAGCTGCTTTTAATATTTTTGCTCCACAGAGGTGCCTGCTTAATGATGAGTCACATCCTCTTTTCCAGCAAAAGAAACTTTTTTCATAAATTTGCCAACTTTTGTACAAACATTAGACCATCAAATTCTCTTCTCTTTAATGCTTCACCAACTTAAATTGATTAAAAGGAATTCTATTGCAAGAGGCCTACACTTGTAGCAATTTACAGAAAAATATATCAAACAATTTCATCATCACATCTATCATATTCCAACTGGACATGCCTTCTCTCTGCCCAGCCCAAGAAACTATACACCATCTTAAACACATTGAGGAATATAAATACACAGAGCCCTCCGTACACCATCCTAAAAAGCGCGCCCCCTTCCGGGCCGTTGTTCATCACGTAAACACAATCACCGGCAACAAACACCCAACTTATGCCCTCCAACACAGATTTGACCACCAAACTGAATCTCTCCTCTCCATACATTCTGCGCACCATTCTCGCGCACAGCACGAAAATGATCAGCAGAGTAGTTTTCGACAATCCTCGATACGAAATCTCCGTCCCTCCGACGACCAGAGCCTGCGTCCTGCACAAGCACGACGGGCACTCGCCGGAGAATCTCGAGCCGCTCAGAGCATCAATCCCTGTGTAGTAAGGCAGAATTATTGCATCCAAGTACAGGCTCGCATGAAGAATTCCGGAAACGGTGGAAGCCTCGAGCACCGCATATCTGATGTCCTTATCGGACTCGTTCTTAAAAGCCAGAGCTGAGGCCTGAAGAAGCTGGTGTATTGCTGGACCCAGTTGAGAAAGCGGAAAGATTGTATTGATTCTCTGCCCCCTCGCAAGAATTAAGAGCACGAACGGGAGAAAGATCGGCCCGGAAGGCACAAGATACTTCCTTTTGAGGTTTCTAGCGCTGGAGGTTGTTGTTGTTCTCCCTCTGAGCGCTATAACGGTGAACGATAGAGCGGACACGAAAGAAGCTGCTGCGAAGAGAAGCACCAAAAGGTCCACGAAGGATGGGTAGTCTCCCGGATAAGCGCTTTCGCAGGAGTAGTGGTAGGGGCAGTTGATGAGATCTGTGGTCTCCTCCACCTGCCATCTCGTGCATTTGAGGATTGAGTTGGTGATCCTCTGGAAAGCCCACTCATGGCGATGAACAGCTTCCTCGCCGAGCCTCAGAGGCATTCCATCAAACATCTCCTCTGCAGCTTTTCGGCAACAACCATTTCTCGCTTATTATGGACGAGATGATATATCAGTTGGTACTACACCTTTTTCTCCCATGTCTCCCTTTTGTTTGTTGAGGTGGTGTTGTAGCTTGCACAGGTCAGAGGAACTAGATGGGGAGGGCATAACTGATCCACGCGAGCTGCTGCCGACTGTGCCCCTGCTGATGAGCTCTTTTTCTCTGTGGGAAGCAGGGGTATTTCGGTCATATCAGCGTGTGGGGGAGGAAGAGGTTTTGCTGTCACGGTGGTTGTGGTTGAGTGTATAGGGTTGACTTTTATTTTAAGGGAGGAGGCAATTTGAGATGGTGGTGGCTCAGCTCATTTGTTTAACAGTTAGTTAAAGGTGGGTGGGGATTTGGTGAGGAGATGAAATTATAAGAATTTGGATTGAAAGAGACCTGCTCTCTAATTGCTTAATTTAATTATTAGTACCTTGTTTTAGGGATTTTATTCCCTGTGCGAACCCCTTGTTTAGGACTCATTATTTTGGGTCTATAATGTTATGCACCATCTTATTGCATGGAAGCCTGTCCTACACCAAGGTTTCTCAGCAATGGCTTGTTTGACTGGTTTGCTGTAGAGGGACTCAATGAAGCTTGCGGATCGACCGACGCAGATGCGAATCCGACAACGCCAGGTTCGGATCGTATGATTTGGATCCATATGCTAAGTGATATTTTCAGTTTGAATGGGATTCGGATCCACATAGTAGTAACTTGAGCAGCTCTAACTAGACGCTTCCGTAATTTTTATTTCTGAAACGCTGAACTTTTGCTTCCAGAATAAACAAGTCTTTGAGAAGCCTAATCAAGTTGTTCCTTTAGGTGATTTTTTTAATTTCTAGTCGGCAGGCCATGACATCAACGTGGCTAAACGCTAACCAAGATTCCAAATTAGAATCCTCCTAAATGATAATCATTGTCATGGAGCCCTAAAGAAGTAGTTTCAATCATAGAACAGGTGTCTAATGGTTCCTAGCTGTCAGAGTAATCTAATGCTCTGTTTAATTTAGGGTCAGTGCAAAATATATAAAGAGTATATATATATATACTATTTTGCCATTTAATTTGAGGATGAACAAACCAATAATTTAAGAATGAACCAACCAAATAGAGGCAAGCCACTAAGGCACTAAGGACCTACTCAGAAAAAAAGAAAAAAAAACAATGAGAAAAGGTGAGGATCACCTAAGAAGTCAAGTTTTAACTGAAAAAACAAATGAAGAGCCATAAGAGACCCGTTCACATCTCAGATCAGGAAAAAGATACACTTTAACTTAACAAGTCCAACAAACAAATAGCCGCTAAAACTAGTTCCTCTCTTCTCAGTAACTATTAGTATTTCAGTTGCAAAAAGTACCCATCTTAGTTGCATTTCACAGCAGGGAGAGGCAAAAGTATCATCTACATACACATCTGTAGAGACTCTGAATATGATACATATCACATCAACAAGTAAGTTTGTGTTACACTGTAAAGTGAAAAATCAGTAGGCAATGAACCAAAATGTCATACATGTAATAACCAACATAGTCCATGAAGTTTTACCCCGATTTTGATTTCATCCTCATAATTTCCATTCTGACAGTTTAATATCTTGAATTTGTTTCGCGTAATAATCTAGTTCGTCCTTTAGTCTTCCTTGGAAAGATGCCACACATCGACACATCTTTACAGTTTGAATTGTTAAGAGTTGAAATAGACTATGAAAGTGAAATCAGTGCCAAACTTTAGGGACCAAATGTCAAAAATTAAAACTCTTTACGAAGAAATAGAGATCACAGTCAAGCTCTGTACGAGTTAAGGTTGAAGCTCTGAGGGTGAAATTGAAAAAAGGGGTCAAACTTTAGGAACCAAATTGTAATTAACCTACCTAATTTTTCATATATCATCATTCAGCTTTTCATATATTCTATGATAATATCCTATCTTCTCTACCTATAAATATACAATCTTTACATTGACAAACATGTAATTCTCTCGCCGCCCCCGATCATAAGAGGGGCTTAGCAAACTGGAGAACTACAAGAAACTTCTACAGGAGAAAACACTGCAGTTAGTGGCGCATGATCAGAGAGAGAGTAATTCTCAGGCCAAATTCCTTTCTCAACGTCTGGTGGGAAGAGGGCGGCATCTTTCACACTTAGACCGAAGGCTTGCTGTTTCAATGAATTTGTCTTAAGATCCCCATCAATACCCTGATCGAAATTCTCATCCGGTTGCTCTGGCCGTTTAGGGGTCCAAATATTCTTCTGCAGAAGGTTAATTAATAGAGGTTTGAGAAAAAATCATTTAGACATACCAAGTGATGTGAGACTTTGTGATTTTCATTGTGATTAAAGGTCTAGAAGATCGTAAAATGTCAGAAGTTGGAACTAAAAGAGAATCAAGGAGAAAACTGAATACTAAAAGTCAATGTTCAAACCCAATTTAAGCTATTATACCTCAAATTCTTCGTAGTCCATGACACCATTTCCATCAATGTCAGCTTGAATCCACAAATCCTCAGTTTCTTGGAAACTCAGGCCATTGGGATGGCCGGTTAAGCCTAACTGTTTTGAACTAAAATGTAAATAGCCATTCTTTCTCCAGAAGCTTCAGAAATTGGTATGTGTTGACTGTTGAGTGAAAGACAATAATTACCTGACACAATGCCTGAGAGAAGCTTGGATATGAAACGAAATCGCCTGGATTATCTGCCTTTAGAAAGGCAAATGCATTTTCCTCCGAAAGGGACGCTACGCGAAGAAGATACTGAAAAAACAAATATCAAGTTGTTATGTGCAATTCTAAGGGAACCTAATTTCATAACAGAAAACACACATAATCTCGAAGGAAAAGGCAATTTGTACAAGTCACAGAAATATGACCAAAGAAAAATATGTATTAATCTCTGTTAGTATATTACAATACATAGAGCAGTGGATCCTCCCCAAAGATTATCAAACTTTACTGATAACATTATCATAGTTAAGATAAGAAAATCTATGTTTTACACTATTTTGACCTGTTTGATAATAGCTCTAGACAAGGACTGCCATACTGTGACATGCTGATTCAAGTTAAGCCAGCTAAAGAGATTGAGTTGGGCTTCGGCTCAAAAGCTATGTTCTTAACAGGCACACTCCCAACTTGGCCAGAAACCTACAGGCCAATGAAACGTTAATAGCCCTCACCTCAGTAGTAACTGCTACTTTACAAATCTCAATGTTATCTTTCCCTAGATGCAATTAAAGAGATATGTCGCCCACCATGACTGATTAAATAAATTTTAGAACCTACTCAGTATTTATCATTAAATTCATTTTTTATTCCAAGAATGTTAAGAACTCTGAATTCATAAATGTAAACCATTAAATTGTATAACATGTGCATAATTAAGATAAAAAAGATATTTGGCCAAACTGCACCAGAACGCACAAAATGGAAATATACCGAACAGTGAATTGGAAAAGCATAAAGATTACCTTAATGATCCCAAAAACGGCTTCATTCCAGCTAGTTTTCAGGGGTTTCCGATGCCAATTTGGATTAAGGAGCCATATAAAATCGACTCCACATATGTTGCCTCTATGATTGCGATGGCTAACCCACTACACGGGGGAAAGAAACAAAAGAGGGCAAAAGTGAAAAGAAAGATAATGATGACATGATCTCAGGCTTACGCATAATATAAACATTAAGCTTTAATTACCTTATGGGCATCTGCATCACCGTCATTATAGTGATGTGCAGTATCATATGATGACATGTAATGTTGGGACCTAAGGAATTTGTAAACATGTCCCCGTTTACTGCCATTCCAGTCCCTGTGATGAAGAATAGAAAATAAATATTATGATGCTATTCAAATTAGACCAGAGAAAGCCGAAAAAGGACAAAATTGTTATACAAACTCACCCGCAGAGTATAATAGGAATAGGGCCAAGTTTATTTTCTTTCTGATAAAATTCTATGTACTGAAGGATCTTGTACACCTGTCATGACAAATACAATCAGAATTCCAAGGAACTTCTCGCAAATTGTCGATGGACCCAGAAAAATAAAAAGGATCTTTGACATACATATTTCTACAACATCATCTATTTCCATGTTAAACCACTGTGGGATCTGAATTTCCGTACATGCTCCTTGAAATTATATTTCCTTTGAAAATTTTGCGTAGGTTGAGTCATCTAATTCGTGGGGGAAGTTGGTTTTGTACTATACATAGTTTTTCAAAGACATGCATTTGAAAGTACAAGGGTATGCAATAAGCATCGAAAGTTTTTGAAGGCTATGCATGGAAATTAAGATAATGCAGGGATAAATATGTGAATAAATTATTTTTAGGCGATATATATGAAGTATCTGAAATAATTACTCTGAGCAAGAACATCATGTTACCTGCTTCAAACGAACTATACAAAGACTGTAATCATGTGGAAATAACAAATGGGTATTCAGAATGATTATTTGTTGTTGAATGCCGCTGCTTCGATTCTTCCAGAAAGGTTCAACTGACTCAACATGTAATAGCTGAGCAACGCGATCTCCAAAATCATTAAACAGAATCTCTTTATAATCTAAAACTCTAAATTTGTCTCTATGTACGGCAGTCAATAGACCTGCACAAAATAGATGTAAGCAGAAAATCGATTTAAGCACACATTATCTCAGTATTCCTATGAGGCTGAGTTAGTTCCATGCATAGCAGAGTTGGGAATACAAATCATTAAACAATGCTGTAGGCAACCATCATGCAAGCATGTATTTGTAAATATTTTGGTCCGTCAATTATCAATTCTTGAAAATAGTAGCTCAAGAGAGAAAGAGATGATTTAACCCATCCTTATCAGATTTTGGAATCGCAGATCGTTAGTATCCATTACAAAACAAAAAAAGGGGTGGGGGGGGGGGGAATCTGATTTGATGCGTAGAACATCCCATGTTCAAGTAAGTAAAAGAATCATTGCAAACTATACAAATACATAGTAAAATGTATCCAGAAGAGTATGAAGAAAGAAGGCTGAGCATACCATCACCGCGATTATTGGTACGAGCGAGCTTGAAAGTGAGATAGCCGGCCTCTCCAAGCCTCTTATCGTACATATCAACAAGCTCATCATTCCCCAACCACACCTCCTAAACAAATCGAAGAAACATAGAGCAGACAAGTTAACAAACCAGCAATCTCATTATGTTACTGCACCGCCAATTCCTAAATTGAAATCAAGACACAGGAATCAATCTCACTTGGAGGCAAATTATTGAGGAACGATCCGTTAACAGCCGGTCTATTATTCTCTGGTTCCTGCTCAACCAACAGGCTCTGAACTGGCTCTCCCTACAATTCTGATACCATCCCAAAAATCAGAGGGAAAAAAAAAAGAGAGAAGAAACTGTTAACAAAAACAAATGCCATTTAGGAATTTCAGCCACCACCTAATATGCAATTACAGTTTAACTTCGAAAAAGAGCCCAACTGTATAGTGCATTGTTACATTAATAATGCCCTATGTTTCCATTTGTATATAAGGCCCTTTTTGAAGTTTACAGTAAGGAACCAAGCTAGCTAGGAAGATATAAAAAACAGTTCATTTGATCCAATATGCATGCTTTACCTCGTCGTCGAGCCGCTTGTAGATGGGCGCGAGGATGTTGAAGGTGGTGCACGAGACGCACCGCTCGGACCCCGCTATCGGCGGCGGGAGATAGCTAATTGATCCTCCCCGCTGCGCCCGCGCCTTCTTCTTCGTCCTCCGCGGCCGCGGCTCGGGATTCTGGGTCAGGCCATTGTTCAAATACTTCATCTGCATTAATAATTAGAGCCCAACTATCCTATCCTCACGTACTCAAGGGATATCGAAATCGATCTTATAGGAAACAGCTCAAAAATAGTCTCGACACGCCCGGTCGTAATTAATGAAAAGAAGCACGAGAGAATGCGTGTAGCACTGGAAATGAGAGGAGAGGAGAAGAGAGGAGGGTTGTGGAGGGAATTGGATGGGAATGAGAGGGTTTATATTATATATATATATATATATATATATATATATATATATATATATTAATAGTGGGTGGGGATAAGAGACCGTGGGGACCGGGCGGTGACGGGATCCCACAAAGCGGGAATGAAACGGTCAAGCTACCGGACTCCTTTCCTCGTTCTGTACGTTTTCGGGATCTTTGCGTATTTACCCATCTAAAGCTTTTATTTACATACAAATCCTTTACAATATCGGTTTTTGCAAGAATATTGCTTCAAGTTTTTTTTGTTTGGTTTTTGGTATAAGTTATTCAAACCTGGCAAATTGTTATCATGCTCTTTTTTTTTGCATAAAACAGCCTAGTATTAACTGAAACCGGAAAATTGGACAATTTACGATGGCAACACAACAGTGTACAACATAATACTAAATCATTGTTAAAATCCAATGTGGGTGTTAGATAATAATGTATATTATGCAACAGAAGAACTCCAGAAAAATATTTGGTTGTTTGATGAGTCCATGTAAATTAAAATTTTTGAGGAATGAAAATGCAAAATATTTTTTTTAGGAGCACATATATGTAAAAATACAAAGAAAAACTCCCTAAAATTACGGTTGTTCGCAGCCCCATTTGGTCAAAATTCTGGCCAAACGTCCAATTTTCTCGTTTTTCTATTTTTGATTCCACAAAATCATTCTTGCACGAGGAACCATTAAAAAAATATGTTAATGAAATAGGAATTACACATTGGATATGCTATATTTAGATTATAGGCTTGACCAAGTGTTGGACCATGTAAAAACAAGAATTGACATTTAACTTCCATACATATATGCAAACTTATAAAATATAATAAGAATAATAAACGTGGTTCACAGCAGTTTGTTTTACATAGTGAGAGAGAGAGAGAGAGAAAGGGAATATTTTTTATGTCCTCAAGTCCGTTTTGAAGGTATTTGAATTTGATCATGTAAAACGCGCGTCTGCTGTAAAGGCTTCGGTTTCTGGATCGGTCCAAGCTTTTTTTTTTTTTTTGAGAGAAAGGTAGCACGCTATCCGGTTCGTTTATTTTTTTAAAAAAAATAAACTTAGCTAGAAATATGAATCAACTAGGATTCGAACTCGGGACCTCGAATATCAACCACCAAGCTCTTTGCCACTTGTGCTAGGGACGGTCGATTCGGTCCAAGCTTTTTAATATGACAATCGAGCTTATCATTCACACTTTCGTTGCGTCCGAAGCAGTGTTCTTGGATTTAATTGGATTTAAGCCTCTCAAATATACGCTATCGCAGATTTAATTGGATTTAAGCCTCTCAAATATACGCTATCGCAGACAGAAACAATTCAGGGTGCGGTTGCTTTTTTATATGCAACGAAAAAAATATATTATGATAATTTTAAATTAAAAAATATGATAGAGTGTAATCCTAATTGTTCAATAATAATAATAAAAGAAATCGTAGCACACCCAATTCCAAATTCATGGGCATGGATTGTTAGTTAGTACTCAATGAATGGCAACTCAGAGTTTGCTAACATATTAAATTTGTACGGTAACTTGCAAAGGTTTCAACACCGGCTCGCATGACATAAACATTTTTTGTGTGACTATTTTTCCCTGTTTAAAAAGTCATCACCAGTAGATACAGCAGTAAACAAATGACAAAGGAGAGGCGGGGCCTCACTATTTTTTTGGAGAGAAAGATAGCACGCTACCCGCTACGTTTATTTCGTTTAGAAATAATAAATTTAGCTGAAAATGTGAATCAACTAGGATTCGAACTCGGGACCTCGGGTACCAACCACCAAGCCCTTTGCCACTTGCGTTAGGGACGGTCGGTGGGGCCTCACTATTAAAAGACAACTTCGGCGCGGACAAAGAACCTCAGCCACCCAGGTGATCAAAAAAAAAAAAAAAAGCACATTGTGAACTATTCTTAGACAATTAAGAATCAATTTCCTCATGCTAACTTCACAACCCCATCTTATAACTAACCAAAAAGCTATTTTAAAGGGGAAAAAAAAGAAGAAAAAGATCAACATCAAAGGTCCCAATCCAAGCTTTCTCGAACAGGAGGTTCGTACTGTTTTACAACTGCAGATAAAAAGTACGAAAAGATTCAATAACCGAGAAGAAACTGGAGAAGCAAACATAGCAGGAGATGGTTGATTGCTTCGATTTAATTATGAGCCTCCCTAACTCAACTAACAAGGCCAAACTCATTAAGTCAAAAAGGAAGAACTCGAAATTTCACCAAAATGGAAGGACAAATTTAGAACACCATGTCAAAAAGATCAGCAGGCAAAATCTATTGTTGATGTTGAACTCACCCTTTACGGCCCAAGGGATGAGGCTTAAATGTAAATACTGTAGCACACCCCCAATCCTAAGCTGGGACGTAGGATTCTAGCATCAACTGTGCTTGGGTCGGAGACTTGATCTCAACTATTAGGTATGTGAACTTCCAATTCTTGTCCTCATGATCTTTGAACATTTCCGCATAAACCTTTCCCGCACCATGGGGTCCACGAATATAAAAGTTTACCTGCGTAGAGATGAGAGTGCATCAATAATATATGCAAAGTTAATCATGATCTTTGTGTTTACCAACAAAAGATCATCCACCTTTTGGCATCTTTGGTTCAGAAAAATATATTGCAAGGATTACTCTCTTTTTTTTCATTTTTTTATAAATTTTTTGACTTAGATTATCCTTCTAGCCTAGGATAACCAAGAAAATCAAGCTTGCACTTCGACTCTCTAGTGAAGGGAAGATCTTGATGATTATAGGGATAGATTTAATAGACTTAATGTTAGATAATAACAACAATAACTACAAGGATATATAGGCCTAAAACTAGAGGATAGCAAAATTCCAAGTGTAACACTCTTACTGGAATTGTATTCATCCCGAAGTAACCTCGTTTACTAGAATAACTACAAATGTTGTTTTTTGGTTGTAAGGCTGAATAAGAGGAGCAACTCGAGTCGTCCCCCTATTATCCCCTAACTGCACCTTACGTCCCGTGTACTTCAGCCTTTTTCCCCACAAGGTAATAAAGTTAAAGTTCAAAAGAAAAAAAAAAATTGTAACTTGAAGATGAGGTCTAAAGAACAAATGGAGATTTTTGAACAAATGGCTACCTCAACATGCTCGATGCCGTCTTCATCGGTCCAAACCCTGTTTGGAATTCGCTGCCGAGCAGCACGATTTCTGCTTTCCTGCCCATATCCAGTAACAGGGGAGCCGATTCTCACTGTAACCTGACAACACGGGGGAGATACTATAAAACGGAGCGAAAAAACAAGAAACATCTATTTCTATGAGGTAGGTAGATCAAAAACAGGCAAAACGTAGAGCATTCTACAGACCTGATTATCCTTCTGAACCCTTTCAAGAGCCTTTCCAAAGATTTTGTACCTACACGGAAACAAAAAATAGTAGCAACTGCATCAGAAGACTTTTGTTAAACAACTAAAATCAGAAATTGTAGACATGGAGCTCTTCAAAATTACTAACAGAGATGTCTAAACTTTCTTTTCTTCAATTTTAACCTATAAGCTAAAGGGATTAAGAGAAAGAGAAAGGCAGTCAGTGCAGGGACATAGACACCTTCACTCTCTTTTCTTTGTCAATTTTTGAGTGTTAGGAATAACATTAGCTAGTCTATATCGATGTTCAAAGATCGAAAAGCAGATATAGCTTTTATATGTCTGGCCAAGATTTTGATAAATAAGGTAAAACTCAGCAAGTTATTTTTCTCTCCTCTCAAAAGTGTATTCCAAATCTTCTTCCTCAATGCTCACTTCCTGATTGTCTAACCCAAATCTTCATTCTTCACATATTCATAATCTTCGCTTGTTCATCAGAAGGAGGAAATTTGAAATTAAGTTGTTATTCCTATTTCAGACATTTGAAGTTTCCTAATTACCTGCATTTAAAAGAACAGAAAACTTACTCCTTTGGCTCGAAGATGAGCTCTTTGAAAACCGCATAGGCAGCCAAGGCCGCTATGCCCAACCCCGCTAGTATCACTACACTGTATGAAGCACCCTCGGCAAATGTCACTGGCTTTTCTGGAATATTATATGTCGGAGCATCAAAGGGATCATCTACAGTGGATATATCTTTTCTCTCCTGAGAGAAGGATCAGACGATATGATGTTAATAACTAATGTACCATTATAACGGTATGAGCATGATGCAGCCCATAGTTGTAAGGGCACATTCAAAACCATGAAAGACATGAAACAGTAAATGAAAAAGATCGAACAATGTTTGCTAATGTGATAAACAAAAGATGAGTGATGAGACAGAAAGCTGAAAATCCGCATAAATTTCACTGCTACATAAGGATAACTTGGAACCTGAAAGATGTAATTAGGTGACCTGAAAAGTGAAAACCAATAGCAGATTTTGACTCTTTCTGCAATAACCAGTAAAGGTTATCTCTTTTGCCTATTTGCCAGCTTAAGAACTTATTTTCATCCCAAAAGAGTGAAACATGTAATTACAAAACAATTTTCTTTTTACAGAATTAAAACTGCTCCCAGTATACCTGTAATATGTGTACAGATAGTGGGTAAGCAGCAAATAACGGCAACTATGTGTTCAAAGGGGGCAGGTCTGGCCAGACCTCCACAAGTCTAAATTTAGAACTGGAAAAAATAGGTATTACTTATTGGTTGTATGGTATATCAAGTCGAGCAATAGAATTCATAATCCAACCAGAAATCACATGATAAACAATCAGCTGCTGGAAATTCTCGCTCCAAACTAACACTGTAAATATCACCCGTTCACATGATAATCCATTATATTAAGATCAATTCTATATCAGAGAACAAATATTCGTCAACAAGCTTTTCTACAATGTTAGGACGAATAGACAATATGATACTTGACCTCGTTGTCAATATTCAATTGCCATTTACAACTCTCGTGAATCACGAATCTTACTGATTGTTAGAATTTGAATATATATGATTTTCCACATGAACAAGGAGCTTGTAGGTGAAGCAATTGAAAAACTGATGTCAGACAGCTAGCTGAAGAATAGCAAAATATGTATATTGTTATTATTAATAACCACAAACCTCTCTTGGTGCTTGATTTGATCGATTTGTAGAATAATTGGCTGCACATGTTCTTACTAACGAGGGAAACAACTGATGCCGTCCATGGTGACTATTAAGAAAATGTGAAGAGAAACTGTTGATCATATACCATCTCGAGTGGTCTCTACATGAAACCAAGAATCCTGCAAAAGGATCAATGGCTGTTGGAATCCACTTAATCTAGAAAAAATCGGATTGAGAAAGTCGACCCGATCCTCATGGGTCCAACTTTCATTCACTAATCTCTATGGAATTTTCAGGAACAGATATGCTTCAGAAATATTACAGATGCAAAATTAAGGAGAAATATGACATAATTTTTCACATGCAAATAGCTGACTAACCAACAAATCCAATCAACCAACCTAGTGATCAAACTTATTGCACTGTCCTTGATTTTCAAGATTAGAAACAGTAATAGATTTTAGAAACTGCCGTTAGCTTGACTATATCATTGGGCCTAGATCCTGAAAGCTCATTATGCCATGATGGGCCGTTAGAATGACAGGAATTAGAAGTTCTGAAAATGATTCCCTTCTACAGAAACTAAATTGAAGAATGATAATAGATATATATATATATAGCAAAAGATCAGAATCCCCTTTCTTCCTAGGTTTTCATGTTGGCAGAACCAACACCTATAACTAAATATAATAATAATAATAAGTATTCTTAATACTGCTTATATGGTGAGGTAACTAACGAACAGTCTGGTGAGGTCACTTATGAACAGCTTCCCTGCAAACTAAATCCTTGTATTTCAGGATCTGTAAGTTTCTCTAATCCACAAATCAGACCACTTATCTTATTGCAAGCACATGACAAAATCCACTAGAAGTTGTATTAAATATAAATTCTAGTGACTTAGCAAAATGCTGATTACTCACTTGTCGAATGATTTCTGCAAGTTCCGCAGTAAGAGTTACATAAGTACTTTATAAATCAGGATGAAGTTCGTGGTAGATTTTCACTAAACTGTCAAAAGATGTCATGTGGATTGGCATTGATAACTACTAGTTACAGGAAAGTAAATAGATATAACCCCAGAGCTTGAAGGAAAGAAACATGTGCTGCTCAGTAAAGATTAATGTCTCAAATTATAAATCCTATTTTGTACTATAAAGAAGAAAAGCAGCAATAACTTGTTTCCTTGAGAACAACCGTCCAAAATGGATGAGGTTTTTGACGGGATCCCTACCTTTTCAATAAACTTCAAAACAAATTTCGAAGGTGGTAACGGACCCTACAGAACTGTAATATTTACAAGATATACATCACAAACAGAAAACTACATTGACCCCTAAAACTTGTTATAAAGAACAAATACTGACCTCCGGCCTTTGTTACATCCTGCAGTAAAAGAAAGAAGAGGATCAGTTACTTGAAAGCAATAAGAACTAATGCAAACATAAAGGAATTGCACTAAACTTAAAAGGGAAAAAAAGAAAAATCTTAGCATTGAGTTTCTGAAAAAAATCTATATTTCAACAAGCCAGTCAAATGACACAATCCATGTTCTACGAATCCCCAGACAAAAAATAATCAAAGTCCTCGCAAAAAAAAAAATAAAGAGGCACCCAGAGTTCATAACCCGTTACCCAACTAAATCAATGAACACTATCTACCAATATCGAAAGTCACGTGACACGAAATTCGATCTTACAGATTGGAACTAAAATCTTCATGAGAT
Organism: Puya raimondii; assembly: GCA_016920855.1. Classification (NCBI taxonomy): domain Eukaryota; kingdom Viridiplantae; phylum Streptophyta; class Magnoliopsida; order Poales; family Bromeliaceae; genus Puya; species Puya raimondii. The sequence continues at coordinate 51,126,613 of JABWPP010000050.1, read as the reverse complement.
GTTACATAAATCAGTATAATTACATCAACGTGATGCAACTTTTCCAATCGTTCCATATTATTCTCATTTTAAGGAACTAAAATCCTTTTTTTTTTCTTTTTTTTTTTCTTTTTTTTTTTGCAGGAAGATAAGTTTGGTTATCAAACAAAGTCTGCGCCATAGTTGCAAAGGAGAAACAGAAACTACCACATTCAAACATCTAACATCTAAATTTGATCGTGTTGAATCAGAACAGCTTCTACCAGCAAGTAACTTAGCTATTTCCACACATATGACCCCTATTAGCATTTCATCAAACACCTTGCAGACCCAACTTATTGTCGATGCATCAAACACCTTACAGTAACTTGTCGCAAACATCGAGCTTGTTCTAGGGTTTAGGGTTTTACCGTGGGCGGGATATGCTCGAGGCTCCTGGAACCGATCGGCGGCGTCGGCGTCGGCGTCGGCGTGGCGGCGGAGGCGGAGGCGGAGGAGCGCGGCGGCGCTGCGGCGGCGGAGAGGAGGCGGCGGCCGAGTCGACTCCGAAGCGACCCGGCGATCCGAGAGGTCATAGCTCTTCTCTGTGTTTCACTGTTTTGAGAAAATCAGAGGAGGAGGAGGAGACGAGGAGAGAGATTCGTGTCAAGTCGCGCGAAGAGAACCGCTTCTTTGTGGCGTATCACGTATGAGACAGTATGGCTTGAATGCGGACTCGATAATCGACCGGGCCACGGTTCGATGCTGTTGAACCGGATTGATAAAGGAGTGGACGGTCTTTGGTTTCTCAAAAAATTATATAAAAAAAATATTTTTTTAAAAAAATGAAAAGTATTTTTTTTACAGAGACAGAGACAGGAAAAAGAAAAATTTAAATAAGATAAATTTATAATAATTTGAAAACTTTGCAGAAAATGCGCATTAAATTGCATCGATTATAATAATGCTTATCGGGTTTGATTTTCAGAAACACCCGCCCAAAAGCCCCTCTGCCCTTTCTATAAAAGCCTCGTGACTCGAAAGTAGTCGAAACCAGGAATTGCTTACCCTCGCGCAGCGTAAGATCTTGGCATTCGCATCCGAGGCATTACGCTCCGGCGAAAGGAAGGAAAGGTATTCATCCACCCACATGCAAATGCAATCTCCAAATCGTTGTGTTGATTTGATTTTGTATCGATCTTTTAATTTTGCTTTTTTATGATCGTAATGGAGATTGAGTTTTCTAGTTCTCGAATCTATTCGTTTTTATTACCCACTGGCCACTGGTTTCTCGAATCTGACCTATCTCTTTTCAATTGATCCACTTTCACTGTGCATCAATCTGACCTATCTCTTTTCAATTGGTTCACTTCACTGTGCATCAGATTTAGGGTTCTGTCGTATGTGGATTTTATCGTCTAAGATGAATTGATGCATGGAAAATTTTTCCCTAGTTTGTAATAAACTATCCCCTAGTTTGTAACGAGCTCTGTGCTCTCGTATAAATTTGTGGTGTTTTCTCTTCTGATTCTCCTGAGTGGCATTTGCACTTGATGCACTGCATATGATGTTTTCTCATGCAGGGCCTTTCTCTTCTTCCTCTACGTGAGGCGATAGGGCTTTTCTCTGGCTCCTACATTGTCTTCCTGATTATTGTATCAGCAAATATTTGCTGATACTTTTATCTTTGACTTGATTGTATTGTCTAATTTAGTAATTTGGTTAACATCGGCACTGTATTCTGCCTGTCAGTTTGGTTTGATCTGTTTTGTGTAAAGCAGTTATTTGTCTGTCTCGGAGGCATTACATCAGTTATATACTTCAGGTATATATTTTTTCGATAACTTGTTGGCATTACAGACTGACATAGAAAAATAGTTTTTCTATTGTGCTCTAGGAAAATAAATATGAGTTCAGAACAACTAGATCCTGCAAAAATTGCTCCATTATTATTACAATAGCAAATAATCCCATTCCGATGAGTACAGTTTTGGTACTTGATAATACTACTTTTTTATTCTCATCTGTGGAATCTTTTGCTTCCTGCGGCGCAGTATCGTACATCCTAAAATGCATTGACCATGCCATCATTGGTGGAAGAACGCCGTACAAGATCATCATGCAATAACCACCCTACAAAGTAGTATTAGAACATAAAAATCTTTGCATTTATTTAGAAAAATCAATGAAGGAGAACTGATTTCTTATGAATAATATGCTTCAGTTAGATAAAGGAGAGCAACAATGCAAACAAAACCGAAATTAGCAATATCTTCTTACTGAAATGCTTAGGCTTCATCCTAAAGCATTTTTTTACTAGGACAGTAAATTTGAAATGGATTCTTTTTTATCCTTTATACATGTTCCACTCATCCTTGTACTAAAACCAGGTAAGTCACTACCACATTTGAGCTATATATAAAATCTAATTTGTTTGTAGAAATATATTAGGAAGGCTAATGTTGTTTTTTTTTTTTTTTTTTTTGAAGAGTTCAAGAATTTCTGTGGATATATAAATGTACACTTACACTTGACACTCATATTGAATTTCCCTTACATGACTAGGGATATCTGCAGATTTGAAAGGCACTTGAATGCAAATGAGATTTCTTTGTTATTTGGATGTCATGTTCAAACTCTGGTTGGTCCGGTATAGGGGTATCTTTGTATCAAGTGTTGTACACTTATCAAGTGTATGTTAGATACATTATAGCTGTAAAATTAATAATACTGGGGACTATAATAAGGATATGGAAACTACAAAGAAAGTTCTTATGAATCTCAACACAATTCATATTTCATACAGTGAATATAGAAAATCCCTAATATATGCGCCATATTTTTTTTTCTAGATCTAAATATTTTACTTGCTGATGGTTATGCAAATCACTTACTGCAATATCAGTCGCTAGTGAAAATGCATTTGGTACAACTGTTGAGATGAGCATAGTAGGAAGAATCACAATTGTAGATGCCACAATACTGAGCTTATTGTTGTCCATCAATTTCTTAGCATTATATTGTGTATCCTTGTCTTCTACAGCATCATCAATACAATCATCTTTTATCTTTCCCTGCATGAACCATCATATATGACTTGTGATTTCCTAGATAATAGAATTAACCCCAAAACTTCCATGTCAAGATTTGATTTTGGTTACAGATGAAATTCCAATTCTAAGTCAACAAACTATCATCGAGTGCATTTGGGTGATGAAGTGCACATTATCTTGAAGGGCAAAATACAAATCTGGATGAGCTTGGTATGATGTTTGCATGTTCGAAAATTGTGGCTTTAAGTTTTGAAGTTATCTAATTGTATGATGATATAGTCAACATAGTCACTGGATTAGTTTAACTTACTGGTGATAGAACTAATGGTGCACTGAAGAGATTCATAAGTTGTTCAATAAAGAACTGAGAGACTCCGAGGAGAGTTCCGATCATTGATGTCCCGACTGCTAGAAGTGAAAATGTCTCTACCATCAGTGGCATGCTACTCCATCTTCATCAAGAACAATATTAGTAATATCACTAGCATGGCTATGCTTATATACCGAAAAAACAAGATATCATATATGCTAATTTCTTATTAACCTAGACATTGTTATTTTACAGAGGAAGGTTAGCGATGTCGTTCATAGGCAATAGCGCATAATAGTTGTCAACTAAGAAAAGATTAAATTTCAAATGCCCCCAATGGTTTAAGCACATTTATACATTGCCATTCTGTGGGCTTCAATTTGGTTTTCTGTTAGGAACTCTAGTCAAATCCCTTCAAAAGTAAGCACACGGCTGTCATGTGCATGGATAAAACAATCAAAAACCATCCAATTTGCCAGTGCAATATTTGATTCCCTTCGAATTCCCAACTCTTTCTCCATTTTGATTTAACGTCTCTAACAAATTGTAGCTTTTGACACTTCAATTTTGATTTGTAGTTCTTACTGCATCTTAAGCATGTCAAGAGGATCAGAGCCATCAAAATTTGGGAGGCTAAGAGCAATATCATCCCAGACAAGTAAAGAAAGAAGCGGCACGATACTCCCCAGCATTATCGAGAGCTTTATCCGTGCGAGATCCCAACCAAGGTATGCACAGATAACTGCATGAAAATATATTCAGCATCAGTCTATACAAAATTACTTGTCTATTTCATAATAAATTTGCTGATTAATTACCGGGTGCGATATCATGATACACCAGTGAGAAGATGATCACGGGGATTGTTGGTGGAACCTTGTCCCAATTGGATATTGTTTGCAAACTTGCCCCGCCACTACCACCTGATACTATTGTTGTAGCTTCAATTATAGCAAGCAATCCTGCATTACAATTAACTACTATGAGCGTGAAGATTACTCTGACGTTTCCAAGTTACTCAACATGGCATCTTAAAACAGAGCTTAGGGCTTCTCTTGTGTCCGTATACTTTATAGGCCTGACCTTACTTAAACCTAAGACTATTTACTAAATCATGTTATTTTGCATATGTTTATCTAATCAAAAGCAAAATAAGCAATTTTATATTGGTAAAATTGTGGAAATTTCTCCCAAAATTACTGGTGGTAAGTACTCTTTCAGTTTAAGTATTGTATTAGGACAAATTGACATAAGCATGGAGTTTCTATTGCCATGACAAAAATTACATTTCACATGTACATAAAGATATCTCTTAAATGTCTCATCTATACGCATGCATGACTGCTGTTCTTGACTTACTATATTAGTTTCATTTGCTGTTTTTTGTAAGACAGAAAAAAGCGACTGGATGCTCACCGATTTTCTATGTAAAATAACTAGAGATGATTGTAGGAAATTGTCCTAACTCCTAAAAGTAGGCTTGCAGAAAAGGTCTAACTATCTTAGATCATGAAACTATATTCTGGCTTAGCTACTACATTTTTCCAAACAGTAGTTTCATTATGACCTTCTCAATGGTCAACTACATTCAGCAAAAATATATATGTAACAGGTTAAATGGTAAAGCCTTAATTTTGCCTTATGCCTTAATTTTGCCTTATGCATCTTTTTATTTCATTCTTAAAATGATTAATAAGTTTATTGTTTCATGAATCCTTTTTCCTCACTTTGCAGCTGCATCAAGAATGTCCAAATATCTGTATATGTTTTAAAAATATTTTCCAAAGGGTGAGTAGCAAGCACACCGAGCATGGAAAAGGTCAACCGTTGGTTGACTTGATCTGTGACGTGGGTCCCGCCAGCGACAATGAGAAGTGCCACAAGGAGGGTGAAGAAGTTGCCTGAGATGGATTCAGGAAGGTTGATCAGGTGAGATAGGACTTCCCCTGATTTGGATGCGTAAGCCACCATAGATGTATAAGCCAGGAATAGGTAAGTTATGGTGGCCAAGTTCCCCCCAAACTCGCCTAGAGTTTCTTGGGCCATAGTCCGCAGTGATATTACTTCTAGATCATCACCAATTTCTCTCTCAATTTTCTCTCTCCTCTTCTTCCACAGAGAGATGTTTATTTCCGCCAGCAAGAGAGCTTCAATCACCAGGAATATCCAGCATATGATTATGGAAGTCGCACTGGGGATAAAACCCTGCAACAGTAGAGAGGTATGAGAACTAGAAACTGCACCTACTTTGTAAATTCTTCATACATTTTATGTACATACCTATTGCGCATACACACATTCATACATACATATGTACTACGTGCCTATCTCATATATACATGCATAATACATACATACATTCATATACTTCTATTCTTCGTACACATACAGATATGCATACATAACTACGCAGAATGTTGATACATGTATATATGTGTATTGTTTGTACATATGTATGAGCATATGTATATTTGTTTGTGCATGTACCAGTGTGTATCCACATGCATGGGTGTGTTCGTATGTGTGCCTGTCTGTGATTGCATCAGTGTTTGCAGATGTGTTAGTATGCTTGTCGGTGAGTACACGTGCATACACATAGATAGAAAGATAGATAGATGATAGATAGATAGAAACTAAAAAGGGAGGGGATGGAAAGAGTACGGCGGGGTATGTTTTCTGTGGGATTGCAAGAATTCCAGATCCAATGCTGGTTCCAACTATCAAGGAGACAGCACCGACTATCGTCCCTCTCTTCCGCGTCTTCTCGGGCCCCATTGATACCTTTGGTGACTCTTCTGAGCTCCCTTTGAACTCTGCTGTAATCACCCTCCTCCTATGGGTCGTGGCCGCCAAGCCTCGATGCGCATTCGCATTAAAACTCATGCAGGTACAGTGGTTGCCATATACTATATCAGCATATTGCGTCGATCTGAAGCAGACTGTTTTTTCTTTCGGACTAGTTCTTGGCTCCTGTGAAGCTAAAGTGGATCTCTGCAAGACATGGCCCTTGGAGTAGGAAGACACAGAAAGAATGCACATTTATTAGAGAGAGAGAGAGAGAGAGAGAGAGAGAGAGAGAGAGAGAGAGAGAGAGAGAGGAGGTTGGGCAGGGAGAATATGCACTGGAGAATCTGCAGGGGAATCTGAAAGCTTAAAAAAATATATCAAGGAAGTGAGGCCGCAGGCAGCTATTGTTAGTGGTATAGGAGTGGCAGTGTGAGAGCACCTTGAGATAATGGACCTGATTGATTATTTAGGTATCCCTCGATTTTGACAGGAGGGCTAATCTAAGGCATGAGCCAGGTCTAGTCTGCCTAGGATGAATCAAGCTCAGCCCACTGGGATATCTAGTCTGCCTAGGGGGGCCCATTTTTAACTCTTGAACGGCCGGCCCAGCACTCTCTCCCCTGTTAAGGTTTCAACATTGTGACACAAAAACCTCTACCGGGCACGGCCTGGCCCTTGATTTTTTTACTTATCCAACAGTGCGTGTACGTCGTAGGATCTTATATTCTTATATATGCTAAGTATGACACGGCTTCTGGACATTTTCACTGTTAAATTCACTGTTCATTATTATTTTGAGATTCGAATTTACTGGTCACTATAAATTTAAAAAGAACATAAATTTTTTTTTTTTTTGATATATTACATTTTAGGATTGCCTTTGTAAATAAATTTTACCATGTATGAATTGTGATACAATATATTACTAACTGATTGAACATACATTGTAACCTATCAACTTATATCTGATATAGTGAATTGGAATATTTTTAAAGCAACAGTATAATTATGATATGCCTTTACTAAGTCGCATAGTTTATAATTAGATTTTTGTGTTCTTTAGATAGTTAAAAGAATAAAGTTGTTCACGGGTTCTTAGCTGCAACAATTTCCTCATTTGTTCGACAAGCGCGACGTTTATGCGTTCAAATTGATTAATGAGAACGGAATCGAATAAATAATAATGGCGAGTTGATCATTCTTTAGCTTGGTTTGTCCCTTCTCTAAAGAGTCAAAATCTTTGCAGGATTCGACTTGATTAATTTGCGGGTCACATGTGACTCACAACTTGATGTGGGGCTAAAATACATTTGTCACATAATTTATTTTGGTTGGCTTTTATGCACAGCTCGACTGAGTGAAGGCGTTGACGAGAAACCATATCATATGGGACAATGCTATATACATGCATGTTAATTCCTTTAAAATTCGTGCATAATTCCAAACTTGGTTGGAACAATTTAACCCCCCTTGATCATAATCGAAACTAATCTTGGATAATTAGAGTTCGGATTTGACCCTGCTTTAAGGTATGATGCTGATGAAGTATTGTCGAGTGCCAGTATTATTAGAAGTCTTATGCTAAAAATTTCTTCAGCAGCTTCTCTTGGCTTTGAAATCTCATTTCTAATTTTTATTGTGACAAAAGTACTGATATTTTTTTGTTTGTTTGTTTGTCAAACACTCTGTTAAAAACAACTGTAGCTAAAAATAAAAATAATTAAAAGCGGCTTCAAATAAACTCTTTGAATATTTCGAGTTCATTGGTTCAAGTCCGCATGTTTCCTACCACTAGCTGTCCGTGTCTCTTGCGATGTTCGTTTTTTCTGCAAGTTGGTTGTCCTGCCTTGTGGACTCATTACATGATGTTATACAGGTGTGATTAAATAAATTTGGATAATATTGGTAGGCCTATCAGAAATTTTGTACGGTATAGCATAGATGCATACACTTGATTTGAAAACTTAGTGGAGCTTTGAATTTTTGGAATAGCCAGATCTAGTAAGGTACACGATGTTTGTTTGTATCCAAGCAGCATTTTCAACCTTTCAAACCTTGTAATTAGCAAAGAAAGAAAATGACAGTATACAGAATTATATATGACCGACCACGTTAGTTAATTAGTTTGGGAATAATGCACTTACTTTCAACAAGTAATTGAATTATATAGGAGGGGGTTGGGGTTTCTACTACCAAGAAAGCGGGTAAAAAAGCATTGTTCTTTTAGTTTTGCAATTAAGTATTATTTCTTCTAAGATTAAGATTCATTTACTAAAATATACCATAGGTTCCAATTCCCAACCCTCTTTCCTACGCAGATGTCGATTAATCTCTTTCCTCCTAAAGATAATCATAATCTAGCGCTTTATGAGACCATTGTAGAATTACTGGCATAGTAACTAGGTATTCGAAAGCCAACCGTGAGGTTAGGGATTTGAGCTTTCGTGTATATTTAAATGTGTGGTTGATTGTCCCAATTTTAAGTTTGATACAAAAATAGGTGCTGCTAGAAAATTCTTAAAAATGTGGAACCTATACGACAGGCTCAATTTTTTTTAAAAAAAAAATGAAATAAAAGAAGGACAAGCCCCATCAGTTTATTTGATTCCCCGGACACGTACTGTGGTGCAGGTTGCTTTGGTATGTCTAGTCCAATATATAAGTCTAGCTAGGCTCGATCGCCCACAAAACCCTTTAACTCTACTTACCAACAAAAAAGTTTTTTTTTTTTTTTTGGTTGTTGTTGTTTTTATTATTATTATTATTATTATTATTTTTTATTTTACCGACCGTTCCTAGCGCAAGTGGTAAAGGATTTGGTAGTTGGTATCCGTTCCAAGTTCGAATCTTAATTGATTCACATTTTCAGCTAAGTTTATTTCTAAAATAAATAAATAAACGAAGCGGGTAACATGCTACCTTTCTCTCAGAAAAAAACAAAAAAGTTTTTATTTTTATTTTTGAGTAAACCATCAAAAGGAAATATATATAGTCTATATACCTATCTTGTATTAAACTATTAATTGTCAACGAAGTACACAAAGCTTTAATTTGCTGAAGAAGTTGTTGTACTCATTTATAGTTTATTACTATTTGAGTTAATTAGGAGAAGCGCTTCGATCGAGCAAAGCAAATGAAATTAACTGTTTAACACGTAAACATAAAAGAGGTCAATCATTAATGAAAACCAAAGCAGAAGAAGAGGGGTTAGTTTACCAAATATCATGCTTCACTAACAAGAATAATAATAATAAGTCCCACATAAAATTATGTTTGTAAAGTAGCATTCAAGGTTCTCCTACCATTCATATATCCATCCTTATCTAAACCCCGTCCAATAAACAACACAAGTAGTAAGAATAAAGGTTGCTTCTCACACACTTATGTGTGGACTTTTTAGCACAAAACAACATCACCAATAGGCTTATTATATGAGCAATGGCCCTTAATTGAGTCGTTGCTACATTCCCCTCTCCTTCCCCCACTTGTAGAGAAAATGCTACAAACGGACACTTGGGTTCGGTGGCACAACCCCAATCACGTCCGAGTGCGTATTAGTTTGCACGAGCACGTTGGATTATTTAAATTTTATAAAATAAACTTAAGGCTCAAATTACATAATAACTTATTGCACTTCATCCTATGGATAAATTAATTGCTCTAAAAAAAAATTATGCGGATAGAGAATAACGTCCAAATTCGAACTCAAGGCCTAGTTTTCTCGGAATTCTCTCTCTTTTATCTTGATATATCTATCATTTGTTGCAACTCATGTAAATATAATCATTCAAAATTGTAAAATTAATTGAAAACAGCAGGATGATAAAAATTTACATATATTTTATACAAAGACAGCTGAAGTGCAGAAAGGATTTTTATTGTTTTGCCTATATATTATATTAATAATAACACGAGAGGGTAGGAAAGAGAGAGAGAGAGAGAGAGAGAGAGATAGAGAAAGAGTGGTTGTGACAATAATAAAACAACGGCTGGAGAGAATAATTGGGAAGGGTTGTTTTATGCGATGGAATAATGCAGGAACGGAGCTGTGTCGACGGACCCGTGAATTCAAAAAGTGTAAAAGAAAACAATAATTAAGACAGCCTAGTAATAAATAATAAGAAGATGGATTAATTGTTGAGAATTATAGCGAGGGTAACATGTGAATATGTGATGCAACATCAAAGCGAACGCGACCTCTCGCCCTCCCCTGACAATATTATGTCGGACGACGTCTGAGTCTGACCCTCCCCAACTCCTCCCCCATTTCGATCCGGTCAAAGCATCAGCTGAATCCCCCGAAACACCCCAACACCACAAATGTAATGCGCACACAACTAGTAAATAGTAATGCAACCTCGCCTCATCAATTCAATAATAATAATAATAATGATAATATATATATATATATATATATATATAATATAAATATGTCACCACGTACTCCAAATTCGTACAGTAATATATATAATAATATGTATATATATTTTTATATGTACCAATGGGGGAATCCAACCGCTCTCTTTCTTTCTTTCTTTCTAAGGCGTACGTACAACGACCCTCCCTCCCCTTTGACTTCACGACTTTATTCCCCGAGACTCTCTCTCTCTATGTCTCTCTCTTCAAGATACCCTCCCATTATGAGTCACAAATCCCAACTGCTGTATCTCCATGCAGATACACTGCTCACCTCTCCGCTTCTAGAGGCCACACTAGGCGGTGCCATTTAATGCTCTCCCTCGTCTCTCTCTCTCTCTCTCCCCTTTGTCCCCATCCTTCCTTCACTTCCCAACCCTTTCCCAGTTCACACAACGCAACTCGACGCTTCTGACACAAAACATCAGGCCCCCATGCCAATTTAAACTCTCCTATCACCGATTGTCTCTCTTCCCATGCATACATACATGCATGCACGCATATATGTAATGAAATGTAAACAAAATGCTATCTCACAATATTTAAGCTAGAGCTAGCTTCATTATAGAGACATGGCTCGTACCTTCGTGTTGTGGACGCTGGGGCTTCTCATAATTTGGTCGAGCATCCTCCCTTCTCCTTCCCATGCAAAACTACAAGCAAGTGATGCGTACCCCACGGAAACGGAGACGGAAGCGGAAACGGAGACGGAAGCGGAAACGGACATGGATCAAACATTGGACGCTCTCTTGGAGATCAGCAAGTCGTTCGCGGAGGACCCGCTCGGAGTGCTCCGCGACTGGGACCCCGACGCCAACCCGGACTTTTGCTCCTGGACCGGAATCGCCTGCGACCCGGCCGCCGCCGGTCCGGTCGTGCTCGCGCTCAACCTCTCCGGCTCGTCCCTGGCCGGCTCGGTCCCCGCCGCCTCCCTCGCCCGCCTCGCTACCCTCCGCTCCCTCGACCTCTCCTCGAACCGGCTCTCCGGTCCCATCCCGGCCCAGCTCGCCCGGCTCACCGGCTTAGCCGCCCTCCTCCTCTACTCGAACCAGCTCTCCGGTCCCATCCCCCGGGAGCTCGGCTCTCTCGCGAGCCTCCGAGTCCTCCGACTCGGCGACAACCCGGGGGTCTCCGGCCCGATCCCCGACTCGCTCGGCGATCCGGCGAACCTCACCGTGCTGGGTCTGGCCTCGTGCAACCTAACCGGCCCGATACCGAGCCGACTGGGCCGGCTGACCCGGCTCCAGAACCTGGTGCTCCAGAACAACCAACTACAGGGCCCCATCCCGCCGGAGCTGGGCGACTGCGCGAGCCTCGTCGTGCTCACCTTGGCGGGGAATCAGCTCGGCGGAAGCATCCCGAGCCGACTCGGAAGGCTGGGGAGTCTCCAGATACTGAACCTGGCCAACAACTCGCTGGAGGGAGAGATTCCGAGCGAGCTCGGAGGGATGGGCCAGCTGCTCTACCTCAACCTGATGGGCAACCGGCTGGCCGGCCCCATTCCGCGGTCGCTGGGCCTACTGGGCAGCCTGCAGACGCTGGACCTGTCGTCGAACCACCTCGTCGGCGCCGTCCCGGGCGAGCTCGGCGGTCTGGGCCAGCTGGGCTACCTCGTGCTCTCCGAGAACAGGCTCTCCGGCCCTCTGCCGGCCGACGAGCTGTGCGGCGGGAGGTCATCTCGGAGGCTGGAGCACCTGCTGCTGTCGACCAACAACATCTCGGGCGAGGTCCCGGCGGGGCTGGCGGAATGCCGGTCGCTGACGCAGCTGGACTTGGCCAACAACAGCCTGGCCGGCGCCATCCCCCCGCAGCTGGGCCTGCTCCGCAACCTCACCGACCTCCTGCTCAACAACAACACCCTCTCCGGCCCCATCCCCCCCGCGCTCTTCACCAACCTCACCGACCTCCAGACGCTGTCCCTCTACCACAACGCGCTGCGGGGCCCGCTGCCGGATCAGATCGGCCGCCTGAGCCGCCTGCAGATTCTTTATCTGTACGAGAACCAGCTCGACGGCGAGATACCGGACGCCATCGGCAACTGCTCCGACCTGCAGATGGTCGACCTCTTCGGGAACCAATTCACCGGCAGCATCCCCGCCACCGTCGGCCGGCTGAAGAACCTCAATTTCTTGCACCTCCGGCAGAACGCTCTCTCCGGGGAGATCCCCGCGGCGCTGGGCAACTGCCGCCAGCTCGCGATTCTCGACTTGGCGGACAACCGGCTGTCCGGAGGGATCCCGGCGACCTTCGGGCTCTTGGGATCGCTCGAGCAGCTGATGCTGTACAACAATTCGCTCGAAGGGAGCGTCCCCGACGAGCTGTTCGACTGCCGGAACGTCACCAGAGTGAACCTCTCCAACAACCGCCTCGCCGGGAGCATCCTCCCGCTCTGCGGCTCGTCGTCGCTGCTCTCCTTCGACCTCACCAACAATTCCTTCGACCTCGAGGTGCCCGCGCAGCTGGGGAACTCGCCCATGCTCGAGAGGATCCGCCTCGGCAGCAACCGCCTCGTCGGGGCGATCCCCCCGACGCTCGGCGCGGTCGCCGCCCTCTCGCTCCTCGACCTGTCCAGCAACTCGCTCTCCGGAGAGATACCCGACGAGCTCGCCGCGTGCGACAATCTCGGCCACATCATCCTCAGCAACAACCGCCTCGCCGGCGCCGTCCCCTCCTGGCTCGGGGCGCTGCCGCGGCTCGGGGAGCTCGCGCTCTCCTCCAACGCCTTCGCGGGGCCGATCCCGGCCGAGCTCTTCAACTCCACCAATCTGCTGAAGCTGTCTCTCGACGGCAACATGCTGAACGGCTCGCTTCCGGCGCAGATAGGAAACCTCCGCTCGCTCAACGTGCTCGACCTCGCCCGCAACCGGCTCTCCGGAGCGATCCCCGCGTCCCTCGGAAGGCTCCGCAGCCTCTACGATCTCCGGCTCTCGCACAATCTCTTCTCCGGAGGCATCCCGGCCGAGCTCGGGCAGCTGCAGGAGCTGCAGAGCGCGCTGGACCTCAGCGGCAACGGCCTCAGCGGAGAAATCCCGGCCTCTCTGCGGTCTCTCTCGAAGCTCGAAGAGCTGAACCTCTCCCACAACTCGCTCGCCGGCGCGGTGCCCCGCCAAATCGCGGAAATGACCAGCTTGGAGTCTCTCGATCTCTCCTACAACAAGCTCGGGGGCGAACTGGACGCGCGGTTCTCGCGGTGGCCGCCGCAGTCGTTCGCCGCGAACCTGGCCCTCTGCGGAGGCCCCCTCTCGCGGCCGTGCGCCGCGGCCGGCCCCGGCCCCGGCTCCTCGAATTCTCCGAGCCGGTCGAGGACGCTGCGTTCGGCGTCCATCGCCCTCATCTCCGCCTCGGTCACGCTGGCTCTGATGCTGGCGCTGATCTTCGTCGCCGTGAGGATGAATCAGCGGCGGCACTGGAGGCGAACGAGGGAAGTGAACTGCGCCGCGTACTCGTCGTCGGGGTCTTCGCGCGCCGATCGGCATTTGATCGCGAAGGGCTCCGGGCGGCGGGAATTCAAGTGGGAGGCCATCATGGAGGCGACCTGCAACCTGAGCGAGGAGTTTGCGATCGGGTCGGGCGGGTCGGGGACGGTCTACAAGGCCGAATTGCCCAGCGGCGAGACGGTCGCGGTGAAGAAGATCGCGGGCGCGGGCGCGGGCGCGGGCGCGGGCGCGGGCGACCGGGACCTGGATCTGCTGCGCGAGAAGAGCTTCTCTAGAGAGGTGAAAATCCTCGGCCGGGTCAGGCACAGGCATCTGGTGAAGCTGTTGGGGTTCCTCAGCAGCAACAAGAACGGCGGCGTCGGCCTGCTCATTTACGAATTCATGGAGAACGGGAGCTTGTGGGATTGGCTGCACGCAGAGCAGGCGACGGGCGGGCGGGGAGGCGAGAAGAAGGGGGAGTGCTTGGGCTGGGACGCGCGGATGAAGATCGCGATCGGGCTGGCCGAGGGGGTGGAGTACCTGCACCACGACTGCGTGCCGCGGATCTTGCACAGGGACATCAAGTCGAGCAATGTGCTGCTCGACGGAGACCTGGAGGCTCACCTCGGAGATTTCGGCCTCGCCAAGGCGGTGCCCGCCGAGTCCTCCAAAGGATGCACCACCGAGTCGGGCTCTTGCTTCGCCGGATCCTACGGCTACATTGCTCCAGGTACGTGCACTGCTAGTACACTCTTTGATCGACTGATCATTCTACTCTTTTGACCTCTTCAGCTCTGTTTTCCTAATTCATCGGTTCCTTGATTCGTTAATTCATCGATTATTTGCTGATCAAATTGATCTTCGTTCGTGCCGCATGCAGAGTATGCATACACTTTGAAGGCAACAGATAAGAGCGACGTGTACAGCCTGGGGATAGTGCTCATCGAGCTCGTGACCGGGCGGATGCCGACCGACAGGAGATTCACCGGAGACGTGGACATGGTGAGATGGGTGCAATCCCGGGTTAACGGGTCTCCGACGGCCGCAACATATGAGGAGCTATTCGACCCTGCTCTTATGCCTCTGGGGCTTGGCGAGGAGTCGTCGATGCTGGAGGTGCTCGACGTGGCTCTGCAGTGCACCAGGACCACGCCTGCCGAGCGGCCCACCTCCCGCCAGGTGTCCGACCTCCTCCTCGACATCTCCCGCAAGAACATTCGTCGGTCCGGCTCCGCGATGATCGGCAGCAAATAGTAATTTAGAGACAACGTGATTTTTTTTTGTGTTTAAGCAGTGTCTGATGAAATTTTTGCCAATGGAACAGTAACGCCTACTCATGGAAGAAGCGGCGAGGGGTTCTCTCAAGTGATTGGCGTGCGTAGTTGCGCTCTATGAATTCATCATCCGAAACAGGTGTAAATGCTAATTGTAGGCATTGTCATTTCTGGAATGTAATAATGTTTGCAGTAAAAGAGCAGCAGCGGCTAGGAGTGCATTTTTAGGTGGACTAGATCCCGTAACATCTAAAAAGACCTTTTCTATAGTTTCCATTTTTCTCTAGCTACTCGTTTACAGCTCAACCGTCTTGACCCGCTGGCGGGTCAGGTTTGCTTCGGCTCGGTCCTGCATGGCCTTGCTATACTATCTGACCAAACCCGCTCAATCCATTGCCACCCCAATTAGGAAATATAAGTACCACATGACACTGAAGACCAGTATGAAGTAAAATAACCCTAGCTTTTCCAGTAGGAGAAGTCTACTAACTGTAAAAATTTATTCAATCTAAACCATCACTTATCCCGGTGCTTATGTTTTATTATAACAAGAATATTGTGCCACCCAATAACCAGAGTGCAAAATACAACCAAAGAAGATAACTTAAGGAGCAGAGAGTAAGAAACTGTTGGCTGAATCAACAGAATACATATACTAGTACAACAATCAGCCAGACGCAAGCCGAACAAGCCGTTATCTTATTATTGGTTGTTCCAAAAAGGATTAAAAAATAAAAATAAAAAAGTGAACCCACAAGGGCAATTTTGTTCTCAGATTAAGTTATCACGCAAGATTTTGTGTCAACACAGACCCATTGATGTCTGAGCTGACCGGATCTTGGAGGGCCGGGTTCACGGGAAACATCTCGCATTGAGCTAAGTGAGCCATCAGCTGATCCAACAACACCAATGCTACCATCGCTTCCACCATTGGAACAGCTACATAATAAGAAACTACGGTAAGAAAATAAAAGGAGGAGAAGTTTGGGAGAAAAGGGTAGGTGAAAATGTATAGAGCTTGAACTATCTGGCATTTTGAAATGGGCAACTACACTGAATTTTCTTTTTTTTCCTAATATTACATAGTTTTTTCATTACTTCTAATTTGGATAATTTACATCAAGTTTTGATAGAATTTAATGGTTTATGTCAACTCGCAAGTAATAGAATATTCCATTAAGTTTGCAGAACATACTGTCGAATTTTTTTTGCAAATACCATTAAATTCTGACAGGCAACTTAAATCACTACACAGTTATTTAGTAAAATGAAAATTTCTAAAATTTCAGGTTGCTATTTTCAGGTAGATATGTGTGTCTTTACAGAGAAAAGATACGGCAAACCCACTTAAAGATTGATCATTAAACAATTTTTTCTATACCTCGAGGAACCACACAAGGATCATGGCGGCCCCTTGCTACAAGCTCAGTTTCCTGTCGATCTCTTGTCACAGTTTGCTGTTTCTTCTGCATAAATGAATTAGATGTTATCCTATCCGTAAGACAATTCTAGAATTCGCGTGAGTGATATTTAATGAATGGAACCAAATAATTGCTCCTTTTTCAAATTTCTTTTTCCTTGGTGTTGTAAGCATATGAAGCAGCTACTTCAGCACAACAGTTAATCTCAGATAGCATTCCAAAGATAGCATTCCAAACTTCAAAACAATTACACTCTACTATTGACTTCATTGTTCTTTAAAACCGATAAAATCCTTTTTGACTCGACGAATTCTTAAAAACATGAACAAAATTTCATCGATCAATCCAAATATTAGACATTAGTGAACATGACTTACCGAAATCGTGGAGGTAGGTTTGAAAGCTATCCTCATATATATAGTTTCACCATTTGATATCCCTCCCTACACACATAACTATACACAATCAAGAACTGCAGTTTCCATAATAATCAATATTATAAGACGATCAAAAACAGACCTGTATACCGCCTGATCGGTTTGTTCGAGTTCTAATGTTTCCATTCTCATCTGTATAGAACTCATCATTATGCTCGCTCCCAGTCAGGAAAGTACCTGCTCACAGAAAACAGGCTTTACATCAGCAATTGAAGCATTAGCTGAATAAAATGTTCATGTAACAACAAATTTATCCCCTTAAGTTTGAGCCGAATTTCAATTCATCCTCAAAAAATTTCAATCGTGACAATTTTTATTCCCCGAAGGTTGACCACACTTTAGATCTCAATTTTATCCCTGAAGTTTGATGTTGATGTCAAATTCATCCCCATAGTATGACTTGAGGTTCAATTTCGTCCTCAGTTTCAATTTAATAATGAGAAAACCCATAATCAGTTTTGATAAAGAAAAGTCTAATAAAGATGCTGATATGGCACCTTTTTAGATGGTTTGCTAAAGTAAGGACTTACTTGTTACGGAAAGCAAACTTCAGGATTAAATTATTATTTTGAAACTATAAGGTCTGAATTGAAATTCAGGACAAACTTCAAGGATCAAAGTTGCAATTAGTCTATAGCACACTTATGTACAATTACCTACCTGCAAAACCACTACCAAACTCAAATCCCTTGGTTGCTGGAAGAGATAGTGCAGCTTTTGCCAAATCAGCTTCAAGTTTATCAAAAACTGGAGAGCCAAGCCCCTACAGAATTACACCGTTTCAAGTATACAATTCATCAGTTAGAACATTTACCAAACAGAAATAGCTTGAAAAGCTAGTGTAGAATGAACCAGCAACAAATTAAGTTTAAAATCGAAGGCAACACCACAAATAAATATCACAATTTTCAGTTTGCCCTTTTAAATGCAATTTCATCAGTTTGCTTGCATTGGTTGGTGTTCCTTAAGCAATAGGTATCAATTTGCTTATGGCCAAAGTGAAAATCGTGATATCTATAGGGCTTTTCCAGCATTTAGCCAAAAAATAATAGAAGAGAAAACTCTACTTTGCAAAGCAAACTCATATATCAAGAATGGTCCTAGTTCTATCGTAGAATAATGCATACGGCATAGGAGGGTGGTGTTTACGTTTCATATTAAGGTTAAAATACTCACTCGTGGAACATTTCTAGCAATGCATGTCACAACTCCACCAACAGAGTCCCCTCTCGTTCTAACAGCATCAATTGCATCAATCATCTTTTGTGCATATTCTGGATCGGGACATCTAACAATGTTGCTCTCTATCTGGTAAGATTTCATGAAAGAGAATGCCAATTAGTATAACATAACAGAATAATAAAATTACCTATAGAGAGAGAGAGAGAGAGAGAGAGAGAGAGAGAGACTAGAATACTACTGATAGTAGAGGAATAGTGTTTACTGATAATAGAGGAATAGTGTTTACTATCTATTTAGTGGTTGTTGGTGGAATAGTATTGATCCAAGGGGTAGAAAGTTGATATTAAACACTATATGGAATAGTATTGATCCAAGGGATAGAAAATTGATAGTAAACACTATATATTTACTATCAATAGTCTCTCTCCTCTCTCTCTCTCTCTCTCTCTCTCTCTCTCTCTCTCTCTCTCTCTCTCTCTATATATATATATATATATATATATAGATATATATATATAACTAAGCTAATATGCTTTTGAAAATGGTACTTCCAACGTTTGGGCTCTTGGAAGCTAGGGGTTTACTATTTGGTGGTGGTATTATTATGGATCCAAGGGCCCAAAAGTTGGAAGTATGTACTTTCGGAAGCATCCCAGCTACATACACATATATATATATACATACATACATATATATATATATGTGTGTGTGTGTGTGTGTGTGTGTGTGTGTGTATGTGTATATGTATGTATGTGTGTATATATATAGAGAGAGAGAGAGAAACTAGAATACTATTGATAGTGGAGGAATAGTGATTACTATCTACGTTTTATTATTTGGATGTATAGGGTTTACTATTTGGTGGTGATAATATTACGAATCCAATAGCTAAAAAGTTCATAGTAAACACTACTTATCCACTATCAATAGTATCAAACTAATATATATGAGAGATTACAAACCTGGTCGAAGCTTATTGTTTCATTATCAACAGCCCCTTCTGGAAGTACAACTTTGTGCACTTGAGAAACATATGCCAGTATCTGTAGAACCAGAGAGATTTCTTGCTTTTAAGGTGGAGGATATTCATAAATCGTACAACAAACACAGTTAAACATCCATAATACCCATAATGTGAAACTACATAAACAGATGCATGTAATACCCATAATGTGAAACTATATAAACAGATGCATTTTATGTAGCCATGCCATTTTATAACATAGAGCCACCCTACCTTAAGATATTAGCTATATACTCTAATTCACATTATAGTGTATTAGTATGTCAACTCGCTTACATTTGTACTAGCGGATCGTTGGATCAGAATCATCAGATTTTGTAGCTATCAAACTAGTCGAAAGAACAAATTTGTTTTGTCTTCAGTTATTACAGGGGATGCAGCAAATTTCAAAATTTGTGAAAGCAATGATCAAAAACAATAAGCTGAATTAGCTGACCTCTGTCCCTGTTTTCAGTTTGAGAATTTTCTTTGCTACAGCTCCAGCTGCAACTCTCCCAATGGTTTCTCTTGCTGACGATCTGCCACCTCCCTATAGTTCCAAGAAACTATAAACCATAAGGATCTCCAGTTCAATCGAGCAGAAACCTTTTGAGAATATTCATATATGATCTAGACACTGGATTTGGAGGATTTAACTCAAAAACAACGAGGAAAGGAAAACGGAAAATGTCTGGATACTCCCTGTGCTATTCTGATATTGTGACTTGCTCCATTACCTTTTCATTCAAACACTTTAGCTACTGAAGTTTCTCATATATCACAATTACATCCCTGGCTGTTAAGGCAAATACGACCCATCATCTGTTGACTTTTTCTGTAAATGACCTTTTAACCACATTTCAAGTTTAAGTGAAAGTAGGAAGTCATATGACAGCAGAAAGGTAAATGGCCACTTCACAGGAAAAAAATATATATATTTTTTTGATAGTCAGGATGGAAATACAACATAAAAAAAGCTTCAGAAACTTGAGTGTTTCGATGAAAAGTTCAGCAGCTGAGTTGCACCATCGAGATAGAACAGGGACTATCCAGACATTCTTTTTAGAAAAAACTACCTGTACTGATCTAACGCCATATTTGAAGTCATAGGTAGCATCTGCATGAGAAGGGCGGTATGCCATCGACATTTCACTGTAATCCTGCAAGGTCCCATGGAATAATCAGAAATTGAAAGGACCGAAAAAGAAATAATTTACAGGTTGCGAGATGAGAATAGGACGTAGAACTAGCCACACAGTGGAGAGAAGATAAATTTGCAAACAAATAGACATCTTACTAAAAAAACATCTTAGATAAGTAGAATCCTACTATGTATCACATACTAAATAGAGCTTTCAACAAATAAACAGACTCTAGGTTACTATGACTGATCTAAACAATCTTGCTATATATGGTAAAACCATAAACGGAATCAATGTGGTGATGCAGGTAGACTGGTAGAGCATAAAAGTCCAATATATTTACACCCAGCAAGTTATTTAAGCCATAAGAAAGAAGAGAAGACAAGACCTGACAAAAAGTCTGTAAGTACTTTTCAAAATAAAATAAGAAAAAGCTCCTAATTAGCAACGCATAGGTGCTCTAGAGATCTAAATTTCATGAGAGTTGATGAAGGCTTTTATAAGCGCCGAAACAATTTAGTGTTAATAGTTTTCTGTGTTTACACAAAGAATTAAACAAGTGAAACTCACATGTCCTCTTTGATCCGTATTTGGAACAAAAACATGTATTGGTGTTCCTGTAGTCATTCCTGCAACACACATTACGCACCAATTGACTAATCAAGTTACCATATTATGGAACAGAAAGAAATACAAAGTAAAAAGCTCAGAGGTCCATTCAACTAAACTATGAATGAAAGTTAAGAAAAAGCTCTAGGACTACCAAACCTTCAGAGATTCCTGATAGAATTTTACATGTATCGGTTTCCTTTCTCGGTGTAGTTATTCTACTCTGACCTGGCCTCCTGTTTGAAGTCAATAGAAGTGAATATGAGAACAAAAAAATAGATTAAGAAATTGATTAGCCGGCACAGACGGGAAAAAAAAGAAGGAAAAAGGGATAGCGTGCAAAAAAAAAAAAAAAAAAAATAAAATTACAAACCTTCTATCAAGTTCAGACTGTAAATCAGCTTCAGAAAGGGGAAGTCTAGGGGGGCATCCACTTATGGTACAGCCAACACCTCCCCCATGGGACTCTCCATAAGTCGCAACCTTAAAGTAATTACCGAATACATTTCCAATGGCCTGTACTTCTGTTCTTCAAAAAAACATGCAGACCATTAGTTGTGCATATAAATAGCAGATAAATACAGCATACAAACAGATGAGGCAAAATATGTCCATTTCCAGACAAAAGACAAATACATGTTAGATATGTCCTTACTAAGAGATTATAAACTACGACAGTCATTCCTTCCTACTTAAGTTTGTAATGGAGCTTAAACCAAAAGTTCTTACCATCAACAATATCATTCCAATTACCATTGCTTGAGTAAGCAAATGAGAATTACTGAACTAGATACTATGCTTTCATAAACCCCATCGACCAAATACCCTGTTTCAAGTGAATCAAAATTCTTAACTATAAGCACATCACTATCCGAAATAGGGGAAAGCCCGAAGGAGACGATTTTTCGCCTCTTTTCCATCTGGTGTAAAAGAACAAGAGAAAAACCCTCTGCTTCATCTCCCACAAAATGCAAATTATCACTTCTATCTTCTAACGCCTTAAACGAACCTTTCTGTTGAACGACAAATCCCAGGATCCGCTTGTTGTTGTATACTCATCGACAAGCCTTTTAAATTAACACGAAATTACTACGTTACAAAAATTTCTCTATCTCGTTGACCAGTAAAAAATGCAATTTTTTGGCGGCAACCACTAGAAATTATATATAACCGATTAAAAAGGTCGTCCTTTTACATTTTCACCTGCTCACAGATCTTTTCAAATCAAGTTCATCCTACCAAAATTATCACAAAAAAAAAAACCATTTGAAGATAACAACGCAACAAGTAGGGATTCAAACACAAACAAAAAGTAAAATAGAGGATTAAATATATGTGAAGATATGGATGGTTGACCTAGCCTTCGAGGAGCGGGGGATCTGCGCCGTCGGATCGAGATCTGGACGGCGGGAGGCGAGAGCCCGCGCAGATCGGACGGCTGGAAGCCGATCTCCGTCCTCGCTCCCTTCACGAACGTCTTCGACCCCAAAGACGCCATTAGAGTCCTCTCTCTCTCTCTCTCTCTCTCTCTCTCTGTGTGTCCTTGGTGAGATGAGAGAGAGCGTTTGGTGGAGGGAGGAGTATATATAGAGAGAGAGAGAGAGAGAGAGAGGGAGAGCTAATGGCCACCTACCCCCCTTCTCCCGGTTGTTGGATTCCCGGTTCGAGGTTTTTTTGACTCTACGACGCGGCGGTTCGACTCGAACCGGTCCGGTCGAGATTTGGTTGGTTAGATTTTTTTCTTTTTTTTTATTTTTTATTTTTACCTGACTTTGAAAGTTTAAAGCAGTCGGGTACTCACTGCAGTCAAATTTAAATGCAGATTTTTACTAATATATGAAGGGCTTTCTCATTATGAATCCTAAAAATACATAGTACGGTTAGATATTTGGATGTTATTATGTGGACGTGAGATGTCCATGCAATCAGCTACCAACCCAGAAATAATCCAGCTTAATGAACAACATCACTGTAGATAAAAATCTGCCAAGAAACATAAATGATTCTAATTTGTAATGCATATAAACTTTTTGCTCAGTATCTGACATTGCTAGAGTTAAAGATGATGCCAATACTATATTAACTGAACAAAATATAATTTAAAAATTAAAAATTTAAGGTGTCAAATTTAAAAAAAAATTAAGAATTAAAATAAAAGTTGGGTTAAGGTTCAGCAGCTAGTAGTGCAATTTAGTGGGAATTTTATTTTTGGGTTGCGGTCTAATTAAACCGAAGCCGAGCCAGATTTTGACCGGACGTGTAATGCGTGGAGAGTTGGCGCGCTGACCACCCACCCACCCCGCCACCAGAGAGGGCTTTTCTCACTAGCAGAGGAAAAGCTTTGGTTACCAATTTTAACTCCCCACAAAAAATATTATAGCAAATATAGTTCCCAATTGTTTACTTGTATTAATGGGACGAAAAGAATCTGAGCGAAAACTTGAAAAGGTATAGTTTTTTATTTTTTACAGTAAAAGCTTGTAGAAATTATATTTTAACTGAATTTGTGAGATATGAGCAACTAACAAAATGTGAAAGGAGATCTACTACGATGTAAGGCTCTATAATGTCTAATTAGAGAATCTGGAAGCATGTGAAACCCCTGTTCTTGCTTGGAAGATTGATAAAAGGAATCTTTTTTTCTTATTAAAATTTGCACGTGAAACAAAAGGTCACTAAATTACAACTAAAATTCGAGATTTAGCAAATTAAATAAAGATTGGAAATGTCACTGCAAACTGTAGTCTGTAGCACTCAATGACACAACCAACTATCATGGACGGTAAAAAGTTAGTTCTTTGTTTAGTAATTCCTCAATTGATGTTTGGGTATCAAAAATAGGTGAATTAAAGAAAATTGGTCCTATGCAATCACCTGCGACAATGAGGCGGTGCGCCAAGCAACACCACAACCACCCGCATGCCAGTTTAGCATCTCGGATAAGTTTGGTAACTAAAATTGGAACAGCCACAACAAAGAAATTGTTAAAACTAAATTATTCAGAACAACAAAGTTGAACTGCATTAAATTCCTCAGCCAAATTCCTATAAACTTATTTCTGCACAGCAGCGTAAAAAGAAAATATATATGGGCGAGTGCATACATGATACAACAACAGAATGAAGTGAATAGTTCACTACGTTTCCAAGTACCAACAAGCATTGTCTTAAATAACAATAATTTAGCCACTTGGAGTCGAGTGTCACGACGGTGAAATGTTGGGCAAAAGTGGGCTAATCCCAACCTCTCCCAAACTCCACCGTCTCCGACTCACTAAACCATCCCTCCTCCTGAGCATTACTCTGCTGTATTATCCTGTACAATCTAGTCCTCAGTGCCAAACGGGCCCCAAAGTTCCAGTGCATTCACAATACCTGCACTTATCAGAAACTGAAAACGTAGAGAGCATGCTTCTTTTTTTTCTAGGGCACGATGAAAGCAAACATCCCCCATGGCACCTAATACGCAGAATACATACGAAGATTGCAGAAAACAGCAAACACCATTATACCAAATGCTTATATATATATATATGAATTACAAACAAGATAGTAGATTACATTTCACCACCTGTCCCTTTTATTAAGGCCTGCCTCGAAAATATATAATTTTGAGAGGCACATATACTATATTTAGTCGAGAAGCCCATGCTAAACCTCTTGACTCTCCTCGGCTTTGTTGTTGACCTTAATCTCCAAGAGTCGCTCCACCGGCTGGCGGCATATCGGGCATCGGTTGGTTTGGAACCTCAAGACCTTAGCGCATTCACTGCACATACACTGCATCAAAATCGACAAAAGGTTTAATTAGAAGCAATATGGTAAAAAAGTACAAGCCTTACCTGACCTGTAGCGCATTTTGAAATAGCAACCTTAACTTTAAGGATTATGACTTAACTAAACATATTTTCTATTTAAGTAGCTCTCCATTAGAACTTAACGGTACTTGTAACATTCTTGACAGAATAATCTGTAATCTAGTGAAATATTTCGTTAGTTGACGGTATATTCTGTAACTTATCTATAGAATGAATTAAGTTCCAAAAATGAAATCAGAAGTGATGAAAGGTTAGGTACTAAATTGAAAGATTCAGAAATGAGGTACCCATTTGAAAATGCGCTATAGTTCAGGTAATATGTGTACATATTCACCAACAATATCTATAGATGCATAAAAAAGCATGACTGTATCAAATTTGAACAATTGAAAGCAAGTTGGCGTTTGGTTTATTAGCATAATCTGCACAAGAATAAGGCAAATAATCATCAAGAGAAAATAATATCGAGTAATTGAGATAGACAGTGAAGAAGGTGAAAGCATTTTGATTTTATTGGCTTAATGCATTACAGATAAGAGAAAGAATGATCTTTTGCTCATTTGCTCCCAAGAGATCAAAAGATCTCTCTATATTTAAGGTACCAACTTTCTCCTCTTTGACTCCAATATCTAAAATAGGATTGTGTTGTAAGCATGAGCCTAAACTTGAACAGAAATCAACACATAATGCATCCATAGTTCTGGTCACCAATATGGAATCACGAGAAATAAGAATACAATGTGGTAGGATTATAAATATGCGTCTCTAGAGACGGACACAAATGAAGATAACAACATGAGTGCATATGTTTCACATATTAAGGATTTGCAATACTAACAATTTCCGCTTGTTTGACTGAGCGAGCTTAACCTGTTTGTCCACCAACATATGAAACTACATTCAATACCCAAACTGATTTAAAAGACTATAATGGTCATCTCTGTCATTAGGAGAGAGAAAACTTGTTCATGATTTCAGAAGAAAGATAAATGAAAGCAGAATAGAGCACAATCCATTCAATTAAACTCATCTGTCTCAAATAGTAAAAGACTGTTCCCAGTTTTCCTGGACTATTATCGCTTCATAAAATTTTCCAACTATAAGAAACCAACTTCACATGGCCTACAAGACAAAAGATGCAAATAAAACGACCAATGAAACAAGTCTTCCGATTAAGCACATAATTTTTTTTGTTAACCATCTAAAGGACACAGCATCAAAAATGGCGCTAATCATTTTGTATTGTCTAAGCCACATATATGAGGAAAAGTTTAATGCAGCTCAGCAGGGGCATGGACACAGAGTATGGCAGTTCTAAACTTCTAACATGTGCACAAAGGACCTATGCAACTAAAGTGGTGAGCACAGAACATACTATCCATGATATATGAAAATCCATGGGCTCAAGAGCATTATATACATTGGAAATGAAAACCTGGCCACTTAGGTACAATTGATAACAAGTCAGTTTAAAGAGTCCAGAGCATGAGCCCTTATGGAACAGCAAGCTCAATCGATTTACACCAAAAAGGTGCGTCATACGCTAAATCAATTTGTACCATATAATCAGAGTTTGCTAAAGGTAAGCTACGAGTTTGCATTAACAAAAAAAAAAAAAATCCTACGAGTTTGCATTAACAAAAAAAAAAAAAAATCCTACGAGTTTGCATTAACAAAAAAAAAATCTATCAATCAATTATACAGGGGCTAAGTACCAGAAGATACTCTAGCATATGTAACAACAAAATAAATGAAATTTGTAGCAAACTGCAGCAGTTCAACAAATCCAAAACATCAGGTATCTACAGATGTTAGAGCTTTGAATGCTATATGCTGACAACAAAATTAATAATTTTATCAGTAGAATTAAATCTTGGTACCAATTATGCAACAGCTATGGACCTGAATGTCGTAAAGAAAACACAAATATCCAATTTTATATATAACCCTTTTGTAAGAGATGTTCTTGTTACTGAGAACAAATTTTGGGATCAGGATGGTACAGAATTTGATAAAGAATTCCAACCAAAATAAACTTTTAGAACTCTTGTTAGCTCGTGACCAGGCGCCAACTTGTAAAATTACCAAATGAGGAATTGCAAAATATGACTGGGCCAACACTGCAAAATGACCAGCAATTGCACAAAAAAGAAACAATATAAACATCAAAGAAGAACAATTTTAAGACTTACCATATGTCTGCATGGGAGTACGGTAGTATCTCTCGGTTCAGAAAGACAAATCACACATTCTTTCCCAGGATCATTTCCATCATTGTCACCATCGACAGAATTCCCTATTCCATATATCTCCTGCAGCTCATACCTAGTTCCATTCACCCAAAGAATCTGCTTAACCACTCGTACTTGATAATCACCATTGTCTTTTTTTTCAAACACGGCCTGAGTGATCTGCGAGTTGGGAGACCCAATCTTCTGGTTTTCACCATCCGAACCTTGAGTGTTATATGAAGAAGCTTCTGCTTTTACTGCAAGTGGGTACACGTCCATTTCTGCCTCTTTCATTAATTCTGAATCTTCAAATGAAGAGAAATCAATTCCGGTTCCAGATGGTTGCCTGAATTTTTGGCCAAGGCCTTCCTTGAAGGACACTGTGACCGGTTGAAGCAAATTCTCTTTCACTGCAGTGAAATTGCAGTCAAATCCTTCTTTTGCAAAGAAGAAGAGAGTGATACTGTTCACACATAGAAGATAAATGGGGGAATTAGATAATGCAAAAGTAAAATTACTTTTGGAAGACAAATAGATCAGAAGAAGCACACTTTAACACAATAGAGGTTGAAAATGTTGTATTTCTGATAATTAGAACCAAAGGGTAAAGAGAAACACATGCTGAGCAAAAAAAAAAAGGTGTAAACAAGAAAATTTTGAACAGCGCGTAAACCTGTAAAGACAAACCCATAGTCAAACTATTTGAAAAACAACCAACCAAACTCTCACCAGCAATAATTTTAAGCATGTGTCGTTTGGAAAGATGGTCATTTATACCAAGCCGTAGAATTTAACCTTAAATTCATTCTATCATCATCATCAGCCTAGTACAATCATGCCCTTAAAAAAAGATGTACCGGAGCCCTGTGATAAAATCTGCAACTAAGGCATTTAAAGATCTCAACAAAGAGTTCAGGTTCGGTGATAAGCAAGGCCAGGGTAAAGTTTATTTACCTAATTTGAAACTAACTCTTAATCAGACTGGAACTAACAATAACTACATTATTGTGCCAAAAACATACTACAGTGCTTAAAATTGCTGGAGGCATAAGAAAAAGATTCAGTAGTTCAAAAAAAATTACCTGGCAAACGTGGGAAAAATCCAACATGCCAAGAATAATGTACAACAACAATCCCCAATGAATATAGAAAGAACAGAAGAAAGAAGTAAAACGACAAAAAAGAAAGAAAGGAAAATAACATGGCTATGAGGTTAAAGACAAGAAGACAAAAACGAAGAAGACGAACAAGAAGAAAAATCATGGTTATAAGGAAGAAACCTAGCATACAGCCAGAAGAAGAGATTTAAATCTCATCACTAAGACACCATTTTAGATAAACACTAAGCACACTCAAAAGCTCCAAATAATAAAATAGCATATCTATTTAAGTTAGTTCTCACGTCACAAAAAGAAAATACTATGCTTATTTAGCATGTTACCTGTTTTGTTCGGCTTGAAAGCTTAGAAAGAATGCACATATTTGCTTTCTGCACTAGCAGTAAGCTTTAAAGCCCTTTTTGGTTTCACAAACATCTAGCTTTTGTCTCTTCAAGAAGAGAATCAAATCCAGAAGAAATAGAACAAACACTTAAGAGGCCAATAATAATTGTACGATGAACAATTGGACAGAAATCTTAGAGTTCAAAGACTTGTGAAATAAGATGATTGTCCGCACCATTATCCCTACAACTTTCCATAAATTTCCAATTAAGGAGAAGGAGAAAAATCTAGGGAAAAGAAAAAGAGAATGAAGCTGCAACCGCGCAAAGAAAATACATGACTCCAACATTTGATAGCTTTTTGACCTCTTCTTTTCTTCTTTTCTTTTGACTAGGCATAGCAATCTCCAGATGAATATGAGTCAACAACCAAAAGAGAAGATTCAAAGAAAACATAGAATCCATAATGTCAATGACAAGTCAACTAATTCTTATTTATTAAGGAGCGAAAAGGAATAACACAATCTCACATCAGTCAATGGCAATCAACCATCAAGTTGAAACCAACAAAGTAGTATCATTTTCTGAAGCAACCACAAACTAACACGGTAATACCTGGTTATAACAATCATATAAACTCAAAAAAAAATTAAAAAAAAAAAACTCTTGACCATCTACACGCTGAAAAGTTTAGTAAAGACAACGAATTCTTGTATAGATACGCAAGATATTCTTGTAGAAAATCGAAACTGATAGGAAGTAAAGATAAAATCACCTCCCAGATACTGTGGCGTCGAAAGTGAAAGAAACAAGAAACCGTCCCGGATTCTGCTCATCAGGTTCAACCCTCAGGGTCTCCTTCTTCAGATTCACGTCGTTCCTTATCGTCACCGCCTTCTGATGCTCCACATAAGGAGCCGGCATGGGCGGCGGTGGGCCGCATGGGTACCTCCCTGGCCCGGCCCATCCCGGGTGGTGGGCCTGATACTCCACATTTGGCCCGCCGCCGCCGCCGCCGCCGCGGTGGTGGTGATCATAGGGCGCCGGGAGGGGGACTGGCATGGCCGGGGGCGGCGGAGGGTAGTATCCGGCGTATTGGTAGTACTGTGGCGGGTTAGGATTAGGGTATTGGGGCGGGTACGGCGTCGCCGCCGCGAACACGTACCGGTTGGGCGCGACCTCCTGCGGCGGCTGCTGAGCGGGCGGCGGCGGGGCCGCGGGGCCGAACGGCGGCGGCGCCTGATGGTGGTTGTGGTGGTGGTGGCTCGAATTCCTACGGCGACCGTTCCCTCCGGCGCCTCCGGCGCCCCCGCCCGTGCTCCCCGTGTTCCCCATCTCCTTCCCCTCTCCTCACCAGGGTTCGATTCGATCACGAATTCTCGCACGATCGACGCCTTCCGCGAAGGAACGAAAAAAGGTTTTCACGAATCGATCGGAAAAGCCTAAAATTGGACGATCTTCGGATCTATAAGGCCAATTTTACACGAAAATTTGTGGTGTTTACAGGTTTCGCGTCTCATTGATCCGAGAAAAGAAAAATTTAGGGAAAGAAAGTAACCCTAGTGTCTCCTACGCGAATGAACACGGAGAGGCAGAAACCCTAATGTCGAGAGAAAGGAAGAGTAGAGAGAGAAAGAAAGAGAGAGAGAGAGAGGAGAGAGGAGAGAGGAGAGGGGAGAGGAACCTCTCCTTTTTCGGTTATAATGGAAGGTTGCGTAAAGCTCCACTCGGGCAAGAGGAGATCCTTTTCGAGCTGCCCCAATAAAGATTTGCAATTACGATAATGCCCCTGTCTTCTCTCTCTTTATCTGTTTGCACCGAAATTATTTCCCGCACCTGACGTACCTGTACATCTTGTACACCACACCCGTAAAGTCTTATTGTAGAAGTTTCAAAATAGAATCCAACGCAGATATAAAATTTGATCGTCCCGACATAAATGATAAAGAATTTGATGATTACTATTCTATCTTCTGAATTTAAGATATATTTATTTTATATTTTTAGCTCAATTTATTTTGAAATGAATTAAATAAAATAGTAACATATTACCGTTCTCTAATAAAAAAAATTCTCGTTAGATATCAAAAAAATACTATATGGACCCTTCGATCCAAGCAATTACAAAAATCTTTCGAGGTTTTCTTAAAAATAAATTGATAAGACAAATTAGCAAATATAAGCCACAAAAAGGTTAGAATGTAAACATTATATTCATATTACAGGTGTACATATGGCATTATTTAGATAAATTTAAAATATTTAAAATGCCTAAAGTTTGCAATTTTTAGACGTGAATTTTTTATTAATCAAATGATCCTCCTTTCTCTATCGTTGAGCATTAAAAAACTATTAAATGTCATAGTAATAGATTTAGAATTTTTTATGCATAGGCCTTTAGATTGTGTACATTGCATCAATTGAATTGAATTATTATTTCAAGAACGTTGTTCATCAAAAATCGGTGCAGTGATGAGGCATACGGATACACCGGATGCAGGCAATAGTTTTTTTCTTTTTTTTTTTCTTTTTTTTACATAGTGCGAGTAGTTGGGCCAGGTTGTGGGGCCCTGTTGTGTGGGGCCCTGTTGTGTGGGGCCGATTTTCCAACTGTGTCATGTTAATCTCACATTCTCGAAGGGACAAGACAAGTCACCGGGCTTGATGTGATCCAATGTCGTTTAGCTTGGGCTTTTGTCTTCTTCTTTTGCAGGTCATTCGAGCCCATCTATTTTCGCGAATTCAAATTTCAAATTTAAAATCTAATATTGGAAAAAGTGAAGACAGCCAACTGCTTTAAAGTTTCGTTTGATATTGATGGTGGTATCGAACGAAAAAAGAAAGTTACGGCTGTGAAACTATGTACAGAAATAATGCTGCATTTTCCGTTCAATTGCAAAAATTATATTTACGATTTGCACTTGGAAAAATAGATCACCAAAATTTCAGCCATTATAATAATATATGAATACTCAAAGTAACTTTCTTGGAGGGCATGTACAAAAATTACAAACTGCAATTTTCCGGGCCACTTGAGAAATTCTAAGGATATATTCTGAGCATCTTTCTTTTCTTTTTCTTTTTTTTTGAGAAATAGGTAGCAAGCTACCTGCTTCATTCATTAAGCAAGATGAATTAAACGTACATGGTGGAAGCAGCTACGGCCTCCGAGGCAAAGAAAGAAAAAAGAAACAAAGAACGAAAGAAGATAAAATAACAACAAAAAACGGACAGGACCCAAAAAAGGATCAAATCAGCTCAATCCAAGACTTGAGCAAAAGATTGGTGCGCTCGAGAGCCCGGAGAGCGTTTGGAGGGTTCGTTCGAAAAATAATGTTGTTTCTTTCTGTCCAGACGATCCACCAAATAGCAGCCAAATGGATTAGGCATTTAGATCTTTTTGTCGCGTCGGGGATGCTAGCAGTGTTAGTCCACAGGTCTAGAACATCAACTTGGCTCAAGTCTAGAGCATCTTTCATATATTCAGTCAGTGGCATTATTATTAATACTGCTTACTATGAAATTACATGTGCTTTGAGGGGCAGGTAACTTTAATACTTAATTACTTTATATTCAGATACATACATATATTTGTAATTCCTATGACATGTGTACTGCGTGCATGTTTGAGTTAACTTTTTTAGTACTTGCGAGTTATGTCTCGCAACAAATTTCAGATATTCGTCGAGGACTTTTGGTCCTTTGCCAATTGAGAAGGCACGTTGCTGTAACTGATTATGCTTCTCCTGCAACTGAGAAGCTCTTCAATTCTTCTGTATATGAGTTTGATTTCGATGTCATTCGACGGTTGGTTTCTGCTGATTTTCTTTCATCAGTTCATAACGAGAGGACATGCGACAAGTTCATCGATTGATCCCTTCTCTGGTCGAAAGAGGCCAACAATGAACTTCCTCCTGAATCAGGCTTTGACGCTGCTAATTAAGTACTGTGTTTTCTCTACTGAACATGCATGATCCAACCACATGTGATTTTTCCTGGCTTCGAAATGCATCGGAAATCAAAATGCTAAAAAAGCCGAAGACTACTCGATGATGAGCTATCTCCAGATTTCTATTTTCGGGCATTTGAAGTCTCAGTAATTTTTTTTACTCAATACACCTCTCCGCATTAGATTTTCTCAGTAATTCTACCGGAAGCAAGAATCAATCAAACAATCGCATTAATTCATCTTTTGAATTCTCATAACAACGTGGTAATCAAAATTAACAAAGCTGAGGATGAAGTTCTCGGCATCAGTAATTGCGTTACTGCTACACTTGAGTAAATGGGTTCCTCTCTTTTGCAAAAATTACGTGTGCAATTTGAATGCCTTGAAGGATAATTACATCATTAGACAGTATCTTAAGTAGCTTTGAACTGTTGATCATTTATGTATTTTTATTTTTTTTCACTTTCTGAACATTTTCTTCTTTGGATCCTATAAGAAAAACTTGAGAAATGAAATTACGCAAGAAATTGTGAGCTGTAGACATGAATTAAACAGGTCAATTTCTTTCCTTTTTTAGGTACAACCCCAACATTTTCTCTTTAGAAAACTAGCAAAAAAATCACACATGGAGTAAATGTTAGTTGTGGAATTGATGGAGCCACATATTTTAAGAGGAAAGGACATTGTTAAGTTTGGTGAGAGGGGGGGGCAACTAGAAAACCTCAATGTGGGGAATAGGCCAGCAAGGGAAAGCAACAGGTGACTAGCTAGTGATAAAGCATGATTAGGAGAAAAGGAAAGTGGTCAAACAAGTTATTTTCCACTACGAGTCGGGTTAAAATATTTTTTACAGTTATTTAACATTTGCTATTTATAACTCGTTATCAAAGTTAGGCAGTGAGCCAGTGATGAAAATGATGTTTATTACAAAAACTCCTATTATATATGGAGCTATTTTCCCTTATTAAGATCAAGGAAAGAAAAAGGAAAAGGAAAATGAAAAGAAAATTGACATTGGAAAATTCTTGCATACAAATTTTAAAACCTCAATCAACTTCATCTTTTTGGTATTTTACAATATAAGTTTTTCCTAGAAAATTAAAATTCCCAAAAGGGCATGAAGTATCAATTTGTCAGATTATTATCTGAAAGTATTGTACTCGTCCATTTCTTCCTTTATCTTGATTTTTAAATGAGTATGTCTCGCCCGTTCGTCATCCTATCATTTGGTGAAAGCTTCCTTTCATGTCCCTACATATACCGGGCATCATAGAAAATTATCTAATTAATTACCTATGATATCAGAAACTTCATATTTTAAAAAGCTTCATAGAATTTTTGGTTTCTTGTTGAAATTGTAAAACATGAAATTTCATATTGTTCTTTCAAATTTCAGTTTCTCATATAATTATCTTTGTATGAAGTCTTTATTTTTTTTAACTAAATAATACAAAATAATTATTAGTATTAGTATTCTCAAAAAATTTAAGCTTCTCATAAAGTCCGATAGGACTTGAACACAGGCCCTCATATTCTGAGTCATATTAAAAACCAACTAACTGCAATTTTTATGTAGTACTAGTATAATCAAAATTTATAGATGGGAGGGGTTCACAAGTGATTTAAGCAAAAAAATAGTTAATAAATCAAATCAAATCATCATCATCATCATCATCATGTGCAGGAACATGGAGTTGTGTAGTGCTTATAGATCCGTCCGCAAGGAAATTATTACTACAGTCGCCTTTAGAAAATTCGGCATAAAGTATGGAAGAGCCCGTTCCCAAGGAAATTGGCATGTGCACTCTTCCATTTTCTCCAATTGATTAGTTGGTTTAGTGGACAAGTCATGGAGAGAGAGAGAGAGAGAGAGAGATGGCACCGTTGACTACTGCTTAAACTGCCAAACTTTTTGCCCGCTTTATATTTTACTCAACCATCATGTAAACAACAATAACTTTTTTTTGGGGGGGGTGGGAAGGGATGGATCTCATTTTGAAGCTTCTCTCGATCTCTTCTCATTATAGCAAAGATTTTGTTAGGTAGATTTTACTAAATATGTTGTTATTACTAATGAATTTGAACAGTTTTACTCGGACAATTAACTGCTGTTAAAGCAGATGCGGAGATTTTTAATTGATTTTTTATTATTTTTGACATTATGAAGCTCATTTAAATTTCTACAATAACAAACTTTTTAAATTACTGTATAGTAGACACTAGACATTCGACTGCAACTTATATAAGAATAAATTAAAAAAATTTAGAAGTAAATCCTAAGCAGTTAACAATGTCGTATGTATCATTGTGTGTGTATATAGGTGTAAGCTAGTTTTTTTTTTCTAACCTTTCTAGTGGTAGATGAGGAGTCTCTATCAACATAATGATTGCTTGTGGTACAGATATTTAGTTCACTTTGGCTGAATAGGTCTTATATTAATTCTCCAACATGAGATGCATAATTACTCAGTAGATTGGGATGGGCGTAACTTTTTTTTTTTTTTTTCTGAAAGAAAGGTAGCACGCTATCCGCTTCGTTTATATTTTTAAAAAATAAATTTAGTTAGAAATGTAAATTAACTAGGATTTAAACTCGGTACCTCGGATACCAACCACTAAGGATGGGCGTAACTTCAATTACAATTACAGCTCAACCTCCCGATTCGGTACCGATTTCACCTCTATACTTCAATTACTTTTCCTCACCTCCTAACACGTATCGTTGACAATTCTGGCAACTGCGAAATTGTTTCATGCACCGGGTGCACCGTGCACCATCCTCGTAAAACCCAATTAGAAGGCCCTCAACATTAGAATTTTATTACCGACCGTCCTTAGCGCAAGTGGCAAAAAGCTTGGTGGTTGATATCCGAGGTTCCGAATTCGAATCTTAGTTGATTCACATTTCCAGCTAAGTTTATTTCTAAAAGAAATAAACGAAGCGGGTAGCGTGCTATCTTTCTCTCAAAAAAAATATTAGAATTTTATTTACTAAACAATATCCCTTCCAATTTAATTGATTCCAAACTATTTAAAAACTTTATTTACTAAACAATATCCCTTCTAATTTAATTGATTCCAAAGTATTTGAAAACGGATGTGATACATCGTATCTGTTAGATAAGAAGTTTAATTTAAGACATCTTAAATTAAATGTGGAATGTAGAGAAATATGCCAATTAAGATATCAACTATATTTATATTTTATTTAATCACTCGAAAATTTTAAATTAGAAAAAATTATAGCATTTGAATTAATCATTCGACCCTAATTTTTATAAAATGTAAGAATTAATTACTACTCGTGATAGTTATAGACGTTTGACCCTTGAAAATTCACTGTTTTTGTTTGTTTTTTTTTTAATGCTTCGATGAATTTTTGGAGTTTTTGAGTTGTTTGATCTCTGACATAATAAGAAACAGCCTCGTGTTAAAAGATGTCAGTAAAATTAGTGATTGGGTAAAGTTTTATATAAACAGTTACATATATCTTTTACTTTCTAAATTTTGATTTGGCTCCGTCAAATTATTTTTTCCCTAGTAGAGTTGCGGTGCGCGATGCACTGGGTGCATCTAATTAATGTCGTTCCAGTTTCACCTTGGAACAAGGAGACAAAAAAAAAAAAAAAAAAAAATGCAGGGAGGCTGCCACGACTTGGCTCTCACAATTTGACCTTAAGAAGAGAGAGAGAGAGAGAGAGAGAGAGAGAGAAGAGGAGCCTCCATTCCCAAATATTGTGATCTAGGAGGGTGGGAGGGGAGAGGCCTCTTCGTCCAACTTTATCTCGGGTAGAGAGATAGAGATAGAGATAGGGAGAAGATGATGATGGAGGGCAGCGCCGCTTCTTCCGCGGAGGAGGCTCAGCCTCTCCAGCCTCCCTCTGCCTCAGCTGGAGTGAGT
This sequence comes from Puya raimondii, assembly GCA_016920855.1. Taxonomy (NCBI): domain Eukaryota; kingdom Viridiplantae; phylum Streptophyta; class Magnoliopsida; order Poales; family Bromeliaceae; genus Puya; species Puya raimondii. The sequence goes on along the minus strand of JABWPP010000050.1, from coordinate 51,090,266 downwards.
AAGACTAGACCCATCTCTCGGTTCTTTCCTTTCCTTCTCTTTTCTTTTCTTTTCTTTCCTGTCTTTTTTATATAAAAAAAAAAAAGGAAAGAGAAAGGAAGAAAGACCATTTTTAGATCTGGGTTTTGATGGTTTCTTGACATTTCCAAAATAGGGTTTTCTTGATTTCTTAGGGGTTTTTTTTTTTTTTTTTTTTTTTTTGGTTACAAGTTCTGGTTGACCTTTTTTTTTTTTTTTTTTTTTTTTTTTCTTCTTTTATAATCTTGAATTGCTGTGAAGGCAGGAAGGATTATCCGTGTACTTGGTGGTGGTGGTGGTTGTTGTGGAGGTTTAGATTATTGATTATTAAATTAGAAGGCTTATTTGGAATTAAAACACTTAAAAACCATCTAGTATGAGAATGATTGTTGTAAACCCTGAACAATTAAAAGCATCTAGTGTAAGAATGTGTGTTGTAAAGATGGGGGTTATCTCTGCATATCATGTAGGTGCTACTCGACTCTTGGTAATTAAGGAAGAGAATCTGGTAATTCATTGCTAAGAGAGATTCCGCCGCAAAGTCAGGATCTTGCATATTCTCATACTTGATCCACTGAGAAATAGCTACCCACTTGATTTCCACAGATTATTATTTATTTTAATGCATGATCTACGACAGATCTCTGCTAAACGACGGATCCGACGTGTGATATTAGTTCTCTCGCAGGGTAAATCCCTTCGCTATTGACCTTGTAAGAATCACCATCAACAACATGGTTCTAGAATTCTATAGAGTTCTCCTTTTCAGCGAGATCTTTGTAATGTGTTGATTGCTTAGGGTAGATTTATTGCTTCCAATAGCTTACTGCAACGAATCTCAAAACTTTCCAGTTGTAGCTCATCCGGCGATGAGGTTGTGCAAGCCTTATAATTCTCTTCTATCCCTTTTTGTTCTCTAGTATCTTTAATTAATGGAGAACGACAAACACTTGAAGTACTCGGAAAACAGACATTTTTCCCGCGAGTAGTAACACATAGAGGTTTGAGATCCACCATAAAACAACCCTATGCTCGATCGCCACTATTCACTAATGGAAGATGACAATAGAGAGGAGGTCAGTTCGGTCTGCAGGCACCGCCGTGCCTATATAGTCGTGTGGTGGTGGCCACCTTTTCATTTCCATTCGCGAGCACGTTCTCCCTGCGCAGGAAGATGCACCCTTAACAGAAAGGAGCAAATCTTGTCTTGCTTCCTTGCTTCGCCAGACGAATGGAGCATAAGAACTAATGTTATCTGCACACTTGTTCTCAACGTTATCAGTACACTTGTATGGGAATTCCATCCGGACGTGACAAGAAATCTCATGATTTGGATCTCGGATCAAACTATTGTGTATGGTCTTGGCTCTGATCAGACAAGAATGTGAAACCATTTCTCTGTCTGACCTGGAATTTACCCATATCACTAGAATGGACAGCTGTAAATTTTTAAATAAGACAAACTTCAGTCAGCTTTTCAATTTGATCGGCTAATTAGATCTAACTTCTAACACCTCCGTCTGTCTAATCGACCAAAAAATGATTAACAATGTTGTAGTGCTTACAATATCATCTTGGAGCAAATTCAATAGCTTAGATTGGTTTTGGTTCTGTGTTGGAAAATAGCTTATGGAATTGTATGACCCAAGATTTTGTCAGTCAGTTTCTACAGAGTGCTCTCTTTGGACCTGGTTTCTAGACAACTTGGTGACTATCTGATTCTTCTTCTTTTTTTTGGGTGAGATTAAATTACCAAATATGCGGCCTGAAATTAAGAATGCTGGTAATGCTATGTTTGGAGCTTCTGCATCTGCATCACTGCATGTATACTTGCCAAAGTTTATTTGGAATGTCTTTGTCGTTATCTTTTCCATATCCATGACAAGGACTGTTATTTGTATATTTGATCCACGCGGCACTCGTTACTCAATTAGCGTCCGTTGTAAACAATCCTCATTTGCTATTTCAAATCCTTCCCCTTGTTTGTGTCACATCAGTAGCATGCAGAAACTTGTTTTCTACGTAACTTAGTTATCTAGTTTAGTGAATCTGTTAGCATTCTTCAAATGGCCCTAGGGTTTTTATTTTATTCCTGAATGTTCAATTGAGATATTTGCGCAATCAAGAAAGGATTTATTGGGCTTAAACTTTCTACCTTATCTATGGAATTGACCTTGTAATGCAAGTAAAATCTTGATTAAATAACTGCTTTTTGTTCTCAAATGTAGGGTATTCAACCTGCCAAAGGATTTACTAAGACCTGTAAGGGTCTTGTTGTGGTACTTCTTGGAGGATATGTTTTGCTGCAGGTGTTTCCTTCAGCTATCAACTATCTCGCCCTCATCCCGGCAAGGTAGCTGTTTGAAGTTCATTTATAATCTTTTCCTATATACATGTTATGAGTAGATGTCATGATTGACTCTGCATGGCAGGAACAGATTTAGAAACCTGCAAGTTTATTTTTACAACAGCCGGTTGAATAAAATATCTGTTTTTTTATAAAGCTACAGATTTACTAAACATTACTAACTTCTTAACGTAGCACTTACGTGTGAAGTTTTACTCATTTTTTGAAGGACTATTCCATTCGCATGGAACCTCATCACTGCTGGTTACCTTGAGCAAGTTCTCCCAGGGGTATATGCTACATTCTCACTGTTCCCGTAGTTTTACTTCTATATTGTTTGTATTTGATCTTCCTTGTGATTATGCTTCCATATATTTTGAAGCTTTATTGATTTTTTTTTTTATGCTTTAAGAATAGGAAGGCAAATGGAATTATGATTTTTTTTTTAATGGATTTTTTTTGTGTGCATTATGCAGGCATCTTGTGTTAAGTGCTCCTTTAGGCTTACTGGAGTAATATTTTAGTTTATATATATATAGGCTAAGGCTACTATACTCTTATGAGTATAGACCCCTTTGTATTCATAAGTTTTCGACCGTTGGATGAAGGGATGCGCGGTTAGGATGATTGTGGTCCCCGGTTACGATGATAGTGGTCCCCTAGGGTTGAGTGGTTGGTTGGTTGAATAGTATATTTAACGGATAAAAATGGTCAAATGAGTAGATTTAACGGCCCAAAACTTATGAGTACAAAGAGGCCTATACTCATAAGAGTATAGTAGCCGGACTCTATATATTTATATATATATATATATATATACACATACACACACACCTGATTTCCTAAATAATTATGAATAATTTTTGTATAGTTGCATAAGCGAAAGAACAAGCTACCGTATTGTATCCTCATTATTTTTGTTTGATAAAATCTTCATTTTTTATGGAGTTGGCAATCTTTTAAGTTTAGAGGAGTGCGTGCAAGGGAATGGTCAGGAAAGGTTCACAATTCACAGTCTGATCTTCAGATAAAGTTCAATAAGAATGATCCAGGGAACTCCATTTAACTGAGTTAACAGCTATATACTGTCTAATTAGGCCTTATTTATTACTTCTTATAAGTTTAGTGAACATCAAACTACCATTTATTTTTCTTGCCATTTCAAGTATTTTGACCATGTATCTTCTGAGTTCTTCTCCTACAATAAGAAAATCTGATACATAACCGTGTTAGTTATGAATGATTAGTAGGTCTAGGCAAGTAGTCAGATTCATAACATGTTCATCACGATTTTAAACTTACCAAAGCAGCAAAGCTGATATATGTTCAATATTTTTCCTTCTTGTCGATGGTCAGCTGCCGTTAAGATAAATTTATCACATTTTTTAAATTGGAAATTGTTTCATTCACCTGATTGATAATTATTTGACAAATTCCTTTAAGTACATAGTAGTAACGAACTCTGTTCTCTTAAAATGGACAAGCAACAACCTAAACTTTGGTTAGTTTTTCAAGCAAGCCCTTCTTTAGTATCTTCATCAAGTTGAATAGCAGCATAGGTGACGTGGCTATCACGTCAATAGATAGCCCCACACCAACTTAAATTGAGTAATGACGATACTTACATGGCAGCCACATCAGCTTTCACCGCAGCAACATTTACTTGTGTGATGGCAATTGGCAAAGCTGATGCAGCAGCGATGTCAGCTTTGCCAGGATGATTACAAAGAGTGCTAGCTTGGAACACTCATCGAAGTTCAGAGTGTGAAAGTTCAGCGTGTCACTTTTCCACTCTAAAAGGACTGAAAACAAATGAAACTTTTGGAAAAGTTTGGGTCCCATCAGTGCATTACATAGGCGTGGGTACTATTGCATCATCTCTTGTTGCACCTTAAACATGAAATCAACTTTGGATTGCGTGTAAGTCTGGTTTTGAAACTGCTAATTCGTCCACTAAATCAGTTCTGTTTATATGACATAAAACTTTCACTACAATACATTGTGTTTTTTTTTTTTGCTCTACTAGTTCAAGTTCTCTGTTTGGAAAATAATCAGGTGTTAACAAATGTTTAATTTCAGGCAATTGGGAGTTCCCTTGGCCTTCTGTTTTGCGGGAAGGATCTTGAACCAGTATGGGGCCGCAAGGAATTACTGAAATTCATTATTTTGGTTAATTTCTTCACTTCCATCTGCGCCTTTGCTATTGCTATAGCACTCTACTACATTACAAGAAAAGAGAGCTTTCTGTAAGTAGCCAAAATGACGATCCATTACTTGCTGCTTATTCCTGCTTAAACCCTGATTTCTGTATATTTACTTGTTATTTGTTTCAACAACCTTTATGCTAAACTCACCTGTTTTCACTTCTTCTTCTTTTTTTCCTCCCAACAGTTACACCCCTCTTTCCGGCTTCCATGGGGTTCTCGCCGGACTTCTAGTGGGCTTGAAGCAACTCTTACCAAATCTTGAACTGCCCATGTGCTTTTTCTGGAAGATAAAAGCAAAGGTATCTATCTTATCTTCATTATGTATCTGATTATTTATTTGCATAAATATTAACATCTATACAACAAATCGTCTATCTACATATGTAATTGATTGTAAAATTTGAATTTTAATTATGCCCTTCGAATACTTAATTTCTTACATATACACCTTATGCTTATAAAATTCTCCTCTACAAAAACTTTGTACTAATGCAATTGATGAATTGGATGATTCCCCAACTTAGGATATGCGTGATTTGTTAAGAAGGTGCACTTTTGAGGAGCATTATGTGTGAATAGATGATTTTGCAGGCAGTGCTTATGTGAAGGCCCCTGATTTATATTATTTTCAAAAAGAATTCCTACCTGACCTTGGGTTTCTTTTCTTTTTCCTATATTTGCAGTGGATGCCACTTTTTGTTGCAGTGTTCTCAATTGTGATGGCCTTCATTGTACCTGAATCTATAAATTTTCTCCCAACTTTATTAGCTGGATCTTATGTGAGTTGGATTTACCTACGATACTTTCAAAAGAACCCTATAACTGGCCTTAAGGGAGATCCAAGTGATGAGTTCTCTTTTGCCAGCTTCTTCCCTGAATTTATGCGGTAAAATCCGTCCCTTTATGCTAATATTAATTCAAGATCATTTTATTTGGTATCATCAAATCATGCTAATTTTAGTTAAAACTTAAAACTACAGGTCAGTTGTGGAACCTGTTGCCTCAGTATTTGACCGGGTTTGTTGTGGAGCCAGACCCTCTGCTGAAGTCGGCGAGCACAAGTTGCCTGTTTCAGAGCCTATTGAGGCATCCAGGAGAAGGTATGTTCTTTTGCTACTTTTAAACTACTTACAACTGTTATTCGACTTTCATTTCTTAATGCGGTTTTGCATACGTAAGGATGTTTGATGGTCCTTGTAAAGTTTATATTTTTTATTCTGATGGTTGCAGCAAGTGGTTCCGAAGTAGACAAATTGTGATTTATAATATTCAAAACTTCACTGCGAACAAAATCAGTTGGAATCAATTGACTTATGATTTCAATTAGAAATATTTAGCAAATACTATTTTAAGTATTGGCAAAATTTTAGGCTCAGTTTTGTGACTGGACTATTTTTTCTAAAGAACTTTGCATCCATAGGAAAGACAAGGTTCAAAATTTCCACTTCAGCATTGCTCGACTAATATTTGGCCTCAGCATCCCTTTAGCACACCAAACAAATCTTTTCTTCATCAACTTAAAAAATAAATTTGACAACACCCCAAAATTCAACGTACTCTGTAATTTAATCCCCTCGAATAATTGAGCATCAATAGGGTCAATGAATGAAAAGCTGTATTGTGCTCGGATGATCTGTTGTTTCACACAGCAACACTTGTTAGCGATATTGCTTTTGATGTTCTCAAACCTTTGTTTGAATATTACAATAAGTTGTGTTTTTAAGTGGTCGACAATGATTTGTAACCTTAAATTTTGATCAGTTTCTTCATCATAGTCCTTGCAAAACAGTAAATTTAGTGAATAACGCTAAACCTTTTCTTACCAAAACTGCTGCAGAGAACGGGGAGAAAAGGTACTCGAAGAAAGACTAGCAGCAGAGCAATCTACCGCTGCAGGGAGCATAGAAGTCACACCGCGTGGAGATGCCGCTGCAAATGTCTGAGAACTCTTTTGGGTTCTTCTGCATTATACAGTCTACAGTTGGACTCCTTAAGCTACTTTGCAATTGCATGTGCTCTTTGTTCAATATCAATTTATCTTTTGACTTATTTCGCTTCATATTTTGAATTTTAGGCTTGTCATTGAGATATAAAGAACATTTTTTCAAGGTATAATGTAGAAAATGCTGGGTTTAGTGTGTGGTATAAAGAACATTTCTTTTTCTTTTTTTCCTTTTCTTCTGTGGCTGTATGAATGACCACCTTTACCTGTGAAGAGTTTCTGGTATGAATTCAAAGATGCAGAATCAAACACCATAAGCCCCATGAGTAGTATCTGTTTCTGCCCGTTTGTTAGGCAGAAAAAAAACTCTGGAAAGCTGACTTTCTATTCAACCCAAAAAATTTGAGAACGAAGTGCTTTCAGTAACGTTGAGACATCTACTGATACTGTTCTTATTTTTGCTTTTCATAACAACAGAAGCTCAACGTTTTTTGTTTTCTCAAATGCTCTATTGTTTGATAGTAGAGGTGAACAACAACAGAAAGTAGATGCAGAAGCTAGGGCAAACGGACACAGCTTGTAGCTTTTGCTGTTGCAAAAAGCTTAACAATCTTTTGTGTCCCTTAAACAAACTCTGTTCGAAGCTTTTCTCTGCAGAAAGAAGCCGGTGGGGAAATTTTTCATGGAAAAGTCAGCAGTGTTTTTTTTCAATAGCCTGACTCAACGACGCTGACGCACAACTAAGCCACAAACGCCCCCAGCCTACGGTCATCTGAAGTGCCTGTGCGAAAAGCTCCAACAGCTTGATTCTATTAAACCAGATAAGGCTACATTTTTCTTTCGCCCGCCAGAAAACTACCAATATGAAAAGAATGAAGTTCCCTACAGAAACTAACCAAATTGGATTTCTAACTGAACATAGTGAAATAGTTGCATCATTCTTCCATCCAGCAGAAGGAAAATCACATACAAAGCAAGTTCATCCCAAGCGAAAAAGAATTTCTACACCAACGGTACGTAAACGGCATCCGCAAGCCGAAGCAATTTATATTTACAAATTTAAGTCAGAAAAGTTGTGGAGTTCAATTAGGAATCGATGATTTCAAACATCAGAGATTCACACGAAGTTACTAAATCTTCACGATCTTCCATGACGAACGGCTTTCCATCACAGTAGTAATACAGATTGGCTGAACAAGTTTAGATATTAAAGCAACTCTCACCAATTGAACAAAAATCCTAGACACCTCCCATCATCAAAAGTATAGTATTGTTTTCACGCCACTGGAAGGAGCAGGAAGAGTTGAAAATTTGAAGCATCAACTCCACCGAAAGACAATAATGAAAAAATAATTATACAAAAAGCTAATAGATACACGGGAGAGAGAGCAAAGCCTGTTCAAAACCAAAATAGAATACTGAGGGACAAAAAAAAGAACACTTAAAACTTTGAAGATTATGTTATAAAAGAACCTGGAGCAAATAGCCTACCATGTCTGATAAGATAATTGCTCCTGTTTGTCAGTTGGATCCCCTCTTCTTCTTCTTTGAATTCTCAAGAGCCTTCTCTCTCTGATTTGCAAGCCTCTTCGAAGATGCACCGTTTCCTATGTTCTCATTAACTGGATGATCAGCAGAGCTATTACCTCTTTGGGTGGCATCAGAAGCCCTGTTTCCATTAACTGTTCGATCTCCTCGCGATTCCTCGTACTTTAATACCTTTTCCCTCGCCTCCTTCATCACTGATAATGCAAACTCCATCGAATCAACATCTGTGGCACCAATCTCGACGATGTCTGCAAAGTACTGGTGGCCATGCTTGTAGAGATAGTCATAAATCCTCATTTCACGAATTCGTGAAACTTGCGGAGGTGATGAAGAAGATGCATGCAACCGCTTGTAGTCCTTCCTCCAACGATTAAGAATGTATTTGTTTGGTATTATTGTCACGAGCTCTTGTCTTAAAACACCTAGGGCATGGCTACACAAAATCCCTTTGAACTGAAAAGACCTACAAATACACCAAACATCCTTCTCAGCATTGTTGTACATAACTGTGTATTCTACCTTTCTCTCCTTTCCTAAAACAGCGACTGAATAAGTAATCACGGGTCCACTTCTACTGACTTCGCTACAAATCACATGCATTAGTTGCTTTACCTGATCTTGAAACTTCTGAATCATGTTTATTGTGTATAAATTTGTGATTTGCTCCTCAAACTGTAATCCGGATAGCAATTGTGGCCTATGTTGAAAAGAGCGATAATCATCATAAGCCTCTCTATCGAACTTATGCTTCATAGCATCATCGTATTGTTCAACAAACATTTTGATCGTAGTTTCAGGTGTTATATATCCATCGAAGAAGGCGTCCAATCTCTCACTCCTTTGAATGGTGGATAAGCCGGCCCAGAAAGTGTCTTTTATATATGCCGGCACCCATTTCTTCCTATCCTCAAACAAGGACATTAACCACTGATTATCTCCGAGCCTATATTGGTTGATCATCTCCACCCATTCTCTTTCGAAATCGCTGGGAGTTAATGTATCATAAACCATCTTTTTCATTCTCAAACTTAGGACTTCCTTATCTTCTGTTCTTCCGGACATTTCTGGAAGCTCCTTCAAAATATGCCAAAGGCAAAACCGATGCCGAGCGTTCGGGAACACCTCCACAACAGATCTCTCGATGGCTTTCGAATGACTAGTGATTATTGCATCAGGCGGCTTATCATTCATACAACGTAACCACTTCTTGAAAAGCCATGCATAATTTTCGATGGTTTCATCGGCAAGAAGACCGCATCCCAATAAGGTGGATTGTCCGTGATTGTTGACACCAAGAAATGCAACAAATGGCATCATGTACTGATTGACCAAGTATACCGTATCAAATGTTACAACATCACTAAAGTACTGGTAAATTGCCCGAGATCTCGCATCAGCCCAATACACATTTTTTAATCGGCCTTCTTCGTCCATGTCCCAACTGTAAAAGAAGTTGGAGTTTTGAGCTTGCATCTTATCGAAGAATTTCATAAGAGCTTCAACATCTCCATCAACAAGCCTCAACTTACCTCCCTTTCCTCCTTCATTTCTGAACTCCCTTTGGGCAAAAGGATGATTTACATATTCTTTGTCTTGCGTAGAAGCTCTATTCATCGACGACCTTTTAGGAGCCACTCTAGCCTTGGCATTGAACGGGCGGTGCTCCCTCTGCCATGCTGGCAAATCCCTGAAACACTTCATAAACCTAACCATTTCGGGATCACATGGATGGTTGTGATTAAGCTCAAGGTAATCGACCTCCCACTGGTTCTTCCGAGCATTATCTTTTACAACCATCATGGCCTTGCACTCGGTCTTGGCTACTAATCTCCTTCGGGATTTCGGGCCAGGACGTACTTTGGGCTTGCCTTCTTTGCAGCACACGAACGCCGCACGGACCTTGACACCATCGATGCTGTGGCAGCTCCTTTTGATTACTCCAAACCCCGTGCGGTAGCCGTAAGCCATGTAGAATTGGTATGCCTCTTCGGCGGACCCAAAGATCATACCTAGCTTAGGGACCAAAGGATCGTCATCTTTATTTGTTGGGTTTTCTTTGGCAAAATTTAAATTTCCCAGCCAGTCATTCCCTTCTCTGAATTGCTCGTGCAAAGAAGGGTATCCAAAGGTATCATGGCGTGCTTCTTCCATAGGCTCAACACGAGATATTCCTATTACGTGGCAACCAACCTATAAAAAGCTGCAAGTTCGTAAGGGGATTAGCAGTGCAATGACCTTCTGCATAGGAAGAGAGACTAGTGAATAAAGACTAACCCAATCAACATACGGGTATGTAACGGAATACGGACGGCGCTTCCTAACGAGAAATAAAAAGTCAAGAGGACCTCAATTAGCAAGAAATATTCTGATCCCATGCGCTATAGAAACGACCGACTTCAAGTTTTAGAGGAGTCACGGAGCACAAATACGAACTACAAAAAGAAACACTGATCAACTTTTCACACATAAATAATGAAGAAATGTGATGAAGCAATCAAAAAGGATGAGAAAGATTGGAGAAAACAGTGGAGAGATGATACCGGCTGGTATTAAGCAATACATTAGGGTTTGTAAGATATTAAAGGAAGACTAGCGCGGATACCTACCATTTTCACAATGTACTCTAATGTCTAATATATCGCAAGAATCTTCATCCAAGGATCTCTTCTCATCTCTACGCAACTCAACTCTTTAACAATTTTCCATCAAAATGTTACCGAGTTGTAATAAACAACTAAAAGACTCTCTGCAAACCTAAGCCCTAGATCGAGGTACATGTCACGGATTATATCCCCAAAGCCAATCCTTCACTGCAATTTAACACTTTTCTTCTTTGGACTCCCAGTTACTTCCAAAAAAACTCCAAATCCAAATACCTATAAAATGAAAACCGATTTGAAGGAAGAAAAAAAGGCCCTTAATTAGTAGTTCCCCAAATCAACACCAAATTAAGGCGCGCGAGAGAGATCGAAGATGCGTACCAAGAGCGAGAGCTAGGGTTTTCCTTGGGGTTAAAGAAGAGCGGGGGCGGAGCTTGGGATTCCGACGGCGCCATAGGTGGGGAAGAGAGAGCGTGAGAGAGAGAGAGAGAGAGAGAGAGAGAGGGAATGAGAGCGAGAAGTAAAGGGCTCGTCTCTAGGGGTACCAAGAACGACCCCCACGGCGACCTAATCTTAAGCCCAAATAACAAGTAAAATTCTAATTTGACGATGAAAAATGGGCCTTCGCGTTTTAAATTTGTTAGTTTAGGGTCATTTAGGATGGACCGTAGTAAGGTTGACGTTATTTTCGAGCTCCACGCTTTGCGCCGAACGGAGGTGGCTGTTGATTGGGAAATTATTCCCTGAACAGGGTGCTTCGGTGGGCCACAATTTAAATTCCATATTTAATAATTAATTAAATATGGAATTTACAAAGAGACGTTGCCTGGTTCCTTAAACAAAGATCCAAAAAACTTACAATTTTTTATATTCAAATATTTGAATGTTATATAAATAGTACAGAATACTTTTCATTGCCACCAAACATGTGTAGACATAGTTTATATTAGCTAAACTCTAGCATCCAAAAATGTGAAATGAGTTCTCAATAAGTACAGCAAATTACACAATTTGGCATTTGACAGATTATCTCATATACTCACATGAAAAATACATGTTAAGCTAAGGAAAGTAAAATCCACCATATTAATTGCAGCCTATGGAAGTAAGAAACAAGATGCTACAGTAGCAGGTCCCAAACAGTAGAATTCACCTACTACGAGCAAAGTAATAAGCAAATAAGTATGATGATTCAAAAAGCCAACGGAGACATAGTTAAGGATCTGAGAAAAAGTTGGAACATCACAAATGAAGATTTCAAGTTCATCAGAGAAATATGTTAATACCATAATATTTAGTTAGTATCTTAAAACTAGGCTCCATGCAAATGAAAACACGACAGAACACCTATTGAGTGGCTTTCAGTATCAATCTTTTGATCATTTGTGATTCTTATTACAATCCTTCCAACTGAGATTCTTCTATCATTTGTTTTAAAAAATATGTTAACTCTTTCTTCCCACAGAAGATAACAAAATACTAGTCCACTAAAGCGAGATTAAACTATACAATAAGACATCACATGCCCAGCTCTGCATTTATAATAAATGGTTAGTTTTTAGCGAAGCTTCTAAAAATTGACTAATGTTCTATAGTAGATTCCTTGTTTAATAAGGAAATTTTGGATGACGAGCCACGCCCGAAGCATTCATAATCTAATCCCTTGTATGACCATAAAACAAACTTCATATCTCCAGAAGGTAACTGAGCTTGTGATAACTCCTTATTCACCGCATCTAAACACACGGAATAAAGAAAGCCTAACTATCTTCTTCAACAGAAAAATAAACAACATATCAATTAGCTTTGAGATCTAGAAAATGGAAACATATGGCTAAAAATCCACGATTCCAGTTCTGATTACAAATGTGAAATTTTTATGCTTTTTGAAGTCAAAAGAACGAATCAAACACACCCTGTGCTGAAAAAAGAACAAGCACTTACTAATCCAAAACCAAGATAACAAGAAATAACAACCTTACACACTTCAATATGTGAAGCCTACATACACACATTCAGTTGGCAATTCATGAGGTCCAAGTTTATGAGAAAACATTATTGTAACAATAACGCAGATTAAATTCTTAATTTACATTAATGAAGCAAGAAACAAATATTTTACTCCGAAATGATGATCAATCAAAGTAAGAACTCCAAACATGTGTAGTCAAGAAAATATAGTATATGATTGCATAGCCAACAATACTAGCATATTTCACCAGGCCCAGATTTTCCTTTTCATTTTCTCTCCCTGCAGATGTAGTTGTTCATGAGGGCCATAAATGATAGCTAAATTAACTGAATAAAGCAATATAGGTTATCAATCAATAAAAATCTTCTGAATACCAGGTTAAAGTAGGCTCTAAATGATTTGATGCTGTACATTGGTCCATAAATTCTAAGGAATCCTGAGTGTAGATGAAAGTGTAGGCTAAGAAATCTCACTCAGATCTGTCTAAATAGGTGATCTAACTTATACCAAAGAAAGTGAAGCTAAAACATTGACAGAAGCATTGTATGAAAGCTTCACACTGACAAATGGAAAGTAGATTGTCTCAAAAATGAAAGAGACAATTTACAAGGTGGGCAAATGATTTATTGAGATAAGTACTATGTACATGTTCCAAACTAGGTAAGCATATTCTTTAATTAAGCTATGTGGGTAGTCCAGTGTCAACAATACCATCAGCATGTAACGACAAAAGTGATGGATCCCAACTCTTCGACTTTGGTCCAATCTGTATCAAGCCTGTACATTTAGTAGAAGAATTTTGACATTTCCAGTAAACAAGATTCCAATGCAAGTTCTGTTAGGATAATTTAAATAAGTCAAAGTAAAATTACTTACATTTGAAACACAAAATACAAATTTCAGCCTTAGAACAACAAAATTCTAACATGTAGGGAAGTCAATAAACAGTTTAGTCCATATAGAGTGGATATTTGAACTTACAGAACAACGGCTAAAGTTAATAGCCTATAAATATCCAAGTGTAATGGTAGCGTGCTAGCGCTACTGTGAAGGTTAGAGGTTTATAACAACACATTACAGTAATAAACAACGAGAAGACAACCTTATGAGCTTTCCAAATTACAAACATGTTCACTGTAAACTGTTATTACATACGAGGTCCGATATGCCCATGCTCAAGAAACAGATTTGTTGTCTCACCTAGGCCTTTATGCTTCAAGATACTAGCAAGTGCTGTAAAGCATACCAAGTAATGCACTGTAGTCATCAAGGTGATGCCAGACATGAAGTCTCTTTGTAAAAGAGGAAGAGCTTGATGATGGCAAGCAAGCTATTTGAAGACAAAACAGGTAAAAGCCGCTGATTCGAATTAAGTTGCTGACACATTTAGCAAGTATATACGCATCAAGTGCACTCCCATACCCCTCCTCTACCCCAGCCCAAAACCAGCCTCCTCTCCAACCTCCACACCACCCTAATTATGCATCTTATGTATTGGCTTTATTTAAACTGCAGCGATAGGACAAGGAGGAAGGTCACAAAAGTTTGATTAGTCTTCCAACCATGCAGACCCATAGTGGATATGTTCCAAGGTATTTTGTCAGATTTTTATAGTCATCCTGAAGATATTGGATAAGTGAGTAAATGCATATATACAACTTGAGCATAAGCATTTTGAGCATTGTTACTAGCAAGGGCAGAACCAGGATTTACTAAATGCAGGGGCCAACAAATAAATATGTAAAAAGTGATTACGAAAGTATTATTTAATTAAACATTTAAAAGGTGCATAAAGTTGCATTTTAAGTTATTACATATATGAAAGAAAAATTATTCAAGTGGTCAAAAGTTATACCCAATTTTACAGTAGAAAGATTGCTTTTTTCTTGATAATGGGTTGAATGAAAAGTATGCGAATGCGATTAAATGTTAGAATAATTATATTTATTATATTGTTAAAAGACAAATAGAGAGATAACAACCCAATAAGGAAGGAAACTAACAGATGCTAATTGAGCTCTCTCTCTTAATTATTTACGACAAAACTGCTCATTTAAGATTAAAAGTCCACATGTTTTCCATGTGATTAGTGATCCATTGAAGAAAATGGGACAGCCAACAACTATTAAACTGGATACTTTACGGGCTCGCATCTACATATGGAAATTTGAAGAACTTGGGGTGGTTGTAGTCCCTGCCAGCCTCATTCCATTTAAGTTCCTTCACTAATAGATACAATACAGTATAAACATAATAGAAATTAAATAAAAAAAAGAGTCTACAAAGTTAAAATTTGCCAAATTGTAACTAAAAAAAGGGATGATTTCACTAGAAGAACAAAAAGTACCACCCAGTTTTGACATTTGCAGAACCATCTAATATGTTTACACCAAAAGATACATGTTGAGCAAAGAAATCTAACCTACCAATAGCAGCATTAGGAATAAGGAGCGAGACTGTACAGTGAGAGCTTCAAGAGAAATAAACAGAAAAATAAAACAATTTTTTGAAGAGATAAAGAAGAGAGGAACAAGGATATGAGATGGAACAACACTACAACAAAGCTTTTAGGTCAGTTGTTGCACGTACTTGGCACTTATCCTTCTACACCTGTTCAGGAAAAAAAAAAGGACACATTATTAAACCAAAAGAATGAGTTAAAGCCTATCTACAGATTATCAAATCTGGAAAACAATTGAGATGAACCAATAAAACTTACATGCATGCCAGAACTCATGAAATAAATGCCCCTTTGCATGTTCAACCTCTTATTTGCGTCCTCCACAGTCTTATCCCTCTGACTATTAAACCTTTTCTGTGGGAAATCAGTACGATGTACTTGCATGAAATCCGTTGGAGCCATAGACAATTGCTCATTTTCCATATTCACATTCACAACATTGCCAGTGGAAGCCATATTAACATCAACTAACCTCTCTGCCTGCATCTCCACATATCTAACCATTTTGTCCCTCGCATCCTTCATAACTGACAAAACAAACTCCTTCACTTCAGGCTCCAACGATCCTAAATCTACAATGTCTGCAAAAAATCGGTGACCACGCTTGTACACATCATCGTAGCTTCGCAGGTCCCGCATCATTGCCTCATTTGGCGAGTTTGTTGGTACATGGATTCTTTTAAAATCCTTTTTCCAACGGTCAAGAATGTACTTTGGTGGTATCAACATTACATACTCTTGTCTCAGCACAGCCAACACGTGGCTGCATAAAATACCTCTAAACTGGAAAGATCGGCATATACACCAAGCATCTTTCTCAGCATTGTTGTAAACAACTGTGTAGTCGACCTTTTTCCCCTCTGCCAACTCACTGACCATATATGTAACTGTGGGCCCGCTCCTATCAGCTTCCTTACAAATAACATGCATTAATTGTTTCACCTCGTTCTGAAACTTCTGATACATGTTAACCGTGTAGAGATCAGCAATCTGCTCCTCGAACTGAAAACCAGATAAAATCTGTGGCCTGGAATAAAATGACTGAAGATCCTCATAAGCCTCTTTCTCTAACCTGCTTTTCAATACACAATCGTACTGCTCCAGAAACGCTTTAAGAGAAGTCTTCGAACTCATTTGCCCTTCAAAAAAGGTGTCAAACTTTTCATTCCTTTTGATGGTAGACATACCCGCCCAAAACGAGTGATTCACAAAGACGGGCACCCATTGCTTCCTATGTTCATATAAGGAAGACAACCAAGCATCATTACCGAGCCGATGTTTTTCAATTACTTTCCCCCATCCATTTTCGAAATCGGTAATAGTGATGGTATCAAAAACAACCTTTCTGAATTTGGAGCATATCACGTCCCTATCTTGAAGCACCATCCTTTCATGAATCTTTCTCATGATATTCCACACACAGAAGCGACACCGAGCATCAGGCATTACCTCCGCAACTGCTTCCGCTATCGCTTCAGAATATGGAATAATCACCGCCTCCGGCGGTTTACCATCCATACACCTTAACCACTTCGTGAGAAGCCCCGCATAAGTTTCCTCAGCTTCATCGGAGAACACACCACACCCCAACAACACAAGCTGACCATGGTTGTTCACTCCCACAAGGGCAGCCAAATGACTAGCAGGTTGACCAGAAAAACACATCGTCTCTACTGTGATTACATCACCGTAGAAATGATACGCAGCTCGAGATCTTGTATCAGCCCAGAAAACTTTTCTTAGCCTCCCTTCTTGGTCAAGATCCCAATTGTAAAAGAAGTTTGGGTCTTTCGCTTGCATGGAATCAAAGAACTTCATAAGAGCCTCGATATCTCCCGCCTTAAACCTTATCCCCCCTTCCATCCTGCTACCTCCCTTCCTAGGGTTAATTGTGCATCTCCTTCCTTGGGTCGCCGCATTGAACGACTTCTTAAGGGATTCGCCGAGATTCCCTTCGCTGATCTTATGTCTCTCCTTCACCGAATCCGGCAACTCTCTGAAGCACTTCATAAACCTGACCATGTCGGGCTCACACGGATGATTATGCCTGAGCTCGAGAAACTGCACCCTCCATCGATTTTTCAGCCTCGCATCCTTCACCACCATGGTGGCCCGGCACTCCGTCTTCTTGTCGGATTGCCGTCTTCGATTGCGAGGGAACGGATCGAGCTTGCGGTACGGATCGAATGTGGGCTTCCCGGCTCTGATGCATGCGAAGGTGGAGCTGTATCGGGTCCCGTCGAGGTTATGGCTCGTCCTTCTCACCGCGGTGAAGCCCGTCCTGTAGGCGTAGGTCTTGTAGAAGCCGAAGGCCTCGTTGACCGATCTGAACACCATTCCGACCCTCGGTGTCAGCGCGTCGTCCAAATCTTTCGGGATATACTCCTTCTCCTCGTCTTCTTCCTCGCTATAGTACTCCTTCTTTTGAATACATCGAACATCCGGCGTGCGAACCGGATCGTCCTCATTGTTCCCTTCCTCGTGGGAATCGGCAATCGTTTCGGGTTTCTCCTTCGAATCATTCGCTTCCTCCTCCGCCGACGGATCATCGTTATCCTCCCCGCCCCCGCCCTTATCCTCGGATTCTTCGCCATGGCTACCGTAGCTCCCATCAGAAGCAATTTCTCGCTCCAGAGATCGCTCCGATTCGTCGCCGCCGCGGCGGTCGCTCGGAGAGGAACTATCCGAAGAGTCTCTGAATAGGTTTTCCATCCCCCTCTTGTTGGTATGCATAAATCAATCAAGAATTAGCCTACAAGAAAATGATGATTTTTTTTTTTAAAAAAAAAAAACACAAAACAAAACAAAACAAAACAATTCCCAGGTAATGAAAAACGCAGACAAAATTCGAGGAACGAACACGAATATCGACGCACAGAGGAGGGAAGAAGAACAAACCGGCGGTGACGAGGCTGGGTGAGAAAGTCAAAGTCGGCGGCGAACTGGGCAATCGCCGCCGACTATCAGCAGCAGAGGCGCAAAAGACTAGTGAGTGTGGTGGTGGGGGGAGGGGAGGAGGAGGGGCCGATGGTGGCCGGGGCAGAGAATGGTGAAGGGTAATGATTTTGTTGTTGTTGCTGTTGCTGTTGCTTACCCTAGGTTGTACCCGAAGGTTATCGGGCCTCGTGGTGAATTTACGAATTTGCTCTCGGTTGTACCGCGATCACTAGAATGGGGGACAGCTAGCTGGTTCCCCTCTGCGAGCGCAAGTTACAGTCCCTACTGACACAGCCCAAGAGGCCACCGGGTAGTAGTCCTCCACTGCCGTCTGCACATAGGCCTAGTTTGCTTAAGGTAGCGACTGAAAATATTTTTTAAAATATTTTAAAAAGTTTATAAAAAATTGGCCAATTTGCATAAAAAATCCACTAGTTTTGGGATTTTGCAAAATTGGGTCGTTTTTTTCGATTTTGCAGATTCGGTCCGGATTTTCAGCAAACTGACTAAAATACCCTTGTTACTTTTTCTCTCTCCTCTTTTTTTTCTCTCTCCTCTTTTTTTCTCTCTCCTTTTTTTTTTATCGCTCTTTTTTTTTCCTCTCCGAAGAAGGCGGCGGAGGCGGAGGCGGAGGCGAAAATGGCCCGCCTCGCCTCTGCCCCTCACGCTCTCGCCCTCGCCCGCGCACCCCCGCCCTCCTCGCCTCCGATCCCGCCGAGACTGCACCGCGCCGCGATTTTTTTTCCCCCCTCTCCGATCCTCCTCCACCCGCCATCTCCACCGCCGTCGCCGGCGACGAAAAAAAAGTGCTTCTTGGGGCCGAGAAGCATGCCGGCGAGAGAGGGAAAAAAAATATAGTTTCACTCCGGCGAGGGATGGATCATGAAAAAAAAAATTATAGAGAGAAAAAATATATAAAATAAAAATAAAAATAATATTTTTTCCTACAAAAAAAACTAAAAATTATACAAAAAGAAAGAAGAAGAAGAAATTACATTGTTAAAATAAAATTGCACCGTTTTAAAAAAAATTGCACTGTTTTAAATAAAAGTTGCACTATTTGAGACAGAAATTACACTCTTTGAAAAAAGAGTTGCACTCTTTAGGCCAACGTTGCACTATTTTTAAAACTTTACACCATTTTTTTTCTCTTCTTCTATCTCGTTGCACTATTTCTTTGCACTCTTTCTTCCCAACCAAACTCGATCCGGTCACCTGCCTCTCCGGGCCGCGCGGCGCGGGGCGGATTTCGAGGAAGCACTCGGAATCCGGAGGGAGGCGGGGAGGAGGAGCACGACGACGAGGAGGAAGCCTCAAAGGAGGAGGAGGACGACGACGACGGGCGTGGGCGCGGGTGCAGCCGGCGGGGGCGCCGGGCGCGGGCGCAGCCGGCAGGGGCGCGGGCCACCCGGGCGGGCCGGCGGGGGCCCGGGCCCGGGCGGGCGCGGGGAGCAGGGGGGGGCGCACCCCTGCTCCCCGCCCCCGCGTCCCCCTGGCGCAGTGGGCGCAGGGAGCGCCCCCCCTGCGCCCCGCGCCCCGCCGCCCCTCGCCCCTCGCCGCCGACGTGCTCCCCTTCTCCCCTCTCCCTTCTCCCCGTTTATCTCTTCGCCCCGCCGCGCCCTCGCCGCCGACGCGCTACTCCCGCTCGTCTCCCGCTCGCCTTCGAGATTCTTGACCGCGGAAAGATGGACGAAAAATAAAAATACAACGAATGTGTAAAATTGTGCAATAAAAATGCAAAATGATGAAAAATAGTGCAACGAAGATCAAAATGGTGCAACTAAGGTTAAAATAGTGCAACTAAAGTGTAAAATAGTGCAACTAAGCTCGGCCGCTCTGCGTTGCACTATTTTACACCTTAGTTGCACCATTTTGACCTTCGTTGCACTATTTTACACATTTGTTGTACTATTTTACATATTTATTGCACTATTTTACACATTCGTTGTATTTTTATTTTTCGTCCATCTTCCCGCGGTCAAGAATCTCGAAGGCGAGCGAGAGGCGAGCGGGGGAGTAGCACGTCGGCGGCGAGGGCGTGGCGGGGCGAAGAGATAAACGGGGAGAAGGGGAGCACGTCAGCGGCGGGGCGCGGGGGCCGCAGGGGACGCGTCCCCTGCGGCCCCTGGAGGCGCAGGCGCGGGCTGCGCCCGCCCGCCCCGCCCGGGCCCGGGCCTGGGCCCTCGCCCTCGCCCGCCCCACCTGGTGGGCGTAGGGGGCGCATGGTGCGCCCCCTGCGCACGCGCCCCCAGGGGGCGCAGGGGGCGCTCCCTGCGCCCCCTGCGCACGCGCACGCGCCCCCTAGGGGGCGCGTCCCGGGGGGAGAGGGGGGGCGCAGGGGGATCGCGCCCGCGCCCGCGCCCCCTGCGCTCGCCGCGCCGCCTGCGCTCGCACCACCCCCCCCGCCCGCCCACCCACCACCACCCCGCGCGCCGCCGCCGACGCCTCCCGCTTCCTCCTCTCCGTTTACCTCTTCGACCCCCGTGACTACGACCGCTCCTCCTCCTCCGGCTTCGATCGCAGCGGTTCAAAATTATTTTGGAGTGTGAGGAAAGAGAGAGAGAAAGGGGATGAGGATGGAGAGTAGAGGAAGAAGAAAGAAGAGGAAGAGAAAGAAATGGTGCAACATTATTCTAAATATTATAATTTAGCCTAAAGAGTGTAAATTTCATCTCAAAAGAGTGTAATTTCTCTCTTAAATAGTGCAACATTCATTAAAACCGTGCAAATATTTTTTTAAACAGTGTAATTTTTTTTAACAGTGTAATTTCATCATCTTCTTCATTTTTCTCTATTTTTTTGTTCTTTTTAGTAGGAAAATAATATTTTTTAATTTTTATTTTTTTTTCTTTACAATTTTTTTTTTACGACCCACCGCTCTCGCCGGAGTGTAACTATATTTTTTCCCTCCCTCGCCGGCGTGCTTCTCGACCCCAAGAAGCACTTCTTCTTCGTCGCCGGCGGTGGCGGCGGGGACGGCAGGTGGAGGAGGGTCGGAGAGGGAAAAAAAAAAAGAGTCGCGGTGAGGCGCGGCCTCGGCGGGGTCTGAGGAGAGGAGGGCGGGGGTGCGCGGGCGAGGGCGAGGGCGAGGGCGAGGGCGAGGTCGTGAGGGGCAGAGGCGAGGCGGGCCATTTCCGCCTCCGCCTTGGCCGCCTTCTTCGGAGAGAAAAAAAAAGAGCGATAAAAAAAAGAGGAGAGAGAAAAAAAGAGGAGAGAGAAAAAAAAGAGGAGAGAGAAAAAGTAACAAGGGTATTTTGGTCAGTTTGCTGAAAATCCGGATCGAATCTGCAAAAACGAAAAATGCGGCCCAATTTTGTAAAAGCCCAAAACTAATGAATTTTTTATGCAAAAAGGCCTAAAAAATTCTAAAGTATTTTCATAGTTTTTATGCTATAAAGTTATGGGGATAATAATCACTACTATGTTTACCCGCTTCTTCGGTGATAATTATCATCGTAATTTTATAATATTAAAGAAAAAAAATTTAATTACATTAAAATTTTTGAATTTTTTAAAATATAAAATACATATTTATAATTATTGCATTATCAAATGAACCTTAGTAAATAGTAAATACCCTCTTTTTCAGTTGACGAAAGTTGAGTTTGATTTTCATTTCGAGTGAGGTATGTGCGTGCATGTCAGCATGTGGCCTATGAGCACTATGATGCCGGTTTTGAATTCCATTAGGGAGCTACCGTGGTTTCAATGATTCACAAGGCTACTAATAAATTGCAACTGTTTAATTACTATTTTTGTTTCAGAGGAGAAATTTATTGAACTATTCCATTAATCTTAGCAGTATGGTGCCAAAGTGGTAAAAGTCATGAGCATTTATACATTTATCCCAAACACAAACACTTCAGCTAAATTACACTTTTAGTTCTCAAACTATGCCGCGCATATATTTTAATCCTTAAATTTTAATTTATCGTAATTTTTTGCCAAACTTTATAAATTATTATAATTCAGTATCACAATCCAATTTAGTCTACTATAGACTAGCATGTCGTTAATTATTATTGCACAATCAATCACAATATTGCTACATTACTCTTTCTTTTGCGACATATTAATATTTAGTTAACTAAATTAAATTGTGAGACTTAATTGTAATAATTTAAAAAAATTCGAGTAAAAAATTATAATAAACCAAAATTTGAGGATCAAAGTGTCACGTGCCTTATTTAAGAATCAAATCGTAATTTAGCCTAAACAGTTTCTATCTATAAACTTCTAGTATTTTTTTTTGAGAGAATATAAACTTCTAGTATTTCATTGACATTTTCGTTGTTAGAGTTAAAACTTACCGAGACTACGTCGTAATATTGGGATAGTACAGCATGCATTTTACCAGCAATCGCTTCTCGCCCAACGTATCGGAGCCCAACAAGTACATTCTGGAAGCCCAAATAGGCCCAATATTTTCCCATTTCTGGACATCACGCCGAGGTGTGGGCCCTACAGGCCCAAGAAAACGGACAGCAATAATTTGTGACCTCTCATTTCCCGACCTTTATCGAGATCTCCGCCCACCTCGCACCCTCCACCGTCCATTTCCCTCCCTCTCCATCTCTCTCTGTCTCTCTCCTCCGAGATCTCTCTCTCTCTCTCTACCCCATTCGCCTCCTTGGATCGAAGCTCAGAATCCCTCATTCTATGGTCGCTGTGGTCGTAGAACCATAGCTCACCAAGCTAGGGTGTCCGCCTCACCATTTTCGACCATGGATTAGAACGATTCCCAGCTCCTAAACGCGGAGCTTTTCACGTCTCTCTCGAGGTAATTGGCTCTAAACTGAGTCGCCGAAGGGTTTTCTGGATGAGTTTAGTACGTTCTTTCTTGTAAAATAGCATTAGAGTAGCTAATGCGGGTACACAAAGTAGCTTTTTAATGTTGCTGTTTAGCTTTAAAAGGAGGTAGGTTTTGGTTGGAATGTTTGCCCTTACGAGTATCTAAAATGGTGGGGACTGGTTGATGGGTTTGTGCCATATATGGATTAGGTCTTCCAAAATTTAAAGTAAACCATACTTTTTATTTTTTTTGGTACCAGTGTTACAAGTTGTAATCATTTGGACCTAATGAGGGAGTTTTGAATTAGTCTTCTTGCAATGCAGTGGGAAGATTGCAACATGTTAGCGCGTCCGCGTGCGAGGAATGTTGATATATTTATTATTTAAGTATGCATTATGAGTCTGCAATCTGAAAATTTTCTATCATTATATTTTAATTTTGGCATCTAATTCTGAAAAACTGCCTTTCTGCTGTAGACATTATGTTTTCACTGCAAAGCGTTCTTAATGTAAAACTATTACATACTCTAAAAAGCTTAAGCTATTAGAGAATGATATTTTTAATATCTTAGTGTCCACTGTCTCTCTCTCTCGTGCGTCTGGGATTTGAGCTCAAGATGTGGACTTGCTCGGGAACTCTTGCATTGATAGCATGTGAAACAACCAGAGAACGATGTTTTTAATTATTTTATCTGTCAATATTTAATACCCAACAAGTTCTTACAAAGCTAATTACATATGCAAATTCAATGATTAATAATCATGGATGAATATGTTGCCTTTCTCTTGAACCATGTTTTGTGGATCTATAATTTTTATTTCCTAAATTTTGGTGCATTCTGTGGCAGTGGATGTCAGAAATGGAAGGTGAACTAATTAGCACCACTAGTGAGGCCAAAGCTGACATTGAGTCAGAAGATGCCAAAACGGAAGTTTCCATGGTTTCCATGGATATTGAACCTTCATCGGTACATGACCTCGATAGAGGTAAACTAGTTGCATCACAAAGTGATATAGACATGGAACCATGCGAAGGAATGGAGTTTGAATCAGAAGAAGCTGCTAGGGCATTCTACAGTGCGTATGCGCGACATGTTGGCTTTAGGATCCGCATCAGTAGGTACACCCGGTCTAGGCGAGACAACTCTATTATTTCTCGGAGCTTAGTGTGTTCCAAAGAGGGTTTTCGTGAAGTGCGTGCCCATGAAGGCTTCTTAAAGGAGCAAAGACACAGGCACCGAGCGGTCACTAGGGTTGGTTGCAAGGCAATGATTATGGTTAAAAAGTTCCAACCTGGCAAATGGGTAGTTACCAAATTTGTGAAGGAACACAACCACGGGCCGGTGCCACCAAGAAAAGCCGAGATTACGTCAGTTCAGCCTGATCACGATTTGATTGGGAAGCCATACCTTATTGGAGGTGATACTCTTCAAGAACCATTTGAGGGTATGGAATTTGATTCTGAAGAGGCAGCGAAGTTGTTCTACATAAACTATGCTAGAAGTACAGGTTTTAGAGCACGCATAAGCAAGTATTGTCGGTCAAGACGTGATAATTCCATTATTTCTCGCCAAATTGTTTGTTCTAAAGAAGGTTTTCGGGAAATGAGGGTGAAGAAGGAGATAAGTGCAGATGAAGGAAAAGCCAAGCGCCCTAGAATGATAACAAGAATTGGTTGCAAAGCAATGATCATTGTCAAGAAGGTAAATTCTGGAAAATGGGTGGTGACCAAGTTCGAGAAGGAGCATAACCATGATTTACTAACTACAAAGAAAGTGCCTTATGGTCAGTTGGATATTGGCTCTGGAAAAGAACTATTCAATTTACTAGATGAAAATCTAGGGCCTAATGGGGTAAAAATTGAAGAAGAATGTTATTATGGGACTCAAGGTGGTGCTTCTCGTGAATCTCTAACAGTTCTTTATAATCAGTTATGTCATGAAGCCATTAAATACGCACAAGAAGGGTCGGTGACGGAAGAAATTTACAATGTTGCCATGTCTGCTTTGAAAGAGGCAGTGGAGAAGGTTTCTGCAGCTAAAAGAGGGATTTTAGGGAAACATACTTTTATTGTTTCCCACAGAAGTAACTTTAGTAACACGACACAAGGAAAATCTTTGAATGAGGTACAATGTTCCAATGAGGTCCAACTGGCAAATACAGAACAGCACCTCAAGCTTCTACAGCAACAGTCCGTCAGTCTTGTGCTAATTCCATCAAACTTTTTAGGCAATTCAGGCTCATCTAATTGTTCTACTAAAGGCTCGGTGATGCTAAATGTTCCTTCAAATGGTATATTTCACTTCCTGTAGTAGTTAATGGGTCTGAAGACTTTGTTTGACTTTGTTGGTAATTAAATAATTATTTATCTCTGTGTCACAATCATCTACAGGAGGGCAAGGTGGAGATCGACCAGAAGGTTTGGATTTGCCTACAGAAAACATAAGGGAAGTGCAGACAACTAATAAAGATATGCATGTTAATGGATCTGGATCTTCCCAGAATTCTCAGGTATCTACCTTTAACACTTGTAAAGTATTGAATTTATGTGTTATCTTCATGCTGATTGATTATTATCCAAATAAATTGCTTATTAGCCTTATTCCAAGATTATCACTAAAAATCCGCTTATTATTAGTCTTAATTGTTGCGAGTAGTCGTTAACCTTTATACTACAAATAATCTCAGAAACCTCTTAGTAACTTGCTATTTCAAGCTGTAAAAAGTCCTCTGCATGGTCTTCTTTTCCTTGATTATATTTTTTTTCCTTTACAAAACCTATTTCTAGTTATTACATCTATGAGCATTGCCTTTTTTTTAAAATAAACAAAAATCCTTTTTTTTTACGTTTGCAGGAGGTTGGCGATGGCCAAATCAGCATAATACAGAGTAGCGACAGAAGCATTTCTGGGCCTTCAAAAGCAAATATTGTGGCTGTTCCTGCACTTCCAGTCACACTGTATATGCCTGTTATGGGAAGCTTACCAACAGTTTGCGCAGGTTACCATCCTTATCCTTTTTGACCCATTTTAATACTATAGGTTAATAAATGTCACTTTATTAAATTTAGTTGTAATCCTGGTATGCCATGCGCATGTAGTAACTGTTTCAATTTCTGTGAGGATATATGACTGTTGGATTTTGGAATTTAGTTTTACTTGAAGCTGTAATGTTGAGCACAGAATGGCAGAGATCAGAATGAGCCGAGTGTTTGAAAACTTGCACTAAATATTTACTGGATACCATTCTGTTGGTTCTCAAAACTCTTTATGAATGTCAAGCTTTGAAGATAAAACATTATTTACCACCATGACTTTTAACCTATGTTCTTTTTAAATTTATTTTAAAATTCGTAAGTAAGGCAGCAACTTTGTCCTAGGTTTTTCTATATTTCATTTACACTACTAAGCTTTTGGTGGTCAAGATTTGAGGGAAAAAATCTGCTCAGTATAAGAGTGGCAAATCTATTACAGAGACAATTGTTGTTATTTGCTACAACAGATTTAAAATTAGTTCTCCCAGTTTATCAAACCATTAATTTAGAAGTTTGCCTACTTTGTCACTTGTCAGACTAGTTCTAACCCAGTTACAGTTGTTTTGCTTGCCTACTCAGAATAATGTCCAGAGAATTAGGTCTTTTAGTCTTATTTGCTGCAAGGATATTGTGGAAGTGAGAACATTATTTTGACTAGGATTGAGAACATTATCCAAGTAATCAATGTAAATTCACAGTAGGTTCAACTTACACTATATAATGCCTAAAATTTTGGTGCAAAAGAAATATTTCTGTTTGAGGAGAAAATACCTGGAAAAGGCATGTTATGGATGTAAGTACTTAGTTTATGACTAAATCATTATCGAGAGTTTTTATTTTTCGAACTGCAATATTACTGCATGCATGTACCATGATCTTGTTTTGCTTTATTTTCATCAATCTTCTAGGAAACCGAGCCAAGAAGGGTGATTAAAGGATGATGCACTGTTACCTATTCTTGAAAATGGGGAAAACGTGATATTTCTAAAGAACCTGTGAGAAAGTAGTAGTTTTATCAAAGGTACTTGGGCATGCATGTGCTATACTATCGTAGATGTACTATCATGACTTTTCTCAGTTTATGGAGCCTGCATAACAAGCGTCTGTCTATTTCTCACCATCTGCTTTTCAGCAATTACTTAACCACTCTAATTATTATTATTATTTATTTTTAATGTGGGTGAATCAGCTGTGACACCAGGCAGGTCTTACACACTTGTGGCTACTCCTGTCGAAGCACTCCCTCTCTCTTCTTGCCCTGCGGAACAATCTGTCTCTCAATCGCAGAATCTAGCTCCATCTCGTCACTCGGACCGATATAGAGGGCCCAACCCTTTAGTTCATGCCACTGCCATTGCATGCGGGGCGCGCGTCGTTCCTCCCAAGGCCGCAGCATCTTTGATCAGGGCCATTGAGGCCAAGATCAAAGCCAAAGGAGTCACTGTAACTAAATCATCACCTCATCCTCTTGAGGAGAGCCAAAGAGGACACGAACAATCAAGAACAAAGTCCGAACCATTGCCAGCGGAGATGGAACTGCATTCTGTGGATAGAAATACCACGGAAAATGAAAATAACGAAAATGTGTCTCCTTCTGAGGAACGAATAAATTTACTCGATGCTATGGGAGCCGCAGAGGATTTATCGGTGTCTGAGAAGACACCTTGAGCAGTTCGTTAAGCTGTTATTAACCAGTAGGTTGACTTTCCTAACATTGCAATTTTCCCTTCGTTTTCGATATAAGGATTCTAATGTACGTCCTAGTGAGATGTTTAGTTTAGCATTCTGAAGAGGGCCTCCTGTATAGAAAGAACCGTCCCTCAAATGTTAGTGCGTCGTTGTTTTGGTCTAGCATCAGGTAGAGCATAAATGGCTCATGTGTATGCTTTACTCTCTTTTTTCTTTTTTTTTCCTTTTTTTGGTTCCCTCGTATAATTGTGTAAAGTTTTTGTGTTAAGAGTTGCTGCAGATAATGTCTGCAAGCAACAACTTCCAAAATGAGCATAAAACTATGGGTGGGTTAATAAGCCCCTCAACTTTGTGACCGACTTCAACTACCTCGAGTGAGTAAAGTGTACGTGATGAATGATGAATAGCTTGTGAAATTATTTATTTTTATAAAATTATTAATATAAATGGCAAATAACTTGAATTAAAATAAATAAAAGTTGAGAAGATATTAAGTAGAAAAATAATTTTCTTGAATCATTTCAAAATAGTCACGGGGGTCTTGATCCATTGCAAAGAGAATAATTCCCTGTACCAACGACTGTGCAGGTCCGAAATCCCAAGTCTTATTTAGCAGACACAAAGTAGAATTAGCCTGACGCAGAATGGAGAGAGAAATCGTTTTGATCAACACGGAACTTGCATTGATTTCACATATGACATATACCACACCCCACACAGCATTTGTTGATCCTAATTAAGTATAAATATATAAACCAACCAAATTGACATTGCAGATGAAACAAACATACACTACTCCCCTACATATTACCATATCACACTTTTAACCACTATATCTCTTCCTCCCTCCACTTTTTATGCCTCACCCTCTCCCCACGCTTAATTTTGATGAGGATTAACGCCTCAGAAGTTCGGACCAGCAGCGAGGATCTCATCGGTAAGCATGCCATCCTTGCCAATCTTGTAGGTCGCGAACACCTCAAAGTTCTTCTTGAACAGCCCCGCCAGCTTCAACAGCGTCTCCCGATATGCTGCCTTGTCCTCCCACTATCATCATAACAACCAACAAACACCCACATCATACACCAAGACAAGAAAATTACCTGTTGAAAGATACATACTTTAAAAGGCCATCTTACGGTGTTTATCGGGTCGAGAATCTCTGATGGCACTCCTTCCATCTCAGTTGGTATCTCCAGCCCAAACACATCAGTTTTCTTGTAGTTGGCTTTGAGAAGTTCGCCAGAGTGAATGGCATCAATGATCTTCCTCGTATACGGCAGCTTGATGCGCTTGCCCACACCATACCTGAAAAGAAGGAAAGCGAGTATAGTGCATGTCAAAAAAGATAACAACTAACAACAATTAGATTCGTGAGTTATTTGCAGATGTTGGTCCCTAAAAGTTTCATCCTGATTCCACTAAACTGCGTAGAAATTCAATTAAAATAATTTAAGTAGCTAAAATTCGTTCTACATAACAGGTGAGCTCTTCCCTTCGCCTACAATCAAGAAAAGCTACACATTTTTTGCACAAACGGGAAAAATAAAAGAAAAAAAAAGAAAAAGAAAGAGCTGCATCATCATAAAACTGAAACCTCCAAAAAACTGTCATGCCTACAGACTTCAATGATGACGCCTGCTTTGCATCGTTTTCAAATGGTAGGCAGATAGGACTACTATTGTCGTCACAAAGATCAAACTGCAGAAATTAAATTGTTTTTGAACCTCCCAGAACATAACTCAAACAGAGCCAAAATTCCAGGACTAATTTTTTAAACAATCTGAAATCCTTTACTCGTGCCAAAATTCAAAATAGGTACCTTCCACCAGACCAGCCAGTATTGACGAGCCATCCTGTCGCACCATACTTCTGCATCTTATCGGCAAGCACGGCCGCATACCTGGTAGGGTGTAGCATGATGAATGCTGCCCCAAAGCAAGCTGAGAAAGTAGCCTGCGGCTCCTTAATACCGTCCTCTGTGCCAGCCACCTACATATTTTCCATTATCAACACATAGATAAATCAAACCACTTTGAAATTCTACGCCGATCCGATTAAGTTTCAATAAAATAGATTTCAAGGGTTAAACATAATATGAGTGTTTCTGTACCAGAGCAGTGTAGCCACTAATGAAATGGTACATAGTCTGAGGCAAATTCAGCTTGCTAACAGGTGGTAGGACGCCGAAGGCATCGCATGCTAAGAGAATAACATTCTTAGGCTGAGGCCCAACACAAGGGATCTTTGCGTTAGGGATGTACTCTATAGGATAAGCTGCTCGGGTGTTCTCTGCATGTTAAACACAAATTACTCTTACGCTTCAATAACATCTACAGCATCTTGGAGAGAATTCAGTAGCTTTTAAGATTATGAATAAGATCTTCATCTGGAGATGAATCTAAATGTGTTACCTGTGACAGATTTATCCGTGTAATCCACTTCACGAGTGTGCTCATCGAAAACCACATTCTCCAACACTGTGAATGACAACCAAAAAGTACATAAAAAGGGATCTGAACAATAGCCAGTAGGGAATTAATTCAAAAAAGAGGTGCACAGAGCAAAAGAGCAACTTAATCACCAGTTCCAAATTTAATGGCATTCCAGATATCAGGCTCCTTTTCCCGGGACAAGTCAATGCATTTTGCATAACAACCACCCTCAATGTTCGAAACACCATTGTCACTCCAACAATGCTCATCATCGCCGATTAAGAGTCTATTATGATCCGTGGACAGTGTGGTCTTTCCAGTACCTAGAAAAGACATACAAGAATGGAAATTTCAGCCATAACAGAAGTATGGTAAAAGATTATAGCATCACCATTCATATACTCATTATCGAGGTACTACTAATCAATAAGATTTAATTCCAAGAGGGCAAAAAAAGTGTGGATGCAGGTGGGCAGGTGGGTACGGGCACCACAATCTGTTGATCCATTTCATATTTCAACTTACCTGATAAACCAAAGAAGAGTGCCACGTCACCATCCTTGCCCATATTGCATCCAGAATGCAAGGAGAGGATTCCTCTTTTAGGCATGAGATAGTGCATCACACTGAAAAGACCCTTCTTCATCTCCCCCGCATACTGTGTGCCGAGGATAACCATTTCCCTCCTCGCGAGGTTAATGTCTATGCTGCTCGAGGAGGTCATGTAGTGTGTGTAACGATTACACGGGAACTGGCCCGCGTTGTATATTGTGAAGTCCGGATCACCGAAGTTCTCTAGCTCTTCAGGCGTGGGCCGGATACACCTGTCACCCACCCAGTTATCGTATGTACATACAACAGCTATGCGTACCAAGTATTTCACTCAATTCTCAAGATATTGATCCCCACTGTCTCGGAAGGCAAGAGGAGTTTTACTATTCTAACTAATATTTTTAGGTAATATAATGTAGGCAACGTCAAGATGGACTTATCTGGGAAATGGTACTGAGCCAGGGCTGGAGAATTAATTTAAAGTTTTAATATAAATGCTTACATGTTATGCATGAAGAGTGAGTGATACGCCCTTGCGGAGACAATCCGGACTTTGATCCTGTTCTCGGGATCCCAGTTCAGGAATTGATCATTTACAAACACCTAAAGCAAAAAAGAGGGAGAGATTTGCTTGACTTTATATCATGTTTGAATATCCATAACATTTGGAATTGATGAGAAAAGCAATAGCACAGTAGCAAATTAGTCTTTCAAGACACCGGTGCCCACTATACAAATCTTACAAGCATGGAAATTTGTCGTGATGGAGCGAATCTAAATGGGGATAATGAATGGGAGGGAAGCACACATGAAGAAAATGCCAGGATCTTAAGAGGATAAGCATATTAATCAGGACCACTATTCAAACATGTAGAATAGTCATTTATCAATACACACAATTTCAATTAGAAACATATAAAAAGGCTAAATTGAAAGAATGACCGAGGTTTGACGAGGTGTGCTGAATTTTCATGCTAATCATGAATTTTGGAGGCACATGTCATTGAGCTGCATCTTACCTAAGGGCATGTGACAGTGAAATCAATAGGCCATAAATTACAAGAGAATAGGTCCACTGTAAGAGATGTATGTTTAGACCCTACTATGATAGCAAGTAACAACAAATTGTTTTTTTTTATTTTTTATGAAAGAAGAAAGATAAGAGTATCCTAATCATTGATACTCACACTTCCCCATTGACCATGATCCCACCTAGAGGATTTGAATTAAATGACACTACGAGTCTCCAATTTCATTCAGAATCTCTTGGTGAGACCTAAAAGAACTTTTTTAACAGCATAATCTAACAAATAACAGTGTTTTAGTTATTTATACTCCACGTGATTAAGGAATCCACAATATTTTGTTCTCTTTTCTCCTTACTGTAATAGGAATAATAACATTAGATTTGTACTAGAAATCGACTAGTAACATGCAAAAGATTAAAGACCTAATTTCCTAGATAATGTTGGACAATAGATGGAAAGTAAGATAGGGTAGCATACAGGGCAATACTAGTACCTTCTCCAGAGAATTCAAATAATCAACGGCCCTCTCTCGGTTGACGAGAAATGTGTGCTCATCCATCTCAATGTTTGGTGAGCCCCTACACAAATACAGATCAAAAAAGAAGATTGAAGATTCGAAGACATAAATAAAATTACAAACAAGGACAACAATTTTTTTAAAAAAAGGTGAGAGTGAGAGTTCTTACTTTCCCCACCAGAGCTCTTCAGTGGTGGTGTCATCTTTCACGACTCGTTTGTCCCTCGGAGAACGACCTGTCTTGGCTCCCGACAAGGTCACCAATGCACCGGTGGATGCAATGAATGAACCCTTCTCATACTTAATGGCTTGCTCATACAATTCTACATGCACATGGATATATAAGAACATAAATGATGACTAACGTCCTAACAAAACTGTAAAAGTGTATGGAGATGCTCTCAACTATAGTACATTTCAAAATAGGCCCAAGGGATTTCAATATTTTCTGATCAATAACCCCCAACTTTCACCTGAGATTTTTTTTTTTTCCTTTTTTCAGAGAAGACACCTGAGATTTTAACTAAGAAAATTGATTATTCAATAAATTAAACAATGATACTACCAAATTTAATGATCCTATTAGCTCTTCTGTCGAATAGATAAGCCATTGATTTAAAAGAAATTCTGAACTCAACAGACTGAATTACAGAAAATCAAAAAGCTGAATGTAGAGGGGTTGTCAGACCCAAGATATTCTGGGGTCAACATAGTCCATAGTTGAGAGGAAACTGTTTTTTGCACCCATTACTTCCATAATCCTCCAAACCCCCATTACATCTCATACTGCGATCTCCGCCATCCAACCACCACAAACAAATTCGTTGTGAATAATAAATGGTGGAAATTGAAGCATGAGATATAATGAGTGGACAGCAGGATGCGGTGGATGCGGTGCACGCGTAGTACAGATACATCTTTGGGGTCGTCGGCAAAAATTTCTCATGTAGTTAAGGGGTCTACGACTCTACATACAATGTTACCAACTAACATAATGATTGGAAGCTGCAATAATAAGATAAAAGAGGCATGTATACCAGCAGGGAAGAGGTTGTGGAGGAAATGGGTGAACTTGAGGGAACTGTCGGTGACATTGATGGCGGGCGTGAAGTAGTGGTGGTGATGCGCCGCGCTTGCCTTGGGTGTCGTCTCGGCCTTTCTTGCTGGATCACCTTTCACCACATTCGGCCCTGTCTCCCGGGTCAGGGACGCCAATGATGCACTGTCAACATAAAATACAATAATGTACAACTGATGTAAATTTAGCACGTGGAATTAAATTAAAAAGTTCTCGAGAATATTGTTTTTATTAATTGTTGAAATATTTGCTAATACATATAACGCTCTTAACTTATGTGTATGAACCGGTCAAAGACTTCAATACTATGTATGCTACTACTTAAAAAATGGAACAGCACTTCCAAAAATTTCGACGCAATGCATACGCGAAATCCTTTGGATTCCCATAGCGGGTTATGCAAATTTCATAGTCAAATGATGTTGGAAATATAATTTGTATCGTTATGCAATATGAGAATACATGATTAGATGTTGTAAATCCTATGTAGAATAACTGTACGGCTGACATCCTTAAAAAACTTATGGATTTCATATTCAAGTCAAACTTAGGAGCTTGAATATGTTGGTGCATGCAAGCCTATGACTTGTTACAAATAAAAACAAAAAAAAACAAAAAAAACAAAAGAACAACCGGATTGCGTTGAGTCAAGTTTTCTTCCAGACATGGGCAAATAATTTTCAAGAGCAAAGAAGTGGACAAATTTTTAATGTTCAAGATGAAAAGAAACGAAAGAGCTGGCCGCCTTGAATCTTCACATTCACTTTGAACGCGGTAGACACAGGAGAGTATCTACCGCAAATGGACCTCTCCTACAGTCCTACTCAAATCTAAAGCAGGTCCCATATAATTGCATTATCACCACCAGCCTAAGAATCGACCCATTCCCCGTCTCCCCAGTCCTCTCCGAGTATATATCAAACAAGACGTCAAATCGTCTCGTGTAGATGGGTCATCCGTACACCCATCCAGTCAGAATGCGACACACAGCTACTAACCAAAAATGGATTCGCCACCTGGTGAAACGAGTCAATGAAATAGTTTGTAGTTTCTACCAACCTGCAGTTTTGATTTATCGGGTCTTCTAAAATTGACCTGGCAACGATTTCTCTCTTTTATATAGGCCACAACTTGTGTGGGATGGCTCGCGCAGGAAACGTGCTTTTTTTAAATATTATTTAGGACGTTTGGACTTTGGTGACATTGACACTAAAAAATAAAAAGAAAAAAAGCAAAGTCTACAACTAAATTATAAACTCTACAGTCCCTCGTCTAAAGGTTATTATAGGGTTTAATCTTTAGGACTTGCTAACCTTTGTTTTTTTAATTTTAATTAAACAAATGATAAAATGAGTAGACAAAAAAAAAAAAAAACTTTTGGCAGTAGCCTGTTGGGAGTGCTAGAATTACAGTGCAAAGTGAGCTGGAGATCTGATGTTACCCTTAAAAATAACCCAGGGATCCTATAACACCATCGTTAGGAATCCTACAACACCATCATTAGGACCAATTAATAGTTCACTAAATTTTAGGAGGCCCTAGGAACAAGGATTATAAGATTATAGTCCTCCTTGGTTCTAAATTTAGCATTCGTCAGAAAATTGTAACCCTTACAAATAAGGTTATAAGATTATAGCACTAGGATGAAGGATTATAAGATTATGACTCTTCTTAGTTCTAAATTTAGCATTTCTCAGAAAACTATAGCCCTTCCAAATATACGATCCATCTAAAAAGCCAATATACGATCTAAATCCAACTAATAATTGACAACCTAACTTAGAAATAAAAATATCTAGTTAAATATTTTATTTTGTAAGAAAATACAAAAATTAATTTGTTAAGTATTATTTAAACTAAAGTTATCATATTATTTTTAAATGAATATTTACTATTGCAGAGTTTAAATAGGCATACTTATGAATAAGCATTTTCACTTCCTAATAAAGTAGATAAAATAAAGTTATAACCCTAAAGAAAGACAAATTAACCATAGAGGGTCCACAACTAAATTTTAGAAAACTCTATTTTAAGGAAAAATATTAAGAAAAATAAAAATAGACTATTACTTAAGAGCTCTCTATATATCATCAATCCAGTGAATATTTTAAATAAAAAATCATTAAGGGTTAATTTCAAAATAAACAGTGGCAAGAAGTTTGCTTTATAGTTCTTTTTCGCTTTTTCAGCTTAAAGTAATAATATTGGTTCTTTTACTTTTAGCTTAAAATATATCTTTAATATTTACAAATATTATACTTTTGTTCTAAATTAATTGTCTAAGAAGATATATTGTTTATTTCTTGTATAATAATCATTTATTTCTCTGTATGGGAAATATATATATACAATAATAACTCACTCATTTTATTTTATTTTCTGTAGGATTAAAACGATCTGTTTAATTAATTTTCTTTAATTGCAACTAAAGTTAACTTTTCTTTTTTTATTATTATTTCTTAATCTGTTCGTCTTGTTTATGCTGCTGCCCCACAAAGGATCTACAAAATCTGCTGAAAAAACTACGGTCCTGATGCGTCCGTCCCGCATCAAAAAAAATCCATCGGACGGCTCTCCCGCCGTCACCGTCCTCATATGTCCCATTCCGTTCTCTTTCGACGCATTTCTCGGGAATTGAGCATTATTAATTAATCACCCATCAATAAGTAAACTAATTAGTAGATGATTAATATGGAAATCGGAGAGAAAAGAAGGGGGTGAAAATGGATTTTGAATGGTGAGACGTATAGACCTGATGGATTGGAGCTGGAGCTGCTGGCGGTCCTCCTCGGAGATGGTGGCGAACGCGGCTGTCGCGGCGGCGCCGGCGCCGTCCTTGATGGGGGTGGTGGGCGCCGATCGCTTCCGCTGCAGCGAGTGGAGCTCGTCGATCGTCTGCGCCTTCACGGAGGGGCCGCTGTCGTCGTGGCAGATGCCGTTGTTGTTCTCCTCTTTCTTCGATTGGCCGCGCGTTTGGATCCGCGGCAGCGCGTTGCGGGCCACCACAACCCCCTGCGCGAAGCTGAAATCCCCGTTCTCCGCCGCCATCCTTAGTTAATTAATTTCCTAAAAGCCCTATCACGATCGATCCCCAATTCGATCAATTCCGAATCCAATTAAACCAATTATTTATGACGGTTAATTATCG
Organism: Puya raimondii; assembly: GCA_016920855.1. Taxonomy (NCBI): domain Eukaryota; kingdom Viridiplantae; phylum Streptophyta; class Magnoliopsida; order Poales; family Bromeliaceae; genus Puya; species Puya raimondii. The sequence continues at coordinate 51,053,962 of JABWPP010000050.1, read as the reverse complement.
AGAGATTGTGATCGAAATTACGGCCTCGCGTACCTTGACGAATAGCGAAGAAATCGCCCCCCAAAATTAAGCGAAAATAGGAAGAATAAATTAAAAGACGAAGAAGAAGAAGAAGATGGGAGCGATCATGCGATGGAAAGGCATACAGCAGAGTAATGAGCTCGAGAAGACATAAGAGGAGAGGAGAAGAGAGGAACGGGAAATGATGGGTGGGTGGGGAAAGAGGAGTGCTCCGCACCGCCTTTTAAAGGCCCGAAACTAACCCTAGGGTCAACTTTCCAACCCCTGTAGGGTTTAGAAATTCTAACCCTGGTAGGGTTAAATTAGTCCCCACTCCCCAGAAGGGAGAGAAAGGGTAGTCGCCAAAGTGCCAAAATTCGCATTGAGTGCGGCGAGGAGGTGTCACTACTGTATGTGCGATGATCTGGCTCGTCGCATAGAAACTTGCCCGTGCGGGCGTACGCAGGGTGGGACAGACATACAGGGCTATGCCAGTGGGTGGTACAATGCATTATGCATCTCGTGAGGACCGTTTTATTTTATTTAATGGTTGACTAGCCAACGCCGGGACCCGAGAGGCCGAGAGGCCGAGAGGGAGGGGTGGCGACTCCGAAACAAGTTGCAACGGTCGTATGTGATATGTCACGGTCGCAGCGAGGCTGACATGTGGGGACCACGTGGGTGGCATTGCGACCGTGACACCGAAGGGTTCGGGGTTTTGCGCTGAGGGGGGTGTGACATGGATGGATAGGAAGGAATAGATGACAGCCTAAACGCGTTTAGGGGCTCTGCTAATATATATAGACCATATACGTTGTAGGACGTGGAGGAATTAAAAGCACTTAACATTAATTAATATCTATTGACATTCCGTTAAATCGAATCGGGTGCATCATAATCGGACTCGATTCGACGATTATTATATTGTCTAATGGCAGTAGACTTAATTTCGCTAAAATCTATTCGACATAATCTTCTACTTATATATTAAGGTGTTAGTATTCCTTATAAATATACGGGTGATTCTCTTATAAATTCGTGAGTAATTTATGAGCCATCTTGTAATAGAGAAACCACATTCTCCATTTATCTATTGCTTCGAGAGAATTTTGAACAATAAATTAGAAATCTAGCTCGTTCATAACTCGATCTACCGTGGATTTGAAGTATTAGAAGCGCTTCGTGGACGATCCAAGAACACGTGAATCGATCTCTATGATTCGAAACTTATCGCGTTCTAGCCCGATGCTAATCTTTCTATCTAGTAAATTACCGTTTCTGCGGCTATCCTCCACCGTCGACTAAGCAACTACTAATGAGTAATTAATGAATCCACAATTCACGCGGCGACTCGTATAATTAACCGGACTCTTCTGGCATGCGTGCCCGAGTGTACCCCAAAACGTTCCCTGTGGAGGGGTTGAATTACAGCTGTAAACTCAACCCCATTTCTGAGGCCGAAGGCTTGTGTGAACGATACGCGCAAAAATTCGAATCTCTAGACTCTTGAACAACTGCATAAAATAAAAATTCTTCATAAACATCTCTTTATAATTCTAATCATCCAAGAATTATATTTTCTTGAGTAAAATTTTAAATATATATATATATATATATATATATTTTTAACAAGAGAAAGATAGCTAGCTATCTCCTTCGTTCTTATTTTTTAGAAATGAGCTCAATGAGATAAATAAAACAATTAGTATTCAAAATTGAAATTTCAGATGTCAACCATCAAATCTTTAGCTGACTACGCTAGGTAGCATTTCGTAAAGCGTAATTGATTAGAACTCTATGATCGGTATGCTTAGCTTCCAAATACGAAATCTAATTATTTTATTATATATATATATATGTCGACTAAAATGTTTATACATGCTTTCACAATTTCATAAATGATGTAAGTTATGTGGTACATCTATTTCTCTCAAGAGAAAAAGGTAGCATAATATTTGTTTTATTTTTAAAAAATATAAATTTAGCTATAAATGTGAAGCAACTAGATTTTAAACTTGCGACCTCAAGTATCATCTATTAATATTTTTTTACCACTTACGTTTGAAAGAATGGATAGTTACAGGGTACACGTTATGGTATCGATACAGAAAAATGATAAGGCCCTTATCCTTAGGAATTTCGTAGGCTTCTCTAAAAACCAGGTCGTATCAAATGCTCCAACCCATATGCATCCAATTTGCTAAAGACCATAGTCGATTTGCCGTTAATTAACCAGGACGCACTGAAAGCTTTAAGTAGGGCTAACCTCCTAGCGACTTCTTGGACTGAGCTCCTTTAAGCGACTGTCTTTGTTTTTTTTGTTTTCTTTTTCCCTCTATTCCTTTTTCTCTTCTCCTTCCTCCCCCCTTCTGTTTCTTCCCCTTCGGAGGCCGCAGCTGCTTCCACTTTGTAAGCTTAGTTCATTTTACCTAATGAATGAAGCAGGTAGCTTGCTATCTTATTCTAAAAAAAAATTAACCAGAATCAACCACGTACTCGGTATGCATTTAATACGTACGGGATAGGGAATAGACGATGTGGTGCATGTGACGTCCAAACGCGTGAAATGCTGCATCTTTATCCGAACCCGGGGAGTTATTAAGCAGCGGAGAAAAGTATTCGTCTCGTCTAATTAGAGTCTGCATTCCGCCGAGCCCTAATGCCGACTTCATCCCAATCCATCTGGTGAAGGTTTCGGTAGATCTCCTGGCTCCTGCTCGCTCACTAACACCAAAAACACTTACTAATTAATTAGCTGGCACCCACCAGCGGATGGGAGCTAGAGACGGCGCTTGAATGGTTGATTTATTGGATGTTTGCTGTTCGTTAGGGATCAGCAAAGATCGGCACCGTCGGCCCGCTGATCGTGTCGTGCGCCGGGTGTGGAGGAACCACGTCAGCAGATGTGGGACCCAAGGGCACGTCCTACGTTTCGAGGATAAGAAACGTGAGTAACATTGACATAACGTAACGTTATTGTTATTCGGGGGCCGCTAAATGTATCTCATAATATTATTTTTATATATTATTTAATATATGTTAATATATATTGTAAATTTTTTAATTAAATTGACACAGTTGCTTCGCTGGTGAGATTATCATCACATGTTTTGCATTTTCCCTCTCCCTCAGTGTACGGTATTACTAGCGGACAAACAGAAGAGGAAAGGTGACGTCATTTTCTCTAAACTCACGGCTCCGTTAGGTAACGATACAAAGCGGTGCTGATGAATGAAAGAGGGAGTGACGTCGCTTTCATGCACTGCAGATACCGTCGACCTGCGCGTTCCGCCTGAACTCCGAAGGAGATCGAGAGCCGTTAACTGATTGATGTGAAAATGCCCAGTCACACCCTCGACCTGCAACATTGTGCAATAAAACCTTTCTATTATATTTATTTATTTATGGTAAAATTATATGTCAATTACTGAACTTTGGACTGTGCTAAAATATTTAAATTTTATATTTAATATTTTAATTTATTTAATTTCAATTATTTGATAGGGCTTCTCCACAATAAAATTTAAACACATCAAATATTTTTAAAAAAAATTAGCCACGTAAATTATATAAAATACTCAAATCAAGCTCTGTAACATAACCAATATGTTCAAATTCTAAATTTAAAAAATATTATAAATAGTTTAAAAAATAAATCAAAAGATCAAATAGAAATGTTAATAAATTTGAATTTTTAAAAATAAATTAATCAGATCAAAATGAATTACAGTCTAGGCGAGGAGGAAGTCAACTGTGTTGCACTTGCACTATATCAGCAATAACAAGCCAATCATATCTCTCATTTTAGAAAAAAAATTACAATAAAAATATTTTTTATAATTATGATGTGATGGATTAATCGAAAAAAAATTATTTGATTGGTTGGAAACGCCACGTTTTCACCAATATAATTCGTACATTTAAAAAAAAAATTAGAGTGTCAATGTACTTTTTTTTTCTTTTAATCGATTATTTCTCTTGATTGTCACCCTGTTTCAATCAGAGGGAGAGAGAGACGCCACCCTGTTTCAATCAGAGGGAGAGAGAGACGCCAAGATGTGACGTGGGGTACTGTTTGATTCACGAATAAGCTATTTTAGATTATTTCTGGAATATGTATAATTTTTAGAATAAGCAGGAATAAAATTAATTTTGCGTTTGAATGAAAACTGAGTTTTTCTCGGAAATAAGAAAATAACGTTTGGATAGTTAGATTGGAATAGTAAGGGTAAGAATAATTATAGTTTTAACATAATAATATTTTATCTAATTAATTAATACAAAATATTAATTAAATAATAATTCAACTTATTTAATTTACTAATTAATCATGAATATTGCTAAATAACCCTAAATGTTAATTAATAAATTAATTAATAATTAATAATTTAATTTAATTAATCACAAGTAAATTACTAAATCAATAAATAAATTAGTTAATAACAATCAGATAGTTAAATGAGTCAAAATATTAATTAATTAATCAATACAAATATTGATTATTAAATAAGTACACTAAATAATTAATTACTTAATTAGCAAATTAATTAGAATAATAAATTGATTACTCAAATAGTTAATTAAAATATTTATTAGAGTAATAAATTAAATAGTTAATTATTTATCTAGTTGATTAGCAAATAAATTAATATATAATACATTAATTAAATAATATTTTATTACTAATTTAGTAGAAGTATAATGGTGGAACAACAATTCCACCCTCTTAACGGGTTATCCTAGGATAACCCGTTAAGAGGAGAATTGCCAAAAAAAATTTGTTTGGGGATAAAGAGAGGAATAAGGTTCTCATTCCCCTTATTCTCCTCTTTATCCTTGAACCAAAAACTTTCCCCGCATGATCCTCCTAATATGTTTTTTCTTAAAAGAAAAATTGACGGGCTATAGATTAATAGAGCAATGCTACACCGGCCGTCCCTAACGCAAGTGGCAAAGGACTTGGTGGTTGGTACCCGAGGTCTTAAGTTCGAATCCTAGTTGATTCACAAATTGAGCTAAGCTTATTTCTAAAGAAATAAACGAAGCGGGATAACATACTATCTTTCTCTCAAAAAAACATAAAATAAAAATAGAGCAATGCTACTGTACGGTATACATTTTATACTCTTTCTATTTAAAAATAATTATTTTTTAATTATTATATTATTTTTTTACTATAATTTATTTAAATTTTTGTGGATAATTAAATTAAAAGGGTAAGATCTACACCAATCTCATAACCCGCTAGAAGTTAAAGTTGGGGTGCACATATGAAATTGATAAAAGTTAAATATTAACAACGGTTTATCAAAGTTAAATATTTATGAATTATTTGACGCTGCTTGTGTAAGAACAATGTAACGAATTAACTAGTCAACTCACCGTAGAAGATACATAGAAAGCCTCAAAACATTTGAGGAAGCCGTAAGTAGTAATTAATTAATAATTTGAAGCATACACTTGGTCAGAAATTTATCCAATACGTAGCAAATAAATAGCTACGCCCGATATATATAAATTATAGTCAGAAAGATGCAGCAAACGTAACACAAGCTAATAAAACATGCACGCCTTTTGTTGATTTGGTCACGATGATATGGTTTGTTTTATGGTATCCAGTGTGTGAATTAATTTGATTAATGGACAAACCCTGCATACATATATAGTGCATTATTAAGGCTTATTTATTGCTATTAATTTCAGTATCCGTACAAAATTGGGAAGGGCATTCGCATGAATGGGTCAACATATACATGTTGATGATCCGAACCACAGCTAGTGCATTTAACAAACAGATTTCATCAAAAAGGAAAAAAAGTAAGAATGTTCAACATCATCTTATTACCCGATCTAATATTAATTATTACCAAATCTCATCCAAACTAAACCCTATATAATTAGACCCTAAATTTTGCCGACTGTATCCTAGCTGATCAGAAAAGTTGAATAGTGACGCAGTCAAAAAATAATAATAATTAGGATTAATTTTTTAAAATTTTTAAAAATTTTATTTTTGGTGATTTTATTTTATTATAGATTTTTTTTCTATAAAAATAGTTTTCTAAAAAATAGGAACATGATTTTAGATGTTTTTAATTAGTATTAAATATATTTGTATGAAAGAAATTGATAAAATTTTAAATTTTGATTTATAATAGGATTCGGATATCGTCGCTATATAAACGTAGCGTTTAATTAATATAATTAATTTTTTTAGAGTTGATTAATAATATTTTTCTTGGTGTCGAAAAATTATATTTTTTTGTGTATTTCTTTCCGTTTTCGCGCTTCTTCTACCTTAACATGGCTTAGGCATGCGCCAAATAAGTTCACCAAATAGTGGCGAAAATTTGGACCTGGTATAGTTTTGGTGGATCTACAAACTCTTATTTTCATGAAGACCATTATTTTTTTCCCCCTTGCAATGCGACGGACTAAGCTTATATATATATTTTATCTCCCTTTTGTATTATACATGCGAATTCGGTATAAAAAAAAAAAAAAAACTCCCTTCTATACATAAACAATTTTGTATGGGTTCCATATCCGATCTCTTTCACTTCCAATTTATAACCAAGTAATAATAAAAGTATAAACAGAATGGAAAATATAAATAAGGGTTTAAATTATAAATAGAATGAATGGTAAATGTAAAAGCTAGAAATAAATAATATAATTATAAAATTTGTATATAATAGAAAAAGCTTGGTCCTTCCGCATGCGATCTCTTTCACTTCCAATTTAGAACTATTAATTAATATGCTACGGACTGACAGTATTCGGCCGGGCACACGAGCTAGGAGAACACGGGGCTAACTTCATACTGTATTCCATTCTACGTATGCATGCGCGTCGGTACAAGTAGATACTATGTATGCGCGTCGGTACAAGTAGAAGTAGATACTATGTGTGCGCGTCGGTACAAATAGAAGTAGATACTATGTGTGCGCGTCGGTACAAGTAGAAGTAGATACTATGTGTGCGCGTCGGTACAAGTAGATCGAAGTAGATACTATGTGTGCGCGTCGGTACAAGTAGAAGTAGATACTATGTGTGCGCGTCGGTACAAGTAGAAGTAGGTACTATGTGTGCGCGTCGGTACAAGTAGAAGTAGGTACTATGTGTGCGCGTCGGTACAAGTAGAGGCCCCATGGACTGAACGGACCCTTTCAGCTACTTTCTCAGTGCCTTCCCCAGTTGCTACTTACAATAATCATATGTAATAATAATATATATCCACATAGTGACATAGATATGATACACGTTATCCACAAAAAATATTGCAGTAGATCGATCGAGTATGGCATTCTTTCCACGTAATCCAATGCCGTTTAGAGCGAGAGAGATTTTTCGGGTTTGTTGGGACCGAAGAGATGCTTACTGAGGGAGGTGAGATGCGTGCCCCTATGTGGCTATGCATTTGCCTTTTTTTTCCGCCCTATATATATATATATATATATATATATATATATATATATATATATATATATATATATATATATATGCTTTTGTCTCAGAGTGGGTGGGGATCCATTCATTTAGGTAGTGATAGAGAAACAAATTAGCTACTAGGAATACACACATAAGAGTGACTGAGGGGGAAAAGAAAAAAAATCAGGTTGGTGAATGAATATATTTGGAATCTTTTTTTTGGCAGAACATGTGGCCGGATAAAGAAGAGGGGTTCGGGCTGGGGGAGGTTCATCGATTCCTCTCTCTCTCTCACTCTCACTCTCTCTCTCCTCCTCCTTGAGTCCTTTCTCTTTTCTCGCTCTCCTGCCTCCACGTTTTTGTGTGGAGCCAAAGATAGTGCCGAGAAGATTGTGGCAGCATTATTCATTGATAATTAAGTCATGTAATAAAAACAAAAGGTAAACTTCAAATTGCTCCTCTATTTTTAGCTTATTTTTACTTCCCTACTCTCTGGTTTAAAAATTTTACTTTGTTCTTCTATGATTTAATTTTTATTTTACCGAAAAATTAAATGTCAAATAGGCGTTAAAATGAAAATTTTACAAAAATTATATGGTGATAAAGTGAATGATTCACTAAACCGTAGGAAGAAAGTGTAAATTTTTTGAATTACAAAATGACAACATAAAAGCTAAAGGACAAGGATGTAAAGTGATACTTTTTATACTACGGCATGATAAAGTAAAAATAAGTTATACCAAAAGGAGTTGTGACCGTCTCAGTCGCAAAGATAAAGAGCTATACAAAGCAGAAGTTCTAAGAGGGCGAAATTTGTACCTTTTGTGAACTTTCCTACTGTAGTGAAGTCTAAAGACCAATTTTTTGTATAATTGAGAGTTGAAATTCGAATAATCTTGCAACTTTAGTGCCAAAATAAATACTGATATATACAACTTTCTGGAAGTCATGAATTCAATATCCAATATTCACAAAAATAAACCGGTCTGCCTTGAATGGTGTAAGCAATGTAAAGCAATAAAGAGGAGTAAAGTCTAAGCAAAAAACTCTACAACAACATAGAAAAAGTGAAAAACTCATCCAAAAAAAAATTAATCAAAAGTTGTTGGATTTTGCCACAAGTGGATAAATTTAAGTTGACGCGAGTAAAGTGTGTCGAACAAAATTTTCCAATATTGCAGCTTCCCCCATCGAACAAATATTTAATTGGCGAATTTAATCTTTTGGGAGATATTGGAGAATATATATCAGATGGGATTGGCACGTGAGGACTAATGTCGGTCCCCCAATAAATGGGTACTTGAAAAACAGCCATTTAATTTTAATTTTTTTTGGTCCTTTAATTTTTTGTTCTGCTGTTTGTCTGTCTTTTTCGACCGAGGCCTAGTTGCCTCACTGTTTGTGCTAAGTTTATTTTTCGAATGAATGAAAGGGTTAGCGTACTATCCTTTTCTAAAAAAAAAACAGTCATTCCTCTCCTCATTTCACCATCCGATTCGTTTTCGATTTTCTTAGGTACCATAGATCAAAAGAATGATATGATAAATGAAACCGGAAAAATATCCTATCCGATTTTTCATGAGCAGAGAAAAAGTATGGGGCAACTCTCTTTACAAAAGTTTTAACAACCAGTTGTTGAACTTAATTTGATGCCATCACCATGGTGGCAGTATTTTGAAAAATTTTCTTTTTTTCTCCAACAAATCAAAATTTTGTTTCTCTATAATTTGAGGGCCTAAACGGTCTCCTTTGAATTGGATCATGGAGAGAAAATGCTTCTTTTGGGAAAATACTTTTTGTTTCCTTTTTTTCCTCCTAATTTGAGTTTGGAGAGAAAATGCCAACGAGCATCTTTACCGAGAAGAATTTAGACATGAATGGTCATGGAGGAATAATCTTTTTACTGAGGATAATTTATTATCTTCCATCTTGTTAATCATTTCTAAATTTTCATTGCTACATTCCTTGCGAAAAGATATGGTATGCCATATATTGTAGTAGCACTGTTATGAACTGCTGTGTTCTCGAATGGAAAAGTCATCGAATTCTCTCACAGAGTTTCTTAACATTTCTAATTTGCGCCTAATTACATTAACTTATGGCATACATTTTGAAACTCAGTGGTGAAGAACCAAAATTCAAGGCCTTTGTATCATCAGCATCAAAAAACAAAAAACAAAAATCACCACTGCATAGACTTGTCGGTACAAAACTAAACAATTTCAACGGAAACGCCCACAATGGTGTTCAAATTTGCACCGTTGCACTCCTGAGCGCACCAGTCAAATCAGAGGTCCCATTTTTTGGAAAAATTTCCCTGCACGTATCTACCTTGAAAGGAATAGACAAAAGGGAGTGGAAGATGTCTTTCCCCTTTCGAAATCTTTGTTATGTTTTTGAGGGATTTGCATGCTATTGAAAAGGTAGTCAATGTCTTTCTCCTTTTGATATCTTTGTTAGGTTTTTCGGGGGATTTGCTATTGAAGAGCTAGTAAATGTCTTTCCCCTTTTGATATCTTTGTTAGGTTTTGGAGGGATTTGCTATTGCAAAGCCAGTGAAGTACTGCAGGTAAAGGACCACGTTTCTTGTTCATGAGCAATGCTATCTATACGTTCTAAAAAAAAGTATAAATCTTATACTCTTTTTATCCATAGGACAATATGACTTGTTTAACTCTCCTCTCCTGTTCTTTTTTGCCCTCCTTTCTAAACAAACTGAACCGAAGAGTCAATCTAGTCTCCGTACCTCTTCTTAATAATAGAAAGAGAAATACCAAGCCCAACAAGCCTTTCTCCGGCGCTGGTCCAGATCGCACGTGTGTTCCGCGTACGCACGCATGTCCTTACAATCTAAGTCTTCTTCACTGTAAGCAAAGGGCTCTACACGTACGACAACGAGTGCTAGTTCAATTAGGGAGCGACCAAATGGGCCTAATATAACCCATTCAGAATCGCATCTATTAGTTCACGTTTCCATTTTGTTCCCGAGAGAGGCCCGTATGGGTAGTCACAGCCGAAAACAAGCAAATCGTCAAATTAAAGAGAAGAAGTGGAGAACGAATTAGATTGTGAATTTAAAGGGAGGAGAGAGCTATTTTTCATTACTCAGCAAAAAACAAAAAAAAATAAGCCAGTGAGTTTGCTCCAAGTTTAACTATTATGGATTGCTCAAGACAAAAAAAAAAAAAAAAAAAAAGAAATATCCCTTGCCTTAACCAAAAAAAAAAAGAAGTAAAAGGTAAATTGCGCCTAGCAATGGAAACTTTCCATTTTGGGCTATTCACGAGAGTTACTATTTTCGACTTTACCTAAAAAGGAAAGTTCCGCAATTTTACCGATAACGGAAGGTTAATGATCGGAGATGGGCGTGCTCCGGCCCATTAAAGCAAAATGGTACAATACCAGCCCATGAAATCTAATGGTAATGCTATATAAACAAAATGGGCCTTAACGGGCCGGCCCAGGTCCCACTTCGGTTCTCTTTGTGCCGTTTTGGATAAAATTACCGGGCTTTCCATTTTAGGTAAAGTCGAAAATAGTAACTCTCGTGAATTGCCCAAAATGGAAAGTTTCACTACGGAGGCCAGAAATATACTGGTCATATTTTTTTTTTACCTTTTTTCTTATAAAAATAAAAATGCATGGGAATTTCTTTTTCTTGCTTTCTTTTTCTTTTTTTTTTCTTTTTCCCTATTCCGGAGGAATAATGAATGAGAGATAATCTTACTTTTGAGGTAGCAATATCAAAATGGGAAGATTCACCACAAGTTTTCTTTTTTTTTTTCTTTTTTCTTTTTAACCAGATTGTACAGAAATAAAAGAGAGTAGACTTTTAAAATTTTGATATTTTAATTTTACTATACTTAAATTTGATCTAAGTACCTTTTTGGTATAATTTAATAGCATTTCTTTGTGCCTTTTATTAATTGGGACATTAGAAAGTAATGAAAATTTAGATGGTAAAGTAAAATTTTTTAAATTTTAGGTATCTATTTAAAAATTACATGCGTTAGTTCACATGTTTAATAGAATATGCCCTAAAACGAGTCCAGGGGTCTCAATGTAAAGTAAAATAATTTACATGCATCATGAATTTAATTTTTTTTAAAAAAAAGGAAAAAAAAAGAAGTAGAGGGGTCTCAATGTAAAGTAAAATAATTAAATGGCCTATGTCACAAATGGCCACTACTTGAGTGGGCCTTCATGCATTTTTGCTGAGGAAAAAACGAGTATCTGGGCTAAGGTGGGTGATTGGGCTGAGTTGTTATTGGGTTATGGGCCATCACACCTCCTCTTAGATAGAAGGGCAAATACTGTAGGGCCCAGCCCAACCATGAAAGCGGTTAAACCTAGCCCAGTAATAATAAGGCGTTGGATTTGATTAAATGGGCCTACACTCTGAGCCCATAAAAAATGCTCAAGCATATAACATGATTAAATGGGCGCACCTTAATGAATGGGCCGTTCCTAGGCCATCTCGCTCCATGCGTGGGCCGTTCCTAGGCCCATTTAGCTATATATGTAAATATTATACTGTACTTTGTATACTTTGTATATTATAGTGTACTCTTCAACATTGATATCTTTTTTTTTTGGTTTTTTGACTGAGATCCTTTTAGCTTTTGACTTTTTTTTCCTGAGGTGGAGTGATTTTGGTCAAAAAATTTAAATGTATCAGAATCTAATATTAAAAAAAGAAAAGAAGTGGAGAGGTCTCACTGAAAAGAAAAATAATTAAATGGTCTACTTAAAAAATGGCCAATACTTGAGGGGGCCTTCATGCATATTTACCGAGAAAAAATAGGTTGTGTGCTAAACTGGGTTATTGGGCTGACTTGTTGTTGGGTTAACGGGCCCTCACACCTCCTCTTAGACCGAAGGGCAAATACTCTGGAGCCGGAGTTAACTAAATGGGCCCGCTCGTTGAGCCCAGTAACAAATGGGGGCGGAAGTGCACTTTCCTTAAATGGGCCGGATCAGCTCGTTTTTGGCAAAATCGGGGAGGCTTTCCAATTTAGGTAAAGTCGGAAATAGTAACTCTGGTTAATAGCCCCAAATGGAAAGTTTCACTTGCGGGACCATAATTTGCCCCCCTTTTTTTTTTCTATACATAGCTTATGTCAATATTTTCTAAAAGTGACCGACCGTTCCTAGCGCAAGTGACAAAGGACTTGGTGATTGGTACCCAAGGTCTCGAATTCGAATCCTCACATTTTCAGCAAAGTTTATTTCTAAATGAAATAAACGAAGCGGGTAGCATGCTACCTTTCTCTCTAAAAAAAAAAAATCTAAAAGTGGAATATCTAAAATTAGTTTTAGGGCATTTTCAATTAAACAGGTGAACTTAAAGCGTGTAAATTTTTAATAGATACCTAAAATTTAAAATTTTTAATTTACCATCTAAATTCTAATGTCCCAATTAATAAAAGGCACAAAGAAATGTTATTAAATTCTACCAAAAAAGTACTTAGATCAAATTTAAATGCACCGTTAGAATAAAATTATAATATCTAAGTCTTAAAAGTTCACTCTTTTTTTTATGTACAATCTGATTAAAAAGAAAAAAAAAAACTTGTGGTGAATCTTCCCATTTTGATATTGCTACCTCAAAATTAAGCGTTTATCTCTTTTTTATTATTCCCCCAGAATAGAAAAAAAGAAACAAAAAGAAACAAAAAGAAATTTCCATTTGGGAAAATAATTTATGACCAGTATATATTTCCGATACCAGTAGTGAAACTTTCCATTTTTGGGCAATTCACAAGAGTTACTATTTTCGACTTTACCTAAAATGGAAAGCCCGGTAATTTTATCCAAAATGGCACAAGGATAACACAATGTGTAAGGAGAGCCGTAGTGGGACCGGGACCGGCCCATTAAGGCCCATTTTATTTATACAGCATTACCCTCTCAGATTTCGTGGCCTGTTATTGGACCATTTTGCCTTAGAGAAGGCTTTAGTATACACTTTCCCTTAGTGGGCCGGATCGGGCCCAGCTCCGATGCTCCTTATTTCACCATGTAATGGTTCTTTCCGTTTTTGGTAAAATTGCGGAACTTAAAAGCCAAATATAATATCTATTTATAGATATTTGCTAACATTCCTCACATATGATGTGTATTAATTTCTTGAGAAAATTAAAAACTTATATACCTTTTATAAAATATTTATGTATCCAAACATGAACGAAAGAAATATGATTAGAAATGAAGCACACCGACCCTGTAAGTTGAAAAGTTTCCATTCATTAAGGTGCACGCCCATTTAATCATGTTATATGCTTGGGCATTTTTTATGGGCTCAACGAGCAGGCCCATTTAATCAAATCCAACGCCTTATTATTACTGGGCTAGGTTTAACTGCTTTCATGGTTGGGCTGGGCCCCACAGTATTTGCCCTTCTATCTGAGAAGAGGTGTGATGGACCATAACCCAATGACAACTCAGCCCAATCACCCACCTTAACCCAGATACTCGTTTTTTTTCTCGGCTAAAATGCATGAAGGCCCACTCAAGTAGTGGCCATTTGTGATGTAGACCATTTAGTTATTTTACCTTACATTGAGACCCCTCGACTTCTTTTTTCCTCTTTTTAAAAAAATTAAATTCACGATGCATGTCAGATTATTTTACTTTACATTGAGACCCCTGGACTAGTTTTAGGGCATATTCTATTAAACATGTGAACTAAAGAATGTAATTTTTTAATAAATACCTGAAATTTATAATTTTTAATTTACCATCTAAATTTTCATTACTTTCTAATGTCCCAATTAATAAAAGGCACAAAAAAATGCTATTAAATTATACGAAAAAGATACTTAGATCAAATTTAAATGCACCATTAGAGTAAAATTATAATATCAAAATTTTAAAAGTTCACTCTCTTTTATTTTTGTACAATTTGATTAAAAAAAAAAGAAAAAAAGAAGAAAACTTATGGTAAACTTTTCCATTTTGATAATGCTACCTCAAAATTAAGCGGTATCTCTCTTTTATTATTCCTCCGGAATAGAAAATAAAAAGAAAAAAAAAAGAAAGAAAAAAAATTCCCATGCGTTTTTATAAACAAAGGAAAAAAAATTTACGACTATGCCTCAGTAGTGAAACTTTCCATTTTGGGCAATTCACGAGAGTTATTATTTCCGACTTTACCTAAAAAGGAAAGTTTCGCAATTTTACAGAAAACGAAAGGTTAATGATGGGAGATGGGCCTGCGCCGGCCCATTAAGGCAAAATGGTCCAATAACAGCCAACAAATTCTAAGATGTTAATGCTGTATAAAAAAATGGGCCTTAACAGGCCGGCCCTGTCCCACTACGGTTCTCTTTGTGCCATTTTGGATAAAATTACCGGGCTTTCCATTTTAGGTAAAGTCGGAAATAGTAACTCTCATGAATTGCCCAAAATGGAAAGTTTCACTACTGAGGCATGGTGGTAAATTCTTTTTTCCTTTTTAGGCTGTTCGGGTGTTATTGGGCTGGTTTTGTGAGAGGCTCAAAACGTGGGAGGGCTATTTAATTATTCGTCCATAGGCTATGATATGGTCCAGTCCAATGATGACATATTGCTAATAGGCCGGCCCAATTATAAAATGCCTCTAAAGAATTCATTTTTTGTGGTGTGAGAAAAGTGTAAAGAAGAAAAATATACATTTTATCTCCCAGTGTGCACAAATCATACCATACATTTGGGTTATGACATAGTTTATGTGATTTCCTCGTCCCTTTGTCGTAGCTTCTTTAGACGTAATAGTATTAAACATCCTTAATATCAAATGGACTTACAACTTCATGATAAAATGTTATTTGATAAGTCTTTTAAGAGTTTCTTTTTTTTTTGGTACAAATTACATTCATAAGCTTCAAAGAAAATCTTCTACTTAGTCTCATAATATATTTTTTGCTTCTCTCTGCTACAAAAAAACTTAATTATTATTTTTGATAAATGCTACTCAAGCGGTGATTCCAACAAAGAGGATAAGCAAGCAAGCATAAGATATGAGAACATAAGATATGAGAATCAAACATAATTGATAACATAAGATATGAGAATGACATGTATCGAGTCCTTCCTCGACCAGGATGCCACATTTATATTTATGAATGAGAAATGCTTTATATATTATACTTATATGTATTCTATAATAGTGTTGATATTTTGACACCTTATGTGCGGCGGTTTAATATTTAGAATTTAGGATTTAATCACGATGTTTAGGGTTTGATGATATTTAAGAATTTAATTATTTTAGAATACCTGTAGACAACACTTTTTACGATAGTTGGCTGGGCTATTGTTTACCATTTTTTGGGCTAGACCTAACAAAAAATATGACCAAATTACAATGCATAAGGCCCAACATTAGTGTGAGATTAGCGAGAAGGTTAGATTACATATGTTGAACCCAGTCCATGGATCTAGGATTAACAAGTTTAGATTTGGCTACTTAAGATAAAAGACTTGAGGCTGCTTAAAATAATCTTTGTATCTTATAACATAATGATATGTCGACACAAGACAAATTACATTTTGCTGGCCCGATATGAAATGGCCGATGAAATTTTATTGTACCAGAGCCCAAACTTGTCCTCGTATAAGCCTATACATATGTTTTTTGGATTCAGTTTTGAGTTTGAATTTACTTCAGAAAATTGTAATGTCTAGAACCATATCCATAATGGCTTAGGAATAGCCTTTCGACCTTTGACCTTTTATTTAATTTTTATTAGTTTAAGTCAAGACTGATTTAACTGGATTAGTTAAAATTAATATTTGTGAGATTTTATGAGGTAATTTCATTAAAGTTAGCTGACCTAACCAATTAGAGTTGTACCCATCATGGCTTGAAAAACAACAAGAATTATTCATTTGAATCCAATTAATTACACCAATAGCAAATTAATTGGATTAGAGTCATTAGACGCATTCCATCGAATTATCCCTGTTCAATTGAATTATATTCGATCTACTCAGACTAACTACACTAGGATGACTGACCAATAAAAGGATTAACATGTCTAAATCTATTATGATTGGATTTTAGTTCTGCTGAGACAAATTTATTGATAACCCTAAACCCTAACTTGGGCCCAGGCCTAAAAAGGCTGATCCGACCGAGCTTTAGTTAAAGTAGCCCTTCGAGTAAGGGCCCTTGTCAATGTTTGGGCTGAAATATTTTTGGGCTGTTCGGGCGTACCTAAAACCGGACCGGGCTTTATTTTATGATGCTCTAGGGCTGATCTCACTAAGAATGTGAAGTTCAGTATGAAGGGTGAGGACTTGTTTGAGGAACCAGATCGTATTGTGAATGAACGCTGGGCCCAGGCAGGTTCACTAAGCCCATCTTGCTTTCCACATTATCAATTCAGCATATTTCAAATATGCAAAGTTTGCTAGAGGTTAAAAAAGAAATAGTCCAACTATATAAATATATATATTAGCCCATTTCATTCTATTACCGGGGTCCCTTTTCCTGTGCTCACTGAGCAGGCCTAGAAAGCTACATTAGACCAGTTACACAGCCCGATAGTTTTGCAACCCAGTCCTAATCAAATGTTTTAATAGTTGGTCAAGCATAAATCCAGAAGTTGAAGCTAATTTCTCCATTTGGTTGCTGTTTGCGCTAGATTCCTTTCCCTGAGATGCACTGACCACTTTTTTCAAAATAGAAATTTCGGTTTCACGAAAACAAAAGAAATTCCCGACTTTAGTTGGATTTTCGGTAGCTTTGGCCCACGGTGCATAGATTGGGCACAATGTAGGTTGCCTTTCTAGCGGACAAAAAAAAAAATAGTAAGACAGAAATCTTAAAAACTTCTATGCAAATGATTCACGTAAATTTAACACTTAAACTATTTTTTTTCCCCACTTTTAATGATGTTGATAATATTTGTGGTTGCAGTAGGTATTAACATTATTGTTTCACAATATAACTTATGCTTCTAATGCAGTACATGTTGTAGTAAGTACACGTTTGTGAATTGCGCCGGGCTATCGAATATTCTCGGATGCAAGAGGAAATATTTCAATACAATAACTAACATATTATATTAGAGTGGCATGGGCTGGGCCCTTTTTCAGCCCGGAGACGTATCTCATTGGTAAATATGTCTGAAAACAGTTATTTGGGGCACTGAGGACAGTTGCAACTAAGAATGTCTTGCAGTTACGTAAATGAGACCCTGTTTGAAGGCTGGATACACCAAGAAGAGTTGAATGGTATGGGCTGCTCTTTCTCAGCCCACAAACTCTGCGACGCGACGCCCCAACTTCCCAGGGGGTCACCCATCTTAGGACTACTTCCGTCCTAGCACGCTTAACTCTCTTAACCTCTTGCGCCTAGCTACCACCCAAAATGCTTAAGCCGGATTAAGAGTTTGGTCCTATTATATCTTATATGTAGGACTATCTGGGGTCTCACAATCTCCCCCCCTTTAAGCCCTGACGTCCTCGTCAGACTCAGATTCACAAGTACCAGGCGATGTCCCAGGGGGTCACCCATCCTAGGACTACTTCCGTCCTAGCACGCTTAACTCTCTTAACCTCTTGGGCCAGGCCACCACCCAAAATGCTTAAGCCGGATTAAAAGTCTAGTCCTATTATATCTTATATATAAGACTATCTAGGGTCTCACAAACTCTACCTCATTCACAAGTGCGTGTCTATAATAGTGGCTTGGACCATGAATATAGTTTATGATGTTTCGGGCCAGATGCTACAAGAATGTAAACAAGTCATATAAAAAAGGTCCAACATCACCACTACTACGAAGATTAGATAGGCCCTTTCTCACCCCAAAGACCTTATGTCATTTTTATCTATGACAAGCGGGCTGGGCTATTTTAATGAAATTCATCATCCATCGGGCAAGTTCGAACAAATGGGCCTTCTCACTTTCATTTTTATCACAGTTTCATCATCCGTCTCCTTTTTATGCTTAGGTTATTCCTAGGTCCATTTGCTCCTGGGCTCAGTGAGCAGTCTTAGCTCAATCCGACTTTTTGCTTTTATTTTAGAATAAAAACAAAATACCCCAAAAATAGACTTATCATAGGCCATCTCATTCTGTGCTTGGGCCGTTATTAAGCCTATTTGTCATTGACTTCGCGTAAGAAGTCCATTTTAGCTCTGTTGGACCTTTCTCCCTAAGTTTAGCCCATAACATAGATTCAACCAGATTTTTTTTAAGGACCGGGCTGAATGTGACAATTATTCTTGGGCTGGACTAATACATTACTAGCTCGATTTAAAACAGTAATACATCATAAAAATTACATTAATTAATCGTTGCTTTAATTTTTTTACAGCGGATTACCGGCTTGATTTAGAACCAATAATAAGCCTCTTATAAATCTCTGCACCCTAAACCCCAGAACGAGTTATGATAAATCAAGCGCATCTATACATGACAGACTAGATGGTATGGTGCTGAATATCTGAAAGAAAACAGTACTTCTATACTCAGAAATACTTAGAAAATATGGGAACAAAGGAGAGATAACAATAAACAACACAGAAACATAGAAACGATATGCAGAGAACAGAAAGTTTATTACCCGCAGCAAAATCCTTAACGCGTCACATTGGAAGTTCAGCATAAGATCACTATCCTCTATTATATTGCATGATATAGCTAACAAATCATTACTGATTGGAAGATGGCAGGCATGTCTGCTAAATCGAATGTATAAACATTTTAAGGCTCTAGCCTTCAGAAGTGCTGCAGATTCATGCCTTTGGAACGATAAAAAGATTAGCCAAGTAAAATATGAAATCAACAGGGCGTAAATGGGCTTCATTTCTTTATTAAAAAAAGGCAAACTATAGCAGATAATATTAGAGATACCTGTTCAGCAATTAAAATGGTTGACTTGAAAGCCAATTTTGATAGTGTTGATAGCATCTCAGCTTTAAAGTCATCTTCCATTGAACTGAGAACAAGTCTTTTTCCAGACTGCAACATTAACAATTGTGCAATTAGCAAACTCAACAAATGACCATCCAAACTATGAGAGAATAACTGTATAAAACATGAGTTGTTAAGGAACATAACATGGATAATTGCAATGTGGTTGACTTGTCTGGAGAAATAGAGAAATTTATGATCGTATGTTAGCAATAGATATAGTTAGAATTTAGTGAAGAAAGTTGGAACATAGAGGAGAGAAAGGAAGGAAAATTGAACCCACTTGAAGCCTGAATTAGAGAACTACTGTATGCAAGTCATCTGACAAGTGTATAATATTCTTTCCATGGACTACAACTTATTGCTTTTACTAAACCCTACATGTAACATAATTAGAAGGAGAAAAAATAAAGGAGAATTGCATATTTTAGGAGTATGGATGCCATAAGAAGGAAGGATGCCTTTTCCTCTTTTTTTCGAGCTGATTTAAAAAGCAGTAGTTAAGAAAGTGAAGTCAGCATTCTAATTTTATGGTGCCCAAACATTTGGAGTATTCAAGCATCAGAAAAGAATGCAACCAATATTCTGAAATCGTTGCGCTGCTTATATGATGTATGAGAATGCAATCAATATTTTGAAACCGTCGTGCTGCTGATATGATGCACGAGAATGCAACCATAACAAAACTAGCTGCCGGTAGTAACACATAACTATTCAGAAGTAAAAGCAATCAAGTTTCAAGTTTATGTACAGAGCACAGCGAAGCACCTTGTAAGTGCTAAAAATAACAGTGTGTGTGCATTGCATCATAGAGAAACCACCGGATAGCTGCCCGCTTCACAACAGCCTATTCAGGAGTATGTGACCAGGCTTATTGGAGCGGAGGCCCTTCTCGAGGTCGATGCTCCAATGCACGGCGCACGCTGCTGCTATCTTATATATCCATCATCATATCCTCCTTTCCCCCGTCCCCTCAAATAACGACAACGAGGAAGACGCGAGCGAGGGTCTCTTCTATTTCTAGTTGTGGGGTGTGAGCGTGGGGCGGATGGGAAACAAGACAAAGAGAGAGAAAGAGAGGGAGAGAGAGACGAGAGACGAGAGACGAGAGAGGAGAAAGGAGGCGGCGGGATAGATACCGACCGGCCGGCGCCTTTTGGGCCACGTCCGGATTGCTTTCAATCGGGAGAGGAGAAAAGTTTGTGATGGCGTATATTTTTGAAAAAAATAAAAAAAAAATGTTATTTTTGTTCAAATTTAAGAACAAATAAAAAAATTGGTCACGATAGAAGAATATATTTGAAAGAATAAAATAATATTTTTTCAGCGATAATAATTATTACTAATCATTCACTAACAGATTTAACTTTAAAAATATATTTAAAATAACTTGAGATAATAATTGTTATGTAAACTGTGGAGGCATCTGATAACTGCTTTGTTTCTTGCTAGAATCAATTTTTAGTACAATGATTTGTTTTTCATCAAAATAGATTTATGCTAGGAGTGTATGATAATTTCGTAAGATTTAGTAATTTAAACTATGTTATAGCGAATAAAAGTGGTCTAATCAACTGGTTATAGATAATTGAGTTATAATTTAATAAATTTTTAAACTTAATTAACTATAACAACACGATTAGACAACATTGAAGTTAAAGAGCATTGTCAATAGAACAATAAAATAAAATCTGAGGATCTTTCCATACTTTTTTTTTATAACCTTTTTAAATTTGTTTTCGGACTACTTTTCATTCCAACAATGCCAAAAAAAAGTACATAATATTAAAGTCGCCATTTCATGTGGTCTCATCGCCGACTTTGAGGAACCTAAATTTGCCACTGTACATCTTGCCAGGTGAAAATGCCTATAGTCCATTTCGAATAACTCCTACAATTGAACCTTTTCCTTTTTTCATTCTCTGGGTCTATGTCACTATCATTCTTAATAATATTACATGATGCGTTTCTTTCAAATCACTCGGGAATATTCTGCAATTGCGGCAGTGTCGAATTTGTTTATAATAAATCTCTTTTTGAATGAGTAATGTGCTTGCTTAGTTTGTAATGTAGCGTTTAAGTCATACGATAATGCAAGAATATGACGGACTAACGGGGGTTCAAAGAAACATTCATGTGGGATAGGAGCAATGTATTCTGTGATTTGAACAGAAACTTGTTAAGTTACAAAATGATTACATTTGAGCTTGGATGACATGATAATTTACCCAAGTCATGTATTATCAACCAAAAATTTATTTTGGCATAAAAAGAATCAGATTTTGTTGTCTGCATAAAATTACTCGCATAATATGCACATTCCCAAAAGATTTATGTTTTAAAATTCACAATTAGTATTACAATATCCCAACATCATGTTTTTCGTTTCCATTGTCAGTTTCATGTAAAAACACTTGCTCAAAAAAAAAGTGTCGAAGCAGGTTTGCCACTGCTAAATACAACCGTACGTTGTAATCTATAGCTTATATTCAGTACAGTTCATGCTTCAGAATTCTCAGAAAGTCCTGCTTCTGCCAAATACAACCGTACGTTGTAATCTATAGCTTATATTCAGTGCTGTTCATGCTTCAGAATTCTCAGAAACTCACAAATTCAACCTCTAAGACGCATAAAAACAACAGGTGCTCTCTCAGTCCTTCCTACCTCTTTTCTCCCATTCTCTCTCTCATTAACGTGAACATTTTACAAGTTTTTCCAACATACATATGAGATGGTATTTTCGTAATTGCAAACGTAAACACTGCATACCTTCTGGATAATGAAAAATATAGCAGAAAACAAAAGAAAAAGAAAAACACAGCATGATTATGTGCAAATTAATTGTACTTCCATTACTTTAATGCTACCGCTGCTGCTTCCCGAGAGATACGTGCTAAAATGGCCACAAGCTGTGCCCTCAGTCGCCCTGTGCTCATATTCTATAATTGCTTATATTTTTGTAGTCCCATATAATTTGCTTCACGAAATAAGAAAAAAAAACAAAAAGAGAAGGGGAAGAACGAAAGAAAGAAAAGCTGTTGCAACCAACTCATCCCAGGTTTTTCACTCAACAGTGACAAAACACAGCAGAAAACTATAAAAGCTATGTCTTCTGTTTTTTTTTTAAAAAAAAATTAGGGCATACAAAAAAATTGTTTTTCTTCCCTTTTTCCATTCTGAACAACATTCTCCATAAAGATACATGCAAGGAGTTTCAGACAGGAATGATTTATATATATATAAATCAAGTTCTCGAAAAAATACATAAAAACATTTACGTGCGGAACTAAGGCCTAGTTTGGCCGCGCCGGCCACGAACGGGCCGTAGACCGCACCGCGCGACTTTTTGAGAAAGCTCCCCTCGTGGAGCTTTCTCAAAGCTCTGTTTTTTTTCGGCGGTCGTGCGGCACACAACCGCATGCCCAAACAGCCACTGAATCTTGACCTACAAAGCCTGATTATGACTTGGAAATGCAGTGACTAAATTAAGAGAGACTACAACCTACAACGCCTGATCATGACTTCGAAATGTGGTGCAGTTAATTTTAGTGTTCGATTAAACAACCAAAAAAAAAAAAATCACTTGCACTAAATAACCCTTGTATCCTATTTCATAGTTAGGATGCACTTTACCAGCCTAGAAGCACGCTTTGGATCCGCTTTTCCTACCCAAAGCAGTGCAGGCAAAAAAAAAAAAAAAAAAACACATCTAAGGAGCGGATGCTAGAGTGCATTTTGTATCGGTTAATTGCTAATTTTCCATGTCTCTTCTAACTGCTTTCTTCATCAAAGGATAGTACCATCCTTGCCCTAGAGGTAAAATGAGGGTTATTCCCAGCTTCAAATCAGACGGTGGAAATTCCCTCTTTGATATGTAATCAATCTTCCAAAAAGCATGCTTCCACATAATAAGCATGTTGATGGTATCGACTAAAGTAGGTTCTCAATGATTTTAAACTCCTTCCAGGATAGTATAAGAGAAATAACTTTTGTTACTAATCATTAATAGTATAAGGAGACGAAAATATCCATGTACAATACATAAATGAAATGACTGAGAAAGTAATAGAGAGAATCAAAGCAGAATGAAGGACGGAAACAGAAGGTTCCCTTTCTCTTCACTATTATGTTGGAAATAAAAGTAATACCAAATTCTTTAGTTGTAATTGGCATATCAATCAAACCACAGACGTTGAAAACCAGAAGACTAGCCACCTAGTTACTAAGAATGATAAGATTAGATTTCAATGAATTCCACCAAGTTACTCAGCATGATAAGATCAGATTTCAATGAATTTCACATTTTCTGCTTGGGGAACTTTAAACAAGGGTTTGGCTACTACAAAGCTACAACTTCTATGGAAAGATATTATCAGCAAAAGTCGACTACTATTTAGGGCCTAGAAAACCCGATATCTACCTACACATTTTATAACGACGACAAGAAAGCTAAGAGAGTGGATATTTCCTTTTCTTTCAATTTCGTTATAAAATGGTTTCTTATCTTCCTAATATAGATTCCTAAACTTCTGTACTACAACAACGAGACTGGAGTTTAAGGGGAGCATATAACTTGCAACAAATCAAGTGTGGGATAATCAAATAAACCATTTGCCTATGTAGTCCCTTTGTTATACATAAACAAAGATGTTTTGTTCTTAAAGCCTCATATTGACACGATTAGTCCTAGGCCTACTTACTCCAAAAGATATTCGTAAGTTTCATTCTTTTCATACATCTAAATTGTATTACAAAAGCAAGCATCATACTACTCCATAAAACGTAACAAATTTCATCAAAATAAGTTTATGACTTTCGACAAATAACCATAATTTAGTTCCTCGAAAACATCCACGAAAACATCAAGAAATAAGAAAATTATTTAAGGATCGAACCTAAATTACTCTATGAGATAGAGGGCCACCATCTAACGCTCCCCGCCGCCGCCGCTCAGCGTGCTCAATAACCTCGTCGATGAGGCCGAACTCTTTGGCCTCCTCGGGCGACATGAACATGTCGCGCTCCATAAACTGCTCAATCCGGTCGACGGGCTGGTGCGTGTGCTTGGCGTAGATGCTTTTGACGCAGCCGCGGACCTTGAGGATCTTCTCGGCATGAAAGGTGACGTCAGAATTCTGGACGTCAGATATCTGACCCAGAACGTCGCGAGAGGGCTGGTGGATCATGATCTGCGTGTTGGAAAGGGCACGGCGCTCGCCGGAAGCGCCTGCGGCGAGGAGGAGCGAGCCTATGGATGCAGTCTGGCCGACACAGAGCGTGGTCACAGGAGAGGGGATGTACTGGATAATGTCGTAGATGGCGAGCCCCGCGGTGACAACGCCCCCAGGAGAGTTAATGTAAAGGTGCACTGGCTTACTAGGATTCTCTGACGCGAGAAAGAGGAGTTGCGACACCACAGTGGACGCGGTGTCGTCATAGATGGGACCATTGATGCACACGATCCGCTCCTTGAGGAGCGGGGAGAAGATGCAAGAGCTGAGCCCGTAGTGGCGGCTCTGGGAGGCCGCAGCGGCCGCCGCGGCGGAAGCGAGGGGGCGAGAGAGGCGGCACCACCACATCGGGAGAGGAGGATGAGAGATGTAGAGTTTGGGGAAGGGGAGGGATGTAGAGTTTGGGGAAGGGGAGGGAGGAAGACGACGCGATGGTGGGAGCGGAGAAATTATAACTACGAGAGAGGGAGAAATTATAACTACGAGAGAGGGCTAGGGTTTGGGGTTCGGGTTTGGGATAAACAAGGCCGAGCCTAGCGGTTGTGCCGCGAGGGAGGGAGCGGAGAAAGTATAACTACGAGAGAAGGCTAGGGTTTGGGGTTCGGGTTTGGGGATAAACAAGTTGGGCCTAGCGGTTGTGCCGCGAGGGAGGGAGCGGAGAAATTATAACTACGAGAGAGGGCTAGGGTTTGGGGTTCGGGTTTGGTGATAAACAAGGCCGGGCCTAGCCGGCCATGTATGGGTAAAGCTTTGAATATCAAAATTATAATTTTAGATTTGAATCGAAGTTAAAATTTGGGCCCGAAAATTATTTTGGCCTATTTGCATGTGCAAGCCCGATCTGAATACCCGATATATTAATTATCAAGATAATATATTTAATTTTAGATATAATATATTTAACCACATAAGCAACAATGATAAAATATATTATATACAGTATAGTATTATCAAGCATATATTCATTTTCCCACTTTTTTTTTTCTCTTTCTTTCTTTGGCTTTTATTTGGTTCTTATTTTCCCAAGGAGGTCCTAGTTGCTTCCATTTTGTACGCTAAATTTATTTCTCTTAATGAATGAAGCGGGTAGCGTGTTACCCTTCCTAAAAAAACATATATAGTATATTAATACACATTTGTTAGATATATAACTAAATATCTTCCTATATTTTATTTTAATTTGACACAAAAATAAAAATATATATATATGCGCTTTGTGATAAATGCATAAATTAGGTCTCAACAATGCCCAATGAGTTTGGGGGCTTTGTGCTTGGGTCTGAGCCGGATGTTTATTCTTTCCGTTTGGTAATAGAATAATGACTACATGGTTAAATTTTTTTACCCCTAGAATATCTTAATATTTTAGAATATAAAAGAATGAAAGTAATTTTTTATTTGGCAAAATTTTTACTTATTCTCTAGAATAGACAAATGATGTTTGGTAATTTTTTTGAAATAAGAGAAAAATAATTGGTAAAGTTGATTGAAATATTTAAAAATACCAAGTTTGCCCTTATATGTGTAGTGAATCTTTTTCTTTGTGTAATACATATAAAATACTTGATAAATTTTAATATAATCTTTCTAAGAATAATTACAATACTAAACATTATGATTAAGAAATAATATTTTTTTTTCTGCAGATCAATATAATATGTAGTAAGATGATTTTAAATTAATTTATACAATTACGAAATCTATAATAACCAATAATATAAGCAATAATAACTAATTTATTTAGATGCCTATAATTTTATATAGTTAAACAAAAACTCTAATACAGGAATATTGGACCGATTAAGTCTCTATTATATATACTTGGGCATATCAGGGAGAAGAGATGAACAGGACGAGGCTACGGTAGATGGGATGGTGAGATGTGGAGTAAAGTGGCGCGGTTTTGGAGGCAACACAAAAAGAAGGCAATGATGATTCAATTGCCTTGCCCTAGAATTTTCAGGAATAATCTCTATTCCATGGGTTGGGGAGAATTAAATTAACGGGTTATTCCAGTAAAAACTAGAATAACCCGCTTTGACCGGTATAAATTATTCTAGTCAATTTTTTTTCGTTTGGCAGAATAATAAGAATAAATTTAATTCTACAGTTATTACGTTACCAAACGGAGGTATCGTTTGGTTCGGGGATAAGTAATTTTAGGCTATCTCTGCAATATGTATAATTATTAGGATAAGCAGGAATAAAATTAATTTTGCGTTTGGATGAAAATTAGATTTTTCTCAGGAATAAGAAAAATAGTGTTTGGATAGTTGATTGGAATAGTAAGAATAAGAATAATTATAGTTTTAAATAATAATATTTTATCTAATTAATTAATATAAAATATTAATTAAGTAATAATTCAACTTATTTAATCTACTAATTAATAATGAATATTGCTAAAAGACTCTTCATATTAATAAATAAATTAATTGGTAAATTAATTTAATTAATTAAATTACAATTAATTTAATAAAATAATAAATAAATAAATAAATTAGTTAATAATAATCAGATGATTAATTAATTAAGAAAATAATTAAATTACTCAAAATATTAATTAATTAATTAATCAATATAATTAATTATTTTATTAGCAAATTAATTAAAATAATGAATTAATTACTCTGAAAATTAATTAAATATTTATTAGAATAATAAATTAAGTAGTTAATTATTCATTTAGTTAATTAGTAAATAAATTAATTTATAAAATATTAATTAAATAATACTTTATTATAAATCTAGCTTGAATATTTTATTATTTTATTCTTAATTAAATATATTATGTCTATATAATTTATCTTTAACTAAATTTATAATTTTAAGTAAGTTTGAAATTAAGTTTGGAATAGTGTTATTCCGCCAAAAGGATGGAATATTTAATACCAGCTATTCTGAAATAACCGAGAACAACGAAGTTTGACCAGGATAAAAGATTCCGGTCAAAATTCCTTCCGTTTGGCAGAATAGCGGGGATAACTAAAGTTATCCCCGCTTATCCTCCAAACCAAACGAGGCCGTTTGGTTCGGGTATAAGCGAAAACTAGCTATTCCAGAAATATTTACAAGTATGGGGATAAGGTAAATAGTGTCTGAATGAAAAGTGAGTTATACTCGAAAATAAAAATTTGTGTTTGTATATAAAGGAGGGGATAAGGCCTAATACTTGTCTCATAACCCGCCTCCCGCCGGTGCCCCGAATCCGCCCCGCCAACTAATATTTCTTTTAAAAAATAATAATATTATTAATATTTTGTAAAATATTAATTAATAATTTTTAATAATATTATATATATATATATAGAGTTGAGCTAGAATACTATTAATAGTATTTAGCCCATTTTGCTATCAAGTTTTTAGCCTTAGGATAAGTTCCTTTGATCATTCTAGTCATTGGATTAAATACTATAACCCAGTGGGGACCACTCAACCCTAGGGGGACCACTCAATCCTAACAAACAACTATTATCTCAACCCTACGATTTTTTATCCAAGGGCTAAAAAGTTGGTGGCAAAAAAGGGCTGGTGCTATCGATAGCATTCCAACCCAACTCTATATATATAATTAACAACATCAATTATAAAGATTAAAAATATCAATCACAATTCAAAGAAAAATTCAAAAGTTTGAATACATAAGAAATGTTAAATAAGAGTACTAATTTATTTGTATTTTAAATTTTTTTATAAATAAATTATTTTATACGAATATTTTTTAAAAATACAAATGATTTTCGGAGCGGATTCGGGACGGGTTAAAATTTTTCCCGTTTCCTGCCCCGAATCCGTCTCGGATCATAAAAATTACTTCGTTTCCCGCCCGAATCCGTTTATTTTCTCTCGTTTACTGCCCTATTCGAGACGGATCGGGGTGGGAGCTATGCCAATCCGGATCCGTTTGCATCCCTATGTACAAGTATGGGAATAAGATAAATAGTGTCGAAATGAAAAGTGAGTTATACTCAAAATAAAAATTTGTGTTTGAGTATAAAGAAGGGGATAAGTCCTAATACCCGGCCTTATCCCCGAACCAAACGGGAAAAAATATATGTAAAAGTAGGGATGTCAATGGGTCGAGTTTTCAAAAACCTGAACCCGAACCCGACACATCAAATTGAAACCCGAACCCGGACCTGAACCGGCAGGTTTTAAAAATCCATACCTGTAACCGACACGACAAAAAATTCGAAACCCGAACCCGAATCCGAACCCGAAAATTCAAACCCGAAATAACGATTTCTCTTTATATTAGTAAAATCAAAACTTTTCAAAATATAATCAAGTATAACATTAAACATTGATTCCATACAATATCAACATCTGAATAAAAAGAATACGAATTCGAATACCTAAAGGCAATAATACTTTTTCTAAATATCTATTACAATAAATAATATATATATATATATATATATATATATATATATATATATAATTTATTCGGGTTCGTGTTCGGGTTCGGGTCGGATTTATACAAAATCCATACTCATACTCATATTCATACCCGTCGAATTTTTATTTTCTATACTCATATCCGAATTCGTATCCATTTAGTTCGGATAAACCTACCCCTTT
The DNA here is from genome assembly GCA_016920855.1 of Puya raimondii. Lineage (NCBI taxonomy): Eukaryota > Viridiplantae > Streptophyta > Magnoliopsida > Poales > Bromeliaceae > Puya > Puya raimondii. The sequence continues at coordinate 51,024,811 of JABWPP010000050.1, read as the reverse complement.
CGAGTTCGGATTTGGATAATTTTTCGGGTACCCATATCCATTGACATTCCTAGATTAAAGTCTGTCCAAAGTGTTTTTTGTTTTGTTTTGTTTTGTTAATGCTTCCTTTTATTACTACGAGTGCGGAGGAGTCGTAGCGAGGAAGAATATATGATAAGCAGGCTCATCATGTTGTGTGACTCGTTCTACAAGTAGAAGCGAAGTATTTTCAACGTCAAACCTTAATATTTAATTTTATTTTTTCATTATATTTTTAGATGCTTGAATTTGGTATTATTATTAATCTTATATATATATATATATATTTTTCATTATTTTTTTAGATGCTTGAATTTGGTATTATTATTAATCTTATATATATATATATATATATATATATATATATATATATATATATATATATATATATATATATATATATATATATATATATATATATATATATATATTCTTTTTGAGCAATCAAAAATAGATAATTTGGAGAACAGCCGCCAGTTTTTTCTTCTTCTTTTTGTCAATTTTTATCTTTGTTTTGGTTTTCATAGTTAAGAGGCTGTAATATGGACAATACAAATCGTGATTAATCCTGCGAATTCTGTGTAATTAATTTATACTTCTAATAAATTATTTAGTGGTCCTTCGGAGTAACCGCTCAAATTAGAAATGTTAAGATTATTTAATGAGCAAAAATTAAATTCAAACGTTTTCTTCATATGGACCTTCTCAAAACATAAATGTAAAATTTTGTGGTTCTTTATACAATTTTACTTTATTGTTGACGATAAATTTTTAATTAATTTTTTTTGTTTGAGCGGATCATATAAATAATACTCTAATATCAAGAATTTTAATATCAAAATATTTTGTGTGAGATATGTGAGTTATTTAAATAAAATTCAAATAAAATAAATCTTTAAATAATTAATGTTGAATACTGCTATGGACAATTGCATTGCAACTATGTATAATTTAAAAGCGAAAAATCATAATAAGATTTAACTATCATACTTAATAGACTATAGATCTTTAATTGTAACATTTTAAAAAGAATGTTAAATTATTAAGTGATTCAAACGTTAAAAATTGATCATATAATTAATCTTAAATTATTACACAGTTAAATTCGTGCTAGGGTAAAAATGGTATTTATAAAATATTAGATGACTTTTTGACGAAAAGTTAACCTAAAGGGTATCTGTTAATATTTTTTGTTTTAAGAGGGGTATTGATGATATTTTCTAATTTAGATGGCTATTCATAAAATTACAGCCTCCTAGAGAGGTATTGATGAAATTATCCCAAAAAGAAAAGAGGGCGGCCCGTAAGTGAAACTTTCCATTTTGGGGCTATTAATGAGAGTTACTATTTCCGACTTTACCTAAAACTGAAAGTCCCACAATTTTACCGAAAATAGGCCAACCAGCCCACTAATAAAATTCAGCCCGGCCCATTAAGAAAATTCAGCCCGTTTAACCCATATATATACTAATCGAAGCCCATCTCGCTCCATGCGTGGGCTGTTATTACGCCCACTATACTATGTTTATTATAGTGTTCTGTACTGTATAGTATACTTTGTATATTATAGTGTACCCTCAACTTTGATTTTTTTTATTTTTTTGTGGTTTTTGACTGAGATAGTTTTAGCTTTTTTTTTTTTTTTCTGAGGGCACTTGTTCTGGTCAAATAAATTTAAACGTGTCAGAATCTAATATTAAAAAAGGAAAAAGAAGTCGTGGGTCTCAATGAAAAGAAAATTAATTAAATGGTCTATTTCAAAAAGTTCCAGTACTTGATGGGGGCTTCATGCATATTTACCGAATTGAAAAAGATTTGGGCTAAAATGGGTTGTTGGCCCGAGCCGGATTTAACTAAATAGGCCCGCACGCTGCAACTGGTCTTACCAAAGGCCCAAGCATACACTTTCCGTTAATGGGCCGGATCAACTCCAGCTCCGATTCGCCTTATTACACCGAGTACTGGTTCGTTCCGTTTTCGGTAAAAATCTCGACGGCTTTCCACTTTAGGCAAAGTCGGAAATAGTAACTCTCATTAATAGCCCCAAAATAGAAAGTTTCACTTGTGGGTCTCAATATTATGTCGCAATTTTTTTTTCTGTTTCCCTTTTTTCTAGCGCGTGATAAAGTGCTGCTTTTTTTTGTGAGTACTAAAACATAGATAAATTAAGAGAAAATCATGTTTTTTATTATGTCATTATTCCAGACCTTATTTGGACTCGTGAATATTTTATTTGTTATATCTCCTTAATTTATTACAAAATATCTATGTTTACATTTATAAATAAATTTTTTGCTCATTGCTAGCTCTTTACATTTATGTTTTGAGAAGGTCCATATGGAGAAAAAGTTTGAATTTAATTTTTACTCATTAGATAATCTTAACATTTCTAATTTGAGCGGTTACTCCGAAGGACCACTAAATAATTTATTGGAAGCATAAATTAATTACACAGAATTTACAAGATTAATCACGATTTGTATTGTCCATATTACAACCTCTTACCTATGAAAACCAAAACAAAGATAAAAATTGAAAAAAAGAAGAAGAACTGGCGGCTGTTCTCCAAATTATCTATTTTTGATTGCTCAAAAAGAATATATATATATATATATATATGCACCTTTAATCAAAGAATTTAAAAGAAAAGAAATAAAAAAAAAGCAAGTTACGCCCAATATTGAGCCCCGGAAGTGAAACTTTCCACTTTGGGGCGATTAACGAGAGTTACTATTTCCGACTTTACCAAAAATGAAAAGTCCCGCAATAATAGGGTAAACGGAAAATAGGCCAACCAGCGCCGGGCCTTACCCGGCCTATAAGAAAATTTCCACCCATTAAGCCCAAATATATACTAATCGAAGCCTATCTCACTCCATTTGTGGGCCGTTCATTTAGCCGTATATGTATATATTATACTATACTATGCATATAGTAGTGTACTGTATAGTAATTACGTTACAGACTTACAGTGCACTACACTCCCTCAACTTTGATTTCTTTTTTTCTGTTTTATTTTTGGACTGAGATCCTTTTAATTTTTGTTTTTTGATTTTCTTTTTTGAGGTCGAGTGATTTTGGTCAAATAAATTCAAATATATCATAATATAAAATTAAAGAAAGAAAAAAAGTAGTCGAGGGGTCTCAATGAAAAGAAAAATAATTAAATTCTCTATTTCAAAAATAGCTTATACTCAAGGGGGCTTCATGCATATTTACCTAGAAAAAAAAGGGCTATGGCCGAAATGGTTCGTTGGGCCGAGTTGTTGTTGGGTGATGGGCCATCACACCTCCTCTTAGATGGAAGGGAAAATACTCCGGAGCCGGATCTAACTAGATGGGCCCGCAGGCCGAGCCCAGTAACTAAGTACACACTTTCCCTTAATGGGCCAAATCAGGCCCAGCTCCGATGGTCCTTATTACACATAGTAATGATTCTTTCCGTTTTTGGTAAAATCCGCTGAGGTTTTCCATTTTAGGTAAAGTCGAAAATAGTAACTCTCATTAATAACCCCAAAATGGAAAGTTTCACTTGTGAAGCTTAATATTACTATACAGATCTTCTCAAATCATAAACGTGAAGATATTTCGACGAGTAAAAATTAAATTCATACCTCTCTGAGTATATAAGAAAATCGTCATATGTACCAAGTTATTATCGATTACTATCGAATAATTTATTTCGATATTCAAACAGAGCCGAAATTCTTGCAAAAATAACTTTTTATAAGAATTGTCTAGTATGATTGCAAGTAAGAAATTTAATTTTTACTCCCCGAAGGCCGTAATATTCATACTTGGTAGGATGACATAATTTAATTATGGAATAATTTATCTTACTCTGAAAAAATTAACTTAAAGATCAAATATATTATCTCATTATAAATATTTACTAACACTCTTCATCTGTCACATATATAAGTTTTTATAATAAATTAAGAAGGTATACCTAATATGATATGAAAAATTAAACTAGTAAGAGAGTTACAGAAGATTCAGCAATTTAACAATAATAAAGGTACAATTGGCACCGGCTAAAAGATAATTAATGTACGGCATAGTGGATGCAACATGCAACCCTTCCCAATGTTACTAGGTCTTTTTTGTAGGCTTACATCATCACCATGGTATACGCAGGAGGATAAAAGTGTCGAGAGTGAAGCATTTTACAGCAAATAACCAACATACATGTTCAGCAAACTAACTCAAAACTCAAAAGTAGATGGCCAAGATAGTAAACTGAATAGAGAGAGGAAATAAGATACATCAAAGAACCAGCATACATACTAAACAAACTAACTGAAAAATAATGTCTATGATCGCATACCGAAGGACAGCATAATTAAGATTAGACAAACAACTGGCAAATATAATCATCCATGTAAGTAAATAAGAGATGACTAATATGCAAGGTCAGCTATCAGGAAAGCAACACAAGAATAGCAAACAACCGGCACATATAGCCATCAAACTAACAGAAAAAAAGATTTAGCATATAGACGTGCAGGAAGAAAAACAAATCTAGCAAGACAGCAAAATAAGATTTAGCATATAAGCAGGATATTGGCAAATGATGTCTACGACGGCAAAATGAACTCACAGGGGGGCAAAACAAAATTCAACAAATATAATAATCAAACTAACTCCAAACTAGCAGTATATGATGGCAAACTGAACTAACAGGACATGTAATTATAATTCAGAAAATAACCAGGATACATTCTCATTAATCTAACTTAAAAAATGGATATCTAGGATGGCAAACTGAACTAGCAACTGTATAATAAGATTCAATGAAGTAACCATCATATAAGTAGAATTAGCTCAGATTTAACATGATTCATATTTGAATGGTGGATACAACAGACGTGATCTGTGCCACCGCCCTTCCCAACTTTACTAGGTCCCTTTTTGTAGGTCTACAATTTTGAAATCATAACTATGCTTCATAGCACTATATTTGTGGTTTCTAGCAGCTCATTGGCTCAGAACGGAGATTCATCCATTCTTTGCAAACGCGGAGGAAATAGTGCATGCCTCCATGCCAGCATAAGGGGCTTGCAGATAGAAGGTGGGCTGCATGGGGATATTTCCTTGCATTGCCACAAGGGCTTGGTCTCAAATATAGCAGCAATAAGGTAACCATTATATGGAGTTATGGACCATCAAATACCAACTAAATACCAATAGAATATGAGATACGATAAACCAAATTAACCATCAAATGCTACACAAAAGACCCAAAAATAATCACCAAACTAATCATAACTTAAGCACCAAATTGACCAGGAAAATACAAACTTAAAATTTCAATTTCAAACTTAAAATTTAAATTCATAGATTGAATTTCAAACTCTAATACAAATTTAAATTCACAATCTGACGTTTAAATTTGATTTCAAATTTGAACTCATAATTTGAACTAAAAATGAACAATTGATATCAAAATTCAAATTACATTCAATATAAATTTGGAAAAAAAAATTAAATTAAGAACAGAAACTTAAATTGAAATTTAATGTTCACTAAACATATAACTTTTATTAGATTTTGAACTTAAATCTGGATTTGCAATCTGAATATTAATTAAAATTAAAATTCACAATTAAAATTTGAATTTGCATTTCGATTTCTATCCTCCACCCTTGATCTCCAAGTGCTACTAACTTTAAATAATTATAAACTGTTGTTAATTAATGTGGTATATACTTTCATTATATACTAATTAGCTCACGAATTAGCTGGTTAATTTATTAATTTTTTAACCATTTAACTAGCATTTTGATCAATTCATTTATTACCCTTAATTAAATAGCTAATTAAGTATTTAATTATTTAATGTGCTTAACCACTTTTTAATATTTATATTCGTTAACTAATTAACAATCTTCTTATGATCAGCTGTGCTGACATTTTATCCTCACATAGTATCCTAAGTGAACATTTTTCATTTCACATATCTTCGAATGTAACAATTATTAGCTTTCTTGACAAAATTCTCTAATTGCTTCTTCATTTATAATTGCAAATCCGAATTCACAATTTTAACAAATCTTAGACCATTATCACTCAAATAGAATTATTAAAAGCCTTTGGGTTTCACAATTTGAGACTCTACATATGTTAGAAACTATGCATTAACGGATTTTCTGTTAAAATTCCAAAGTAGCTTCCCTTTGCAAAAGAACTAAAAGCTCTTGAGTTGTTTGTTCTGAAGGATCATGAGCTTTGAATTACAGCAAAAGCTCCAAACTTTTTCTTGCAAAATGCTCTAGTACAGATTCTTGTAGCTAAAAGCAGAGACAAAATTTAGGTCTCACACTATGCCAAATGGGCACTAGACCACCCATCACTGATTTAGAAAACAATGCCATAAATGACATTGCAAAAACGGACCAGATCAAGTTGGTATTTAGTACCCATTGGGGCTAGCTTCTGCTTCTACTTCGGCTCAAACCATCTATAGTAGAATGTTGGAGAAACGAAAAAGTTTGGAGCTTTTGCTATGTTTGGAAGTTGTAATATGCTTACAAGCCTCAAAAGCAAAAAAATAGACTTTGAAAGGTTTTAACAAAAAATGAGGGAGTTTTAACAAGAAAGAAGTTAGTGTTGCTTCAAATTGCACCGCTTGACAACACTAATTGAAAAGGAAAGCACCTTGCAATCGGGGTTAATGGACGATACGTCTCCCTGCACCCTCTAACACCAAAGATCAAAATTTCATCCTCCAAACCCAACATATGTTAGAAATGCTTTTCTGTTAAAATTCCCAAGTAGCTTCCCTTTGCAAAAGAACTAAAAGCTCTTGAGTTGTTTGTTCTGAAGGATCATGAGATTTGAATTACAGCAAAAGCTCCAAACTTTTTCTTGCAAAATGCTCTAGTACAGATTCTTGTAGCTAAAAGCAGAGACAAAATTTAGGTCTCACACTATGCCAAATGGGCACTAGACCAACCATCACTGATTTAGAAAACAATGCCATAAATGACATTGCAAAAACGGACCAGATCAAGTTGGTATTTAGTACCCATTGGGCCTAGCTTCTGCTTCTACTTCGGCTCAAACCATCTATAGTAGAATGTTGGAGAAACGAAAAAGTTTGGAGCTTTTGCTATGTTTGGAAGTTGTAATATGCTTACAAGCCTCAAAAGCAAAAAATAGACTTTGAAAGGTTTTAACAAAAAATGAGGGAGTTTTAACAAGAAAGAAGTTAGTGTTGCTTCAAATTGCACCGCTTGACAACACTAATTGAAAAGGAAAGCACCTTGCAATCGGGGTTAATGGACGATACGTCTCCCTGCACCCTCTAACACCAAAGATCAAAATTTCATCCTCCAAACCCAACATATGTTAGAAATGCTTTTCTGTTAAAATTCCCAAGTAGCTTCCCTTTGCAAAAGAACTAAAAGCTCTGCGTTGAAAATTCGTTCTGAGGGATCATAAGCTTTGAATTACAACAAAAGCTCCAAACTTTTTCTTTCAAAATGCTCTAGTAGAGATTCTTGTAGCTAAAAGCAGAGGCAAAATTTAGGTCTCACACTATGGCAAACAGGCACTAGACCAACCATCACTGATCTACAAAACAATGCCATAAATGACATTGCATAAATGGACCAGATCAAGTTGGTATTTAGTACCCATTCGGCCTAGCTTTTGCTTCTACTTCGGCTCAAGCCATTTATAGTAGAATGTTGGAGAACCGAAAAAGTTTGGAGCTTTGCTATGTTTGGAAGTTGTAATATGCTTACAATAGACTTTGAAAGGTTATAACAAAAAAATGAGGGAGTTTTAACAAGAAAGAAGTTAGTGTTGCTTCAAATTGCACCACTTGACGACACTAATTGAAAAGAAAAACACCTTGCAATTGGGGTTAATGGACGATACGTCTCTCTGCACCCTCTAACACCAATAATCAAATTTTCATCCTCCAAACCCAACATAAATTTGATCCTTAAGATTTTCGATGTCAAAGTCGTTATATTTTCTATACTAGTAATTCATTTTTGCTAAACCTATTTCAAATATTAAATTTCACACATACACCTACTTAGGGAACTATATTCAAAATCTCCTAAATCAATAAATCAATTCTTAGAATTAATCGTCGTCCTCAAGAGAATACTATATCAATACATCTTTATCAATAAAGCTTTTTGATTTAGCTGCACACGGTCAACTAATTAAAAACCTAATTTGTGCCATCAAGTTCTTTCAAGTTGATGTATTAATTTAATATAGCCAGTGCTACCCTCTAAAAGTACCTGCTACTAGAAAGGAGAAACTTTCCTTCATGATGTAAAAAGTGGATTCTGTCCCACATGTCGAAGCCATCAAAAATAATTTTGAAGTAATTATCCGCCATGGGTGTTATATCTTACTTGTGCCTTTGTTTGCAAATATAAAGCTTAATCCTTACAGATCAAGGCCCTTGGCAAGATATTCAAATATATCATCTTACGAACATCTACAATGTAAGTACTTGGATCATGGTATTTTCAGTCCATTAAGCAATTCAATCTTTTCAATAGTAGCTATTGTCATCAACACTACAATATCATTTTTCTTTAATGCAACCACGCTCCGTTCACAATAGCAAATTTGTAAGACTCGCTCTCCAATATCGAAGTCCACAAGAGTTAAACTCACACGTCCTTTAGACAACAAATAATAAGATGATATCATCTTCAGATCATAACAAAGATTAAAAATTAGACTTCATAATTAAGAAATACTTGATTTACTATGTACGGTTATCGAGAAACACCGTACCTTTAAGGAACACTCAAAATCTAATATTGCCAAAAAAAATTTACGTAAATATTTTATGATACTTAGTAACATAGAGCATATGCGTAGGCTAGGTGCATGAAATAATTTTTCTTTTAGATGCCCACCCCTACTTAAAAGTGGACCAACATTGTGGGTGTAAGGCCTACTATGTATGCCCTCAACAGATTCGGTCCGATGTTTTCTCGGGCCAGGCTAACTCTAATGTTTTTATCCCATGCTATATCTGCTCGAGTGCAACTGCACCAAGTCTTCTCATTGACAAGTCTATAATTGGATCTTTTTTTTGTACCATAAAATACAAAGTTTTCACTTTTGACCTAAAATATCGAATCTCATGCATCCGTGGGCCTCACAATTAATGGACCTTAGGAACAGGACAGACGGTTGACAGTAGACTTTTCAATTTAATCTAGGACCATTTTGTTCTATTTTTGCTAACCTATGATAAAATATTTGAGTAATGAAAAAGTTTGGAACACTTGCTATGCTTGAAAGTTGTATTCAAAAACAGAAAATACGCTTTGGAGAGTTTTAACAAGAAATGAGGGGGGGGTTTAACAAGAAAGCAGTTAGTACTACAAATAGCACTGCTCAACACCACATGACCCTATATCTCCAGGGATCCTACAAATACCACAAGATCAAATCCTCACCTTCCAAACCGAAATTATTACTATCCCCAAATCAAATAACTATGTTTTTAAAGTCATTGTCCTCTATGAGAGAATACTCAATCAAACCACACCTTTATTAACAAACAAAACTTCTGGTTATAGTCACCTAAAAAAGAACCTACTCTTCCACTTGGCAACTCTTCAAATTAGATGCAATATCGTCTATTCTCATTGCTTTGAGTAATGTTAATTATCAACTCCACCCGCTGGAGGAATATTCCACTTAAACAAAGAAACTTATCTTTATGATGTTTCCATCTCGCATGTTGAAGCCATCTACATAAATTTTTATGCATTTATCCACTATGTTCGTTATATCTTGTGCCAAAATTTGTCTATAATAATATTGGATCCTTACAAAACAAGGCCCTTTCCAGTTTAGCCAAAAATGAAAATCTAACATCTTTAGTACATCTATAGTATAAATATACTAGATTATGGACTTCTAATTTAGTAGTCAATTGAATTTAACTTTTTAACATTTAATTTACAATTTAAAATTTATATTTTTAACTGTTAATTTTTATTTAAAGTTTTGAATTTAATTTTAATTTTGAATTCAAATTGGAAAAATAATCCATATCACAAAAAACCATAATTGCCGGCTATTTGTAATGTATAATACCCAACGCTCACAGATAATCAGAATAAGCCTTCCGAGGGTATGTAATTACTATAATTCAACATTCATGCAATACAGGAACCAAGACACAAGAATTTATTAGTTGGCCCCATCTATTAGTTCCGCACCTTGAAGACAAAGCACGTCTTAGAGGGCAAGGGATGATCAACTGGACTTTGGTCGATGTTTTGTCGAGACACAATTTTGCTTACTCACTATTTCGCGCAAAATCTCGTTTGGCAAGAAATTAGTTGGACTCGATCTTTAGATATATTAGTTTGATTTAGATTTTTTCATATGAACTTGAGGGTGTCAGGATCCTCTAACTACACATTTTATTTTCTTTTGTGCAATTGTGTATTTTCTAATTTAATTTTTTTCAACAAAATTTTCTGACTACGAAATTACCTTAGAATACTTCTGACCTAAACCTCAGCACCATGAGAACGCTGATTGTTTCATTTTTAATTTTTTTTCCTTTTTTCCGCTCTTATTTCTTTCCAGGTTGCTTTAATCATCCCCATTCTCTAACATTAGCTCACACCCCATCCAAAAGCTAAGCTATCATATGAAAGAAACCCTGAAATTATACACATGTTTGGAATCTAATATATATCTAATATGAAACTAATATACTTAATATAGCCACACAATGTCTCAACACATGCATGGCAGATGCAGCAAACAGAGGATGAGCCACCCATCTAATCATACTAGCAAAATGAACTGACCGGGCACATTATAACGCATATATTCATTAACCTTACTGAAAGCTTGAACTTTAGAAGCCTTTTAGAAGAGCAAAATGAAATAAACAGATAGCAAATTATAATTAATAACATAGCCAGTAGATATTTTCATCATACTGACTGAAAAATAGATGTTTAAGAGAGCCAACTGAACTGAATAGCAAGATACGGTTCAGCAGTATACGATGTATCCTTCCATCAAAATAAGTATTGGAGGTTTACGAGAACAAACAAAACTAAACAACAAGATATGATTCAGCACATATGTTGAATATATTTCATCAAACAAACTGAAACTTAGAGGTTTATTGAGAGCAGAATGAGCTAATTGGACAAGAAGGTATAATTCATCACACAACTAGTCAACAAACAAACTCATAATTTGGAGTTCACGAGAGAAAACAGAACAATTTAGAGAGCAAAATATGATTCAACACGACCAGCATATATATTAATCAAAACCCACATATTAATCAAATTGATAAGTATTAGTGTCTGGGGATCAATATAGGCTAATTAGATCACAAGAAATGATACAACACTAACCAGCATGTACTCGTGACGCTAACCGATAATTAGAGTTTTGCGCGAGCAAGCTTAAATATCAGGCATAAAAAGTATGTTTGCCACAACGTGCATGTATACCTAACCGCCAATTAGATGAGGACTTATTCATAAGTGGTACCTTATGAATACAAGACAACTGCAAGGAAAGATCCTCGCATCCATGCCTATATTACCAGGATCCCCAGCCTCATATTTTTGCTATTATAAATAAACTGCTTGCAGTCTTGCAACCAAGTCAAACATCGTGTAAAAAGAAAATGGGATAATATCTAATATTCCCCCAAAAACTTCTGAAATATTTAATTTACCCCTACTTTTTTTTGTTTCAAATATACCCATCGTATAGTTCACCATTATTAAAAAATACCCCCGGTGTTAGTACCCATTAAGTTTTCTCAAGTTAAACCCAGGTTAAATTTCTACGTGAGTTAAAAAAAAAAAATAGCTCTTTTGCCCTTAACTTAAGAGCAAATAAGAAAAGCTGGTGATGGTAGAAAGGTATTTTTGAAAAGACAAAAAATCAAAATACTTCTTTTGCCCCTATATTAAGCACAAACAAGAAAAGTAGGTGACGGCATAAGGGTATATTTGAAAGGACAAAATAGTAATTTTATAGAGATAACAGTTGTTGCTAACAGTTCACTAACAGAATTTAACTCTAGGGATATATTTGAAATAACTTGGAACGTTAAAAGGGTATTTTTAATATTAGCCTTCTAAGAGGGGTAAATCAGAAAGTCGAAAACTTTTCAGGGGTATATAAGCAATTGCTCCCAAAAAAAGATAGTATCTAAGACGACAAAGAACAAGCCAGATAGCATGATATGATCCAACACATATAAAATAGATATATTCATCAACTAACTAAATTGGAGTTTTAGGAGAGCAAAATGAACTGAATGGACATCAAATTAGTAATTCATCACATAAATTTTATCAACCCAAAACAACTTGAACTGAGCAGCAAGATATGATTCAGTGATACACAACATATATCTTCAGTAAATTGAATATTAGAGCTTTACGAGAGCAAAATGAACAACTAGACAGCAAGATATGATTCGATTAGCATACAAACAACATATATTATCATCATCTAGCTGAAAAAAAGAGGCTTTTGAGAGGAAACTGAACTAACTGGGTGCAAGATATGATTCAGCACATTTACAACATATATACCATCGAAGTAACCGAAAATATATTTTTTTGGGAGCAAAATGAACTAGAAAAAGGCCTACATATCACAGAAAATAGAATCATAAAACCAAGGTTTAAAGTGCCGCCCCATGCCGCACGTACCGTGCCACTAAGAAGTCGGCACGGTACAGGGGGGGGGTCTCGGACGCACCTCCGTGCCGCGGCACGCAGGTGCGTAGGGGTGTCAATGAGCCGAACACGAGCGAGCCGGGGTCGGCTCGTGTTCGGCTCGTTTATTAAACGAGCCGAACACGAGCTGGCTCATTAAAGTATCGAGCCAGACTTATTAATTAATATATTACATATTAATTTATTTACTAATTAACTAGATAAATAATTAACTACTTAATTTATTACTCTAATAAATATTTATTGACTATTTGAGCAATTAATTTATTATTTATAATTAATTATCTAGTGTGTTTAAGTAATAACTAATATTTATATTGATTAACTAATTAATATTTTGACTACTCTAATTATTTTCTTAACTAATTACCTAACTGTTGAATAATTAACTAATTGATTAACGATTTACTAATCTATTAATTACTTGTGGTTAATTAAATTTTTAATTAGCAGTACTCATTAATTAATTTAGTAGTTCACATTTATACTTATCTAATAGTTCATGATTAATTAGTTAATTAAATCAAATAAATTATTATTTAATTAATATTTTTATATTAATTAATTAGGTAAAATATTATTATTTTAAAACTATAATTACTCTTATCCTCATTATTTTGAATTATCCTCATTATTTTCAATCTTACTATCCAAATACTATTTTTTTTTATTCCTGGGAACAACCCAATTTTTAATTTAAATACAAAATTGATCTTGTCTCTGCATATCCCAAGAGTTATACGTATATCAAGAATAACTAAAAATAGCTTATTTCCAAATCAAAACATTAAAGTCTAAAAGGGTTATATTGGGTTTAACATACCATAAAAGGCCCCAAGATAGCTGGTTGAATCATTTTTCTCTTATTCTCTTTGGAGTTCTATAAAAGGAATAGACAATGCAAAGATAAACAAGAGGTCATACGTGGATCCATAGAAGATTTATATATTAAATATGTTTCATAATTGGAATACCAAACCAACTGAATCCTTACATCGGAAGTTTTATTTTACTAAACCAATAGTATTTGTTCACATTTCTGATAGAATTTTACCAAGTAATAGAACATTCGAATAAATCATGGAATATTCTGTCAAAATGATAAAAGCACTGCCAGGTTAGATAGTAAATTCAAAATTCTTGAAGCCCAGGCACCTATTTGGAAAACACTGCAGCTTCATATGGTAAAAACAAAACTTAAATCAACACAATTATTTATGCATGCCACTTGTAATAAGGATGCTTAATTTACAGAACTCAAATCTTTTTATCGTCTAGCAAAACTACCCTACAACACCAATAGAATTACAACTGAGAGTGTTCATAGCCGGACAATCCTATAGACCTGAGGGATCATCTGACCCATACCTCGTTGTCAACCTAGATAGACTAAGGAGGTTTGAACAGATTGGTATGTCAAGTTTTACTGGAGTAGGTAACGCAGATCAACCAGCAATTGTGGATCGATGGAAAATCAAATATGGATAAAGCTATAGTTATCTGGATAGGAGTGCACACAAATCGACTTAATGTTTACATATAAAATAAAGTAATAATACCCCTAAAAATTGCTGCATATGGATCAAAAAGAAAATCCAGTTTTAAGGAATCAACATCAAAATTCCAGGTCTAATTGGTCACTGAAATTGCATTCAGCTTAAGAAAGTTGTCAAAGCTACAGTATAATCAAGTTGTACATTGATCCATTAATTACAAAATAACCATAATTTGACCAAAAGAATCTAACTTCATTGGCTTATCAGGAGGCTATACTTTTATATCTTCTAAGGAATAAAACTGCGATGTGACAATGCAACTCACAATCAGCATGTTTGCTACTCTTTCTGTATACCAAAATTGCTACTCTTTCTTGGACATTGGTTCCAAGTTCTAACCAATTTTAGCGCAAGGGAACTACCACCACCCCTCATTTTGCATATCAAAAGAGCAAACAAAAAATTGAACCAGAAAAAAAAAAAAATTAAAAAAAAAGAAGCAATGCCAAGCAAAGTTATCCAATTCCTTTGACCTTAACTTACTTATTGTGCCATGGAACAAGAAGCTACAAACACCACCATTCATAGTGAAAATATTCTTCTCAGAGACATCAAATTCACGCTGGTGATAGATTATAAATTGACGTAGCACTAAGTAGGATATAAGACTCTGAGAGCCCAAAAGTTCTTGGATCTTTAAGTATTCAAAATATTTCATGGTACAAACTTGCATAAATGAATTTGCTTTATAAAGATATAAGAAACAGAATTAATAATCTAAAACTACAGAAAAATTGCAGAAGTTATACTAGAATTTATAAGCTCTTAACTCACTGGAAAGAGGCTACAATTCTTTCTTATTATCCTTAGCTCAATCAGAAGACTATACCTAACTGCTTTGGCAGTTGTTTACGTCCTCCGAATTGCCGATAGACCCTATGATTTTGCTTTGTGAAAAACGAAGCAATAGAATTTTGAACCCAAAACTAAAAATAAACAGTCATATTAATGAATCAGTAATCTCTACTTTGCATCCATGAAAGAGATTAAACTCTATCTTCTATTCTAAAGCTCAAACCTGACGAATTGCAATAGATTAATAGAACCTAAAGAAAAGAACATGCTAACAGATACATCCACAAACCAGTTTCAACAGATACTAGTAGACATAACTTTTGCGAGTCAACTCATATCAAATAAGCAGAGCCGATATGATCAAAGAACAAAAAGTATTAGCGGCGTCATATAAGAACCTCTAACTCAAGCTTCTCAGGTGACATATAGATATAGTAATCAAAATTAGTAATCAAGTTACAAATTATCTCCAAGAGAAGGCATATTCGAGAATAGCTAATTGAGCAATTAACTAACACCTCAAACACAGCTAATTTCATTATTCAAGACCGCAAAGTGAGATACTTTAACTTTCACTTGTTGCCACCTCAATGTTCAAGTTACTAACCACCTCATACAATGCAACTTGCTACCGTCCAAATAACGCGCATACTCTGACAATGAAAATAAAAATCTCAAGTCCTCCTTTATACTGGTATTCCATCTATTGATGAATTTTGACAAAAGAACATGCATTTTGAGTTACTCTCCTCCAAACAAGAAGAATGGAGGTAAATGATATGGCATAAGCAAATATAAAATGGCCAAACAATTTAATCAACCACAGGTTAGTAACTGCAATGCCCTTTAGTAGATATTAGTATATGCCCAAAAAAAAGAGAATTCTATCTTTCAGAAAATTATCATGAATTAAAAAAAACATGCCAAACAGAAGACAACATCACCTACATGTTTTATTGCTTTTTTAACATAGAACTGTTAGGAGCGAACCCACATTGCAGTGTTCAAAATCTTCATGCAATGGTGATTGCAGATGCGTCATGGTTAGCTAACCTTTGTGATTAAACAAACTTCGCTATACTAATCCATCTAACTATTCTTTACCCTATAAACAGTTTGGAGATCTACAAAACTAAATATGCTAATTGATCACCTTACTCTACAACAAGGGAAGCAATTAATACTTTTCCAAACCATCACAGTTAGAGACGTTTTCACTATAAAATTCATATGTTACAAAATTGTAGGAATTATAGAGTATATACCTTCAAGATGAATCACAGTATTGCAAATGAAACTTGTGCCATAATTTTCAAGCCTAGTCATATTACTTTTCTCCAGGAAAGTTTCCAACTCAACTACCATAAAGCCAATCTTAGCTAAGGCATTGATCACATGCACATGCATAGAAAGTTTAGCTGTATGTTTCCCTGCACATGCAAAACAGTTCTCTTTAAATGCATTCAACATAATCAAATGTTGAGGAGAAGATAAAAATAATAATGAAAAACGAATTAGACCGGTAATTGTTTGGTTTTTAATATCATTGATGAAATTAGTAATTTACTATAGATTAAAATGAATTAACCTCGTAATTGTTTGGTCTTTAGTAGCATTGATGAAATTAGCAATTTAATATAGGTGAAGAGAAGAAAGACGAAGTTCAGTTGAGTGAATACAGGATGAATTCACTTAGACTGGAATGAGAATGCAAGATACAGGGTGTGACAAAAAGTATGTATTTTTAAAGTACACATAAGTCACAACAACCATTTAGCGCTTAATGCGGTGGTTGTACCACGCAGTCTATGGGAAATCACAAGTTTAGAACCTAATACATCAGGTTACAAGTTCAGTTCACAAACATTGAGTTAACAATTTCTCCGAAAAAGAAAACAATAACAATTTCTCCAAAGATGAGCATGTTTTCCACAAGATGAAGTCTGGAAAGCATTGTTAAAGGAACGTAGAGTAGTGGAGCAACAAAATAAATCTGCCTACAATAACTCATTGTGTTTTCCACAGAAGGTAAAAAGATAAAATCAAGTTCATTAGGCAAAAAAAAAAAAATAATAATAATCTAAGAAAATGATCTTTGAAAGTTGTTTCTATTTTCAAATCAACTGCGAAATATGCTCAATCTTTAGGTACATTAGTTTGATTTAGATTCTTTCATTCGAACTTGAGACTCTTTTGCAATCGTATCATTTTGAAGTTATTTTTTCAATAAAAGTTTCCAGCTGTGCAATCACCTTAGAAGATTTCTTATGTGAACCGCAACACCATGAGGATGTTGATTGTTTCGTTTTGTCCCTCTTTTATTTCTCTATCTCTCTCTCTCTCTCTCTCTCTCTCTCTCTCTCTCTCTCTCTCTCTCTCTCTCTCTCTCTCTCTCTCGCTTTAGTCACAGCAACTCACACCAATCCAAGCTGTTGTATGGAAAAAATCCCTGAAATCATACAAATGCTTGGAATCTAATTTACAGCTACAGGATGTCTCGCGCACGTATGGTGGATGGCAAGAGAAATGCCACCCATCCCATCGTACTACATCGTACAGTTGCATCAAAATACATATTGGAGGGTTACGAGAACAAATAGAACTAAACAACTATATTTGATTCAGCACATATACTAAATATATTTCATCAAGCCAATCGAAAATTTATGAGAGCAGAATCAGCCAATTGGACAAGAGGATATAATTTACATCACAAGTACACTACAAATCATCAAAATAACTCATAATTTGGAGGTTCATTGGAGTCACATAAAATTTATCAAGCTAACTGCAACTTAGAGGTTTAAGAGAACAAATTGAACTGAGCAGCAAGATATGATTCAATGATATGCAGCATATATCTTCATCAAACTGAATACTGGAACTTTACAAGAGCAAAGTAAACAAACTAGACAGCAAGATATGATTCGATCGTCACATATACGACATTAGTTTACCATGATATAGCTAAAAAATAGAGGCTTTGGAGAGCAAAGTGAACTAACTGAAGTGCAACGTATGATTCAGCGTGTATACAACATATATTTCCATCGAAGTAATCGAAAATATATATTTTGGCGAGCAAAATGAACCAAAAAAATGCGTACTCCTCACATAGAAAATAGAATCATAAGACCATATAAATTGTCACTCAAAGAAGGACAATTTAAAAAAAAAAATTGCCAAACAGAAAAACATACATATCGTAAAATCAATGGTACTTTGCACATGAGGCAAAAGCATCTAAGAGCAATTAAAGATCTAATCTAGAAGATTTAGATGAACAGAACTCGGAGCCTCGCACGGTAATGCATCAATTAGGTTTGTCCAAGAAGGGTGAAGTCTGATTCTGCTCAAATACTAAGATTGACCAACAAAAGGGTACCGTGCGCACTTAAAGGCCAATTTTTCACAAACCCTAATTTCCTTGGGAATAAGGAAAGAGCTATCAATCAAGGGTATCTAACAAAGGGAATGGCAGACACAGCAGACAGAGGTTGAGCCACCCATCCCATCATACTAGCAAAATGAACTGACTGGGCGCATTATATAATGCATCATTAAATTTACTGAAGTTTTGACTTTTAGAAGCCTTTTAGAAGCGCAAAATGAAATAAACAGATAGCAAATTATGATTAGAACATAGCCAGTAGATATTTCCATCATACTGACTTAAAAATAGATGTTTAAGAGAGCAAACTGGAGTGAATAGCAAGATAAGATTCTGCAATATACATCATATACTTCCATGAAAATAAGTATGGGAGGTTTACGAGAACAAACAAAACTAAACGACAAGATATGATTCAGCACATATGCTGAATATATTTCATCAAACAAACTGAAAAATAGAGGTTTACACAGAGCAGATTGAGCTAACTGGACAAGAAGGTTTGATTTATCATGTAAACAGTCATCAGACTGACAGAGTTTTACAAGGGAAGGCAAAATAACCTAGAGAGCAAAAATGTGATTTAGCACATCCCCAGCGTATATTTTTATTTCAGAGATTCAGTATTAGAGGGTTATTAGAGTAAAATTTGCGAACTGAATAGCAAGATACGATTCGGCAATATATATCATGTACTTCCGTCAAAATTAGTATTGGAGGTTTACGAGAACAAAAAGAACTAAACTAAACGGCAAGATATGATTCAGCACATATGCTGAATATATTTCATCAAACAAACTGAAAATTAGAGGTTTATTCAGAGAAGAATGAGGTAATTGGGCAAGAAGGTATAATTCATCACACAAGTAGTCAACAAACAAACTCATAATTTGGAGTTTACAAGAGAAAACAGAACAATTTATAGAGCAAAATATGATTCAACACGACCAACATATATATTAATCAAAACCCACATATTAATCAAATTGATTAAGTATTAGCGTCAGGGGATCAATATAGGCTAATTAGATCACAAGAAATGATTCAACAATAACCAGCATATGCCCGTGACGCTAACCGATGATTAGAGTTTTCTGAGAGCAAACTGAAATATCAGGCATAAAAAATATGTTTGCCACAACTTGCACGTATACCTAACTGATAATTAGATGAGGACTTATTCATAAGTGGTACCTTACGAATACAAGGCAACTGCAAGGAAAGATCCTCGCATCCATGGCTATATTACCAGGACCCCCAGCCTCATATCACTGCTATTATAAATAAACCGCAATTGTAGTCTTGCAACCAAGTCAAACATCGTGTCAAAAAGAATCAGTATCGAAGACTACAAAGAACAAACCAGATAGCATGAAATGATCCGGCACATATAGAACGCACATATTCATCAAACTAACTAAAGTGGAGTTTTATGGGAGCAAAATGAACTGAACGGACATCAAATTGGTAAATCATCACATAAGTTTTGTCAACCTAACTACAACTTAGCGGTTCAAGAGAACAACTTGAACCGAGCAGCAAGATATGATTCAGTGATATACAACATATATCTTCAGCAAACTGAATATTAGAGCTTTACGAGAGCAAAATGAACAAACTAGACAGCAAGATATGATTCGATAAGCATACATACAGCATATATTATCATCATATAGCTGAAAAAATGAGAGGCTTTTGAGAGGAAACTGAACTAACTAGGGTGCAAGATATGATCCAGCACGTATACAACACATCCACATCGAAGTAACCGAAAATATCTTTTTTAGGGTGCAAAATGAACTAGAAAAAGGCGTACATATCATAGAAAATACAATCATGAAACCATATAAATTGTCACTTAAAAAAGCACCCTAAAAAAAAATTGCCCTGTTTCAAATCAATTGCAACTTGTGCCCTATTTCAAATCAATTGGGAAATATGGCCAAACTCTAAAGCATTGATCACAAAGTTTCTTAAACTTGTCGTGTAGCAAGAAGAATTATTTTACACAAGTCAGCATACTGTCCTGTATAGACGAATGGCACACCAAATTCATGAAAACCCCCATATCCTGTGAATTTAATTTATCTAGTTCCCACGCATTCATGGAAAGAAACAAGGAGAGCCAAATGATAGAATACGATTTGTTACTGGTAACCAAGCCTACAAATGAAAGATACAATGGGGCAAACAAAACTAGCAAGACAGCAAAATAAGATTTAGCATATAAACAGGATATTGGCTCATCGATCAAATTCCAAAATCATCTCCACGAGGGCAAAATGAACTAGCAGGGCAGCAAAACAAGATTCAACAAATAGACTCCAAAGTAGCAACATATGATGGCAAACATAACTAACAGGACAGCTAATTGTAAATCGGAAAATAACCAGGATACATTCTCATCAATCTAACTAAAAAAATGGATATCTAGAACTAAACTAGCAACTGTATAATAAGATTCAATGAAGCAACCGTCATATAAGTAGAATTAGCTCAGATTTAACATGCCTCGTATTTGTACGGTGGATGCAATAGACGCGATCTGTGCCGCCGCCCTTCCCAACTTTACTAGGTCACTTTTGTAGGTCTACAATTTTGAAGTCATACCTATGCCTCATAGTACTCTATTTGTAGTTTCTAGCAGCTCATTGGCTCAGAATGGAGATTCATCCATTCTTCGCAAACGCGGAGGAAATAGTCCCTGCCTTCATGCCAGCATAAGGGCTTGTGAGTTGAAGGCGGCTCTCCCTTGCATTGCCACAAGGCCTTGGTCTCAAATGTAGCAGCAATGAATTAACCATTATATGGACCAACTAAATACCAATAGTATATGAGATAAGATAAACCAAATTAACCATCAATTGCTACAGAAAATACCAAAAAATAATCACCAAAGTAATCATCAATTAAGCACAAAATTGATCGTAAAAAATCAAACTTAAAATTTCAACTTCAAACTTAAATTTTAAATTCAAAGATTGAATTACAAACTCTAATAAAAATTTAAATTCACAATCTGACAAAAAAAATTGATTTCAAATTTAAATTCAATTTTGAACTCAAAATGAACAATTGATATCAAAATTCAAATTACATTAATATACATTCGGAAAAAAAAATAAATTAAGAACAAAAACTTAAATTGAAATATAATGTTCACTAAACATATAAACTCTAATTAGAATTTGAATTTAAATTTGGATTCGCAATCTGAATATTAATACAGATTGGGCACATATCGTTCATAATAAAATAGAGTAGGGCAACGATATAATCTATTACATACAGTTTTTAAACATGACAATAGTCCTCCCTAGTGTAAACAAAAAAAAGCAACTGAACTCTTACGAATCAATGTCCTCTACAGTGAAATTGATATTAGTAAATATTGATATTAGTAAATGATTATTTGTCAAACCTCAAACATGACATAAAACACAACATAATCTAAAGGTGATGAATCCACCCTACTCCATTGTAGAACTCAAATTAACTTCATATGACGCTGCCTCAAAAAAGATAAACAATAGCAATCTTTCTATGATGGGTATACCGACATTTCACCCACGAAGGGAATCCCAATTCGACATTTTTAGTGTCCACATATCTTAGAAAGTAACAACTATTAGTTTTTTCCTAAAAAAAAAATCTCCTATAGCTTTTCCATTTATAATTGCAAATCCAAATTCACACTTTTGAATTTCACAAGAATCATCACTCGGAAAGAATCCCAAAGAGCGTCGCAGTTTCACATTCTTAGACTCCACATATCTGATAAACTAATAACTTACTACTTTCTGTTAAATCCGTATGCAGCTTACCTTTGCACAATAAAGAAAAAGCTCCAATTGAAGTTTTTGCTTTAAAAGATCATTTGCTCCTACCAAAGCATAGGCTCCAAATTATTCTTTCCAAAATGTTCTGGTAGAGGTTCCTGCAGCTGAAAGCAAAGGTAGAATTTAGGTGTCACACTACGCCAAATGGGCGCTAGACCAACCTTTCTCGATGTAGCAAACAATGCCATAAAAGACACTGCAAAAACATACCGGATCAAATCAGTACTTCGTACCCATTCGGCCTAGGTTCTGCTTTGACTTTCAGAAGCAGCAACCAATAAATATTTGAGAAATGAAAAAGTTTGGAGCACTTGCTATGCTTGAAAGTTGTATTCAAAAGCAGAAAATACGCTTTGGAGATTTTAACAAGAAATGAGGAGTTTTAACAAGAAAGCAGTTAGTACATCTACGAATAGCACTGCTCATTTTTATTCATACTGTTTTAATGGTTAATGGTTAATCATTTTTATTCATACTGTTTTAATGGTTCATCTGATCCCTTTCATCATCTCTTCTTAGCATAAACCAAGCTGTGAGTCACATGACAAAATTAGAGAGAACGTGCAGCAGGTCGTAGCCAGTGACGATGGAAGAATGAATAGATGCACGACTTGAAAAGATAACTAGCGTTAAAAAGAACACTAGCCAATTAGAGGCTGTCGGAAGTGATTTTTGTAAACTTATGTCAAAGTTTGCACTACACCTTGTAATTGGGATAAAAGGACCCAATGCCGCTTGTCATCCATCAAGTACAACAAGATCAAATTTTCATCCTCTAAACCCAAAATGAATTCCATCTCCAAATTTTTTACTAGCAAAGTAGTTAAAATTTTACATACATTCAATGCATTTCTATTAAACCCATTTCAAAATATTCAATTTAATCAAAATACTCAAAAAACTCATTGTCCTCCTTCAGAGAATACAAAACCAACACATCATTATCAATATATAAATCTGGCGATTCCTCTACATATGGTCAAATAAATAAACATCTATCCTACTTTAAGGAAGAAGCAAATTTTCATGATGTGCATTGAAGACACATTCTACTTTAAGAAAGAAGCTAATTTTCATGATGTGCATTGTAATTTCTCCTTAGATATTGAAGCCATCTAAATCGGACTTTTTTTATAAAATAACCTTTTAAAATTTTATAATTTGTAAAACAATCCTATCAAATTTAAATTTTACAAAATAACCCTGTAAAGGCGGTGAATCATTCACCGCATTCAGAATATCTTGTACGGCTATTAAAGGCGGTGAATGATTCACCGTCTTATTTACACTTATCCGTTCAACAACCACTTTCCCTTTTCCTCCTCTCCTTCTAAAGGCGGTAAATCGTTCACCGTCTTTAAAAGACTTGAAATTTTTTTTGAATGCGGTGAATAATTCACCGCTTTCGCAAATTACAAAATTTTACAAAGTTATTTTATAAAAAAATCCATCTAAATGAATTCTCAAGCAACTACCCAGTACAGTCATTATATCTTACTAGAGCCACTACAATCCTTATACCTTAGTAGCCAAAATTCACCAAACATAAGCCCCAGTTCAAAAAATGATCCTGATGCAGAGAAGGACTTTTTGGGCTACTAAGCCTACGGGACATTTTTTACAATATGAAACATTTTAATTGTAAAAACAGGCAGTCAAAATTTTTATATTTAAGACTAAGCGTAAATGGTGAATAATTTACCGCTTTTAGAAAGCGGTGAATCACCGCTAACTTATATGTTTTTCCATCTGAACTCCGAAAAATATACAATATTAAACTTTAAAAATAATTTTAATAGGTTGAAGAAAGCGGTGAATGATTTGCCGCATTTAGAAAGCGGTAATTCATTTGCCGCACATGCCTAATTTTGTAAATAAATCTTTTACCAAACTATTTTATAATTATAATATTTTTTTAAGCTTACTAATAAAAAAATCCCCAAAGAATGGAACTTGAAGGCGGTTTCAAGAAATTGAATGTGTTATCAGTAACTCGAACATCAAAACTTCAATTTAAAAATCATCCAAAACTCAAATTTGAATTTTGAAAAATATTTGAACTATAAAAACATATAAATGAATACTGTAAGTACTTAAACACCGTATCTTCACACAAGATACTGCAAAATCATTCCAACTTCATAAAAATTATAATTTAATCCAAATACATCAAGCGCCAAAATAGAATTTATAAGAATACTTAAAACTTGCATTCATCATACTCACGCCATCACAAAGCAATCTAGAGGCACAAAACTATCAAGATGTAATGGATCGTGAAGTTAGAAAATGAAAATTGCCATATGACATTAACTTGGCCAATAAACTCTATAATTAGAAGATGTGGTGGTAGTTTTCACATCTGGTGGTAGCTCTTTCCTACATGTGGTGGCAGTTTTCACACTCCCTTCGGGATGTAACTCTTTCCATATCTTTTCAAACATATAACATTTTATTTTTACAATCACCCTCCCACGGGATATGCAATCCCAAATTAAAAATTGTATTAGCCAAGTTTACTGCCATATAGATAATTTTTATTATTTATCTTCAAAAATACAAAACCAAGATAGTACAATGCCTATAGGTTACTACAAGAAGAACGAAAGTTGATAAAGACAAGAAATGAGTACACGTCAAGTGCTAAAATAGAATTTATACGAATACTTAAGACCTATATTTATCATACATCATCAAAAGGTAATCCAGAGATACAAAAACTATTATAATTATAAAAAAAGTTTCGTAAAAAATTATTTACAACACTAGTCTTATGTAGTGAATGAATATCTGCTTTCTATATGCGGTAAATAATTCACGACTTCCTGCAAAATATTAAAATTATTTTGAAAGTTTAACGCTATTGATTTTTCGGAGTTCAAAAGTAGAATACACAGAAGTTATGTGAAAGCAGTTCCTAAAAGTAGTAAACCATTCACCGGTCGAACCTAATATTATAAATAAAAATTCTGGACGACTATTGACAATTAAAAAGTTCCAAGTTCGACTTGAATAAAGAAATTATCTGCCAACCACATATTTTAGTACCAAGTTCGATTTGGATGCCTATTTTTTACCATTCATCGCTTAAACCACATATCTTAAAAACTATCTGATAACAACCTTTTTGTTAAAATTCTAAGTTCGACTTGAATAAAGAAACTTATCTACAAGATGGCGGCGTCATTTATGTGCCACATATAAGTACTTATCTACTACGGCCGTTACATCTTACTTGCACTTAAGTTTGTCAAACCCAAAGCTCGATCGTTACAAATTGGCCCTTTCCAATACATCCAAAGTATAAGTACTCGGAGCATGGAACTTTTGGTCGATAACAACTATTGTGGCTGATTTCATCATTTTCTTTTATGTCTCTCTCTCTTTATGCACGGACACATTTCTCTCTTAAGGCACCTAAATTATACACGGCCAATGCCACCTTCTGATGGCACCTTCAACTTAAAGAAAGAAACTTATCTACATGATATGCAGTGTCATTTATGCGCCACGTATACGAACTTATCTACTCCGGCCATTATATCTTACTTGCACCTATGTCCGTCAAACATAAAGCATGATCCTTACAAATTGAAACCCTAAACCAAGATATTCAAATCTAACATCTTCAAAATAAGTTTCATACTCAAGAGCAATTAATAAAAGTACTCACTTTTCCGGTCAAAGATATCTGTTATAAGCAATCAATTATCAATTATATTCCTTAATTCCAAAAATCTTGCTAATGCTTTCGTAGCATAACATAATTTACATACCAGCAATAAAATTATTAAGCATCCGAATTAGGTTCCTCTAAACATCAACTGACCGAAATTTCCTAAATAGCCTTCTAAATATTCTTCCTAATATAATGAATATAATGAACACACAAACTTTCTCGATACAAATTTTCAGAAATGTTACACCACAATTTCAATCGATCAAACTGATTAATAATTCTACTATATTTTGATAAAATTTATTATATTTCTTCTATCCTAGACTCGAGAGCACGCTCGCGTGCTTTATATATTCACTAACCAAGTTCTACACCCGGATCACATTCTTCCAAACACGAAATCAAATTTTCATCCACAAAACCAAAAACAAAATTCCATCCCTAAAATTTCCAACATCAAAGTTGTTAAATTTTCCATACTTCAAATTTATTTATGTTAAACCCATTTCAAATATAAAAATTCATACATGCACCTACACTGAATACTCAATTACTATATCTTTATCAATAAATAAGCCTTTTGATTTAGCTATCAAATGTGAACTAAATAAAAAACTTTCTATGAATAAACAAGCCTTTTGATTTATCCTATGTAATGCTGATCATATACGGCCAATGCCAACCTTTGAATGTACTTTCAGCTTAGAAAAGGAAAAAAAAGGTCTTGATGATGTGCAGCATGGTTTCCGCCATATCTAGATCAAGGACCAGTTTAAATACATATTCAAACATCAAACTTCCATTATTGCAGAAATCACATAAATATTCTACAAGACCGTTAGAGATCTGCTACTGCTCTTGCATATTTCAACCTATTTTTTAGTTTTCACGAGGAAAGGGGGTACGAACACTAATCAACTCGACTTCTTGCTTTTTTTCAATTTTTTTTTTCTTCGGTTTGTACAGATAAGAGCATAACAGAACAACGAACAAAGAAAAAAGAGGGGATATCACCTGTCGCAGAGGATGCTGCTTCGGGAGAAAGCTTCCAATAGTCTTCCCAACACCTCACAAGCGGGGAAGTGAATGAGCCGCGTGTTGTTCTCACAGCAATACTTAACCTGCATTGTGATGCCACAAGCCCACGCACAAGGCCAGTGGGAAATTAGGGAGACAATAGGCATAGATCCGGATCAAATCTGTACGATTCACACAAAACTTACCACCAGAAGGACGTCGATGAAATTGCCTCTCCGAGATAGATACTAGGAACAAAGAAGGTACAGGTGAGGAAACAAATAAGAAGAAAGTATCCAAGAAAAGGGGAGAAGCGAATCTGCAAAAAGGGGAACAATGGGGTTCGGAGGGGAGGGACCTCTCAGCAAGGGAGCAAGTGTGTGTGCGCGTGTGCATGAGAGAGAGAGAGAGAGAGAGAGAGAGAGAGAGAGAGAGAGAGAGAGAGAGGAAGGCGAGGAGGTCACCAGATGGGACATCCTGATGAGGCCCTCGAGTCGGAAGTCGTTCTCGATGTTGAGCCGGTGGAACTGGATTCGGCCGTGCTCCGGAGGTAGCTCGAGGAGATGCTTGATCGTGTCGCGGAAGACATCCCAAGGAGTGGGGAGAAGCGGATCTCCAGGAAGAGGGGCCAATGGGAGCCAATGGGAGGGACCTGTCAGCGGAGAAGCAAGAGTGTTTGAGAGAGAGAGAGGAAGGCGAAGAGGTCAGCAGATCAAACATGTTGACGAGGCCCTCAAGTCGAGAGCCGTCGTTGATGGTGAGTCGATGGAACTGGCCCTCAAGTCGAGAGCCGTTCTTGATGGTGAGTCGATGGAACCGGATCTGGATCCGGCCGTGCTCCGGCGAGGGCTCGAGAAGGTGCTTGATCTTGTCGCTGGAGACGTCCGGAAAAAGGGGGAGAAGCGGATGTACAGAAGGGGGCGCTGGAAGCTGCAGGGGAGGGACGTGTCAGGTGGGGAGCAAATGAGAGAGAGAAAATGAGAGAGAGAGAGAGAGAGAGAAAGGTGAGAAGCTCAGCAGATCGAACATCTTGATGGGGCACTTGAGTCGGCGACGCCGTTCTTGATGTTGAGTCGGCGGAACCGGATCCGAGCGTGCTCCGGCGGGGGCTCGAGGAGGTGCTGGATCTCGACGGCGAGCAGCAGGATGCGGCGGATGAGGGAGATGAGGCGGGCGACAGCGTCCTCCCTGGACACGGAGTGGTCGACTGAGGCGACCTCCACGGCGGAGAGGGTTTGGCGGCGGAGGCACGCACAGCAGGATTTTCAGGGAGGCAGAAAGAATGAGAGAGGGAATGAGGCAGAGGAAGGAGAAGAAGAAGGTGAAGAAGTAGAAGACGAGGCGGGAATGAAGGAAAAAGAATGAGAATGGGGAGGGAAGAAGAATAGGTGTATTAATTAATTAATTAATTAATTAAAATAAGTTACGTCCGAAAATTCGAAGTGCGGGGGTGGGTGGGTGGGTCGGGTCAAGCGTGGAATTTGGGTTGAAAATTCGAAGTGCGGCGTTTCGTGAATTTCATCTCTCTCGTCCGGCATCAGATCGGCTCGCAAAACATGCGGCTGCGACCGGCTCCGAGTCCTCTTCGAAACGAGACATTAAACACGAGAATCGGCCTGGGGATTGTGGAGATGTAAGTGCGGAGGCGGACATCGTCCGGATTCGCCCAAACTTCCGGGTCGAATTCGGAGGGCTTAGGACGGTAAGCGAACGAAAAAGCGATATGTGGCAGGACTACATAATCCGGAGAAGTTTGGAATATCTACGAACGGGCATATTAAACGCGAGAAACGACTGACCCGGCAAAAAGTTACAGCCCTCGAAAGTCGGGCCTTGGTATTTCAGGCGTATCTTCGCCATTCGGAGTCGGAACGGAGCCCGAAAAGAGGGGCCGCGTTCCTTTCGGAAAAATACAGACGACGGCATATCATACGGCAAAATCCGATCGGCGGTTAGAAAGTTATGCGGCCGAGAAAATCGAGGGCCGAGGTTGTAACGATCGTCGAAATTATAACGACAGTCGGCGAGGACGGTTTTTCTTCTATTCTTTTTCTTGCTTCTCGGTTAGGCTTTCATGCCCCGTAAAAGTAGCCATCAGGGAGTTCGGCCCAATTTCTTTGCGGAGGGCACCGAATTCGATATCACGTAATTATCGGGCCGGGCTTAATCAGCAGCCGTCCTCGTGTTAAAATTTTAAATTTATTTATTACTCATTATTTTGTGCTTTCTTTTATTCTAAAATAGAAATTCCTATCGATTCAACCGATCTAATATTCAATTAGATTACACATCAGCCGTCGGCTGGCGCCCCCCAACCCGCGGCGAAGAGGACGCATACTTAATTTTTCAGCAAACTAGAAGAAATGAATTTTTGACGAATCCAATTTCTATAAAAAAGAGAAGTCGTGACGGCCCGCGGGCTAATCAGGCCCGACTACCTAATTCGAACCAAACCTTCGTTTTCATAGAACTATAGGCCGTTTTGTAATAAACTCCGTCGCTTTTCTTTTCGATCGACATCCGGATACTTCCGATCAATATAATTTAAATTATTTTGTTTAGGTAAGTCGGAATTTTGATAAAATAAATAATAGTATTATTTAAGTAATTAAATAGTTTATGGATCATAGTTTAAAATATAAATTTAAATAGAAATAATTTACGGATCGTAGTTTTAAATTTTATAATTTTTTTAAAAAATATAAAAATTTAAAGGGCCGACCCGAAACCCGGCCCGGCCCGGGCCTTCCGGGCCTCCAGGCCGTGCTTGGCCTTAGGGTCGGCAGCATCCGGCCCGGCCCGACCCGACCCGGCCCGGATTCACATCCGCACCGGGCCGGGCGGCTCCTGGCCCATTCCGGCCCGGGTAATATGGGGCTTCGGGCCTTTTTGGGGCTTCGAGCTTTTTTGGGGCTTCGGGCCTTTTGAGTGCTTCGGGCCTCGGGCCTTTATCGGGCGTAGGGCCTGAAGCCCTTAAAAGGGCACGTTAAACGCGAAAAACGGTCGACCCAGCCCAAAATTATGGCCCTCGGAAGTCGGTTCTTCGTATTTCAGCCGTATCTTCGCCTCGGAGTCGGAACGGATCCCCAAAATAGCCGTTGCGTTTCTTTCCGAAAAACACACACAACGGCATATTATATGAGAAAATCTGATCGCCCGTTAGAAAGTTATGGCTCCGAAAAAAAGCGTCGAAACTATAATAAACTTTAGTTTTATTTCGTTCATTTATTCTTCATTTCGGTCCGATTTCTTTGCAGATGGGATTAAATTTGATATTGTGTACTTATTGGGTCGGGCTCGATTAGTAGCCATCCTTGTGATAACTTCCGTTAATTTCAAAATTATTTACTACTTGATATTTTGTACCTTTTTCTTACTGAAAAATAGAAACTTCTGTTGATTTAACCGATCTAAATTTCAATTAGATAACGCGTTAGCCATCGATGCCCACCGATCTACGGTGGAGAGAGTATATACTTAATAGCGATCGTTCTGAGCTTCAAGTAAGCATACAGCAGGATGAATAGTTATAATTTGGCTGTGTTGTTGTTTGCTTTAGCTGCATAATTTTTCTTTTCCTCTCTTCCTCGATTGCTGGTTGAATACTACAACATTTTAGGGTCTAGTGTTTTTGGATTGGCGGTTTAGTTTGGATTTGATGAGAAATTTAAGGGTTTCGTGGGCCTTGTTTGGGCTTCGGGCTTCGGGCCTTTTTATTGCTTCGAAGAGTTTTAGGAGTTGGGACCTTGGGCTTTAGGGGCTTCTGGTTTCGGGCCTTCCCAAGGCTGCGGGTCTCTTTAGGGCTTCAGGACGGGCTTTACGATGGGCCCTTTTAAAGCCCTGATTTAGGCTTAGGGGTTTCATGCTCGGGCCTTTTGAGGGCTGCAGGCCGGGCTTCGGGTTGTAGGGCTCCGAGGCTGCGGGCCTGCGGGCCTGCGGGCCTCCGGGGCTGCGGGCCTGCGGGCCTCCAGGCCTGCGGGCCTCCAGGGCTGCGGGCCTGCGGGCTTCGGAACTTCAACCAGCGGCGCTTCGGCTGCCGGCCTGCGGGGCTGCGGGCCTCCGGGGGAGCTAGGGCCTGCGGGCCGAGCGGGCCTGCGGGACGCGAAGGGCTGCGGGACGCGAGGGGCTGCGGGACGCGAGGGGCCGCAGGCCGCGGGGGCCTCCGCGCCGCGCGGGAAGGTGGGCCGCGCGGGGTTGCGGGCCGCAAGGGGCTGCGGGCCTTACGGGGCTGCGGGACGCGCGGATCGGCGGGCCGAGCGGGGCCGCGGGCCGCGCGGGGCGCGCGGGCCGCGCGCGGGGGCGGGCGCGGGGGCGGGGGGGGCGCGAGGGGGCGGGCGGGGGCCGCGGGGGCGCGCGGGGCGGCGGGCCGCGCGGGGCGGGGGCCGCACGGGGCTGAGGGCGCGCGGGGCGGCGGGCCGGGGCGGGGGCTGCGGGCCGCGCGAGGCTGCGGGCCGCGCGAGGCAGCGGGCCGCAGATTGTGGGCCGTGGGGGCCTGCGGGACGCGCGGGGCGGCAGGCCGGGGACTGTGGGCCGTAGGGGCCAGCGGGACGCGCGGGGCGGCGGGCCGGAGACTGTTGGCCGTAGGGGCCTGCGGGACGCGCGTTGCGGCGAGCCGCGCAGGGCGGCAGGCCTCGGGGGGAGGGGGGCCGCCGGGGGCTGCGGGCCGCGGGGGGCTGCGGGCCGCGATTGTTGGCAGGCTGCAAGGGGCAGCGGGCCGCTGGGGGCAGCGGGCCGCGGGGGGCTGCGGGCCGCGATGGGCGGCAGGCCGCACGGGGCAGCGGGCTGCGGGGGGCTGCAAGCCGCGGGGGGCTGCGGGCCGCATTGGGCGGCAGGTCGCACGGGGCAGCGGGCTGCGGGGGGCTGCGGGCCGCGTTGGGCAGCCGGCCTGTGGGGCTGCTCGGAAGCCATGGGTTTAGGGTTTAGGGTTTAGGGTTTAGGGTTTAAGGTTGAGGAATGATTCACCGTGTTCAACCTAAACATTCATTCCAACATGGCGCTTATGTGGCGCTTGCGTGGCGGGTATAGGACCAATTTTGTAATTATAAATTTAGTGGGGCTATTTGTGAAATTTTTTTTTTTTTTTTAAGGGCCAAATGCAAAAAAAGCCCTTCTGTAAATTAAACCGCATTGCGTCAGTCATACTATTTTAGTTATGACGTGGCTTATGTGATCTTTTCGTGCCTTCGCCTGTAGCTTCTTTAGATCTAATAGTATTAGATCACCATTAATATCAAAAGAGCTTATAATTTTATATGATGAAACACTATTTGTTGAGTCTCTTACAAGTATTTTTATATAAATTGTGTCTATAAGCTTCAAATTTTATTTTCTTGTAAGTTTTTTAGTTTAATTATTGCTTCTCACTACTAAAGAAACCTTAAATTCTTATTTTTGGTAAATACTATTAAAATGCCATTGCAGGAGAGGGTGTAAGCAAGCAACCAAGCAACAAAGGCAATATATTATAAAAATGACTTATACGGAGTCCTTCCTCAGCTAAGAGACCTCGTATATGTTTATGAATGATAAATCCTCAAAGTTTAAGATTTAGGGTTTAGTGTTTAATCACGACATTACGATTTAATGATATATAGAATTTAATTATAGTTTTTAGGATTTAATAATAATATATTGAACTCATCAATGATATTGTAAGACATCTATTGCAGCATTCTTTATAAACAATGTGGGCTGGGTTATTGTTTATTATCTCATCGACTAGACCTAACAAAGAATGTGACCTAATTACAACACATAAGGCCCAGCATTAGCTTGAACTTAGAGTGAAGACTGGATTTAGATTAACAAAATAAGGTTAGGCTGCTTAAGATAAAAGAGCTGAGTCTACTGAATTTAATAGAGCTCCCATCGATTCAGTTTTGAGTTCTAACGTGTTCAGAAAATTATAAAGTCTATAGCCATATCCATGATTATTGGGCTTTGATTTTCTTTCTCTGTGATTATAACTATCTTCATTTAGATTGAATTAAGACTATACTATAAGGGCCCGGTTTTGAGTAAAAGTCGGATATCCATACTCATTTGGCATGCCTATTCGGCTATTCGTGGTCACAGAAGCCTGAAAGGTCAACAAAATCTCAGATCATGTTTGTATCTTTGGCTGTTATAAAGCCTACGGGCCTGTGTTGAATTTACAAGCCCGGTCACCACGTTTGGGCCTAATTTTGAATCTCAGGTTATAGTTGGACAGGCCTTGGACTGGTTATGGTGATGGTTCATTGCTTAGGTCCATTAACTCCAACATTGGATCAAAGCCCGACAATATTTGACACTGAATGTACCTTGGTCCAATATTTTCTTAGGGACCTAAATCTAATGTTTTGAAGTGGGGCAACCGAGCCCAGCCTCATCACAGACAAGTTTATATGCTTTCAGTTTGGATGGAAAATTCAATATCCACATGTAATCTTTGTATCTTCCATAATGTAACGCCACGGGGGCACAAATAAGTTGGAACGCAAATTGAAAATTTTCCATTTTAGGACAGAAGCAAAAAGCCCTATTACAGCCCATCTCATTCTATACTTGGACCATTCCTAATCCATTAGACATTGCGCATAAATCGGCCCATATCTTATATAAGCCGTGGAATGATAATTGCTATTTATCCACCGCTAGGCCTAGCCTATCATTGGGATAAAAAGCAGTAAAATATAATGGTCTTATTTTGTATGTACACGCGTTGAAGTCAGTAGGAAGTTCAAAGTAGACTTTTTTTTTTCCCCTTGATTAGGCCTTTAGGCCAAAATCGGTTCATATCTGACGCAGCATAGCCCATGAAACTGGCCATCAAGGAATTTGTTGCATTGTGTGGTAAACTTTTTGTCTGGACTACACTTGTGAATTTTGAATTGAAAAATATTGTTCACCATTTTCTTTTCTTTTTTATTTTATTTTATATTCTCTGATATTTTAAGATTTGGTCTAATACTAAAAAAAAGAAATCGATTATGAGATACTTCAAATTTATAGATTGTGATTATTTTCATCTCAGATTTTCTATTTTTGGGAACCAATTCAGATATATTACGAATAGTAGTATTACCAATTCTCACAAGGATTATCAACTTTTCAAGAAAATTTGAGATAAAGCGGCAAGGAAAATACTATTTAATCCATAATTTTTAATGCATAAGAAATTTATCGTGCCAGAATGTATTAATTGTATTACTTGATTACTCCTTTTACATCTCTCTTTTGTGAGACTTGATTGGTTGCTAGCCATATGCTGCTAAATTTATTTTCCTAATGAATAAAGCATGCTCTAAAAGTAGAGAGAGGGAGAGAGGATAATGACCTTCAAAATAATGCTACACCTCAACATAAAATAGAAGCTCATATTTAAACTGGGCTTCAGACTTGTGGACTAAATCTTCAGGCCTACTATGGAAAAATCAAAGGATTTTTTTAGTTATGCTAACCCAAAGTATGAAACCATGTTTGGATTATTTTTGGGCTTGAGGAGTATATATCTGCATTTAATAGGCTTATGGGCCCTTGGTCACAATTTTCCATGGCCTGTCAAACTGTAAGATTCTCACGACCTTGATCAAGCAAAATCCAAAATCTAAACTCATATTTGGACTGAACCTTGTTACGTGGCCAGTATAGCAACTATTTGACAGGCTTATGGGCCTCTCCATGCAGCGTATGGGCTGGGTCATCATTAAGCTTAGTAACAACGGTCGATCCATCCAATATAACATTTAGACCAAGCTGAGGCTCATACCTAATGGATGTATCGTTTTACAGGCTAAGGGCCTTTTACCAAAAAAAAATTCCAAACGCAATCATCTAATATGGACCTAATTTCTGAAAAGGCCCTGACCACCGATATGACTTGAGCCCGATCAAAGTAATCCGGGAAGGTCATGCTGCAGCTCAACCCAAACATATAAGTTCATATTTGGACCAAAATTAGGCTAGAACTTGCAGCCCACGATCGAAAAAGAACCACCAGGTCAACTTACCCTTGGGCAAAATTAAAAGGATTTTCTCAATTGGACTCAGGTTTGATTGGGAAATTGCGCAGCAACTATACAGTTCTATAGGCCTTCCATCAAAGAAACACGAAGCCTGGTCAACCTGATTTCGACCAAATTTTGTAAAATCAAAATGGTTCTCAAAGGATCGTGGTCATGCTAAAGCTCGACCCAAAAATTTAAGTTCACATGGGCTGACTTCGGCCCCATTTGCGCCAAATTTGAGAAAAAATCAAAATTGTCTTCACTCTCGTGTCATAGCTCAATCTCTGTGTCAATCAATCGATTCATTCAAAAGCAATTCAAATGCTTGTAATTGATCAAGTTGTCTTTCTATTAATCTATCCATCGTAGAATAGGACTAAAAAGTGATATCTCACTATTTGTTTTGTATCACTATTATACTATAAAAAGGAAAATCGATTTAGAAAAATTTTATTCGGAAGAAAAATATGTATTATTTTGTAGTTTTATCTTTTTCACTTAATTTGGGATGAATCTGGTACTAGCATTATTGTACTAGTCTCTTAAACTCGTTCATGACATATTGTACAATTAAATAAGATACATCGTTGTTTAAATATGATTGCGACAAACAATGAAATTAAAAAAAAAATATAAGGGTGGAAGGATTTAGGGATCTAGGATTTAGTGGGTTCAGGAAGCAAGAGGGTAGGAATGTGAGTTTTGTGCTCGATGGCTTAGGAATAGCCATTTGTCCTTTGACCTTTTATTTAAATTACCATAGTTTAAGTTGAGACCAATTTAATTGGATTAGGTAAGATTTATATTTTGTGAAATTTTACAGAGTAATGTTATTAAAGTTAGTTGATCTAACCAATAGGAGTTGTATCTATGGAATGAAACACAACAAGCTTTACTTACACCAAAACAATAAATTAATTGGATTAGACCCATTCCATGGGATTATCCCTATACGATTGAATTATACTCCGTCTAACTTCACTAGGATGGCTGGTTAATAAAAGGACTAACGTGTCCAAATCTATTATGGTTGGATTTAAGCTATACTGAGAAAAATTTGTTGATTGGATTGAGCAATCTATGGGTGCAATTGGGCCCAGGCCTAAAAAAGGCCGACCAAGCTGCTGTAGTTAAAGTAGGTCTTCTTGCAAGGACCGATTTTCAATATTTTGGGTGTGATAGTTTTGGGACTGTTCGGGCCTACCTAAACCAAGACCGAGTGTGTAGCTTTAAGCACAAAATGGTGAGTTTTTGATGTTTTATAAAAAGTGGGCTGGATAATGATGCTGTAGCTTGTTTGAAGAACCGGACCGTACTGTGGATGAACGCTAGGCCTGAGCAGGCTCACTAGGCCCGCTCTGCTTTCCACCTTATCCATTAAGCCTATTTCAAAGCTGCCAAAGTCAATATAGGTTAAAAATGAACCATTCCAAAAAGGAAAAACTATTATTGGGCCATTTTAGGCCCGTTTTCCCGCGCTCACCAAGCAGGCCTAGTAGGCTATATTGGACCTTTTACACACCCGATAGTTTTTTATTAGTGGGCTAAGCGTAACTCTAGTAGCTGGAGTTGCCGAGAAATTCTCCATGTGATGCGGTTGCTGTTTGTCCTAGTTTACTTTTCCTGAGATGAGTGTGAATTTTCCAAATAGAAATTCCCATATCACGAAAGCAAAATCAATCCCATTAAATAGTTTAGTTGGATTTTCGGTAGCATTGGCCTACGGTGCATAGAATGGGCACGACCTTGCCCTTTTAGCGAAAAGACATAGTAAAACGGAAATTTTAAAACTGATTTTTTCCATGTAAATTTAACACTCAACCGATTGTGGCTTAGGGGTTTAGGGGAATCGGGATAGATATTCGTGGTTTAGGATTTAGGGTTAGAGGTGTGTTAGTTTAGTTTTCGCTCATATAACTTGATGGATTGGCCCTGCTAGGCCCAATATGAAAACAAGTTTGCGAAACCCAACCGAATAAGCTGAACACTAATTCAGCCCGGCCCAAAGTATAATTTGGTTACAAGTTATAATTATTGTTTAATTATAGTTTGATGATTTATTATTGTTAATATATTTAGTTTCAAATACGATAACAATAATAAATTAATGTTTGATAGAGATTTGAATTTCCCCTTACAATCTCTCTTCACTGGTTCGTAAAGATCGAAGAGAGGGTACTAGCGTGGCCCATTCGTATAACTATCACCTTCCATACCGGGGCCATCCTAAGATCACTTGTATGGTGTACCGAGCAGGATTATTAACATATATTGGATAATTTGCATAGATGTGGGCCATATTGAACTAGGGCCAGCCTAATATTAGGCCGTGATTGGGCTGGCCCATTAGTAGATAAATCTGAAATTTTCCTTCTCAGAATAAAAAAAGGTAAAAACAGAAAGAATGCATGTTCTCCAATTAAAGTTTGTGGTTTTGTGGCTGGTCACATATAGTTTTTGTCTATGGTGTTCTCAGGCAAGTTGGATTATAAATTAAAACCTTTTAATTTTATGATAAAAATTAAATACTATGAAAATAGACTTGTCAAAGCCCATTCCATTCTTTGCTTGGGCCGTTCGCAGGTCCATTTGCCCCAGTGCTCTTTTAGATCTTTTGCATATATTGCGCACAATTGTATAGCAGGCCTTCGAAGAAAATACTTCCTCTGATTTAACCCAAAAAATGATTGTAAGATCAATTAACAAAGTAAATAATTGCGAGAGTTTATATTTCCCAGTAAACCGGAACTTATCATGTGTGGGCTGTTAACTGTCCGATCCCACCTTGAGCAGAAGATACTCCAAAAATAGACTTTGCTGCGTCCATTTTTCTGTGGGCTCCGTGAAGTAAAACCGAATTAAAGCCTATCTCAAAACTGATCATGTGTGGGCTGTTAGGTGTCCCATCCCAACTTGAGCGGACGATACTCCAAAAATGGATTGCTGCGTCCATTAGTCTGTGGGCTCCTTGAGTAGGCGTAATTCGGACCATTTGCATGCATAAGGCCTGTCTTCGGCCCGGTTTTTTTGTGGATGGGACAATTTGATGTTTTGTTGTAATTGGGCCAGCAGTCCAGGTGTTGAATTTTCGAACTTGGAGTGGATTTCATTTTCCACCGCGCGGTAAAGTTAAAATTTCCCCCAATTTTGAGTTTCACGTGCGTTAATTGTAAACGTTTTTTTTTTTGAGAAAAAGTTAATTGTAAACGTTAGGGAGAGAGAGAATCTCACAGCCCCTTCTCTTCCTCCACACAACACTCTCTCTCCCTCCTCTCTCTCTCCCTCCTCTTTCTCTCTTTCTTTCTCGGCCACCTTTTCGCCGAACTCCGAATAAATCGGCGATCTATCCGAGCCTCTCCAAGTCGCGATGAGATTCCATGATTTTCCCTTCGATCGACGGCTTTTCACGGGATCGGAGCGATCGGAGGTGTTTCCTTAGCTGATGATTCAACGCTTTTATCAGCTGATAATCGGTGAGCTCTCCGATCTACTTCACTACTTTTACTAATTTCTCCAAGTCACAATGAGATTCCACGATTTTCCCTTTGATCGACGGCTTTTTCAGGCGATCAGAGCGATCGGAGGTGTTTCCTTAGCTGATTTGAAGAGTTTTCATGCCGATTCAACGCTTTTATCAGCTGATAATCGGTGAGCTCTCCGATCTACTTCACTACTTTTACTGGTTATGTTTTTTTTTTGGTATTATATCATCTCGCCTTTGATTTTTCAGGGACCCATTTGAAATCCGAGAATGTAGCCAATTTGAAGAGGTTTCATGCGGATTCAATGCTTTTCTCAGCTTATGATTTCGATTCATGGACACACCAAACTCGGTAAGCTCTCCAATCTACTTCATTATTTCTTTTTCACTAATTTGTTATGTTTTTTTGGTATTATATCACCTCACCTTTGATTTCTCACGGTCTTAGATCCATTTTTTCTCTTCCTCTCTTCATGTTTTTGTATTTTTTTTTAACTCGATTTTTTTCCATCGTGGCTGTCGTTGCTTTTATTGATTTTATACAAATACGAATACGTAAACACAATCTAATGCATCGAACGATTATATTTTCTTTCTTTTTCTTGTCCTAGATTTGACACATACTGATCTGATTAGATCCATTGGAATGAATTATTTTTTTGATTTTCAGGTCCCTGTGTATCTACCTCACTATTTTTTTTTACTGATCTGATTAGATCCATTGGAATGAATTATTTTTTTGATTTTCAGGTCCCTGTGTATTTACAAAACGCTTTTCTCAGCTGATGACTTCGATCCATGGACACACCAAACTTGGTAAGCTCTCCGATCTACCTCACTATTTTTTTTATACTAATTTGTTGTGTTTTTTTTTATATTATATCACCCATTTGTTTGTCTTCCTCTCCTCATGTTTTTGTTTTTTTCAACTCGATTTTTTTTTTCCATTGCGGAAAATCCGAGAATGTAACTCGCTTCGCCTTTTGTGAATAAAGCAAAATATTTTCAAAATATTTCTCTCTTCCGTTTCTCGATTTACAGTGATAAGGAGAATTTTTACTTTTATTTCTATAAAATACTCGAGCACTACATTATGCTGCTGCTACTAACACTATTACCTACATGAAGCACTACAATGCTGCTGCTACATGAAGCACTACACTACCACCACCACCACTACCACCACCTGCGTGAAGCACTCAGTATGCTGCTGCTGCTGCTGCTGCAGCTACAACTAGTACCTATATATAGTAATACTACTTACATATACTACTACTACAACTGAATTGATGCAATTCCTTCTTCACCTGCAAGAAAGTTCTTCGTGTGTTTAGCACCAGTGCTTTGTGGGTTAGGGATTGTCATAACCTAAACTTACCACCTTGCACGCTACTGTAATTGCCGCTAAACATACCCAAATTTTCCCTAAATTTTGCTAATGAATTCTTGTATAAGCCTTGGTCAAAGAAATGCATACTTTTGAGGTAAGTTGTATGTTAGAGATGTTTTATATGTATATATGAGAATTGAAGTGATTGTAGTCCTGGAATATTCTAAAGTTTACAAAGAACATTTAAAATAGAAAAAAAGGGCAGGTTGGTTTGCTAGTTATTTTTACCTTCATTGTTGTGCTTCTCTGAGGAAGTTGCTATACGTTGTTTTTTTAGTTTACAACATGTATCCAAATTAGATTAGTTAGCATTATAAATTTTTTTCCTCTTTTATCGTATAATAAATACAAGCATATGTGCTATAAGCTTCGTTTAGTCCATTGCTGCTACATCCAAGAAAAACCTGTCAAGTTGATTAACATTCTGCATCTTTGAATCTTTTTTATATATATATATTTTTTTGGTACGAAATTTTGGTACGATAATATAGATTTTTATACTTCTTTTATTGAGAACAGGCAAGTTTGTTCTCCATCATATTCTAATCTTGGTTGAATGTAGTCGCCACTATTAAACAAAATTGGAATAACTTACACAATACAATAACTTAAACAATACAAGTTGATTTGTGACACTTTTACCATAATTTGAATATTGATAATCGCAATAGAAATAGAAATTTGAAAGAGACTTCGTGGATCTCTTTCTTTGTTCCTCTCTTCTCTTCTCTCAACTAGATGTATAGGTTGGTCTAGATTTTCTGGTTCTCCCTATTTTCTAAGTCTCCCAACTAAGGTTTTGGTTTGTGGTTTTGGCTCAATTATTTAATCATAGCATGCGAAAAAAAAAATTCAAGTTAATTTTGTAACTTATTACTTCTCGCCCTTCTCGTCGTTTCAGCTTTCAGCTAAAAAGTCACAGATTTGTTTGATTCTCAACTCCCTTCTCTAATTCTCCCAACAAGTTTATGTGGTTTAGGGTCTAGAGACTAGAATAGTTTAAGTTGCAACGGTTTTATGTTCTATGGTTGTTGTCCGTGGTCTATGGTTCAACATAGAGTAGCCTGCTACTTTCAAGTTTTTGAAGTTTCTAAAATGTCAAGAATACATTGATCTTTGAAATTTAGTCATGTCTTGTCAATTTGAAATCTACCAAGGGTACCTTTTGAGGTCACCAGGGGATAGATACGAAGCTCCTAACTGGAGATTGGTTTTAGTTTTCTATAAATGCATAATTTGCTATCCAAGTGTTCGTGTCTGGTGCAAAATGCCTTCATATAACTTTAAGGATTAAAGCAAACTGAAATATTGCTAAGTTTTGCATATAACTAGATTTAATTTAGGGTTGTCTCAGATGATAACACATCAGATTCATGAACACAGATGTATGAATTAATGAGAACTCTTAGTGACAGATTTATAGAACGGGTAATTTCTATTTTGATTTTTAGTGATAAGATGTTCGTGAGAGAAAATGCAGAACTTTGATCATCTTTGCCTAAAATAGCAG
This sequence comes from Puya raimondii, assembly GCA_016920855.1. Lineage (NCBI taxonomy): Eukaryota > Viridiplantae > Streptophyta > Magnoliopsida > Poales > Bromeliaceae > Puya > Puya raimondii. Next base: position 50,983,419 of record JABWPP010000050.1, on the reverse strand, counting down.
GTCAAATATAAAATGAAATATCCTTGATAATAGTGCCCGATTGTTTTGTTCCAGTTCTTCAGTTTTAGCCATACATGAGTTATAATATACTGACTTTTTTTTCTTTTCAGCCTCTTTTTGTTAGTGGTGATGGCTTTATAGAATATTCCTAGGGCTGTAAGCATTGTTGTCTATAATGTCCCTCGTGCTTAATTAGCTTCCTATTAGTATTGATGACCGAGAGCAATTCATCTATGCAATCTCCATCCCTTTCCTCCATGCAAGAAAAGGAAAGTGGCGACTTCCAGCCAGGCTATTTTGTTGGCCCAAAAGGAAAACGTGGGATGAATGATGAGTACTTCTCATCCATCAGTTCAAGCAAAGGATCTGGTGCTGTTAATATAAAGCTGCCGCACAAAACTGTTCAGCAGCTTTCAGAGCAGAAACCAAGATGGAAGCAAATTTCCTACTGCTTTAGATGCTGTAAAAGGGATGGGCTTCTTTTAGCTTGATAGTGTCCATTATTTATCTCATAATAAGGCATGTCAATGTGGATTAATCATTCGAGCATATAGTTAAATTTTATTTACTTGCTTAGATTGATTTATTACTTTGTTTAAATTTTTTTTGATGCAAATTCAAATGTTAAGATGAAAGATATGTTATTTGTAGAGAAATACCATGCATATAATAAGCTATTGCAAAGAATGTCTGAGAACAAGTGCCATGGGTGTAAAAAAGCAGCATAAAGAGGAAGTTTTTTGATGCAAATTCAGATCTCAAGATGAAAGATATGTTACTTGTAGAGAAATACCATGCATATAATAAGCTATTGCAAAGAATGTCTGAGAACAAGTGCCATGGGTGTAAAAAAGCAGCATAAAGAGGAAGTTTTTTGATGCAAATTCAGATCTCAAGATGAAAGATATGTTACTTGTAGAGAAATACCATGCATATAATAAGCTATTGCAAAGAATGTCTGAGAACAAGTGCCATGGGTGTATAAATAGTTCAAGCTTTAAAATATCAAATGTCAGATGAGGCGCTTCAACAAATGCCATAATTTCAAGGCCGGGTTATCTGGATTTCCTTGAACTCTTTTTGTGTGCTGCTGTATCTGTTTGGAGATTAGACAATTTGGACAAAAGTTTGTCCTGCTTGTTGCAGGTCCTGAATGGATCCATCTGTGTCGCAAGTTTTTCACTATAACATCATTGTATAACAAATGGATGATGGAATGCTTTGTAGAACTATAGCCTTTTGTGCGAGACCAGATCTGTTTTTAATTATGTAATTTAGCTTTGAAGTGGCTGGTGTAGCCCGTTTTCTTTGGGTTATTTTAAATGCAAGACTCACTAAGTTGCTCTGGATTATGCGAGGATCAACTGTCTTCTACTTTCAGGATATAAATATATATTGAATATAATTAGATAGTTTCCATTCTCAAATTTATAGTTGTTGCATGTCAAGATGGGAATCTTTCAGTGAATCATCCCTTCTCTGTCATATTGCAGATTGATGTGTCGAAAGAGATCCAATGTTTTGATTCTGATCTTGTTGTTCAACTCAAAGATCGGGTGGCCTGCGAGATGAACTCACGGCGAGGAGTTGACATGCACAGAGTGTTTGTCTGAGAATCAACTAGATGCCCTGGAACCTGAAGAAGCTGTGGCCATTACGTCTGCATTTGTTTTCCCGCAAAACAACACCACCGAACCATCTCTTAATCCCAAGTTGGCACAAGCTACATAAAGGTAGCACCATTTAACATATAGTACTAGACTTCTATGCTATTTTAGGATAGAAGTATATCAAACAATGTTTCTACTAGATTTTAAGAGTTTAGGGTTTTCTAGGGCTGAGTGTTTTGGGTTTTAGGATTTAGGGTTTTTAGTGTTTAGGGTCTAGGGGTTAGGATTTAGGAGTTTGGGCTTGGGCTTAGGAGTTGTAGGGGTTTGGGCTTTAGGGTCTTAAGGTTTAGGAGTTTTGGTTTATTTCTTTGTGTGATTACTTGAACAATCTAAGAGTATCTGTTTACGAAAGAAATTAACAAATCTTAATTCATTGATTAATAGTGTTGCATATTATGATTACGTTATTGTCTGTTTGTCATTGAAACGTAAGCTATATTGAATTTGCAATATAATTTGATTAAAATAAAATTCTATTAACTTGAACAATACAAGTTGATTGTGACATTTTCATTGCTTGTTATCATAATTTGAATATTGATAAACACAATAGAAGTAAAATTTTGAAAGAAAATTTGTGTATCTTCTTTATCGTTCCTAATTCTCTTTCCTCTTCTCTTCTCTCAAATAGAGGGTTGGTCTAGGTTTTAAGTTCTCCCTCATTTCTAGTTCTCTCTGTTAAGGTTTAGGTTTCTGGCTTTGGTTCAGTTCCAAAACAAAATCTGAACATTGAGAAAACATAACAGAAACATAATTTGCAAAGAGATTTTGTGGGTATTGTAGCTAATAAATTCTTGTCCCTCTCCTCCCTAATTTGCAAAGAGATTTTGTGGGTATCGTAGTTACTTGAGAAAACAGAAACATAATTTGCAAAGAGATTTTGTGGGCACTGTAGCTAATTAATTCTTGTCCCTGCTCCTCCCAAATGGAGGTCATAGATGGGTTTACGATTTATATAATTCTGCAACTTGGTTATGTGGTTTAATGTCCAGGGACTAGAGTAGGAAAGCCGAATTTGCAACAGAAGTAGCACAAGGTTTTATGATCTAGGGATAGGGACTGGAAGAGGTGGCAACAACAATAGCAACAGTTGAGGGAGCAGCTGGATAGGTTC